>CM070692.1:13162823-13762823 GCA_036346265.1 Melocanna baccifera
TTTCCTTTATTATTGTCGTGTGTATGACTCGTGATGACATCTATGTTTATTGTGTGCACTAGCATGATTCTCGACTAGTGCGGTTATACAGAGAGACCGAATTTGCATATTCGGGTCTCGACAGAGATGGTAACGAGCCATATCGATCAGAGGAAAGCCCTAGTGAGATTGGTCGTAACCAAAAACTTATTTTCTAAATTAAACCAACTAAACTTGATATTTAGTAATATCTCTATCTTCTTACCTCATTCTTAAGAATTCTTGTCTCTCGCCCCAACTCTTGCAAAATTTGTTTTCCTAAAGTTATAAACTGATCTTTCCTTTATAAATGCATTAGGTGTCCCAAACTTCTTACAGCCCGACAGGAGGATGGAGGTCACTTCTACGCGTTGTGTTGCGGAGCCTCGGATTTAAGAGACTGCCCGTCTACCTCACCAAGGATGAGAAGCAAAAAGGTCAACGCATCGGGAGCATCTCCAGGCTTTACTTCACCACCCGAGTCGGCAAGCAGGTGCTACATCACAGTTTCAAGAACACCGGTGCCAGTGGGGAGATGTCAGCACAAGGAGTTGCGCACAAAGCCATTCGTCGTCTTTGCAAGTTATACAAGATCAATATGGCCATACTCGTCCGGAAGTTCAAGGAGCAGTACGGAGCCACCCCGAGACTACCAGAGCCAGTCTGGGAGGAGCCCCGACCGCAGTCGCCAGTACCTCTACCGTCGCCTACACCGCCGAGCCCAGAGGAGAGACGTCGTATCACCGGAGATCGTCGCGCCTACCTCAGTCGGTTCACCCCAGCCCCAGTCAGAGAGCAGTCGCCGCCGATCCGCAACTCGTGGGTTGTCTACAGCGATTCTGAGAACGATAGCAGTGTACCCTATTTGTCAGGACCCGAGTGGGAGCCTTCAGAGTAGATAGTGCGAGTAGACACGTTGGATTTTATTTGCAGTTGAGTGTGATGTAAGCTGCAAATATTGCCTTAAAAGCATTATATTGCGATCATGTCAAATCTTTTAATGGAGTTTATTTTTGTTCAGTTTCTTAGTTAGCCTCTTGGCTAAGTGTTTGTTTAGGTTAGGTCTCCATTAAGCAAAACCCCCTTAGACGCGTTTACCTCTTATCTATGCTTTTCCCTCTCGTCTTTTACCTTTGGTGATCGCCAGATTGTTTTCTTTTGAGCAAGATGGTTGATACCAGAACTCCTCCACCGCAATCAGGCGAACCAGACCCCGAGAGCGTCTTTGCGGCGCAGCCACCTACCTTGATCCTGCCCCTCGCCGATTTTGATGGCCCAGACTCGAGATGATGCGAGACCATGATGGTATGCGCACTATGATGCAAATGACAAAGCACCAGGAGCCGCATACCACCTCCGGCACCTCGTCAGCGATCCGGCTATGCAGAGTTTATGAGGGCGAGACCGCTGTTTTCTCCGATTCACGAGCCTTTGGAGGCGACGATTGGGTCCGTTCGAGCTTGAGAAGAAAGCGAACTTGGCTCTGCACCGACAGAGAGAAGGTTTTGTATGCAAGACATCGGCTTGAGGGACCAGCAGCAGAGTGGTGGGAGAACCATCGCCGCCCATGAGAACCAGAACAACATCACTTGGAAGGAATTCGCCAAGGCTTTCCATACTGCTCATGTCATGGATGGAGTGGTCGAGACGAAGAAGAATGAGTTTCGGGTGTTCCAGCAGAGGAACCTGTCAGTGAGTGAATATCTCAATAAATTCACTCAGTTGGCTCGCTACGCACCAGAGGATGTAGCGTCAGATGCAGCTCGCCAGAAGAGGTTCAAGAAAGGCTTGAACCCAGCTTTGAAGGTGCAAGTCGTAGGCAACGACTATGCCAGTTTTCAGCAGTTGGTGGATAAGGCCATTCTCATCGAGGAGAGTCGCGCGAGCTCGAGGAGTCTCGCAAGAGGAGGTTGATCCAGCGAGGATCACGGTCACACCATCCAGAGGCCTCGCTTTGGTTCCTACCACTGCACGAGTGCACAGCAGCAGCAGATCCTCGGGATTCGGCCCCACTCGGACACCACGCCCGATTTCGATCGGCCAGCGGCGTCCGGTGGTTCTAGTGGACAGCAGCAATGTAAGAGCAATAATTCAGCGGCATCCGTCACTTGCTTTAAGTGTCATGAGGTGGGACACTATGCTAGCAAGTGCCCTCGAGGCGCACCGACGCCGATTCGCTGGACTTGGGAGCCACACCCGGTCGTACCCCTACCCGGGAGCGGGGCGAGAGCACCCGGCATCGAGTCGAGGCCGGCCAGGGCGCCGGTGGTGAGAGGTCAGGTGAACCACATCACCGCGAAGGATGCCGAGCAGCACAGACGTTGTGATCGGTGCGTTCCTCGTACATTGGGCCTCGCCACCGTTTTATTTGATTACGGAGCTTCGCATTCGCTTGTTTCTGAGTTTTGCTTTAAAGCAATAATTGAAAATGTTACTCTTGGATCTGTTCTTTTAATCCAATCCCGGATCCGAAGTTGAGATCCAACCTAGGTTGTCCAGAGTTAGGATAACCATTCGTGGAGTTGAGTTCAGGCCGACTGATTTTGTTGGATATGCATCCCTAGATGTAATCTTGGGAATGGATTGGCCGAAGCGGCGAGCAGTATTAGGCTGCGGGAGCAGAGCAGTGACCTTAACCAATTCAGACGGAGTTAAGGTACGATTCGCAGCCAGTGAGTGTCAGCCAGAGCCAGTCATGATTTGCTAGAGGAAGGTAATCCAGTTGGAGGATGTACCAGTTGTCAGAGAGTACCTCGACGTGTTTTCAGATGATCTTCCAGGTATGCCACCAGAGAGGGAGGTTGAGTTTTTTATTGAGCTTGTGCCAGTGTACCGCTCCGATTTCCAAGAGACCCTATCGGATGCCGCCTAATGACTTAGCGAGTTGAAGAAGCAAATTCGGGAGCTTTTGGATAAGGGTTACATCGATCGAAGTTCATCCCCGTGGGGAGCCCCGTGTTGTTTGTCAAGAAAAGGATGGTAGTCGGCGCATGTGTGTGGACTACAGAGCACTTAATGAGGTCACCGTCAAAAATACGTACCCTCTGCCCAGGATTGATGACCTGTTTGACCAGCTTAAAGGAGCAGGAGTGTTCTCCAAGATTGATTTGAGGTCAGGATATCATCAGATGAGGATACGTAAGGAGGACATACCCAAGACGACCTTCTCGACTCGTTATGGTCTATACGAGTTCACGGTGATGTCATTTGGTTTGACTAATGCTCCAAACATATTTCATGTATTTGATGAATAAGGTGTTTATGGAATATTTGGACAAGTTTGTCGTTGTGTTCATTGCGACATTTTGATATATTCCAAGAATGAGGAGGAACATCAGGAGCACTTGAGATTAGCATTGCAGAAATTGAGAGATAATCAGTTGTATGCAAAGTTCAGCAAATGTGAGTTTTGGATGAGGAAAGTCGCCTTTCTAGGGCACGTGTTGACAGCAGAAGGAGTCGCAGTTGACCCAGGGAAAGTAAGTGATGTTTTGAATTGGCGATCACCCACTTGATTACCAGTCGGGAGTTTTAGGTATGGCAGGATACTACCGTCGCTTTATTGAGGGTTTTCTAGTGTGGCTGGACCCTCACGCGATTGCTCAAAAGGAAAAGAAATTCACTTGGACGCCAGAGTGCGAGAAGAGTTTTCAGAAACTCAAGGAGAGTTTGACCACAGCCCCAGTGCTTGTGTTGCCTGATATTAACAAGGATTTTGAGATATTTTGCGATGCTTCGCGCAAAGGCTTGGGTTGTGTCTTGATGCAAGACAAGAGAGTGGTAGCCTATGCCTCACGCCAGTTGAGACCGCATGAGGAGAACTACCCTACCCATGATTTAGAGTTGGCAGCCGTAGTGCATGCTTTAAAGATTTGGTGTCATTATCTGATGGGTAACAGATGTGAGGTTTACACGGATCATAAGAGTCTGAAATACATCTTTACCCAGTCCGAGCTTAACCTCAGGCAGATGAGGTGGTTAGAGCTGATAAAGGATTATAATGTGGGCATACATTACCATCCTGGGAAAGCTAATATTGTTGCGAGATGCCTTGAGAGAAAGGTATCTGCAATTGATGATAGTTCGAGAGAGTCAGCCAGCTTTGCATGAGGAATTTCAGAAACTTAGCCTTGAGTTGGTTGAGCCAGGATTTTTGGCAGCTATAGAGTTGCAGCCCACTTTGGATGGTCAGATTCGCCAGGCTCAGTCAGATGATGAGGCATTTCAGCAGATCAGAAAGAACTTAAGTGAAGGTAAAGTCGGGATTTTGGTGGATGATCGGGGAACCTTGTGGTTCAAGCGGCGTTTGTGTGTGCCCAACAAGCAAGAACTAAAGGATGTGTTGTTAAAAGAGGCTCATGAGTCGCTGTATTCGATTCATCCAGGCAGTACTAAGATGTACCAGGACATTAAGGATAAGTATTGGTGGCCAAGCATGAAGCGTGAGATCGCTGAGTATGTAGCCCTTTGTGATGTTTGTCAGAGAGTAAAGGCGAGCACCAGAGACTGCGGGTTTGCTACTGACCATTGAAAGTTCCTGAGTGGAAGTGGGAAGAAATTGGTATGGACTTCATAGTCGGTCCGCCTAAGACCAAAGAGGGCTATGATTCGATTTGGGTCATTGTGGATCGATTGACCAAGGTTGCTCATTTTATTCCGATTAAGGCGACTTACGGTGGTGACAGATTAGCGAGCTATATATGTCCGGGATTGTCGACTTGCATGGTGTGCCCAAGAAGATTGTGTCGGATCGTGGATCGCAGATTCACTTCGGTTTTGGGGTAGTTTCCATAAGGCTATGGGAACTCACGAATTCAAGACAGCATATCACCCCAGACATGGATGGTCGACAGAGCGAGTTAATCAGTTACGGAGGACATGTTGAGAGCTTTGTGTGCTTGATCATGGGTCTAAGTGGGACGATTGTTTACCTTTTGCGAGTTCTCATACAATATACGATTATCGTGCCGGTTTGCAGATGTCACCGTTTGAGGCATTGTATGGCAGAAATCTGAGACCCTCTCAATTGGAAAGAGACGGGGAAGGTCGAGTTTTAGCCTAGATTGTTTGAAAGAAAGCGAGATAAGGTCCACTTGATACAGAAAGGTTTGCTTGCCCAAGCGCACAGAAGAGTTATGCAGATACCAGACGCCGAGAGCTGAGTTTTGAGCCAGACGATTTTGTGTATCTTAGGATCACACCATTCAAGGGTGTGAAGAGGTTTTAGCTAAAAGGGAAGCTTGCACCGAGATATGTTGGTCCGTTCAGGATTCTGAAATGCAGGGGAGAGGTTGCTTATCAGTTGGAGCTACCTGCGTCCTTCAGTGGGGTACATGACGTCTTTCATGTGTCCCAGCTGAAGAAGTGCCTGCGCGTACCAGAGGAGGTTGTGCCAGTTGAGGCCGTTGACCTGCAGGAGGATCTGTCGTACAAAGAGCACCCAGTCAAAATCTTGGAAGTGTCAGAGCGAGTCACCCGGAATAAAGTGGTCCATTTTTGCAAAGTCCAGTGGAGCAACCATTCCGAGGAGGAAGCCACCTGGGAGCGCGAGGAGGATCTCAGAGCGGAGTTCCCGAACCTATTCTCTTAGTTAGCCCGGATCTAGGGTCGAGATCTCGTTTAAAGGTAAGGTTTGTAACACCTGTTTTTACGAGATTTTTAAAGCCTGGATTTTAAAAATGAATTTTCTGAATTTAATTGAAGCTTTAAATGAATTTTTAAAATTTTAAATGATTTAATATGATTAAAATAAACATTAACATAAGTGGGAAATATTTTATTTGTGTTCCTCAGGTCTCAAGGAATTTTCTGGTATTTTTGGTGAATTTTTGGGATTTATTTGCTATTTTCTAGAGCTTTTAGAAGTTTATTTGAATTTCTGGAAAAAGAAAAGAAAAAGAAATAAACCTCAGCCGCCCGATCTCTCTCTCTCCGCCACGCGTCGCCCATCCCGCGCCCGCCGCCGCCGCCGTACCCTTTCCCGCGCACCAGCTCGCCCCGCCGCCCGATCCGCCCGCGCCCGCGTCGCGCATCGCATGGCCCAGCGCGGCGGCACAACGCGCCGCCGCCACGCGCCGCGCCCGCGCCCTCGGCCGCCGCCGATCGTGCGCCGCGCGATCTCCGCCGTCTGGTCCTCGCGCGCGTCGCAAACCCTAACCCTAACCCTCGCGTGCGTCGAGCGTCCGATCTCTCGCGTTGAATCCGACCGTCCAAACCAAACCAGCGTTTTGCTCCGTGCGTAACCGTCGGGTTGTCTCGATTCGCGTGATAAATATCGCGTTCATCCCTCGGTTCGCGTGCGTCGCATGAACTCGTCGCCGCGCCCCGCGCCGTCCTCGCGCGCGCGCGTCGCCGAGCCGCTCGCCGTCGCGCTGCGCGCGCCGTCGCGCCCCCTCGTGCGCCGTCCCGTCGCCGTCGCGAAGACCTCGCCGGTGAGCCATCGCCGCCTCTCTCTCGCCGTCGCCGCGTCGCCGCCCGTCGCGAACCCGCACCCGCTCCGCCTCGGTCCCGAGCGGACCGCGCCGCGCCGCGCACGCGCGCGCGCGCGGCGCCGCGCGCGCGCGCCGCCACGCGTCGCCGATCCGCCCCGCGGCCACACGTCGCCATCTCCCCGCTCCCGCGCGCGCGCGTGCGTCGCCGACGCCTCGCGCGTCGTGCGTGCCACGCGTCACCGATCGGCGCCGCCCCGCTCCGACCACGCCATCCGCGCGTTGCCCCAGATCCGTCGGACGACCGGATCGTCCACGCGCCGCACCTCGGCCGTCGGATTCGCGCCGCCGCCGCCGCGAGCGACGCCACGTCAGCCCTAGCCGGCGTGGCAAGCCCGTCGACACACCGCCACGTGGCAGCCACGTGTCACGCCACGTCGGTGCCACGTCGGCAAATACCGAGCCGGTGCCGCGTGGCAGCCACGTCATTACCGCGTCGGCATGTGCCACGTGGCGGCATATCTGCCGCCGCCACGCGCGCCCCGCCGCGTCGACCCGCCGCCCGTGCAGCATTCGTGGACCGAGTCCACGGTGGACTCGGAATTTCGTGGACGGGTTCACAAAGACACGATAACTTTTCCGATTTTCCGAATTAATTTTAGAATTAATTTTCCGAGCCCGTTCTCCTCCGTCCTAGCTCCGATTGACCCGTTCTTTTTCTAAATTCATCTAAAATCGAGCTCTAGCTGTTGGTTCTGGTTTTGTGAATTTTGGAGTTCATTTGCTTATCATTTTATGCGTTTCTTTGTTTTGGTCGTTTTCTCTCGTTAGATTCGGATTCCGGAGGAGCAGGTTTCGCGCCAGAAGACCAGGAGTACCCCGCTGAGCATAACGAAGGCAAGTCCTGTCCCTTGATCATGTTGAACCCAATTTTGCAAACTATTATTTAATTATTTTGTTTTAAATTACATTGCATTGCTATTTTTATTCAAACCTTTGCTTGGTAGTTATCGTCCGATTGAAATTATACCTCCTTGATACTTTGGAATACCATGATGCCATTGTCACCATAGGTTGGGTAATCTACTAGTGATGCTAGTTTATTTGTCACATGGGTTGGTACGATTAGATTGCTTAGCTGGTTTATATTTACGATTGGTCTCATCACACATGTTAAATTATTATCTTGACTTAATGACATATGAAAGCGTGGTTGGTGCCACGTGTATTAAAATTTGTGCCACGTCATTGGTGTGGCGTTGGCTTGGTTTACAAATTGGTTTCGCACTCGGCGAGTGATCGTCGCGAGAAAGGGGAAATGCGGTTGTACTTTGGGGATGTGGTAGTCTCGCCGGGTAATGTTAATGACTTAACTTTGTGCGCCATTGATCCGAGCTTAATCGTTGCAAACCACATGTCTATTATGGGATGGACTGGCTGATTAATTTGTAATATTTCAATTCAATTACGCCATCGTGATGGACATGGTTCTTGATTTCCATGTGGCGCAAGAGGGTGTGATGCGAAACCCTAGCGGGCGGGATTGTATTGAGATAGAGCATTGTAAAGGCCTTGTTGTGATTTCCTTAGGCCTAGGCTAATCACATCGTGTGGGTACAGATTGTGCAACCTCTGCGAGTGTAAAACTATTCGAATAGCGCGTCCTCGATCATGGGCGGTGCTCGGGGATTTCACACGAGGATTAGTGTTTCATTTATAACTTGGTGGTTTATGTTGGGAGTGGACAGGTAGTTCACTGTTGGTTTAACTTGTGAATTGGTGTTCACAAGTGGTTCAAGTTTATTCCTTTGATTATCTATTATTACTGTTTTCAGTTAACTTTCTCTTTCAAGTTATTTAATATATTTCATCAATAAATGCCTTTATGCAAACTAACCTTTCAGCCTTCCTTTGGTAAGCCTTGCATATTATATTGCATTTATTGTTACAAACGACTTGCTGAGTACCAATGTACTCACGGCTTTACGCCTATGTTGCTCAGTTGAGGGAGAGGAGTACTATCAGCAGGAGGTTCCAGAAGGAGAGTGCTACAACGACCTCACGGATTAGGCTTCGTTCTCCACTCGATAGCCTGTGGCCTGTCGATTGGTCGCTACGCTTTATTTTGGATTTCCGCTGCTATTTTGTTAAGCCCTTCAGGCTAGAGATATTGTAAGCTTGGCCATAAGGTCGTGCCTTTGATATTTTATCGATATTGAGTTTTCCTTTATTATTGTCGTGTGTATGATCGTGATGACATCTATGTTTGTTTGTGTGCACTAGCGTGATCTGGACTAGTGCGGTTTACGAAGAGACCGAATTTGCATATTCGGTCTCGACAACCATTGAGAGTGTTTGGACGCGTTTCGATCCGGTGCGCGTTTTCGTTCAGACGGAGTTGTGGCACCCGACAAGCCCGTTTTGTGGAAAATTTAACACCGCTCGGAAGTTCACGAAACCCGTGCCTTATGAGTTTGGGCGCATATGAGGACCATTGGGGGTGTTTGGACGCGTTTCGATCGGTGCGCGCGTTTCGTTCACGGAGTTTAGAGCACCCGACGAGCCCGTTTTGTGGAAAATTTAACACCGCTCGGAAGTTCACGAAACCCGTGCCTTATGAGTTTGGGCGCATATGAGGACCATTGGGGTGTTTGGACGCGCTTCGATCGGTGCGCGTTTTCGTTCGCGACGGAGTTGAGCACCGACGAGCCCGTTTTTGTGGAAAATTTAACGCGGCTCGGAAGTTCACGAAACCCGTACCTTATGAGTTTGGGCGCATATGAGGACCATTAGGGGTGTTTTGACGCGTTTCGATCGGTGCGCGTTTTCGTTCGACGGAGTTGAGTCACCCGACGAGCCTGTTTTTGTGGAAAATTTAACACCGGCTCGGAAGTTCACGAAACCCATACCGGAGTGAGTTTGGGCGCATATGAGAACCATTGGGGGTGTTTCGCAAGCGTTTCGATCCGGTGCAGCGTTTTCGTTCAGACGGAGTTCAGACACCCGCGATCCGTTTTGTGGAAAATTTAACACGGCTCGGAAGTTCACGAAACCCGTGCCTTATGAGTTTGGGCGCATATGAGGACCATTGGGGGTGTTTCGGACGCGTTTCGATCCGGTGCCGCATTTTCGTTCGCACGGAGTTGAGCACCCGACGAGCGTTTTGTGGAAAATTTAACACCGGCTCGGAAGTTCACGAAACCCGTGCCTTATGAGTTTGGGCGCATATGAGGACCATTGGGGTGTTTGGACGCGTTCGATCGGTGCGCGCTTTCGTTCGACGGAGTTGAGCACCGCGAGCCCGTTTTGTGGAAAATTTAACACCGGCTCGGAAGTTCACGAAACCCGTGCCTTATGAGTTTGGGCGCATATGAGGACCATTGGGGTGTTTGGACGCGTTTGATCCGGTGCGCGTTTTTCGTTCGCGCGGAGTTGAGCACCCGACCAGCCCATTTTGTGGAAAATTTAACACCGGCTCGGAAGTTCACGAAACCCGTGCCTTATGAGTTTGGGCGATATGAGGACCATTGGGGTGTTTGGACGCATTTCGATCGGTGCAGCGTTTTCGTTCGCGCGGAGTTGAGCACCAGCGGGCCCGTTTTGTGAAAAATTTAACACCTGCTCGGAAGTTCACGAAACCGTGCCTTATGAGTTTGGGCGCATATGAGGACCATTGGGGTGTTTCGACGCGTTTCGATCGGTGCGCGTTTTCGTTCGACGGAGTTGAGCACCAGCGAGCCCGTTTTGTGGAAAATTTAACACCGGCTCGGAAGTTCACGAAACCCGTGCCTTATGAGTTTGGGCGCATATGAGGACCATTGGGGTGTTTGGTGGCGTTTGATCGGTGCGCGTTTTTCGTTCGACGGAGTTGGGCACCCGACGAGCCCGTTTTTGTGGAAAATTTAACACCGGCTCGGAAGTTCACGAAACCCATGCCGGAGTGAGTTTGGGCACATATGAGAACCATTGGTTGTGTTTCGCATGCGTTTCGATCCGGTGCAGCGTTTTCGTTCGCACGGAGTTCAGAGCACCCGACGAGCCCGTTTTTGTGGAAAATTTAACACCAGCTCGGAAGTTCACGAAACCCGTGCCTTATGAGTTTGGACGCATATGAGGACCATTGGGGGTGTTTCGGACGCGTTTCGATCCGGTGCCGCGTTTTCGTTCGCACGGAGTTCAGAGCACCCGACGAGCCCGTTTTGTGGAAAATTTAACACCGGCTCGGAAGTTCACGAAACCCGTGCCTTATGAGTTTGGACGCATATGAGGACCATTGGGGTGTTTCGGACGCGTTTCGATCTGGTGCCGCGTTTTCGTTCGCACGGAGTTCAGAGCACCCGACGAGCCCGTTTTTGTGGAAAATTTAACACCGGCTCGGAAGTTCACGAAACCCATACCGGAGTGAGTTTGGGCGCATATGAGAACCATTGGGGGTGTTTCGCATGCGTTTCGATCCGGTGCCGCGTTTTCGTTCGCACGGAGTTCAGAGCACCCGACGAGCCCGTTTTTGTGGAAAATTTAACACCGGCTCGGAAGTTCACGAAACCCGTGCCTTATGAGTTTGGACGCATATGAGGACCATTGGGGGTGTTTCGGACGCGTTTCGATCCGGTGCCGCGTTTTCGTTCGCACGGAGTTCAGAGCACCCGACGAGCCCGTTTTGTGGAAAATTTAACACCGGCTCGGAAGTTCACGAAACCCGTGCCTTATGAGTTTGGGCGCATATGAGGACCATTGGGGGTGTTTCGGACGCGTTTCGATCTGGTGCCGCGTTTTCGTTCGCACGGAGTTGAGCACCAGCGGGCCCGTTTTGTGAAAAATTTAACACCTGCTCGGAAGTTCACGAAACCCGTGCCTTATGAGTTTGGACGCATATGAGGACCATTGGGGGTGTTTCCGACGCGTTTCGATCCGGTGCCGCGTTTTCGTTCGCACGGAGTTCAGAGCACCCGACGAGCCCGTTTTTGTGGAAAATTTAACACCGGCTCGGAAGTTCACGAAACCAGTGCCTTATGAGTTTGGACGCATATGAGGACCATTGGGGGTGTTTCGGACGCGTTTCGATCCTGATGAGGTTATCCCTAACACTTATACATCTCCTCCTATTGGTGGTCATGCACTTACTGAGATGGACACCATAAGTGAAGCTACAAGTAATACAAGTGCAGAAGTACATGTTGGTCCATTGACTAGAGCCAGAGCTAAACTTCTAAATCAACAGGTGCTTTTGTTTCTTAATGACTCTATTATTATTGATGAGAATTGGGTACTACCTCATGCAAGTGTTTTGTGCATTCTCAGGTTTGAACATTGTGAAGCATTCGGAACCGCGAGGGTGGAGAATGAGGCCGGAGCCAAAGGGTGGGAGGAGAAGCTCACATGGGTCAAGCAAGAAGAGAAAAGCCCAGGAATTTAAGCCCAATTCGTGCCTCCCACAAGGTCAATTGGATTCAAACTCGGATTCAACTCAGAATTCAATTCGGATTCGGTTCGGACAGCCTGATAGGCAGTTACTAAAAACGTCATAACTTTAACAAACGGAGTCCGATTCAGGCGTTCTTGGACTTGTTGGAAAGATAATTTCAAGGGCTACGCAATGGATCTGGTCCCAGCATCAAATTTGACACGGATCAAAAGTTATGACCGAAACAATATGACGGCTGTAAAATCTAGTTTCCTTATTTAAGAGTTCGTATCTAAAACCATGTAGGGTTGAGTTGTAGTAGGTTTGGACGACTCTATGCACATCCTAAGAGGCTATATAAGCCCTGTATTGGCACCCTTAGAGGGGGATCAAGTTTTATGCATCAGATTGAAACATAGCTATTGCTTGTTCTTTCAACACCAGAGTTCATGCGAGGACTTTGAGAGAGAATTAGGCGATCCATTGTTCGTTCTGCAACTCAAGGTCAAGCCGTCGTTCCATTGGGAATTGGGGACTTGGCGTTCGTCGCTTGTGGTCGCGCGACGACAACTATCCGGTGTGTTTTGGGCGTTTTCCGAAGAGTTGAGGGTTCGTGCATGGGCACGAGTGTTCAGCTAGCGACATCGTCTACTTCACATCAACTATCCACGGTTCCTCACTGAGAAGATCGGGACCCATCCCCCGTATCATATGGTATCAGATTGTAGGTTTACTCGGTGAGAACTTCTTTACCCGTAGTTAGATTCGTTTTTCTGTCCTATCTTCCATTAACCCGAAAATTGCAATACCAAAAACCGTAGTTTAATCTGTTTAGTTCTTGTGCGTTTTGTTAAGTTTTCGTCCATTAGAGTTTTGTTTTCGTGCTGATCCGTGTGTTTCCTTCGCGTAGCTTGATCTTTGTGTCCACATAAACCCTACAAAATTGTTGATTGAATTCCTCAATTAGCAACAAAAAAAAGAGTAAATTGCATTTACTTTTGAATCCTAAATTCCTTGCTGTCCACATTGCTCTCAAGAGATCCATCCAAATTCTCTTTGGAGGAGAGTTTGAGATAGTATTCACTTCCTTCAAAACCGATAGTTTACTGCGGTTTGGCTTCAAAGAAACAAATCACTACTTGTGCCAAACCCTAGCTGACCGAAAAGAAAGAATTGCTACAGTTGAGCTTCACTTATATCTTTTCATCAATTGAGACTAGCTTTTGATATTGCTATTAGGGCTGTTCTTGAGTATTATTTACACTTGCTGAATTCTTGAATTTGTGCAAAGGGAAGAAAACAGAGTTTGGCCAAAAAAGGAGTAAGTTAAAAAAAGAAAAGAAAAGAAAGAAAGCTTGAAAGTTTCTGCGATTTGATCAAGAAAGCAGTGAAAATAGAAAGTGTTGGCCAAAACTCTGTAAAAAAACCTAGTTCATATTTTCAGCTTGTGCACTTATTCTCATAGAGCAATCTTGTGCCCTTACATTCATAACTATTGCAATTGGCTAGCGTCTCTCCTTGTACTTAGTGCAAAGCAGGCTAGTTATTCATCTCAATTTCAGATTGCCTCTTTCTAGCTCATTTCCTTTGTTTGCATTAAGTCCCATTTATCGTTGCGTGTGCGTTCATACTTTTCGCTTTAACCAATTGGATCAGCACATAGGCAAATACTCTAGCTTGGATCATTACTTAGCTTTACAATACCTTGAATATCAGTTGCATAGGTTCTCCACATACCTGTCCAAGCTCCACCTACACTGTTTGTGTACTCTCTTGCTCTTGGTTACGCTCATACATTACGGGTTGAGGTCGTTCGCTATCACAGTGTCGATTCGCTGTCCTTGATTCACTTTGGAGCAGTAAGCTTGCCTTGTTTTCGGGACGATTAGTTGTAGACATAGAGAGAGCTTTTGTTTTACTAACCCGGATATAACTCGTTTCTTGGTTGTGAGTTGTTTCCATGTCGAGTCACGAGGAGGATCCACCTAATCCAGGCGCCCGGTTACATGGATCGAGTACACTCGGTTGCGCGAGATGCTCCAAAAACAACTTCATGATGGTGACAATGGCGTGCGCGATGAGCTTGGGGAAGTTTAGTGGGTGAACAACCTTGGAGAGGAAGTCACACAATTGCGTGCGAGCATGAACAATAACTTTCGAATTGCGTGCCATGTTCACACACCACAATCTCGTGGGGATGCACCGCGATGCCACAAGTGTGCACGGTCCTCCACCATTTTGCACAATGAGGCGAGGAGGCGTGCTATTAAATGCGGATGAGGGCGGCGTCAACACCAGCGCGTCGCATGGCGCACCGCCACACATCGGGATGGCGGCGCGCACGCCCTCAAGCACGTGGGCGCCCGAGGCAATGGCGGTCGGGGTGGAGTTATACCACGAGGTGCCCACGGCGGAGGTGTGCCTTGTCTTGTGCGACGGCGCTGAAATGATGATTTTCCCATCGGCGACTACGATGAGCAGCAGCGCCATCACCGCAACAACGTGCAGCATCCTCGCCACGATGACGCCGAGGATCTTGTTGCTAAGCCCAAATTTACTCTTCCCATATTTTCAGGTGGTACAGATGTGGAACAATACTGAGACTTGGGAGCTGAAAGTTGATAAGTTGTTTCGGATGAACAACTACTCCAATGAGAAAAAGCTGTTGCTTGCATCCAATGGCTTGGATGATTCGCCACACATTGATGGGAGCGGTTCATCCGTAGCGCATGGGCGCCATGAGTTGCCAATTATAACACGGGAGCAAATGAAGCAGCATTTGCGGGCACGCTTTGTACCGCGCCACTACAAGCGCTCACTCTTTGAGAAGTTGACAGGGCTGCGACAAGGTATGAAATCAATTGATGAATATCATAAGGAAATGGAGACTATCATGATACATGCAGATGTTCGCGAGAATGAAGAACAGACCATGGCAAGATTTCTAGCCGGCATGAATCATGCTGTCAAGCGCATTGTCAATCACCATCCATATAATGATATGATTGAGTTGCTGCACCAAGCACGCGAAGCCGAGCGACAAGTGATTGAAGACGCCGGTTATTTGCCGGTCACGTTAAATCGGCGATCGGGACAAACATATAACAACGACCAACCAAACAAGAGCACTTGGCCGCAAGCAATTCGGCAATGCGATTCCGCAAGTAAGAAGTGGAGAGTACACCATCACGGTGCGTCGACCTATGGCGCCCGGCTGGTGTGACCTCGTCCTAAATGGGGTCGACGGGACGTTCACGTGACATTATTTGCCACAAGTGCAAGGGCGTTGGCCATTTTCAGAGGGACTGCCCAAATGTCAGAACTATGCTTGTCACAGAGGATGGCGGTTATGTTTCAGCTAGTGATGATGAGTCGCTCGATGCACGTGCGATCTTGCACTGCGATGACATAGAACAATGTGAGTGTGATCCTGAGTTCCCTACCACTGAGCAGTACTCCATTGTTTGCACGCCCAAGGTGCTTAGTGTCATGCCATCACCATCACTCGAACAGCGGTGCAATTTGTTTCAGACTTGGGCCAAGCTTGATATGGGTAAGGTATGCAAAGTGATCATTGATGGCGGCAGTTGTCACAATCTGGCTAGCAAGGATATGTGTCAAGTTGGGTTTGAAGTATTTGCCACATCCGCGTCCTTATCATGTGCAATGGCTGAGCGACAAGGAGGAAGTGAAGGTGAACTATATGGTGCGTGTGACATTTGCTATTGGGAAGTACACCGATACTGTGGACTGCGATGTTGTGCCTATGACGGTGTGTCACTTGCTCTTGGGACGGCCATGGCAATATGACCGTTCCGCTCTTCATGATGGGCGTACAAATCGCTACACATTTCGATGGAACAATATGGATATCATCTTGAAGCCGCTTACACGCATATGCATTGTCAATTCCTCCATGCTGAAAATTGAGATGCATGTTGAGAGTGCACAAGCGCGAGAGAACCATCTGAGTGGTAACAAGAAACAAGAGGGAGCAAAGAATTTAGTGATGTTAGCCACCAAATCAGAGATGAGGGATTTCTGCGCGGATCCTAATTTGGTGCACGTTGTGCTGCTGTACAAAGATGCATTGCTTTCGACTAATGACTTAACTTCTCTTCCTAGTGGTGTTGTTTCTGTTTTACAGGATTTCAGCGACGTCTTTCCAGAAGAAGTACCAGCAGGGCTCCCACCACTTCGGGGGATAGAACATAAGATCGACTTGATTCCAGGAGCGTCGTTGCCAAACCGACCACCGTACCGCACCAATCCCGAGGAAACAAAGGAAATTCAGAAACAAGTACAAGAGCTTCTCTCCAAAGGGTATGTACGCGAAAGCTTAAGCCCTTGTGCTGTTTCTGTTATTTTAGTTCCTAAGAAAGATGGTTCATGGCGTATGTGCGTAGATTGTCGAGCGATTAATAATATCACAATTCGATATCGTCATCCTATACCTCGCTTAGATGATATGCTAGACGAATTGAGTGGTGCTGTTATTTTCTCTAAGATAGATTTTTGTGATGGTTACCATCAAATCGAGAATGCATGAAGGGGATGAGTGGAAAACAGCCTTTAAAACGAAATTTGGGTTGTATGAGTGGTTAGTCATGCCTTTTGGTTTAACTAATGCACCTAGTACATTCATGCGCTTAATGAATCATGTTTTAAGGCATTTCATTGGTAAATTTGTGGTTGTGTATTTTGATGATATTCGATTTCTGATCATGCGAATCTGAACACATAAACCATCTTAGACAAGTTCTACAAGTTTTGCGTGAGAATAAGTTATTTGGTAACTTAGAGAAGTGTACTTTTGCAAAGATCGTGTCATCTTTTTGGGCTATGTTGTTTACGCACAGGAGTTGAAGTAGATGAGTCTAAAATTGAAGCTATTAAAAATTGGCCTACTCCTATGAGCGTCGGTCAAATTAGGAGTTTTCATGGTCTTCTTTGGTTTTTATCGGCGTTTAGTGAAGGATTTTAGCACCATCGCTGCCCCTTTGAATGAACTTACTAAAAGGGTGTTGAATTTGTGTGGGGGTAGCGCAAGAAAATGCTTTTCTGAACTTAAGAGACGCTTTGTGAAGCACCGTTGCTTGTTTTACTGATTTCACTAAAAATTTTGAAATTGAGTGTGATGCTAGTGGATTGGGTATTGATGGTGTTTTAATGCAAGAGGGTAGACCGGTCGCTTATTTTAGTGAGAAACTGAATGGTGCTCAATTGAATTATCCGGTCTATGACAAAGAGCTTTATGCATTAGTGCGCACGTTAGAAACTTGGCAACACTATTTATGGCCTAAAGAGTTTATTATTCATTTGGATCACGAGGCTTTGAAGTATTTAAAAGGCCAAACAAACCTGAACCGTAGACATGCCAAATGGGTCGAATTCATTGAGTCGTTTCCTTACATTGTGAAATATAAGAAGGAAAGGAAAATGTGGTAGTGATGCTCTTTCTAGGAAAAGTGTGCTTTTAACTCACTTAGGAGTGCACGTCCCTGGTTTAGCGAGTTTGCGTGAGTTATATGCTTATGACCATGAATTTTCTGTCCCTTATGCACATTGCAAAGAGGGAAAAGGCTGGGATAAATTTCACATCCATGATGGGTTTTTGTTTCGCACTAACAAATTATGTGTTCCAGAATCCTCCGTGCGTTTGCTATTCTGCGCAGGAATCACATGCAGTGGATTGATGGGACATTTTGGCCGTGAGAAGACGTTGTCTATCTGAGCGATCACTTTTATTGGCCTAAGATGAGGCGAGATGTGGAGGGTATGTGCAACGATGCATTACTTGCCACAAAGCAAAATCGACGATGCATCCACACGGTTTGTATACCCCTTTACCTGTTCCCAATGCCCCATGGGAGGATATTAGTATGGATTTTGTTTTAGGACTGCCTAGAACTAAGAGGGGACGCGATTTTGTTTTTGTCGTTGTGGATCGTTTTTCGAAGATGGCACACTTTATTCCGTGCCACAAGAGCGACAATGCGTCGCATATTGCTGACTTGTTTTTCAGGGAGATTGTGAGGCTACATGGCGTGCCGCGTACTATTGTATCAGATCGCAACGTGAAGTTCATGAGCTATTTCTGGAAGACACTTTGGGTAAAGCGGGACGAAGTTGTTATTCAGCACAACTTGTCATCCCCAAACTGATGGTCAAACAGAGGTGGTGAACCGCACACTTTCGATGCTACTCCGGACCATGATCAAGAAGAATCTACGCGAGTAGGAGGATTGTTTGCCGCACGTGGAATTCGCTTATAATCGGGCCGTGCATTCCACTACGCAGATGTGTCCATTTGAGGTAGTTTATGGTTTCAAGCCCTTTACACCGCTTGATTTGTTGCCACTTCGATCAACAACATACTCATATGGGGCGCCCAAGCGAGCTGAATATGTGAAGAAGTTGCATCTCAAGACAAAAGAAGTGATAGGCGCAAGGTCAAGTATTATCTTGACAAGGCAAACAAGAAAAGGAAGCGGATGGTTTTCAACCAGGTGATTTGGTTTGGGTACATTACCATAAGGATCGTTTTCCAGACCGTCGCAAGTCTAAGTTACTACCGCGTGGTGATGGGCCTTTCAAGGTACTTGCGAAAATCAATGACAATGCCTACAAGATAGAGCTTCCCGGCGATGACTATGGCGTGAGCTCTACGTACAATGTCGCTGATTTATCGCCTTTCTTTGGTGGTGACGATCCAGCGTCGAGGATGACGCCTTTTCAAGAGGAGGAGGATGATGAGGTTATCCCTAACACTTATACATCTCCTCCTATTGGTGGTCATGCACTTACTGAGATGGACACCATAAGTGAAGCTTCAAGTAATACAAGTGCAGAAGTACATGTTGGTCCATTGACTAGAGCCAGAGCTAAACTTCTAAATCAACAGGTGCTTTTGATTCTTAATGACTCTATTATTATTGATGAGAATTGGGTACTACCTCATGCAAGTGTTTTGTGCATTCTCAGGTTTGAACATTGTGAAGCATTTGGAACCGCGAGGGTGGAGAATGAGGCCGGAGCCAAAGGGTGGGAGGAGAAGCTCACATGGGTCAAGCAAGAAGAGAAAAGCCCAGGAATTCAAGCCCAATTCGTGCCTCCCACAAGGTCAATTGGATTCAAACTCGGATTCAACTCAGAATTCAATTCGGATTCGGTTCGGACAGCCTGACAGGCAGTTACTAAAAACGTCATAACTTTAACAAACGGAGTCCGATTCAGGCGTTCTTGGACTTGTTGGAAAGATAATTTCAAGGGCTACGCAATTGAACCAGTCCCAGCATCAAATTCGACACGGATCAAAAGTTATGACCGAAACAATATGACGGCTGTAAAATCTAGTTTCCTTTTTTAAGAGTTCGTATCTAAAACCATATAGGGTTGAGTTGTAGTAGGTTTGGAGGACTCTATGCACGTCCCAAGAGGCTATATAAGCCCTGTATTGGCACCCTTAGAGGGGGACCAAGTTTTATGCATCAGATTGAAACATAGCTCTTGCTTGTTCTTTCAACACCAGAGTTCATGCGAGGACTTTGAGAGAGAATTAGGCGATCCATTGTTCGTTCTGCAACTCAAGGTCAAGCCGTCGTTCCATTGGGAATTGGGGACTTGGCGTTAAGCCGCTTGTGGTCGCGCGACGACAACTATCCGGTGTGTTTTGGGCGTTTTCCGAAGAGTTGAGGGTTCGTGCATGGGCACGAGTGTTCAGCTAGCGACATCGTCTACTTCACATCAACTATCCACGGTTCCTCACTGAGAAGATCGGGACCCATCCCCGTATCAGATCCGGTGCCGCGTTTTCCTTCGCACGGAGTTCAGAGCACCCGACGAGCCTATTTTTGCGGAAAATTTAACACCGGCTCGGAAGTTCACGAAACCCGTGCCTTATGAGTTTGGACGCATATGAGGACCATTGGGGGTGTTTCGGACGCGTTTCGATCCGGTGCCGCATTTTCGTTCGCACGGAGTTCAGAGCACTCGACGAGCCCGTTTTTGTGGAAAATTTAACACCGGCTCGGAAGTTCACGAAACCCGTGCCTTATGAGTTTGGACGCATATGAGGACCATTGGGGTGTTTCGGACGCGTTTCGATCCGGTGCCGCGTTTTCGTTCGCACGGAGTTCAGAGCACCCGACAAGCCCGTTTTGTGGAAAATTTAACACCGGCTCGGAAGTTCACGAAACCCGTGCCTTATGAGTTTGGACGCATATGAGGACCATTGGGGTGTTTCGGACGCGTTTCGATCGGTGCGCGTTGTTCGTTCGCGACGGAGTTTGAGCACCGACCAGCCCGTTTTGTGGAAAATTTAACACCGGCTCGGAAGTTCACGAAACCCGTGCCTTATGAGTTTGGGCGATATGAGGACCATTGGGGTGTTTCGGACGCGTTTCGATCCGGTGCAGCGTTTCGTTCGACGGAGTTGAGCACCCGACGAGCCCGTTTTGTGGAAAATTTAACACCGGCTCGGAAGTTCACGAAACCCGTGCCTTATGAGTTTGGACGCATATGAGGACCATTGGGGTGTTTCGGACGCGTTTCGATCTGGTGCCGCGTTTTCGTTCGCACGGAGTTGAGCACCCGACCGGCCCGTTTTGTGGAAAATTTAACACCGGCTCGGAAGTTCACGAAACCCGTGCCTTATGAGTTTGGACGCATATGAGGACCATTGGGGTGTTTCGGACGCGTTTCGATCCGGTGCCGCGTTTTCGTTCGCACGGAGTTCAGAGCACCCGACGAGCCCGTTTTGTGGAAAATTTAACACCGGCTCGGAAGTTCACAAAACCCGTGCCTTATGAGTTTGGACGCATATGAGGACCATTGGGGGTGTTTCGGACGCGTTTCGATCCGGTGCCGCGTTTTTCGTTCGACGGAGTTGAGCACCGGCGAGCCCGTTTTTGTGGAAAATTTAACACCGCTTGGAAGTTCACGAAACCCGTGCCTTATGAGTTTGGACGCATATGAGGACCATTGGGGGTGTTTCGGACGCGTTTCGATCCGGTGCCGCATTTTCGTTCGCACGGAGTTCAGAGCACCCGACGAGCCCGTTTTGTGGAAAATTTAACACCGGCTCGGAAGTTCACGAAACCCGTGCCTTATGAGTTTGGACGCATGTGAGGACCATTGGGGGTGTTTCGGACGCGTTTCGATCCGGTGCGCGTTTTCGTTCGCACGGAGTTCAGAGCACCCGACGAGCCCGTTTTTGTGGAAAATTTAACTCCGGCTCGGAAGTTCATGAAACCCATACCGGAGAGAGTTTGGGCGCATATGAGAACCATTGGGGGTGTTTCGCAGGCGTTTCGATCCGGTGCAGCGTTTTCGTTCGCACGGAGTTCAGAGCACCCGACGAGCCCGTTTTTGTGGAACATTTAACACCGGCTCGGAAGTTCACGAAACCCGTGCCTTATGAGTTTGGGCGCATATGAGGACCATTGGGGTGTTTCGGACGCGTTTCGATCCGGTGCCGCGTTTTCGTTCGCACGGAGTTCAGAGCACCCGACGAGCCCGTTTTTGTGGAAAATTTAACACCGGCTCGGAAGTTCACGAAACCCGTGCCTTATGAGTTTGGGCGCATATGAGGACCATTGGGGGTGTTTCGGACGCGTTTCGATCCGGTGCCGCGTTTTCGTTCGCACGGAGTTCAGAGCATGATGGAGACGGGGTGCCCGATCTTTCGATGAGATTGATAACTATCGATTTGGTGGAGGTGACTCTCGCGATCCGACTACAACCGTACGACGTCGCTGGCGCCTTAGCAATCCCTGAACCAACTCCGAGATGTTATTGATCTTGCTGGAAGCACGATCAACCTGAACACGAAGTTCAATCCCTGCAAGCAATCGAAGAACTAGCAAGAATAAGACGAAAAGCAATCTGATATTGCGAATAACAAAGTTGGTATTCAAAAACAAAGGTGGGATCCCGAAGGTAGTCTTGACAGGTGGTCGTGTGACACAACTGAAGAACCGAAGTTTGCGTAAAGGCTAACCCTAAACTCAACGATATCCAAGTCCTAGCAGGGGGCGGTGGCTCCTATTTATAGAGAAATGACCAGGGGGGACGCCCTAGGGTTACAAGGCCCATGGGCCCAAGTGGTGGTGGCGCAGCACCCTTTTTGGATTCGGACTCAAAAACCAATGTGGATTGTTTTGATGCTTGCGGCCGGCTCGGATGGAATTTGAAGATGAGGTTAGATCCGTTGGAAAGTAGACTTCATAAGCTTTCCATGAAGTACAAGAACGCCCCAAACGGAGTCCGTATGAAGAAGTTATGCCCGTTTGAATGTGGTACCAATGCAGCAGTCCGAATCCGATTCCAGAACGTGTCCAACTCGGATTCTTGCTTGACTTGATCTCAAAGTGACGTGGTGACCTCCATGATTCCGTCCTTGCATGTCCATGACTCCATGTCCCTTTCCTTCATCCTTTCCCAGGTTCCTAACCACGATTAAATCACTTGCATTAGGTAGCGGTCTATTCTCAGTAATATATGAACCTAGGAATGAATTCACCTGGTAATTAAGTTGACGAGCACGAGCTCGAGTAAGTGGTCCTTGTTGTGGATGAGTTGTATCCATGGAAGAGATGTCCACATCATCCTCCCCTTCTTGCATTTGAGTCGTCCTCGACTCAAGTTCATCTTCTTCCCCCAAATATGGCTTCAAGTCTGCAATATTAAATGTGGGACTAACCCCGAATTCTGCAGGCAGATCAAGCTTATATGCATTATCATTAATCTTAGCTAACACCTTGAATGGACTATCAGCTCTAGGCATCAACTTAGACTTTCGCAACTCAGGAAATCTATCTTTGCGCAAATGCAACCAGACTAAATCACCAGGTTCAAAGGTTAAACTCTTTTTACTCTGACTACCAGCAATCTTATACTTAGCATTCATGCGCTCTATGTTTTCTTTAGTTGTTTCATGCAATTTTAGGACAAATTCAGCACACTTCTTAGCATCTAAATTCACTTTTTCAGAGATAGGGATAGGTAATAAATCAATAGGAGCACGAGGATTAAAGCCATATACTACCTGAAAAGGGCTCATCTTTGTGGTAGAGTGCAGCGATCTATTGTAAGCAAACTCTACATGAGGTAGACATTCTTCCCACGCCTTCAAGTTTTTCTTCAAGATAGCCCTCAACATAGTTGATAGCGTATGTTGACAACTTCAGTTTGTCCATCTGTTTGTGGGTGACAAGTAGTAGAAAACAGCAGCTTGGTACCCAATTTAGCCCATAATGTGCGCCAAAAGTGACTCAAAAACTTCGCATCTCGATCTGAAACAATGGTATTGGGCACTCCATGTAGTCGAACAATCTCTCTGAAAAATAAATCAGCAACATTTGTAGCATCATCGCTCTTATGGCAAGGTATAAAATGTGCCATTTTAGAAAATCTATCGACCACCACAAAAACACTATCTCTCCCCTTCTTTGTGCGAGGTAATCCCAAAACAAAGTCCATTGAAATATCCTCCCAAGGAATGCTAGGTACAGGAAGAGGCATATATAAACCATGTGGATTAAGTCGGGACTTAGCTTTATTGCAGGTAGTGCAGCGAGATACATAGCGCTCAACGTCGCGCCTCATCTTTGGCCAATAGAAGTGTTCAATGAGGATGTCCTCCGTCTTTTGACACCAAATGACCCATTAATCCTCCCCATGTGCCTCTGTAATAACAAACGATGAACAGAGCTGTTTGGAATGCAGAGTTTGTTAGCTCTAAACAAAAATCCATTATTGAAAGCAAATTTATTCCAGCATCTACCATTTTTGCAATTGGACAGGGCATCTTTAAACTCATCATCAGAGGTGTATAGTTCCTTTATTGTCTCCAAGCCAAAAATTCTACAATCAAGTTGAGACAACATTGTATACCGTCTAGACAAGGCATCAACAATCACATTTTCCTTCCCTTTCTTGTGTTTTATGACATAAGGAAAAGATTCAATGAATTCAACCCAACGAGCATGTCTACGGTTCAGTTTAGATTGACTTCTAATATGTTTCAATCATTCATGATCAGAATGGATAACAAATTCTTTGGGCCATAAATAATGTTGCCATGTTTCTAAAGTTCGAACAAGGGCAAGTAATTCCTTATCATATGTAGAATAGTTCAAACTAGGTCCACTCAATTTCTCACTAAAATAAGCAACAGGTTTACCTTCTTGTATCAACACACCACCAATTCCAATTCCACTAGCATCACACTCAAGTTCAAAAGTCTTACCGAAGTCAGGAAGTTGGAGCAATGGTGCATTTGTGAGCTTTTCTTTGAGAAGGTTGAAAGCTTCTTCTTGCGCTTTTCCCCATTTAAATGAAACACATTTCTTTGTTAATTCATTAAGTAGTGCAGCGATGGTGCTGAAATCTTTCACAAAGCGGCGATAGAATCCCGCAAGTCCATGAAAACTCCGCACTTGTGTGACCGTTTGTGGTGTTGGCCAACTTTTTATAGCTTCAATCTTGGCTTCATCTACTTCAATTCCCTGCGGAGTAACAACATAGCCAAGAAAACAAACTCGATCGGTGCAAAAGGTGCACTTTTCGAGATTACCAAACAAACGTGCATCCTCAAAGCAATGAAAACAGCACGTAAGTGTTCAAGATGTTCATCTAGTGACTTGCTGTAAATCAATATATCATCAAAGTAAACTACCACAAATTTACCAATGAAAGCACGTAAAACTTCGTTCATTAATCTCATGAAAGTGCTAGGGGCATTAGTTAATCCAAAAGGCATCACTAGCCACTCATATAATCCGAACTTAGTTTTAAATGCCGTCTTCCATTCATCTCCAAGTTTCATTCTAATTTGATGGTATCCACTACGCAAGTCAACTTTAGAAAACATTGTAGAGCCACTTAATTCATCAAGCATATCGTCTAACCTAGGAATAGGATGACGGTATCTAATGGTAATATTATTGATAGCTCTACAATCAACACACATACGCCATGATCCATCCTTCTTAGGTACTAAAATGGTGGAACAGCGCAAGGACTAAGTGATTCACGACGTACCCTTTATCAACCAATTCTTGAACTTGCGCTGAATTTCTTTAGTTTCTTCCGGTTTGTCTGTATGGTGCGCGGTTGGGTAGTGATGCACGGAATTAAATCAATTTGATGCTCAATCCCTCGAAGTGGTGGCAATCCCGGTGGTATGTCCTTCGGAAAGACATCTTTGTACTCCTGCAAAAGGTTAGTGACAGCAGGAGGCAAAGAAGATGGTATCTCCTCAAATGAAAACAAAGTGACTTTGCAAACTAATCCATAGCAAACAGATTTACTAGCATCCAATTCAGTCATATCAAATTTAGTAGCAAGAAAACTAGCACCTTTCAATTGTATTTCTTTTTTGTTCACATGAGCAGATTTCAGTTCTTTCTTCCTATGTTGCACAAGCTCTTTTCGCTCTTAGATTTCTCTAAACTCTTCTCTCTACTAGCTCTAGCAAGTTCATCTTTAACAATCTGTTCTGGAGTCATAGGATGCAGCACAATTTTCTTTCCTTTGAACATGAGAGAGTATTGATTATTCCTACCATGATGCACACAATCAGTATCGTATTGCCAAGGTCTTCCTAATAATAATGAGCAAGCTTGCATAGGTACAACGTCGCAATCAACATAATCATGGTATGAACCCATAGAAAGGTGTACTCTCACCATCCGTGTTACCTTCAGCTTACCACTGTTGTTGAACCATTGAATATGGTATGGGTGAGGATGAGGTTTAGTCGGCAAAGCAAGTTTCTCTACCATGTCCATACTTGCCAAATTGTTGCAACTCCCACCATCAACAATTATGCGAATCGAGCGTTCGTTGACAACGCCCTTGATTTGGAACAAATTATGGCGCTGGTTTTGCTCGGCATGAGACACTTGAATACTTAGTACGCGTTGCACTATAATGCTCAAATACTTGTCGGCATCTTTGGCGCCAACATGCTCCTCATGATCATATTCTTCTTCATCTCCTATAGGGTCAGTTGCAAGCATAGCATATGTTTCTTCATCAAAATCACTAGCAGAGGAATACCCACCACCATCGTGTATAATCAATACACGCTTGCTTGGACAGTCCCGCATCATGTGTCCATAGCCTTTGCAACGATGGCATTGAACGTCCCTTGTTCGTCCGGTCGAAGCAAAATCAAGAGGTTGTTTTTGCAGGAAGTTGTGGTGCTGATTTGTGTGCTTCAGAAACTCGTGGCGTCGAAATTGATGTAGTAGGGCGCGGCTTGTTGTTGGAGTGTGATGCCGCCACAATGGACGAGGGAGCAGGGGTGCGCGGAGTCCATGAATTTGTGCGACCTGCAGAAGAATTAGATCGCATTCTCGTCTGGCGTCCCTGCAACTCACGTTCAGCTTTGCAAGCAAGATGAAATAATCTAGTAATGGAATTATAATATTTATAATCAAGGATGTCTTGAATTTCTCGACTCAACCCTCCCAAAAACCTAGCCATGGATGCCTCCTCATTCTCAACTAAACCACAACGCAACATACCAATTTGTAATTCCTGATAATATTCTTCCACAGATTTTGCACCCTGTTGTAGACGTTGCAGTTTATTTAACAGATCACGAGCATAATATGAGGGAACAAATCGATGACGCATAAGCAATTTTAAAGCCTCCCAGGTGTTAGGAATGTTATTGGGATTTTGACGACAATGTTCTTTCCACCAAACAGAAGCAAAGTCGGTAAATTCACTAGTAGCAGCCCTAACTCGTCTATTCTCAGGAAATTCATGGCAAGCAAATTTTTGATCAAAAGCTAGTTCCCAATTAAGATAGCTATCAGGATCATATTTACCATTGAAAGAAGGCATGGTGAATTTAACCTTAGCAAAAGAATCG
Source organism: Melocanna baccifera (assembly GCA_036346265.1). NCBI lineage: Eukaryota > Viridiplantae > Streptophyta > Magnoliopsida > Poales > Poaceae > Melocanna > Melocanna baccifera. Next base: position 13,189,561 of record CM070692.1, read on the forward strand.
TCGTGGTCACGTACCTCACGCCGTGGGGGTTCCCTTCGCATACCTTGTCGGTTAAAACGCAATTGTCGACGAGCTCGATCGTTGTTGTGGTTGATCCGCCATCGCCTCGGAATCACCCATATGGTCGGAGTCATCTTGTCTCCGCATCGCCGCAGCGGGGGAACAGCAGACGAAGCTTGGGCAATCTCCTCAAGGCGCGCCATAATATCTGCCAACGAATTGTTAGTGGTACCTTGCGCTTTCTCCATCGCAGCGAGTGTGGCATTGGTCTCAATCTGGGCGCCCTCAAGTTGAGCAAGTCGCTCATTCGTCACTCTGACATCCTCCTCAAGACCCTCTGCACGAAGGTTCATAAGGCGTAGAAAATGTTGTACGATTGCCTTAGTACGAGGAGTATGAGATTGATCCTCATCCGTTGTATGACCTGCCATTGTTAGCAAAACACAAGAATATGTCCCTAACAGCAACTACTAGGATGAGGAGGTTCAAAAAGTCGCTCCCAGCGATGTCAACGTATCTCTGAAGATTGGATGGAGCGATTGCCAGGTGAAGCTCAGCCTGTACGGTGTAGGAGAGGTGTAGCTGGGAAGGCTCAAGTTTGGTAGCAAGGATTAGCAATAATCAAATCAGAAAATGCAAGCTGAAAAATCGCTCAACGCCGGTTGGTGCTGGTCCTAGGCTAGAACGTACTAGAGACGCGAGCCTAGAACACAAACGAGTACACCGCACAGAAAGAATCTAGATGACGTTGCCCACGGAGTTCAGAGGCTCAGAAAAGGACGCCGTCTTCACGGAGCACCTTAGAATCACTTGTAGAAGGTCCCTGTAAATTTTGAGCGAATTCCGAGAAAATTGACTTTTCTTGACTTTGCGGGCCCGTTTTGAGGCCCTAAACGACCTTTTTTGGGGTCGAAGTCGCTGCGCGTATGCGTGGTGGCTTACGCGGATCTAAAATTTCCAGTTTTTCCAGGCTTCAATTTTTCTGGCCCTATTTTCCCGTTTCCTTTCCAACGGATCAAGAAACGCCTCATTCGGAGGTCGTATGCAAAAGTTAGGATTTTCTCTCTCCTCTTCTTTTTTTTTTACGCCGCGGCTCTTTCTATCTGCGGCTGCCTTTTCCTTCTTGTCTATCTACTTTGCTCCCACTCCGAGTCCAATTCCAAGTCCTAATCCGAGTCCAATTCCAAGTCCTACTCCGAGTCCAATTCCGAGTCCTACTCCGAGTCCAATTCCGAGTCCTACTCCGAGTCCAATTCCGAGTCCTACTCCGAGTCCAATTCCGAGTCCTATTCCGAGTCCCCCTCTTTTCCTTCCCTCAACGTGGAGTTCAAAACCAACCGTGACGGTGAAACCAAAACGTGAACAGAACTCGAAACTCTAGAGGAACTAGGCACTAAGACCAGCAAAGGACACGACGATGCAACCGAAAGTTCAACAATGCAAAGTACTGAAAAGAAAAATTGCGAGGCTAAGATTGGTTTGGACCAGGTGATCTACTACTATTTTTTTTTGGCTTTTGGTGTACTGTAGGTAGTGAAAAGCAATCTAATCTATGAATAACTGGAAATTCTCACCGAGCAACCTTGAGCTCTGATACCACTTGATGGAGACGGGGTGCCCGATCTTTCGATGAGATTGATAACTATCGATTTGGTGGAGGTGACTCTCGCGATCCGACTACAACCGTACGACGTCGCTTGCGCCTTAGCAATCGCTGAACCAACTCCGAGATGTTATTGATCTTGCCGAAGCACGATCAACTGAACACGGTTCAATCCTCGCAAGCAATCGAAGAACTAGCAAGAATAAGATGAAAAGCAATCGATATTGCGAATAACAATGTTGGTATTCAAAAACAAAGGTGGGATCGAAGGTAGTCTTGACAGTGGTCGCTCGACACTCTTGAAGAACCGAAGTTTGCGCAAGGCTAAACCTAAACTCAACGAAATCCAAGTCCTAGCAGGCGGCGGCTCCTATTTATAGAGAAACGACCAGGGGGGGACGCCCTAGGGTTACAAGGCCCATGGCCCAAGTGGTGGTGGCGCAGCACCCTTTTTGGATTCGGACTCAGAAACCCATGTGGATTGTTTTGATGATTACAGTCGGCTCGGATGGAATTTGAAGATGAGATTGGATCCGTTGGAAAGTAGACTTCATAAGCTTTCCATGAAGTACAAGAACGCCCCAAACGGAGTCCGTATGAAGAAGTTATGCCTGTTTGAATGTGGTACCAATGCAGCAGTCCGAATCCGATTCCAGAACGTGTCCAACTCGGATTCTTGCTTGACTTGATCTCAAAGTGACGTGGTGACCTCCATGATTCCGTCCTTGCATGTCCATGACTCCATGTCCCTTTCCTTCATCCTTTCCCAGGTTCCTAACCACGATTAAATCACTTGCATTAGGTAGCGGTCTATTCTCAGTAATATATGAACCTAGGAATGAATTCACCTGGTAATTAAGTTAACGAGCACGAGCTCGAGTGAGTGGTCCTTGTTGTGGATGAGTTGTATCCATGGAAGGGATATCCTCATCATATTATCATATTGCTAATGTTTTGTCTGGTTCTAGACTTCTCATGCTTCAGCTAGGTTTGGTAGAGGTTCAGGAGGCCATAGGAGAGCAACAATTGAAAAGTTACAGTCGCTTATTCGACAAGCCCCTTTCTCAGGCACATATTGCGGCACTTGCAGCATTGTTCGGCTGGCAGCCACCTTCGCCAGGTGAACCTTCCGTAGCCGCTGCTGTTTGTTGATTGCGAAAGGATCCTTTGGTCGTCCAGCAACTCTTGACCAATGACTCCTAATATTTTAATTTGGAATGTGAGAGGCCTCAACCGCAAAGCAAGGCGTGATAGTGTCAGAAATCTGGTCAGCTCCATCAGGCCAGTTATGGTTTGCTTGCAGGAAACGAAAAAAGAATCCATCTCGGGTCGCATGGTCGCTTCTGTGCTCGGTATTGAGTTTGATCAATTTGTGGTACTCCCGGCAGATAGAACAAGAGGAGGGGTGCTCTTGGCTTGGAAGGGCAATACTTGGCATGCTCTCTCATCTCGTGTTGATTCTTATTCGGTCTCGGTTCAGTTTGTTTCTCAGGAAGGGTCCGCATGGTGGTTTACGGGAGTTTATGGTCCTCAATCTGATGGCCGTAAAGTCCAATTTTTGCAAGAGTTACGAGATATTCGGCAAGACTGTCATGGGCCGTGGGCTATCGAAGGGGATTTCAATCTCATCTACATGGCTGAAGACAAGAACAACACTAATATTAATAGAGCAATGATGGGTCGTTTCCGCCATTTTTTGGATGATATGGAGCTACATGAAATCTTATTGCTTGGTCGTAAATTCACTTGGTCAAATGAGCGGGAGGTGCCTACTTTGGTTAGGCTTGATCGGGTTTTCATGTCCACTGATTGGGAACTTTTGTTCCCTGATTGCATTCTTCAGAGCTCGGCCTCACTGATTTCAGATCACTGCCCGCTAATTCTTGGGTTGAAGGTCATTGTGCACGGGAAGCGTCGTTTTCACTTTGAAAGTTTCTGGCCCAAGCTTGATGGCTTCTTGCAGGAAGTGGAGAGTTCCTGGTATAAGCCAGTTGTAACCTCCTGTCCACTGCAGCTCTTCTCCATCAAGTTGGGCCGACTTGCACGCGACCTTCAATCTTGGAGCCAAAAGAAAATAGGTAATGTCAAGATTCAATTGCAATATGCGAAGGAAATCGTTCATCGCCTGGAGATTGCACAAGACACCCGCTTATTGTCCAGGGAAGAAGATTGGCTCCGTCGGCAACTGAAGTGGCACACACTTGGGCTTGCTTCGCTTAAGCGTACGATTGCTTGTTTACGCTCTAGATTAAGTTGGATAAAAGAGAGGGATGCAAACACAGCGTTCTTCCATCAGCAGGCTCGGTACAGAAAGAGAAAGAACTTCATGGCCAAGATTAAAGTGGGAGATAGCATTGTTACTAGTCAAGAAGAGAAACAGGAAGCAGCTTGGGATTTCTACTCTAACCTTCTTGGCACGACATCCCATAGAGAATGCACCCTCAATCTGGAGTCCTTTTATAAAGAGCCTATTGATCTATCCATTCTTGATCAAGGTTTCTTGGAGGAGGAGGTTTGGGCAACAGTTAAGTCTCTCCCTTCAGATAAGGCGCGTGGTCCAGATGGATATACCAGATGTTTTTATAAATCCTGTTGGAATATAATTAAAGAGGACCTCTTATCGGCCCTAAGCCGACTCTTGCAGGGAGATGTCAGCAAGTTGTCTCTTCTCAATTCAGCCTACATCACATTGCTGCCAAAGACACCCGATGCGGTGGAAATCAAGGATTATCGACCTATAAGCCTAGTGCACAGCTTTGCTAAGATTGTCACTAAACTGTTAGCCAACAGGTTGGCTCCCAAGCTCAAGGATTTGGTGTCCCCCAACCAAAGTGCTTTTGTTAAAGGAAGATGCATACATGACAATTTTATTGTGGTGCAACAAACAGCCAAGCTGCTGCATAGACAGAACGAACCAAGAATCCTTCTCAAACTGGACATTTCAAAGGCTTTTGATTCGGTGTCTTGGCCCTTCCTACTACAGGTATTGAGATATTTGGGTTTTGGTCCAGTTTGGTGTAATATTTTATCTAAGCTGTTCAGATCTTGCACAACTCGGGTTTTGGTAAATGGGGTGTCAGGAGATCTGATTCAGCATCAGCGGGGGCTGAGGCAAGGAGACCCTCTATCTCCAATGCTTTTCATCATAGTCATGGATGTGCTTAATGCTCTGATCAATAGAACAAGTGACATTGGAGTGTTGCAGCCCCTACTCTCGCAAGGGTCCAGTCAGCGAGTCTCTCTATATGCTGACGATGTAATCCTCTTCGTAAGACCTTGCTTGGATGATTTGGTATTGATCAGGGAAATTCTACGGATCTTTGGTGAGGCATCTGGGTTAGTCACTAACATCTCTAAATGCTCAGTGAGCCCGATCCAATGCCATGGTCAAGATATTGAAGTTGTGCAAGCCTCCTTTCTGTGCAAGGTGCAAGAGTTCCCTTGCAAGTACCTCGGGCTTCCTTTGGCTATCAAACCATTTTCGAAGGCTGATTTCTTTCCAATAATTGACAAGATCGCTAGTAAGCTACCAGGTTGGAAGGCAGCCATGATGCACCCGGCTGGGAGAGCCACCCTCATTCGTGCAGTACTTTCGGCTATACCCATTTATCAGCTCATAGCATTAGACCTTCCTAAGTGGGTTATCAAAGTAATTAACAAGATAAGGAGAGCCTTTCTTTGGAAAGGTCGCAAAGATGTACTTGGAGGCCACTGTCTCGTTGCTTGGGATCGGGTCAAGAGGCCATTTGAGCTAGGGGGTCTGGGAATTCTTGACCTAGAGGTGCTCGGATGGGCCTTGCGAATGAGGTGGCTATGGCTTAAAAAGACTCAGCCTGATCGGCCTTGGGCTAGCTTCGATATTAAAGTGCATCCACATTCTTTGGCATTGTTCTCCGCCTCAATCTCTTCCATTGTGGGGGATGGCAAACGAACGTTTTTTTGGAGTGACAAATGGCTGCATGGAAAATCCTTAATTGCTCTTGCACCTGCTCTTTGTTTACAAGTGCCAAAAAGAATTGCTAGTCGCAGAACAGTACAGGAGGCTTTAGCTGATGGGACTTGGATTCATGACATCAAAGGCAGCATGCCAAGTGAGGCTCTATTACAGTATCTCCATCTTTGGGACCTCCTAACCGGGTTTGTGCTCACTCCTGGAGTGGAGGATCAACATATTTGGACACCATCTCCCTCTGGTGAATTCTCAACAAAATCAGCCTACCGTCGTTTTTTAGTGGGATCTGTGGAGTTTGAGCCATGGAAGGCAATATGGAAAACTTGGGCTCCTCCTCGATGCAAATTCTTTGTGTGGTTGGCCTCCTTAAACTGTTGCTGGACAGCTGATCGTTTGGCCCGCCGCGGTCTAGATCACCCAGAGCAGTGCCCTTTATGTGATCAAGCAGAGGAGACTGTGCAGCATTTGCTCACTACGTGTGTGTTTACACGGAGTGTGTGGGTTTCAGTGTTAACTCCGATTGGTCTGCAGCACCTAGCTCCCGGTTTGGATGACTACATTTTTGCTGCATGGTGGCGCAAGCGTTGCAAGGGGTTCCCAAGGCTACCCGTAAGGGTTTCAACTCCCTGGTTATCTTGGTGGCTTGGTGGATTTGGAAACATAGAAACGGTTGTATTTTTGAGGGAATGTCGCCCAACCATCATATTATCATGCAGGACATTAGAGAGGAGACCAGTGTGTGGTGTATGGCAGGAGCTAAAGAGCTCCGTAGGATTTGGCACTGATACCTCCTTACCTTGTTATCTATATCCCCTTCCCTTAGGGGTTGTTGAGTCCTCTAGACTCATTTTGTAATTATCTTCTTCTTCTTAATATAATGATACGCAGTTCTCCTACGGGTTCGAGAAAAAAAATACTGTTTTTATACCATGATGTTCTAAATTATCTTGTTTTATATGCTTTTAGATTTATTAGAATACTCAGTTAATAATGTTCTAGAATTCATACTTTTAATTAGGGTTTTAGATTTCATGCTTAAATCGTTAATGGAGATAGCGAATGATCATATTGTAGACTTAGGTTTAAACCACTAGCAACTTTTTAATACCAAGCTTCTATGTTTATCTTTCTGATATCATGATGTATTGCTGATATTATTTCTTATGTGAGTTATGACTGATTTATATATTAATAATTGTTAAGTTGACTAATAATCACTTATCACATAATAAAACTTAGTTTGTTGTCAACCCTTGGGGGAGCCATATTATAATATCTTTTTTAGAATAATTCTTAGACCATTATCGCTATGTTATCATTCCACATCGCCCTCATATCGGAAATTATGTTTCTCCACCCCCCCCCCCCCCAACTTTAGCACATTCTTTCACTTATTATAACCTTGTCATAGCATTTTCTTAGCTCTCTTAAATTCATACCAGATGATCTAGCTACAATGTAACAATTATTTTTATCACTATATCATCATCCCACATCATCTCATGTCGGGAATTGTGCCTTTCTGTTCTCCACCTTAGCAAACCCTTTCATCTATCATAACTTTATCTTAGCCTACCCTTAATTATCTTAATCTCTTAACCATATGATCTGTTAATAATATAATGATTGCCTGGCCTGGTTACCCAAATATATGAGAGATTGGCACCCACCTAGTAACATACAGGGGCTATATATTTTCGTTACTCAAGATATTACACCCCGTCGACGGTTATACAGTCGAGAACAGCGTTGTGCCTGACTATTCTCGTGTAACCGGGTATATGGGAAGTAATCGCCAATGTCATTGCCATAATTTGCTATATCATATTTACCATTGCCATAACTTGTTATATCACATTTGCCATTGCTATAATTTGCTATATCATATTTACCATTGCCACAACTTGCTATATCATATTTGCTATTGTCATAACTTACAATATCATATTTGCCATTATCATAATTTACTATATCATACTTGCCATTGTCATAGGTTACTATATCATATTTGCCATTGTCATAACTCGCTATATCATATTTGCCATTGCCATAATTTGCTATATCATATTTGCTATTGTCATAACTTGCTATATCATATTTACCATTGCTATAACTTGTTATATCACATGTTTCATTGCCGTAACTTGCTGAATATCAATTTCCTTTAATCCCACTGTTTCTGCCACCTCGATCTCTAATCCTTATTAATGTTTTTGATAACCTAGTTTCACTACCTTGACTTGTGTCAATTATTTACTTGCATTACTTGTCCTTTACCCATCGTGTTGCAACCGTTGTTGGGTACTTGCTGAGATTTTCAAATCTCACATTTGCTCTTTTCATTCTCAGGTAAAAGGTCAGTAGGGTCATTGCAACATGCATAGGTAGGAGTACTCGAGTTTCAGCGCCGTGGCTTATCACTATGATGTTTTCTTATTTACTTTTATTTGGTTAGAAGTGAATCGGTCTTATGTTTCAAACATTTAAAAGTTTTAATTTCCGTGATTTCTATTATTGCATTTATTTATTCTTATTTTGGCGATGACGTTCTATGGTAGTATCTCGTATTGGTATGTGAGGTGCTACATGAATAGAGGACTGTTCGATACAAATTGACATAATTAACCGCTTTTTTCCAAAATAAGCAACATGTATTTTTGTTTTGTACAGATGAACATAGGAGTTGGAACAAGACTCAGGAGTTTCTCGGTTTCCGAATTGAACCTGCACGCGATGCATATATCGTGATATATGTACAGGTGACTGTTTTGATGTACTGTCTGTTCCTCGTTGATCTGAAGCTTAAGTAAACAACGAGATTGTACTGAAATTCTTGGCTTGGCGGCTCCTTGCTAGCTTGCTGCAATCTTGCATTAACTTTGATAAATATGATATTTATCGATATTGTATCGAAATAAATTGGTATTTATCGTTACCGAACCGTATTTTTCAAAATACCACACTTATTGAACCGTATATACTGAAAATACTGAACGGACTGTCCTATTCATAAACAACATAGTATTAGTACGGAGGAGGCATCTAATGATCTAAGCCCATCGAATTCCAAGCCCGCGTTTTGATTACTGCAGTATCAGGGCTCCTCTTCTTCTGGCCACAACCAACTCTTACATGCTGTAAGCCAGTAGCAACTATTGCCGCCGTTGCTGCGTTTTCTGCGTCATGTAAGGCCTAGTGCAGTGATTCATCGAACTGAGCAACTGACACCGCGTGACAACTGCTACCATCAGTGCCATTCTTAACGATTCCAGATTCCCATGTCTCAAGGAGAGCAGGCAAGTACTCGAGTCCTGTTGATGAGGACATCCTTTCCATGGATACAACTCATCTACAACAAGGACCACTTACTCGAGCTCGTGCTCGTCAACTTAATTACCAGGTGAATTCATTCCTAGGTTCATATATTACTGAGAATAGACCGCTACCTAATGTAAGTGATTTAATCGTGGTTAGGAACCTGGGAAAGGATGAAGGAAAGGGACATGGAGTCATGGACATGCAAGGACGGAATCATGGAGGTCACCACGTCACTTTGGGATCAAGTCAAGCAAGAATCCGAGTTGGACACGTTCTGAAATCGGATTCGGACTGCTGCGTTGGTACCACATTCAAATGGGCATAACTTCTTCATACAGACTCCGTTTGGGGTGTTCTTGTACTTCATGGAAAGCTTATGAAGTCTACTTTCGAACGGATTCAACCTCATCTTCAAATTCCATCCGAGCCGACCGCAATCATCAAAACAATCTACGTTGGTTTCTGAGTCCGAATCCAAAAAGGGTGCTGCGCCACCACCACTTGGGCCCATGGGCCTTGTAACCCTAGGGCGTCCCCCCTGGTCGTTTCTCTATAAATAGGAGCCGCCGCCCCCTGCTAGGACTTGGATTTCGTTGAGTTTAGGTTTAGCCTTTGCGCAAACTTTGGTTCTTCAGTTGTGTCAGACGACCACCTGTCAAGACTACCTTCGGGATCCCACCTTTATTTTTCAATACCGACTTTGTTATTCGCAATATCAGATTGCTTTTCGTCGTATTCTTGCTAGGTCTTCGATTGCTTGCAGGGATTGAACTTCGTGTTTAGGTTGATCGTGCTTCCAGCAAGATCAATAACATCTCGGAGTTGGTTCAGCGATTGCTAAGGCGCAAGCGACGTCGTACGGTTGTAGTCGGATCGCGAGAGTCACCTCCACCAAATCAATAGTTATCAATCTCATCGAAAGATTGGGCACCCCGTCTCCATCACCTGTACCGTTCAAGCGATCATTCAGGTTTCTCATATATAGTTTCAGAAGAGGATACCTTGCTGATCCGTATATATATCCACGTAGGCAGGCCATTTTGTGAAATCTGAGGTCCAGGTTCAGTCTGCAATTCAGGGTTACAGCTGCAAGGGAGTAGTTCCCTCCAGATCAGCACACTGTCACAGCAGAAAATGATTCTATTTTCTTCTTCGACAGGACACCCTCTTCACAGCGCATATGGCACATGTTCCGCTGTGCCGTGAGACTGAGACACCAACCTGTAATATTATAACCTCTTCGGAATTAGAGAAAAGGGATACGTCAAAACAAGATGATTTGAAATTTTAGAGAGAAGTCATTTTTTTTGGAGTGAGTTGTACAGGAGGAATTGAAAATTTAAGTCAAACTTGTGCCGTGATAAAAGAAGGCGCAGGGGAGAGGAGGACCCAAAAGAAAACCCTAGCCGCTATCTTTTTTCCAGTGCTGCCGTCTCTTGCTGCACTCCAGCCACCACACACTAGCATTGTCGTGCTTAGCGCGTGCCCCAGCAGCCGCCACGTGCTCCAACGGTTGCTGTGCCACCAGCGCATCCACGGGCTGCCCGCGTGCTTGCGCGCAGGGTTGACCCTAGGCCTAGGTAGCAGGGGCAACCGCCTAGGGCCCACGAAAGCTAGGGACCCCTAACCCATATATGTTAGTATGTATACATGTGTAATATAGGGTGGGTTTGGGAGCACTTTGCTTATGCTTTGGCTTCTATTTGTTGCAGTAATCAATTTTTAAACGATATTCTTTTAAGGCAGGGTCTATGGATAGATTGTAGTATAAATTGTATCAGGTTCAGCTATACCCACCAAAATCTCATGCGCTATTTTCTCTGTGTACTGCCTCTTGAAACAGTCTAGAATTCAAAATTTTTGGCCAAAAGCTACATTCCAAAAGAACTCACCCATAGCCAATGTACTAAATACTGAACATAGTTGATTAATGATTAGTTGGGTCAGCTGCCAAAGTCAAGTAATGGCGTATTTGGTCTATGCTATCATCCAGCGTTGAGTGCTCCCTAAATATCTAAGCATGGACAGTCATAAGGAGAACACATAGAGTGAGTCATCCACTAGATCTAGTCGACCATGCACACCTCCTGCGCCCCTTGACATCTCCACTCCTCTTCCAGTCTTCTTTTCCCCAAAACAAACGTTGCTGTTGTCGCCATTAATAGAGGAGGAGAACCCAATTTCATTGATTTTCAATCAATTCGTCTTCAATTTCTTTGCTTTGCAATGGTTCTACTCGAAATCTTCTCATATAGCCGTTGCATACATAGTACATTTCATTTTTCATCCTATTCTTTAATCGGGGTGAATCTCGAGGACGAGATTCTTTTTAAGGGGGGTAGGTTGAAACAGCCCAAAAATTTTCAAAGCAAACTTGAATTTTCTTGCATTTTTGTTTGAATCTCAAGCCAAATCCCAACCGTTGATCTTGTTTTGAGATTGGTGCTCCTTCCCCTCACTTCTCGCCTCCCCTTCCTGTTGGCGCCTGCCCGTTTGCCGCCTCCTTTCCCCTCCCTACGTTGTCGTCGTGCCCGCGCATCCCGCAAGCGCCCATGCCGCAGCTCCCCTGACGCTCTCGCCGCGTCAGTACTACCAGGGTGGTCCCCGCACTCCCCGTCACCACCCCCCAACCGCCCCGCACCTCCCGTTCGCCCAGCGGTTGAAACCGCGCCCCGCCGTGCGGCACACCCCGTAGACCACCCGTGTGACACCGCCCATCCCCGCCGTGCTACGAGCCATCTCCCTCCCCCACCAACTCCTGTAGGGTCGTAAAACCACCGGCATGGCTGTCCATGCCCCTGGCGCAGCTTCCCATCTCCCCTCCCCCGAGCGCCACCAACTCCTGTGCGCTCCCGTAGCTCCCCTCGCCTCCCCCGACCTTTAAAATCTAATTACGGCCGCAGGCAGCACCGCACCACCCTCCTTCGCCCTCCAGCCAGCCTGATTGCTTCCTCTCTCGCCACAGCTTCCCTTTCGGCCACCCCTGGTCCCAGTAAGCCTCACCTCCGATCCTCCACCCTGCTCAATAAAAATTCAATTACCTTTGGCCATAGCTCCACCATAGCACCCCATTCACTAATCCCAACTCAATTTGGCATGAACATGCCCCCTCTAGCCTCGCACCGTGTACACCTTCCGGACACTGCCACCTCTCCGTGGCCAGCTCACCAGAGCTCTTCCAAAGCTAGGCCCACCCCTCCCCCGTGATCCCCTCCCTCCATAGATGGTCAAACCAGAACTCACTTTGCCTAAGCATCTCCGACGCCTTCCCGAGCCGCCACCTCCCTCACTGGCTTCTCTCTCGCCCGTGACCGCCAGCTCAAACGCTCTCGTGGCTTTGAGCCCGGAAATGGAAACTACTCACTCCACTGTGGGTTTCAGTGCCGGTCGCTACTCGGGGAACTCACCTTTGGGGCCGGATCGCGGCGACGGAGCCTCTCTTGTCTTTTCCGCCGTCACCTCGGCCAGAGGAGGAAGACAACTCTCTGGGTGGGGGCGACGCGTCTCCATCCGAATCGTCTCCTTGCGATCCAGCGGTCTCGAGGCGTGTGCACGTCGGTTCCCGACCGGTTCGACCAATCTCCCACGCGCAGCTGGGCTAAGCCCGCCGGCCCACCCCCCATTTAAACCGCCCCACGTTTTCCCGCGCGCCGCCGTGGGCTGGGTCGCACTGTTCCAATGAATAGTGACTTTTCCATTTTCCAATACCCAAAAAATCCCTTAAATATATCATTTGATTCGTTTTGACACCCCAGTTTCATTTCCGATGCCCATTTCCCAAAATTCCACTCCCAAAATTTCAACCCAACCCATCTGAATGTTTCTTGCATTTATTTTCTTTTCCATAGATTATTTTATTTTATTTTATTTTGTTTCCTAGCTTTTTTAGATACAAGCACGGATTGAGTTTATTTTCGTGTGTTATCACTAGTTTTCGAGGAGTCCGAAGTGATTGTCTAAGGTTCCGAGCAGGCTTCCGAAGTTTACAAAATTGTCAACATCTCTGATGCGCAAGGCAAGTTGCAAATCTTTGAACATGTTGAACCCATAAATTCCATATTATTTATTTACGCTATTTACATTAGTGTTAATTGCTTAAATTATTTGTATAAAATAAATGATAGAATGACATGTTACATTTAGTTATGTCCTGCGATCGATAAATGCCCTGTTTTACTTTAAGGCCACATTCACCTTGACAACTATAGCATTATTAAGTTAAAGCATACATGACCATCGCATTTTACACACATAAAATAACGAGCTATCAAGGATCTGGTAGTTCGCCGGTAAAACTATTTAAAAATGTGCTAGGGTTGGGCGGAAGCCGTGGAAATGCCCTATAGTGGACGAGTCCACAACCCTACGCTAGGGTGGAGAGTGCAGCAGACGGGTGTTAGTACAAGTATTGGAAAGGACCCGGTCGTGGTTGGCAGTCTTAGGAGAAAGGACTAGAAGGGTGCTGAGTATAGAGCACAATAACCGCTCAACCATAAGTATTGAACTGTCAATCTTGCTCTGTTAATTGCTCACATTAATTGAACCCCTACAGGAGTTCAATGTGTGGCATGGGCGAGTTATCGCAGTATACGTAACTCACCATATACACATAACGATAGGTCTCTACGAAACTCGGGCGGTCGACCGCAACTTGTGCGGTCGTGTGCGTTCCGAATTGGCCATGGATACCCAGCGTAATGAAGATCAAAACCTACCAGGTAGGGCCTATACAGTAAAGTGAGCAGCAAAAGATCTTGTTTTCTCAATTCAGTCGCACACTAGTTGAGCGTGTCTATTGCATGACATTTGTAATTGAGAAATCTTATAGGTAAAACTGAGTAACTCTACAGAGTGAAATTAAATGGTATTCGAATACGCCGTGCTCCCGGTTAATGGAGCTGTGTTTGATGGGTGAATCCAGTAGCAAGGCATAAGTAGTTTTCTAGTATTTTAATCTGTGTAAAATGAACAAGAAATATTTTGAGACCCCAAATTCTTTAAATAGTATTACTGTTTTTCTGTTTTGAAGACTGTTTGCAAATAAAACTGCATCCACCTAAAATAATAAAACCAGTATACCCCCTTCCTTTGAAATTCAGTGCATTTAGTAAATTAAGGTTTACCATTATAACTTACTGAGTACTGTTGGTTGTACTCAAACTTGCTATAATTCCACCACTTCAGATACCAGCAGCAGAAGGCATAATTCAAGTGTTCGTGTTAGAGTTGCGACCGCACCCAGGCTTTCCTGTGGGTGTTTTATTCGATTCATCTGAGTGTAAGTTATAATTTAGGCTTGGACGCCCCTGAAACTAATAAAATTAACCATTAGGTCTGATGAGGACATGGCCCCGGTGGTTACAACTATATTAGCAATACTTGCTGTTCTAATTACAAGAGTTCATATGCATCACTTAAATTATCAGCTATACAAGGAGGATTCATCAACACTACAAGCTCGTAGTTGGGATCTACCAAAATGGAAGCCAACCAACTTGTCAAGACCATGTCGACGTCTCCCCCAACTCTTCCTTATGGTCACCACGTCACTTTTGGAGCAATTCAAGCAAGAGTTTAAGTGGGACACGTTTTGGAATCCAATTCGGCCTCCAGATTAGTTTGGATTCAGCCTGACAGGTCCAACTTCAAACGAGCATAACTTTCACATACTGAGTTCATTTGAGGTCCATGAGTACTTGATGGAAAGCTTTTCTCGTCCTCTTTCTAACAGATCCATCCTTGCCTGCAAATTCCTTCTGTACAACCCGCAATCGTTAAAAGAAATTACTAACCACCGATTTGGGTCAAATCGGGCATTGTAATGCATGGGCCTAAGAGAAGGTGCTATGTAACATCCTGTTTTTCGGCTATATTCGAAGCCAGGAATTTAAAATTAATTTTCTGGAATTTTTTGAATTTAATTCAAGCTTCAAATGAATTTTTAGAATTTTAAATAATTTAATATGATTAAAATAAACATTAACATAATCTGAAAATATTTTATTTGGGTTCTTCAGGTCTCAAGGAATTTTCTGAAATTTTTGGTGAATTTTTGAGATTTATTTGCTATTTTCTAGAGCTCTTTGAAGTTTATTTCAATTTTTGGAAAAAGAAAAGAAAAAGAAAACCCCCCGTCGTCCGACCCCATCCCGCGACACGCGTTGCCCATCCACTCCTCTCCCGCGCCGCCGCCGTACCTCCTCTTCCCGCCCGCACCCGCACCGCCCGATCCCTCCTCCCTCCACGCGTCGCGCATCCGCTCCCGCCGCGCCCGCGCCCGCGCCACAACCCTAACCCTAACCGCTAGCCGCCCCGCGCCGTCGGATGTGCCACGCAGCGGCACCAGCAGCGCCCCATCCCCGCCCGCTTGATGCCGTCGGATCGCGCCTCGTGGCCGCATCCGAGCCGTCCGAACCAATCCGCTCCGCGCCCGCGATCGTCTCCGGATCGAACTCCTCGGTTCGCGTGATAAAACCCACCGCCTCACCTCGGTTCGCGTGCACGCTTCGTCGAACCCTCGCGCCACCGCCTTCGCTCGCCCTCGCGCCCGCGCCGTCGCTGGAGCCCTCCGTCTTCGCCCGGAGCGTCTTCGCCGCCGCCAGAGCCATCGCCGCTCTTCCCGCTGCCGTCCCCGTCGCCGGTGAGTCGCCTCGCCGCCCCCACCGCCGAGTCGCCCCGCGTCGCCAGACCGCGCCGCTCCCCCTCGCCTCGGCCGCACCACCCATCCAGATCTGAGCCAAGGGCTCAGATCGAGCCACTCGCCGCCTCCGAGCCGTCGGATCCCGCCGAGCGCCCACGCGTCGTCCATTGCCGCCGTCCCGCCTCCGCGCCATCGCATCCCCACCACAGATCCAGATCTGAGCCTTCGGCTCAGATTGTGCCACGCGGCCCTCATCCAACCGTCGGATCTCGCACCACCGCCACGCTCGCACCGGTGTCACGTCAGCCTAGCCGACGTGGCAGCCATGTTAGCCCTACCGCCACATGGCGATGCCACGTCAGCCGAGATCGCCCCCCGGTGCCACGTGGCAAGCCACGTCAGCATGACACATGGCGGCATCAGCACTCGCCACATCAGCCCTACCCCGCCGGCCGCGCGCGTACTGTTCCGTGCACCGAGTTTACGGTGGACCCGGTTTCCCGTGCGCCCGGTCCACAGCACAGTAACTTTTCCGATATTCCCGATTTTCTTTAGATTAAATTTTTCAAGAGCCCGTTCTCCTCCGTCCTAGCTCTGATTGACCCCGTTCTTTTTTCTAAATTCATCTAAAATCGAGCTCTAGCTGTTGGTTCTGGTTTTGTGATTTTTGGAGTTCATTTGCTTATGATTTGATGTGTTTCTTTAGTTTTAGTCGTTTTCTCTCTCGCTAAATTCGGACTCCGAAGGAGCAGGTTCCGCGCCCGAAGACCAGAAGTACCTCGCTGAGCATAACCAAGGCAAGTCGTGTCCTTTGATCATGTTGAACCCAGTTTGCAATCTATTATTTAATTAATTTGTTTTAAATTACATTGCATCGCTATTTTTATTCAAACACTTGACTGGTAGTTATCGTCCCAATTGAGTTTATCTCTCCTTGATATTTTGGAATGCCATGATGCCATTGTCACAATAGGTTGGGAAATTTACTAGTGATGTTATGATATTTGTCACATGGGTTGGTACGATTAGATGCTTAGCCTTGCTTAAGTTACGATCGGGTTTATCATCACATGTGAATTATAAATTTCACTTAATGAGATATGGAACTGTGGTTGGTTCCACGTTTATTAAAATTTATGCCATGATGTTGCTGCGTCATCGGTGATGGTTATACAAATTGGTTTTCACTAAGAGTGATCGTGCGAGAAAGGGAAGTGCAGGTGCACTTTGGGGGATGTGGTAGTCTCGCCCGGGTAATGTTAAGGACTTAACTTTGTGTGCCATTGATCTGAGCTTTACCGTGCAAACCACATGTCTGGTATGGGACGGACCTGACTGACTAATTTGGGATATTTCAACTTTAATCTTGCCATTGAGATAAACATGGTTGCTGATTTTCATGTGGCGCAAGGGGGGTGTGATGCGAAACCCTAGCAGGCGGATTAAGTTGTAACTGAACTTTGTATAGGCCTTGTTGTGATTTTCTTTAACGTGAGGATTATCACATCGTGTGGGTACAGTTGTGCAACCTTTGAGATTTTATCGATATTGTAAGCTTGGCCATAAGGTCGTACCTTTGAGATTTTATCGATATTTGAGTTTTCCCTTTATTATTATCGTGTGTATGACTATGATTACATCTATGTTAGACTGTATGCACTAGCGTGATCCTTGACTAGTGCAGATTACACAGAGAGACCGAATTTGCATATTCGGGTCTCGACAGAGATGGTATCAGAGCCATATCGACTGTAGGACGAAGCTCTAGTTAGAATGGTCGTTTAGCCCAAAAATTTTATTTTCTAAATCAAACCAACCAAATTTGATATTTAGTAATATCTCTATCCCCTTATCTCATTTTTAAGGATTCTTGTCTCTCGCCCCGTTCTTGCAAAATTTGTTTTCATAAAGTTATAAACTGATCTTTCCTTTATAAATGCATTAGATGTCCCAAGGTTCTTACAGCCCGACAGGAGGATGGAGAGCACTTCTACGTGTTCTGTTGCGGAGCCTCGGATTGAAGAGATTACCCGTCTACCTCACCAAGGATGAGAAGCATAAAGGACAATGCATCGGAAGCATCTCCCGGCTGTACTTCACCACCCGAGTCGGCAAGCAAGTACTACACCACAGCTTCAAGAATGCCGGAGCCAGCGGAGAGATGTCAGCACAAGGAGTTGCGCACAAAGCCATCCGTCGCCTTTGCAAGCTATACAAGATCAACATGGTCAGACTTATCCGGAAGTTCAAGGAGCAGTACGGAGTCACCCCTAGACTACCGGAGCCAGTCTGGGAGGAGCCCCGACCGCAGTCGCCAGTACCTCTACCGTCGCCTACACCACCGAGCCCGGAGCAGAGACGTCGTATCACTGGAGATCGTCAAGCGTATCTTGGCATTCCGCCCGCTCGGTTCGATGCGGTCGAGAGAGCGTCGCCGATCCGCAACTCGTGGATTGTCTACAGCGATTCAGAGGACGATAGCAGTGTACCCTATTTGTCAGGACCCGAGTGGGAGCCTTCAGAGTAAATAGTACGAGTAGACACATTGGATTTTATTTGCAGTTGCGTGTGATGTGAGCTGCAAATATTGCCTTAAAAATATTATATTACAATCATGTCAATCTTTTAATGGAGTTAATTTTTGTTCAGTTTCTTTGTTAGCCTTTTTGGCTAAGTGTTTGTTTAGTTTAGGTTTCCATTAGCAAAACCCCCTTAGACGCATTTACCACTTATCTATGCTGTTCCCTCTTGTCTTTTGCCGTTGGTCAGTCAGCAGTTGTTTTCTTTTCAGAGCAAGATGGTTGATACCAGGAACTCTTCGAGCCGCAACCAGGCAAACTAGGACCCAGAGAGCAGTGCTGCGCAGCCAGTGCCACCTACGTTGGACCCCGCCCTTAGTCAGTTTTTGGTGGCCTAGACTCAGATGATGCAGATCATGATGCAGAGTATGCAAACTATGATGCAGCGACAGCACCAGGAGCCCGTGCCACCGCCAGCACCTCGTCAGCAGTCCAGCTATGCAGAGTTCATGAGGACGAGACCATCTGTTTTCTCCAGTTCGTCAAAGCCTTTGGAGGCTGATGATTGGATCCGTTCAGTTGAGAAGAAAGTGAACTTGGCTCAGTGCACCGACAGAGAGAAGGTGTTGTATGCAGCACACCAGCTTGAGGGACGAGCAGCAGAGTGATGGGAGAACTACTGTGCCGCCCATGAGAACCAGAACAATATCACTTGGAAGGAGTTCGCCAAAGCCTTCCATAACGCCCACGTCTTGGATGGAGTGGTCAAAATGAAGAAGGATGAGTTCCGGGAATTTCAGCAGAGGAACCAGTCAGTGAGTGAATATCTCAATAAATTCACTCAGTTGGCTCGCTACGCGCCAGAGGATGTAGCTTCAGATGCAGCTCGCCAAAAGAGGTTCAAGAAGGGCTTGAACCCAGCTTTGAAGGTGCAAGTCGTAGGCAACGACTATGCCAGTTTTCAGCAGTTGGTGGACAAGGCCATTCTCATTGAGGAGAGTCGCCGCGAGCTCGAGGAGTCTCGCAAGACGAGGATGATCCAGCAGGGGTCACAGTCGCACTAGTCCTAGAGGCCTCGTTTTGGTTCCTACCAGCCTGCACGAGTGCCACAGCAGCAGCAGCAGATCGCCGGCGCCAGACCCGGCTCGCGACGCCACGTCGGTTTCGGTCGAGACGGCGTCACGGTGGTTCCAGTGGTCAGCAGCAGCAGAAGAGCAATAATTCAGCTGCGTCTGTCACTTGCTTCAAGTGTCATGAGGTGGGACACTATGCTAGCAAGTACCCTCAGAGGTAGGCCCCGACGCCAGTTCGTTTCGACTTGGGAGCCACACCCGGTCGTACTCCTACCCCAGGAGCAGGACGAGGAGCACCCCCAGCATCAGGACAGGCCAGTAGGACGCCGGCGGTGAGAGGTCAGCAGAACCACGTCACCGCAGAGGATGACCAGGCAGCACCAGACGTTGTGATCGGTACATTCCTAGTACATTCAGTTCCTGCCACAGTTTTATTTGATTCTGGAGCTTCGCATTTGTTTGTTTCTCGGAGTTTTGCTTTAAAGCAACAATTGAAAACTATTACTCTTGGATCTGTTCTTTTAATCCAATCCCCCGGTTCTGAGTTGAGATCCAACCTAGGTTGTCCAGGAGTTGGGATAACCATTCAGGGAGTTGAGTTCATGGCCGACCTGATTTTGTTGGATATGCAGTCCCTAGATGTAATCTTGGGAATGGATTGGCTTCAGCAGCAGCAGGCAGTGTTAGACTGTGGGAGCAGAGCAGTAACCTTAACCAAATCAGATGGGGTTAAGGTGCGGTTCGTAGCCAGCGAGTGTCAGCCAGAGTCAGTCATGGTTTGTCAGAGCAGGGTGATCCAGTTGGATGATGTACCAGTTGTTAGGGAGTACCCCGACGTATTCCCAAATGATCTTCCAGGTATGCCACCGGAGCGAGAAGTGGAGTTTTTGATTGAGCTTGTACCAGGTACCACTCCGATTTCCAAGAGACCCTACAGGATGCCAGCTAATGATCTAGCGGAATTAAAGAAGCAAATTCAAGAGCTTTTGGATAAAGGATACATCAGACCGAGCTCGTCCCCGTGGGGAGGACCAGTGCTTTTTGGCAAGAAGAAGGATGGTAGTCAGCGCATGTGTGTGGACTACCGAGCCCTTAATGAGGTCACCATCAAGAATAAGTACCCCTTGCCTAGGATCGATGACCTGTTTGATCAGCTTAAGGGAGCAGGAGTTTTCTTCAAGATTGATTTGAGGTCAGGATATCATCAGATGAGGATTCGAAAGGAGGATATACCCAAGACAGTCTTCTCGACTCGTTATGGTTTATACGAGTTCACAGTGATGTCTTTTGGTTTGACCAATGCCCCAGCCTATTTCATGTATCTAATGAATAAGGTGTTCATGGAGTATTTGGATAAGTTTGTCGTTGTGTTCATTGACGACATTTTGATTTACTCCAAGGATGAGAAAGAGCATGAGGAGCACTTGAGATTGGCATTACAGAAGCTAAGGGATAATCAGTTGTATGCTAAGTTCAGCAAATGTGAGTTTTGGATGAAGAATGTTGCCTTCTTAGGTCATGTGTTGACAACGGAAGGAGTCGCAGTTGACCCAGTAAAAGTGAGTGATGTTTTGGATTGGCAGTCGCCCACTTCAGTGACCCAGGTCAGGAGTTTTCTGGGTATGGCAGGATATTACCGTCGCTTTATTGAGGGATTTTCCAGTGTGGCCAGACCCTGACGCAGTTGCTCAAAAAGGAGAAGAAATTCACTTGGACGCCAGAGTGCGAGAAAAGTTTTCAAAAACTTAAGAAGAGTTTGACCACAGCCCTAGTGCTTGTATTGCCTGATATTAATAAGGATTTTGAGATTTATTGCGATGCATCTCGCAAAAGTTTGGGTTGTGTCTTGATGCAAGACAAGAGAGTGGTAGCTTATGCCTCACGCCAGTTGAGATCGCATGAGGAGAACTACCCTACTCATGACTTGGAGCTAACAGCCGTAGTGCATGCTTTAAAGATTTAGCGTCACTATCTGATGGGTAATAGATGTGAGGTTTATACGGATCATAAGAGTTTGAAGTACATCTTTACCTAGTCCGAGCTTAACCTCAGGCAGAGGAGGTGGTTAGAGCTGATAAAGGATTATAATGTTGGTATACATTATCATCCTGGGAAGGCCAATATTGTTGCAGATGCCTTGAGCAGAAAGGTATACTACAATTCAGTGATGGTTCGAGAGAGTCAGCCAGCGCTGCATGAGGAATTTCAAAAGCTTAGCCTTGAGTTGGTTGAACCAGGATTTTTGGCAGCTATGGAGTTGCAGCCTACTTTGGATGGACAGATTCATCAGGCTCAGTCAAATGATGAGGCTTTTCAGCAGATCAGGAAGAACTTAAGTGAAGATAAGGAGTCAGGGTTTACATTGGATGATCAAGGAATCCTGTGGTTCAAGCAGCGGTTGTGTGTGCCCAATAAGCAAGAGCTGAAGGATGTGCTGTTGAAGGAGGCTCATGAGTCGTTGTATTCGATTCATCCAGGCAGTACCAAGATGTACCAGGACATTAAAGATAAGTACTGGTGGCCAAGCATGAAGCGTGAGATCGCTGAGTATGTGACCCTTTGTGATGTTTGCCAGAGAGTAAAGGCAGAGCATCAGAGACCAGCAGGCTTGCTGCAGCCATTGAAAGTCCCCGAGTGGAAGTGGAAAGAAATTGGTATGGATTTCATAGTCGATCTGCCTAAGACCAAAGAGGGCCATGATTCGATTTGGGTCATAGTGGATCGATTGACCAAGGTTGCTCATTTCGTTCCAGTTAAGACAACCTACAGTGATGACAGGTTAGCAGAGCTATACATGTCCAGGATTGTCAGTTTGCATGGCGTGCCCAAGAAAATCGTGTCAAATTGAGGATCGCAGTTCACCTCTCGTTTTTGGGGTAGTTTCCATAAGGCTATGGGAACTCACCTGAACTTCAGTACAGCCTATCACCCTCAGACAGATGGTCAGACAGAGCGAGTAAATCAGATTTTGGAGGACATGTTGAGAGCATGTGTGCTTGATTACGGATCCAAGTGGGACAGTTGTTTGCCTTTCGCAGAGTTTTCGTACAACAACAGTTATCAGGCCAGTTTGCAGATGTCACCGTTTGAGGCATTGTATGGCAGGAAAAACAAGACCCCTCTCAAATGGAAAGAGACGGGGGAAGGTCAGGTTTTTGGTCCAGACTGTTTAAAAGAAGCTGAGGACAAGGTCCGTTTGATACAGGAAAGATTAAAAACTACCTAGGCCAAACAGAAGAGTTATGCAGATACCAGGCGTCGACAGCTGAGCTTCGAGCCAGATGATTTTGTGTATCTCAGGATCACAACATTCAAAGGTGTGAAAAGGTTTCAGTTAAAAGGGAAGCTTGTACCGAGATATGTTGGTCCGTTCAGGATTCTGAAACGCAAGGGAGAGGTTGCTTATCAATTGGAGCTACCGGCGTCCTTCAGTGGGGTACATGACGTCTTCTATGTGTCCCAGTTGAAGAAGTGTTTGCGTGTACCAGAGGAGGTCGTGCTAGTTGAGGCCGTTGACCTGCAGGAGGATCTGTCGTACAAGGAGCATCCAGTCAAAGTCTTGGAACTGTCAGAGCGAGTCACCCGGAATAAAGTGGTCCATTTTTGCAAAGTTCAGTGGAGCAACCATTCCGAGGAGAAAGCCACCTGGGAGCGCGAGGAGGACCTCAGAGCAGAGTTTCCGAACCTATTCTCTTAGTTGGCCCAGATCTCGGGGTCGAGATCTCGTTTAAGGGGGTAAGGTTTGTAACATCCTGTTTTTCTGCTGTTTTTGAAGCCAGGAATTTAAAAATGAATTTTCTGAAATTTTTTGAATTTAATTCAAGCTTTAAATGAATTTTTAGAATATTAAATAATTTAATATGATTAAAATAAATATTAACATAAGCTGAAAATACTTTATTTGGGTTCTTCAGGTCTCAAGGAATTTTCTGGTATTTTTGGTGAATTTTTGGGATTTATTTGCTTTTTTCTAGAGCTCTCTGAAGTTTATTTGAATTTCTAGAAAAAGAAAAGAAAACGAAAACCCCCCGCCGTCCGATCCCCTCCCGCGACACGCGTCGCCCATCCACTCCTCTCCCGCGCCGCCGCCGTACCTCCCCTTTCCGCCCGAACCCGCACCGCCCGATCCCTCCTTCCTCCACGTGTCGCGCATCCGCTCCCGCCGCGCCCGCGCCCGCGCCGCAACCCTAGCCCTAACCGCTAGCCGCCCCGCACCGTCGGATGTGCCACGCGGCGGCACCAGCAGCGCCCCATCCCCACCCGCTTGATGCCGTCGGATTGCGCCTCGTGGCCGCATCCGAGCCGTCCGAACCAATCCGCTCCGCGCCCGCGACCGTCTCTAGATCGAACTCCTCGGTTCACGTGATAAAACCCGCCGCCTCACCTCGGTTCGCGTGCACACTTCGCCGAACCCTCGCGCCGCCGCCTTCGCTCACCCTCGCGCCCGCGCCGTCGCCGGAGCCCTCCGTCGTCGCCCGGAGCGTCTTCGCCGCCGCCAGAGCCATCGCCGCTCTTCTCGCTGCCGTCCCCGTCGCCGGTGAGTCGCCTCGCCACCCCCACCGCGCTGCTCCCCCTTGCCTCAGCCGCGCACACGCCCACGCGCCTACGCCGCGACGTCTCGCACCGCGCTCCCGCCACGCGACGGCGATCCGCCCCACCACCGCACCCCGGCCGCTTCATCCCCGCCACCCATCCGGATCTGAGCCAAGGGCTCAGATCGAGCCACTCACCCGCCTCCGCGCCGTCGGATCCCGTTGACCGCCCGCCTCTGCGCCATCGCATCCCCGCCACAGATCCAGATCTGAGCCTTCGGCTCAGATTGCGCCACGCGGCCCTCATCCGACCATCGGATCTCGCATCGCCGCCGCGCCCGCACCGGTGACACATCAGCCAGCCGACGTGGCAGCCACGTCAGCCCTACCGCCACGTGGCGATGCCACGTCAGCGCCACGTCAGCCGAGATCGCCCCCCCGGTGCCACGTGGCAAGTCACGTCAGCATGGCATGTGGCGGCATCAGCGCTCGCCACGTCGACCCTACCCGCCCGACGCTGCGTCTTATTCCGTGCACCGAAGTTTACGGTGGACCCGGTTTCCCGTGCGCCCGGTCCACAGCACAGTAACTTTTCCGATTTTTTCGATTTTCTTTAGATTAAATTTTTCGAGAGCCCGTTCTCCTCCGTCCTAGCTCCGATTGACCCTATTCTTTTTTCTAAATTCATCTAAAATCGAGCTCTAGCTGTTGGTTCTAGTTTTGTGATTTTTGGAGTTCATTTGCTTATCATTTTATGTGTTTCTTTAGTTTCGGTCGTTTTCTCTCTCGCTAGATTTGGACTCCGAAGGAGCAGGTTCCGCGCCCGAAGACCAGGAGTACCTCGCTGAGCATAACCAAGGCAAGTCGTGTCCTTTGATCATGTTGAACCCAGTTTGCAATCTATTATTTAATTAATTTGTTTTAAATTACATTGCATCGCTATTTTTATTCAAACACTTGACTGGTAGTTATCGTCCCAATTGAGTTTATCTCTCCTTGACATTTTGGAATGCCATGATGCTATTGTCACCATAGGTTGGGAAATTTACTAGTGATGTTATGATATTTGTCACATGGATTGGTACGATTAGATGTTTAGCCTTGCTTAAGTTACGATCGGGTTTATCATCACATGTGAATTATAAATTTCACTTAATGAGATATGGAACTGTGGTTGGTTCCACGTTTATTAAAATTTATGCCATGATGTTGCTGCGTCATCGGTGATAGTTATACAAATTGGTTTTCACTCGGGCGAGTGATCGTGCAGTAAAGGGGGAAGTGCAGGTGCACTTTGGGGGATGTGGTAGTCTCGCCCGGGTAATGTTAAGGACTTAACTTTGTGCGCCATTGATCTGAGCTTTACCGTGCAAACCACATGTCTGGTATGGGACAGACCTGGCTGACTAATTTGGGATATTTCAACTTTAATCTTGCCATTGAGATGAACATAGTTGCTGACTTCCATGTGGCGCAAGGGGGGTGTGATGCGAAACCCTAGCGGGCGGATTAAGTTGTAACTGAACTTTGTAAAGGCCTTGTTGTGATTTTATTTAACGTGAGGATTATCACATCGTGTGGGTATAGTTGTGCAACCTCTGCAGAGTGTAAAACTATTCGAATAGCCGCGTCCTCGGTCATGGACAATGCTCGGTGATTTCACACGAGGGGTAGTGTTTTCATTTATAACTTGGTGGTTTATGTTGGAAGCGGACAGGTAGTTTACTGTTGGTTTAGCTTATGAGTGGGTGCTCACAAGTGGTTCATAGTTAATCCTTTGATTATTGATTACTTCTAGTTTCAGTTAAATTTCGCTTTCAATCTATTTATCATATTTAATATAAAATGTCTTTATGCAAATTAACCTTTCAGCCATCCATTGGTAAGCCTTGCATATTATATTGCATTCTTTTGTTACAAACGACTTGCTGAGTACCAATGTACTCACGGCTTTACGCCTATGTTGCTCAGTTGAGGGAGAGGAGTACTATCAGCAGGAGGTTCCAGAAGGAGAGTACTACGACGACTTCATGGATTAGGCTTCGTTCTCCACTCGATAGTCTGTGGCTTGTCGATTGGTCGCTACGCTTTATTTTGGATTTCCACTGCTATTTTGTTAAGCCCTTCTGGCTAGAAATATTGTAAGCTTGGCCATAAGGTCGTACCTTTGAGATTTTATCGATATTTGAGTTTTCTTTTTATTATTATCGTGTGTATGACTATGATTACATCTATGTTTGACTGTGTGCACTAGCGTGATCCTGGACTAGTGCAGATTACACAGAGAAACCGAATTTGCATATTCGGGTCTCGACATGCTACCCCCACCAATTATGGCTGACTACTATTCATGTGAACAGTAAAATAGTACCACCCCTTATTTTTTTTAGTTTTGTGTGGCTTCCACTCCCCTATTTAAGGAGGCCGCACCCCTCTAGTTGTTTTGGATTTCGTTTATGTTTAGTTTGTCTTCGTTGCAACTTATATCTTCAGTTGTGTCAGACGACCACCTGTTCAGATCCATATTCAGAATTCCACCATATTGAGTATTTCAATCTTATTTGCAATTTGAGATTGCTTGTTATCTTGTTCTTGCGTGTTCTTCAGTTGCATGCAGGAATAGACCTTCGTGGTCAGATCAACTGCGTTCTTGGCACAGTTGATAACAACTCGAAGTGTGATTTAGCGATTGCTTGGCGTTCTGATTGTGACCGGTTAGTAGCCGCATCGTCAAAGTCGTTCTCCTCCAAATCGAAATTATCATCCTATCGAAAGATCGGGATCCCGTCGCCTCATCAAGTGGTATCAGAACTTCAGTTGACCGGTAGGAATTCTTGTATTCCTAGTTAGTAGATTGATTTTTTTTGTCCTATAGTCCAGAAAATTTGCCCTACAAAAAAGAGTTTATTTTCGCTATCCAAACTCCGTTGTGCCTTTGAATTTGTTAGTGTCGGTTTGCTAAATTAAATTTGTATCCGTTTTAGCTTTGTCTTGTTGCTGGTCATATTCTTGGTCCCATAAAACTCCCAACAAAAAAATCTCCACGTCCAAAATCATCTAGAACACATCAAACCCTAATTCCCATTTTCGGCCAGAAGACTCCCTCTTGTGCAGTTGCCACCAAAAATACCATAACTTTTGTTTCCGATATCTTTTTTGAGTGAAACTATCGCCATTAGATCCGTAACTTCCTTATCTAACTGCTTCTAAAATTTCGCTTCATTCCATCAAGGTAGGTAAAAGATATCTGTTGTGCAAGTTGGCCCAAATTTTGGGATTGAATCTGTAACAGTCTGTACTTGTGATTTTTGTGCGATTTTATCTGTCGGTTTCTAGAACATGGCCCCAAAAGAAAAGTTGTAGAAAATGTCGTCAGGAAACAAAAAAAATCATAAAAAAAGTGGCAACTGACGAAAAGT
Source organism: Melocanna baccifera (assembly GCA_036346265.1). Classification (NCBI taxonomy): domain Eukaryota; kingdom Viridiplantae; phylum Streptophyta; class Magnoliopsida; order Poales; family Poaceae; genus Melocanna; species Melocanna baccifera. The sequence goes on from CM070692.1 coordinate 13,216,617, forward strand.
TATGACCAAAATACCGATATCTTATCCAGTGGACAGAAATCTGCTGTTTTAAGATTTGGGTCAATCTTTGTGCTTTTCAATTTTAGATTGCGTTCTATTGAATTATCTTGTGTTCATCACTCCTATACATTGTTACACACTTGTTTTGGTCTTTTCCCATCCTTGTTTGATCAGTAACATGGGCTAAGTGCTGGATACGAACTATAATTCAATTCTGTGCAATTTTTGAAATTAACTGATTGTTCACCATTACTACATATCTAGCCTTCCAAGCTATACTTTTTACTAACCGAATAGATCACATCGAACCGGCCCTTGCAATCGCTATACATATCGCTTGTGTCAAGTTATCACGAACCAGCCACCGGTTACACCACCTGTTTTGCATTGGTAAGAACTTGTAAGAGCTTGGTAAGAATTTGAGAGACATGTGACTTGTCAAGCTCCAACTTCTAGTAGTTTATAGGGACTTACATAATTATCGTGTATTTTCTTGTTTTCTACTAACCATGACAGGTTCGAGATCACATAGTAGAAATTTTTTTGAGACCAACAACATGTTGGATCGACTTAATAAGACCATCACCACCATCAACAACAGAGTTGAGATCAAAGATAAATGTTTACCCCCAGCTACTCGACGTGCACTATTTCTTCTAAACACTTCGTCGAACGAAGATGATGATATCGAAGAGAACAACTACATCAGCCATACTAAAGTTGATTACTCTGATCGTTGTCGACTCCCGTAAAATCAACAAGGTATGTGTAAGTTACAAAGAGAGGTACGCGATGATGATGTAGTAACTAATGTCAAGTATGCTTTTCCATCATTTGCTAGTAAATTTGATCCTGATGCCTTTATTGACTGGGAGATAGCATTAGACAAAGAATTTTAATATTATAATTAGTCTGATAGGCAAAAGATTAGAGCTGCCACTAGTGTTTTTATTGATAATGCAATACTTTGATGGAAGTCTTTTGGTAGACATGCGAAAGTACCACAAACTTGGAATGCATTAAAAAGACTTTTACGAGATAATTTTGTTCCTAAATACCATGCTGATTATTTACTAGCTAGATTACAACATTTAAAGCAACAAAATAAAACTGTAAAGGAATACTATCATGAATTAAAGACTCGTTTGTTGCATTGTGGTTTAAAGCAACATGCTGAAACTACAGAGAACAGATTCTTGAATGGGCTTAATAAAGAAATTCAGGACATTCTTATTCACAAAGAATATGATTCTCTCATTTATTTATAATTACTTGTAAGGTTGAAAGTCAGATTGAGGAAAAATTGAGAATGCTTAATGACAAGAAATATGAGAACAAACCCTTGTTTGTGCCTTTTTCTGTGACTAACAACTTGCAGGAAGTTGAGAACCATGCTGAAGAGAAAAAAGTTCACACTGAAGACAAGGAGTTGAATGTTCAATAACGGGCGCAATTGAAAGTAAAAGATGAGGAAATAATCACGGTTGAAGACGAAGTACTTGCTGTCTCCTTGCTTCATCATAAAGATTTAATACCTATAACATCTACATCAACTGAGGAGATTGATAAAGATAATAACTATGGTGCTGGATTTAAATTTGAAAAGGTGAATAATGGTGAAAATTCGTGTGTTCAATTGAAAATTCCATATTCTGAAATTTTTTTGCTCAATTTACATAATGTGGAATTGATTACTCATAAAGAAGTTCTTACTAGAATATCTCCTAAAAATTCTTTATACTATATCATGTTCAATAATCTTAGAGAGCTATCTAGTGTGAGAATCTTTCTGAAATTTGCTGGTAAATTTGATCCTGATGCCTATATTGACTGGGAGATAGCATTAGACAAAAAATTTGAATATTATAATTGGTCTGATAGGCAAAAGATTAGAGCTGCTACTAGTGTTTTTATTGATAATGCAATACTTTGATGGAAGTCTCTTGGTAGACATGGGAAAGTACCACAAACTTGGAATGCATTAAAAAGACTTTTACGAGATAATTTTGTTCCTAAATACCATACTGATTATTTACTAGCTAGATTACAACATTTAAAGCAACAAAATAGAACTATAAAGGAATACTATCACGAATTAAAGACTCGTTTGTTGCATTGTGGTTTAAAGGAACATGCTGAAACTACAGAGAACAGATTCTTGAATGGGCTTAATAAAGAAATTCAGGACATTCTTATTCACAAAGAATATGATTCTCTCACTCATTTATTTATAATTGCTTGTAAGGTTGAAAGTCAGATTAAGGAGAAATTGAGAATGCTTAATGACAAGAAATATGAGAACAAACCCTTGTTTGTGCCTTTTTCTGTGACTAACAATTTACAGGAATTTGAGAACCATGCTGAAGAGAAAAAAGTTCACATTGAAGACAAGGAGTTGAATGTTCAATAACGGGCGCAATTGAAAGTAAAAGATGAGGAGATAATCACGGTTGAAGACGAAGTACTTGCTGTCTTCTTGTTTCATCATAAAGATTTAATACCTATAACATCTACATCAACTGAAGAGATTGATAAAGATAATAACTATGGTGCTGAATTTAAATTTGAAAAGGTGAGTAATGGTGAAAATTCATGTGTTCAATTGAAAATTCCATGTTCTGAAATTTCTTTACTCAATTTTCATAATGTGAAATTGATTACTCATAAGGAAGTTCTTACTAGAATATCTCCTAAAGATTCTTTATACTATATCATGTTCGATAATCCTAGAGAGCTATCTAGTGTGATTAAGAATCTTACTGAAATTTTATGTTTAAAATCATTAGCAAGTACTCATACCTACATATATAAATTCAATTTGATTGGAGATTACAGTGTAGATAATCAATTTTATGTATATCGAATATACATAACTTGTGATCACATGGATGAATTGAAGCTTGTTATGTTAAATAACAATTCTGGTGTGTTGAATCTTGTTCATTATGAGGGAAAAATAAAAATTAGTGGCAATTCAAATCTTATGGGGTCATCCCTTATTGAACCATCTAGCATTAACAATCTGAATGATGAAGTTAATGAATGAAAAAACTTACAAATCTTTTCACCCTTGCTAGATGAATGTCTTATTGCTCGATTGAAATCTGATTACTTGGATGAACTTTGTTTGATTCCAAAAGTTGAAGCTTTACCCATATGTGCTACTGATGCAAGTTTACAACCTCAGAGATTTGAATTGCATAAACGCATCACTTACATTTGCAAAATAAGTTGCAATAATTACTGTGTGAGAAATTTTGATTTATTCATTAACTCCCGGGTTACTAAGATAATGAGTTTTTATAATCGTTGCTGTTTTATAACACTAATTATGCAACAACGAAGAATTGTTAAAACGGATGACATATACATATACTATGCATACACCTTGACTTCTTTGTTCCCTATTTTCAGCGTATAAAAAGCCGAGGACGGCTTCGTTTTCAAGAAGGGGAGGATGATAAGGACATGGCCCCGGTGATTACAACCACATTAGCAATACTTGCTGTTCTAATTATAAGAGTTCCTACGCATCACTTAAATTATCAGCTATACAAGGAGGATTCATCAACACTACGAGCTCGCAGTTGGGATCTACCAAAAGGGAAGCCAACCGACATGTCAAGACCATGTCGACGTCTCTCTCAACTCTTTCTTATGGTCACCACGTCACTTTTGGAGCAATTCAAGCAAGAGTTCAAGTGGGACACGTTTTGGAATCCAATTCGACCTCCAGATTAGTTCAGAATCAGCCTGACAGGTTTAACTTCAACCAAGCACAACTTTCACATACTGAGTCCGTTTAAGGTCCATGAGTACTTGATGGAAAACTTTTCTTATGAAAATCTTTTTTGTACAACCCGCAATCGTCAAAAGAAGTTGCTACACCACCTGTTCGGGCCAAATCGGGCCTTGTAATGCATGATCCTAAGAGGAGGTGCTACCCCCACCAATTATAGGCGACTACTGTTCACGTGAACAGTAAAATAGTACCACCCCTTATTTTTTTAGTTTTGTGTGGCTTCCACTCCCCTATTTAAAGAGGCCGCACCCCTCTAGATTTCTTGGATTTCGTTTATGTTTAGTTTGCCTTTGTTACAACTTGTATTTTCAGTTGTGTCAGACGACTACCTATTAAGATCCTTATTCGAAATCCCACCATATTGAGTATTTCAATCTTATTTGCAATTTGAGATTGCTTGTTATCTTGTTCTTGCGTGTTCTTCGGTTACATGCAGGAATAGACTTTCGTGGTCAAGTCAACCGCGTTCTTGGCACGATTGATAACAACTCGGAGTGTGGTTTAGCGATTGCTTGGCATTCTGGTCGTGACCGGTTAGTAGCCGCATCGTCAAAGTCGTTCTCCTCCAGATCAAAATTATCATCCTATCGGAAGATCGGGACCCCATCGCCTCATCAAGGTCTCATTTCTGTCAAACTAACCCTTTTAAATATCCGTAAGCAGATCGATGCTCCTTCTGTCCGTAGCAAAACTATTGAACTGTTGCAGGACGTATGACGTCCCTATCCCCAGAAACGGAGGCGTTATAGAATGGTATCAGAGCAGGCTTGGCTATAGGTTGTAACCCTAGGTATAGATCTGGTTACGATAGGAATACGATTTTACAAACTCTATTTTCAAATACAAAAAATTTTTGAAAATCATAAGTATTATTGATGTCTTGTCTTTTCCATTTCTATCTTACCTCTCTTAGACGTACATTAAAAAGCTTTTCTTTTGAGTTTGTCAAAAATCTCAAAAACACGCATAGACATGTAGACTAATTTCTTGCTGTAGGTAATGACCAAATTGAATGAAAGCTAACTTTAGTCGAAGATTGTTAACAATGGTGTTGTGAAGAATACTACAATACCCCGACCAAAACTTTTTCTTTCGAAAAGTTGCAAGGTCACGTTCGAATAGTTAGAAAATGATACCCGTTGATTTCCTTGATGCAACGGGAAAAGACCATTTAAAGTAGTCAAATTTCTCTGATTATACTAATAGCCAGATTGCACTATTGGCCAGTTAGGCTGTTAAATAAGCAATTTGTGCAAAATGAATTCTGATTTTAAATAAGATTATGTTAAAAAGCTTTCCACTCTTACCCCATTTCGCCTCAAACCTTACCTATATTTGTCTATTTTATTCATCCCTTACCTATCAAATTCAAAATCTCAATGAAATTAAATGCAAATTTCTGATTGCATTTAATCTCGCTCTACTCTTCTCTCACTTTCTTTTTACTCTCACTCCACTTCATTCTTACTTTCCCCTTGGTAAGCCCAAAAATATTATAGGCTGATTCCTAAAGATTTGGTTACCATAAAATGAATAATTACTGACAAATAAAATATCTGGCAGCATAATAAATGAAAAAGGGAAGTCCAAAAAGACAACTCAGTACGATGGAAATCCTAATCACCATGAAGAGAGATCAGATTGAGTACCACCAGGAACAGGTCAAGATATTGAAGCAACAAACAGAGATATTAGAACAGTTGGCTACGGCAACAATGTCGCCACAAGGATCAACGACAGCCCCAGATACAACAGTGTTCAAGTTTACAACCTTTTTGAAGACTCAACCTCCTCAATTTTCGTCAGCAACGGAACCACTGAGTGCGGATAATTGGTTATAAGAAATTGAAAAGAGAACGGATGCCATCCAATGTACAGATAAGGAAAAAGTCCTCTTCGTCGCATATCAGCTAACGGGACCAGCCGTTCACTGGTGGAATACTATTCAGTGGATGTACCCAGACAAGAATGATATGACATGGAAAGAGTTTATGAAGAAGTTTCGTAGGACCCACATCTCTTCTAAAGTGGTCCAAGAAAAATATTAGGAATTTCTTCTCCTACGACAAGAAGGGAAATCTATTATGTAATACTTACAACAATTTTATCATCTCTCACAGTATGCTCCAGAAGATGTGAACACCAAAGCTGAAAGGATGGAACACTTTGTGATACGGGGTCGCCCGATCTTCTCGACGTAGGATGGATACTCGCGGGAGTCTTGTTGAATCGCAATGATCCTCCAATGCCAATGCAAGGGACGAACACTCTTTAATCCGCCAAAACACACTCGCGTCGATTTCGCCGACCACCAAGCGAAGATCTATCGTGCACCCAATTCCCAGCGGAAAGGCTGAACGATCTTGATTGAAGAACACTCCTAATTCTCTCACGGAATTTCAGCAACAATGATAAACTCGAACAAAGTTCAATAGATTGATTATTCTCAAAGGTGGTCTGAGCCCTTAGGCTGCCAATACATGGCTTATATAGGACCTTGGGACGTCCATAGAGTCCACAAACCTAGTACAACTCAACCCTATATGGTTTTAGATACGAACTCTCACAAAAAGGAAACTAGATTTTACAGCCGTCACATTGTTTCGGCCATAACTTTTGATCCGTAACGAATTTGATGTTGGGGCCAGATCCATTGCGTAGCCCTTGAAAATATCTTTCCAAGGAGTACAAGAACACCCAAATCGGACTCCGTTTGTGAAAGTTATGACTTTTTTAGTAAGTGCCTGTCAGGCTGTCCCGAACCGAATCCGAATTGAATTCTGAGTTGAATCCGAGTTTGAATCCAATTGGGCTTGTGGGAGGTACGAATTTGGCTGAATAATCTTATCCAAAACTTGTAGTTTATGTCCTTGGGCTCCTCCCTTTTGCTCTCCCACTGAATGGCCTTTCTTCCTTCATGTCTTTGACACCTAATGTGGTTATCCTCTTCCTTTTGCGTCTCCATTGCTTTGCCATCGACAAACCTAAGAATGCACCATTTAATGACATGAGGTAGTATTCTATTCTTATGAATAATAACATTATATTTAGTTCGGAATGAGTTCACCTAGCAATGTTTGATGCGGCTCAATAACTCTTTCCGGTTGAATAATATATTTAAGCTGAAAAGTACAAGACACGTACGTATCCGCATCATCCTCCCCTTCTTCAAGAAAAGCCGTCCTCGGCTTTTGATAGCCTGAAATTGTACTAAACAAAGAATACAATGTGTATGCATGGTATATATATTTGTCATCAACACTTCTTACGTTAGCACATCATGATCATCTGAAGGTGTAATAAACGAAAAGAACAACACATACGCATGGTATATGTAAGAGTCAATTGTTGTGCCATTTTCATTATTTTGCATAAACCGATGAATATAGTAGCAACCAAAATATGCATGCATTGCAATATTGTTTTTCACATCATTCTCCCTCCCATAAAAGAAAGTCGTCCTCGACTTTTCTATAGACAAATCATTAATGGGGAAAATCAGATTTATTTGTTCATACATAGGAAAGAAAATTTTGAGCGGCTTCCATGCTTCAACTACGCTACTCTGATTATTTTTACATGATTGTACATTAAAGATCGAACAAGTAGACTTATGAAATCTTTCTAAACTGTACGTGCTATTGTTGAAATTCATCTTATTATGATCACAACATGGCATAAAAGATTGTTTATCCATAATATGCGATTTCAGTTCAGCAAGCTTATCACATGTAATGCAAATTCTGAGAACATAAAATTTGTCATCTACACCATAATCTCCAATCAAATTGAACTTATATGTGTAGGCATAGGTACTAACTAGTGATTTTGAACTTGAAATTTCAGCAACATTATCAATCACACTAGATAGCTCTCTAGGATCATCAAACATGATATAGTACAAAGAATCATTAGGAGATATTCTAGTAAGAACTTCCTTATGAGTAATCAATTCCACATTATGTAAATTGAGCAGGGAAATTTCAGAACATGGAATTTTCAGTTGATTATATGAATTCTCACAATTACTTACCTTTGCACAATTAAATTCAACACCAATAGTGTTACCTTTGTGGTCCTCCTCAAATGATGTAGGCGCTGGGTGTTTAAAATTATTAGGATGCACCCACGGGGCAGCAAGCACTTTATCCCTTCCCGTGGTTATCTCCTCGTCATTTGGTTTCAAAGGTGCCGGTTGTTGAATGTTCAATTCTTCATCTTTAATGTTAACTTGCACAATGTGAGAAACAACACTAGAAATAGATATTAATGTGTTAGTTTCAGATGCATCCTCACTTTGTCTATCTTCTACTTCTCTCTTTTCTTTTGATGTTTCTCTCACACTCTCAATTTGGATGCTCTCAACCTCACATATGGTGGAATCACACAACTCAGTCCTTTTATCACTCTCACTCAATTTGGCTATGTGGCTCTCATCCTCACATAGGTTGTGGTGTATCTTAGGAGCTATATGTAGTTTTGGAATACTATATATCTCCTTGACCGAAGGGAAAGTCCCATGCTCGGTCATCTTCTCATGTGTCACACTAGTAGAGGCAGCAGAATTGAAGTATGGACTAGGAGAAAACTGTGGTGTACGTCTCTCCATAAGTCTCTTCTCCTCTTGAATAGCACAATTCACAAGATCTTGCACACTACCAAAATATTTATGTTGAAGTGTAGCGGCAATCTTAGAATTCAATCCTCTTTTGAAGTATGTCTTCTTTTGTAGTTCACTAATGACACCGGCTCGACGTAATGCATCTTGTAGCTCAAAATAATATTCTTGCACTGTATTACTCCCTTGTGTGATACTCTCCAAATAGCGAAGCAATCCCTGTGCATAATAGGGTGGCACAAATTCTCTCCTCATGAGTGCCTTCAAATCTGACCAAGATTTAATGAATTCGTTTCCAGATTGTTGATGCCACCAACTATAAGCATAATCTTCAAATTCTCTAGTGGCACACATCACCTCTTGGTCTTTCGGAAGCTTTTGAAATCTAAATACTTTTTCCATTCGCCATTCCCACTCAAGATATTCTTCTGGATCCTCACTTCCATAGAAAGGAATAAAGTTACCTTCTTCTTGTTGTGGATGAAGTGCCCGCACAACATCATTCACGATGTTTGAGCGTAACACTTTCATTTGATGATTGAATTCAATGCGCATATCTTGTGCAGAATTGTTGATCTCCGCCTTGAGATGCTTTTTCAAGGTGGAATAAGTGGCGGCGAATTCATTGCGCAAAGTCCCTCTCAAAGATTGGAATTGAAAACGACTCGCCGGGGTATGCTCCTCTCCCATATTATCGTCTCCACCTGTCATGGTTAGTTGTACAAAGAACGCACAAATACCACAACATATATATGATATCTGGAGTTCACTCTATCTCACTTTTTCCTCCCCCAAGTAAAGTTCTTACCTTTCCAAAGTGAATTAAGGCCGAAAAGAAACTTACACTTGGTGGTGGGTACAATAGCAAATGATGATCAAGCGGATTTAAAAGTGACTCACAATTACACGGCAAAGGATATCTAGGGGAGTTTGGTTGGAAGTATTTATCCTACACAATCTGAATTTCACGATATTGTAAAATTAAGTAATAATCTAAGCTAGAAAGTTTTGCCTATGTGCCGATCCAAATGATATAAGTGAAGTATATGAACGCACACGCAATGATCAATGCGACTCAATGCAAACAAAAGGAATGAGCTAAAGGAAACAATCGGGAATATTAGCTCGTTTTGCACCAAGTACTAGGAGAGATGCTAGCCAATTGCAATAATATGAATTTGAGGGCACAAGATTGTCCAAAGAAATTAAATACACAAGCTGAATTTATGGACTAAGATTAACTCACCCAAATTCGGCCAATGCTTTCTTTTCTTGCTTTCTTTTTTCTTTCTTTCTTTTTTTTTTGCTCAAGCCGTGGCTCTTTTTTTTTTAATTGGCTGCCTTCTTTTTTTTGGCTCTCTTTTTTTTATACTCAAGGCCGAACTAGGTTTAATTATTCGTAAGTCCAAAGTTGTTCAGCAATGTGTAGACAATTCTAGAACAGCCCTAAAGCAATTATCAAAGACTAGTCTCAAGGTTCAAAGGATTTAAGTGAAGATCTGAATATGTGCAACTAAGATTCTTGTGGCCAAATCAATCAAGAAAAAGGAAACCCAGATATATTCGGATGTGATATTCTTTCAAGATGCACAAAGATCTTATGTGGACAGCAAGAACAATGTTTCAAAAAGTAAATTGAATCTACTTTTTTTTTATGCTAATTGAAAGATCAACTAGCGGATTTTCAAGGTTTCAAAATAACAACGATTAAGCAACGCAAAAGGACACTAAGATCAGCACGTAAACAAAATTTCTAATGGATCAAAACTTAATAAAACTCACGAAAATAACAGATGCGAAACTAGGGTTTGGATTTTTTTTTGTTGCAATTTTCGGTTTATTGGACTATAGGACAGAAATAAATCAATCTAAAAGTAAAGGGATAAGATCCTACCGAGTAAACCGCGCTCTGATACCAGATGATACGGGGTCGCCCGATCTTCTCGACGTAGGATGGATACTCGCGGGAGTCTTGTTGAATCGCAATGATCCTCCAATGCCAATGCAAGGGACGAACACTCTTTAATCCGCCAAAACACACTCGCGTCGATTTGCGACCACCAGCGAAGATCTATCGTGCACCCAATTCCCAGTGGAAAGGTGAACGATCTTGATTGAAGAACACTCCTAATTCTCTCACGGAATTTCAGCAACAATGATAAACTCGAACAAAGTTCAATAGATTGATTATTCTCAAAGGTGGTCTGAGCCCTTAGGCTGCCAATACATGGCTTATATAGGACCTTGGGACGTCCATAGAGTCCACAAACCTAGTACAACTCAACCCTATATGGTTTTAGATACGAACTCTCACAAAAAGGAAACTAGATTTTACAGCCGTCACATTGTTTCGGCCATAACTTTTGATCCGTAACGAATTTGATGTTGGGGCTAGATCCATTGCGTAGCCCTTGAAAATATCTTTCCAAGGAGTACAAGAACACCCAAATCGGACTCCGTTTGTGAAAGTTATGACTTTTTTAGTAAGTGCCTGTCAGGCTGTCCCGAACCGAATCCGAATTGAATTCTGAGTTGAATCCGAGTTTGAATCCAATTGGGCTTGTGGGAGGTACGAATTTGGCTGAATAATCTTATCCAAAACTTGTAGTTTATGTCCTTGGGCTCCTCCCTTTTGCTCTCCCACTGAATGGCCTTTCTTCCTTCATGTCTTTGACACCTAATGTGGTTATCCTCTTCCTTTTGCGTCTCCATTGCTTTGCCATCGACAAACCTAAGAATGCACCATTTAATGACATGAGGTAGTATTCTATTCTTATGAATAATAACATTATATTTAGTTCGGAATGAGTTCACCTGGCAATGTTTGATGCGGCTCAATAACTCTTTCCAGTTGAATAATATATTTAACTGAAAAGTACAAGACACGTACGTATCCGCATCACTTTGTGAGAGGCCTACGACCAAGAATGAGACGGTATATCAAGACTATCAACTTTCCAGATTTGCGAACTCTAGTTGATCGAGCTCTTTGGATAGAAGAAGAAATGTCTAGACACATGAAAGTTCGTAAAATGGATGAACCTCTACCTCCAGATGAAGTAGCTTGTTTTCACTGCCAACAGAACAGGCATTACCGTTATGAATGTCCAATGAGGTCCTTACCCACGGAAATGGCCCAAACACAAGCAAGAGCATAGGCATCAACATCAACTCAACCACTGATGGAGAAAGACACCACATGTAAGAAAGCCAAAATAGAAGGAGAAGTAATTAAACACTAAAAGATGACATGGAGTTGTCGGACGTCTCCATTATAGAACATGCCTTATACTACTTTTGTATAAGTAGATTTTCAAGTAATGTACTTGAAAACTAAAAGATGTAAAGAAAACTATGGGAGTATGTGTAAGCTGTTTGTACAAAGATATATGGAATGAAAGGTTTGTGTTGTGTTAAAATCAATCAGAGCGAGTCTAACCCCTAACCTCAAGTTGTATTGAGAACATGCTAAGAAAGAAGTTTTGAATAGCTACATGTAAGGATTAGACTCTGACAAGAGACCAACTCAGTCCTATATATAGACTCAAGATGTCTTAATGTGGTGAGACCATGATCTACAGAACACTGACACAAAATAAGACACGTCCTAAGGGGTACTAAAGGAAATTATAAGGGATACTATTATGCAAAAGAAACTATGAAGAACTAGTGAGACACATCAAATAATTTATAAGGAAGATAGTGAGATAGGATACGACAAGGATGATATACAGGAACTATGACATAGATTGTCAATGGCAACCAGAAAGATTGAATGTCATAGCGGATGCCACAACACGAGGGACATATCGTGGTATGATCATTACCTCAAACTACCCTTCACAACTACTAGAGGATTCTGGTAAAATAATACAAAGAAATAGATCTCAGATCGCATGATATGTTTAAATTATACCAGAAAATGGTGGTAAGTTGTCAGGATCTACCAAGATTGTTGTAACCCCAACCAGTCTCTAAATGAAGAGAAGTCGTTGGTGAGGATTTCATTACGAACCTTCGAAGCCATAAAAGAATATGAGGCCATGGACAGACACCGATTAAATAATTGAAATAACACATTCTCTACCAGTTAAGCAAGCGCAAGATGAAGTCAGCAAGACTATACTCGACTAAGACTATGGTGTTGCATGGATTTCAAGGAAAATCATTTTGACCCAAAAACAAAGGTCACCTATGTTCGGAAGAAGATAGTATGAAGACATAAGGACTAAGATGCAATTCAGAAAGGAAACATCAGCAGACACTCCAGTCAACGGATACAGCGTAAGCGCCATTTTGCATGACAAATGAGACTAAAGGAAAGGAATCACACTATAGCAAGATTTCATTTTTCATCCTATTCTTTAATCGGGGTGAATCTCGATGACGAGATTCTTTTTAAGGGGGGTAGGTTGAAACAACCCAAAAATTTTCAAAGCAAACTTGAATTTTCTTGCATTTTTGTTTGAATCTCAAGCCAAATCCCAACCCTTGATTTCTCGCCTCCCCTTCCCGTTGGCGCCTGCCCGTTTGCCACCTCCTTTCCCCTCTCAACACTGTCGTCGCGCCCGCGCCTATGCCGCAGCTCCCCTGACGCTCCCGCCACATCAGCGCTACCAGGGTGGCCCCCGCACTCCCTGTCACCACCCCCCCAACCACCCTATTTCTCCCGTTCGCCCAGCGGTCGGAACCGCGCCCTGCTGTGTGGCACACCTCGCAGACCGCCCGTGTGACGCCGCCCATCCCCGCCGTGCTACGAGCCATCTCCCTCCCCCGCCAACTCCTGCAGGGTCGTAAAACCACTAGCATGGCCGTCCATACCCCTAGCGCAGCTTCCCATCTCCCCTCCCCCGAGCGCCACCAACTCCCGTGCGCTCCCGTAGCTCCCCTTGCCTCCCCCAACCTTTAAAATCTAATTGCGGCCACATGCAGCACCGCACCACCCTCCTTCGCCCTCCAGCCAGCCTGATTGCTTCCTCTCTTGCCGCAGCTTCCCTTTCGGCCACCCTTGGTTCCAGTAAGCCTCACCCCCGATCCTCCACCCTGCGCAATAAAAATTCAATTGCCTTCAGCCATAGCTCCACCATAGCGCCCCATTCACTAATCCCAACTCAATTTGGCATGAGCATGCCCCCTCTAGCCTCGCACCGTGTACACCTTCCGGACACCGCCACCTCTCCGTGGCCAGCTCACCAGAGCTCTTCCCAAGCTAGGCCCACCCCTCCGCCGTGATCCCCTCCCTCCATAGATACCAGCGTAATGAAGATCAAAACCTACCGGGTAGGGCCTATACAGTAAAGTGAGCAGCAAAAGATCTTGTTTTCTCAATTCAGTCGCACGCTAGTTGAGCGTGTCTATTGCATGACATTTGTAATTGAGAAATCTTATAGGTAAAACTGAGCAACTCTACAGAGTGAAATTAAATGGTATTCGAATACGCCGTGCTCCCGGTTAATGGAGTTGTGTTTGATGGGTGAATCCAGTAGCAAGGCATAAGTAGTTTTCTAGTATTTTAATCTGTGTAAAATGAACAAGAAATATTTTGAGACCCCAAATTCTTTAAATAGTATTTTTGTTTTTCTGTTTTGAAGACTGTTTACAAATAAAACTGCATCCACCTAAAATAATAAAACCAGTATACTCCCTTCCTTTGAAATTCAGTGCATTTAGTAAATTAAGGTTTACCCTTGTAACTTGCTGAGTACTGTTGGTTGTACTCAAACTTGCTATAATTCCACCACTTCAGATACCAGCCGCAGAAGGCATAATTCAAGTGTTCTTGTTAGGGTTGCGACCGCACCCAGGCTTTCCTGTAGGTGTTTTCTTCGATTCATCTGAGTGTAAGTTATAATTTAGACTTAGACGCCCCTGAAACTAATAAAATTGACCATTAGGTCTCATTTCTGTCAAACTAACCCTTTTAAATATCCGTAAGTAGACTCGATGCTCCTTCTGTCCGTAACAGAACTATTGAACTGTTACGGAACGTACGACGTCTCTGTTCTCAAAAATAAAGGTGTTACAGTCACGTGCAGTGCCTTCCTCAAAATGACCACTGCTTGCGCGCCGCCTGCCTACCGCGCGCGTCCGTGCGTCGCCCACCTGCCCGTCTGCACATGCGCACGTGACGCGTCTGCGCGTTGCACACCATCGCCAGCCGCGCGCTAGCAAGCCTTTTCGCCAACACACGCCGCTCATGCCGTGACGATAATTGCTGAGCTGCTGCATGCCGTGACTACCACATGAGCAGTACTGTTTGGTGTTTGCGGCAAGAACGCAAGGGAGAAGAAGAGGCTAGTGCAGCAAAGGAGAGGTTTCTTTTCTAAGGTGACCCGATGTTTTCTCTGATCCGGCGTTTTCTCTGGTCCGGCGCTGTGGTTTGATTAGATCAAGTGCTTAACGGTTAATAGCCCCAGTAATCATGATTAATGCGAAGTCAGGATTTTCTGCTGTTCTAGCTTTGCGCGGTGTAGATTAAACCATTGTAAGATGATATTAATGACCTTGGATGGAGTTAGTGTGCTCACAAAAGCTGTAGATAGTTTTGTTAGGTTTCTATAGAGTGCTTAATCATGTCAATTGATTAGTTAGATTAAGAGCTCATTTTTGTAATCCTGTTGTCTAGAGAGTCGTCATCATTTGGCAGTATCTTGTTAAACTATAGATTAAAATTATTAAATAGACTAATCAGTGTTTTTTCTCTACATAAAAAGTGTATATAATTGTCTAAGGATTTTAGAAAGTCCAATAACATGAATTTTAGTTTGGTAGAATTGAAGTTATGATTTTAGAAAAACTGCTGTCCAGAAATCAGTTGCTGCTAGACGCAGTCGTGGGAAACTATTAAATTGGCTTGGTAGATGGCAAAATTAAATTTTGGGTATAACTAGAAAGAGGTAGAGCTACATTTTGTATATTCCAAAAATGTTATGGTTTATTGTATTTGCATGCGTAGATTAATAAATATGAAATTATTAAGCCTGGTGTCCAGAGGATGATAGAAGTGTCTTCTGGTTAAAGATGAGGTGTTAAATGATCTAATCAAGATTTGTGACCAACTAAGAAATTCTAGAGAATTTTGTGTAGATTCCAGAACTAGTGTGGTTTGTCTTGTTAGGGCTTTGGAGTTAAAAGTTATACTATTTTTTAGTACCTAGACAGTAGAGGGTGACTGTCCAGTAGTATTACAGACTTAGGAAACATGTAGGAGCGATGACATTTAATTGTTGTTCTTGTACCGATATGGCTTGTTATTGAGATTGGGTGTTTACTGTAAGAGGCGTCGAGTTTGTTGTAATTTTCAACCCAAACCGTTCGTCGCAACTAGAAAAGCTAAGTACATAGTAGAATGGTATTTGAGTATTTGAATTTGTGGTTATGTTTAAATGAATGCTTGCCTGATTCACATGAATTTACTTGTCCTTATAATGCTCATATACTTATGGTAGAATGATGATGATGCTTATTGTAGAATAATGATGATGTTTATGTTTTAAATGATGATGTTGTCAATTGATTAATGCTAAAAATTAACTAATGAAAGATAATTATTACATCGCATGTTGAGCATTCATGATAGAAATAGGTCACATGACACTACATGGGAGTGGAAATAAGGTTCATGTATGAAAAAGGATGGGCTTGATGTTCCCCCATGAGAAAGGACGGATTTGAGTGGACACCGACAGGTGTAACACTTCGCTAGACCGACATAAACAAGAGAAATGAAGACATGTGCATTGTATTCATGAAAAAAGGAATCAGATAATGAGACTGTTATGGGGATGACCTCCATCTAAGCCCATTCGGCCTCTTAATAAAACGGCCCGATAAAATGTAGGAACATGTATGGCACTATAAGGGCGGCAAAAATGATGCAAGCCCAAGAGACCCATTTGGATATGTTAAGGATAATTATGTCCTAGGGCATCACTTGTAATCAAAGGTAATACTATAAAAAGAGTATGGTAGCTATATAAAAGGTCCTTTGAGGTGATCCCAAGGGGCAGAGTTTTCTCTTTTCCCCATTCACATAAATTCTCACTAGTTTCTAATGTTACTGTTTGGTCTAAAACCACATCAGAGACATATGTGTGAAACTTGATGAAAATAAATATGTAAAAATTGAGATAATGGTGAATGGACATGAACAGTTAATATGCGGGTTGGTCTCGTTTATTATTCTATTGTGTACTTGTTGTTTTATTATTATTTTTAGGTGCTTGTTGATAACGACATGTATGTGTGGGATATAGCACAAATTGATCTTGTGCTTTATAATTTTTTTCACTTAGTGGTCACTTATTCATCGTTAGAAATAAATCTTATTACCTATGAATTTCTTAGATAAATAATGATTTCTCTTTAGCACTTAATGGTTTTATATTGGTACTACTTGTTAATTATCTTTGGTTAGATTTATTATTGATTCAGTTTATTGTCAATTGGTTCATTTTAATATCAATCAATGATTTTCATATTGCTGAAATTTATATGTTCATAGTTATGTTGAGAGATTATTTCAAGTGTAACTGTTGGTAATATGTAATTAATGATTTAAATCGGTAGTATTTGTAGTTGTGGGTGATATTCTAGACTTTTGTTAAGCTGAGTTGTTAGACAACTAATTGAGCTGGAGCATAGTGTTAAACAGAGCGCTATTTGCACTGCACCATTGCAAAATTTGTTGAAGCATCACCACCATTGCCGCTGTTTTTCTCAGCGTCTTTTTAGCATCACTATATTTTCAGAGCAAAATATACAGTGTGCCAATGTCAAGATAATACCACAGCAGGAAGAGACGTGTATTACAGATGCACTTGAGCTCGTGCTTGAGATAAACAATACTCTTATCTCGGTAGACTAGAGCACGGCTCGGACGCTCGCTACTCAGCCTTAATTAGCTTTCGGATTTGGACTCGCATGGAAACGCCTACAGAAGAAGGAATCATCAAATCAAATGATGATACTACGGAGTTTGTGATGGCGATGAGACACAAGCAGGGACCGTTTGGGATTGGACCACCATAACGAAACGAGCAGAGCAGATCGAGGGCGAGGCCTCGTTGCTCCATCTGGACGACGAACGATCTTGTTGTGCCACGTCCAAATCAATGGCGATCCTGACGAGTGCATGCTTCCTGCTAAATATATATCGGGGTGGAAATGATCTGCGTGCGAAGAAACACGCGGAGTTCTAATCCTTGGGTCAGCCGCAATCGGGTGGGTTCGCTTGATATTCTAAGTGTTAAGTTCGTACCCGTAGCAGCTCGTACTGCAGCTTACGAACAAACAGGAGATCCGCACCTACTCTGCCATTCAGGTCCTCACTAAACAGACAGTGACCCCAAGCTAATACTAACACATATCCAGTTGTAAGCATCTGATCAGAGAAACGGCATCTGCTCACGACCAGATCAAAGCTGCAAGAAAAGATAATTGTGTGACAGCTATCTGAAATCCACTAATCGCGATGCTTAATTCAAGGCCAGGCAAGGGCAGCAAGGGAGGCAGGCACTAAAGAAAAGAAGGGTGCAGCCAGGCAAAGATCCAGAACAGCAGCCGGCTCATCAGCTGGGACCATTTCGCTCGCTCGCTCGCTCGCAGCAGGAGCAGTACTACACATCTGAGGGAACTATTTAGGGCGCAAATCCTCCAAATCGCGGAGACCATCGAATACGTGATATTACATCGTGAAGCCACACACACACACACAAGATCAGGATCCGGCAGGCAGGCAAACGGCCATGTGATTCACCACCGGGCAGATCAGGATCCGGTAATACTTTTGGCAATTCAATGCACGAAACTGCCCCTCTTTTACCATTCAATTCAACGGACACCACTGCCTGCTTAGCTTCTCTGCTGCTAATTTGCCCTAATTCTTTTTTGATGGATCAATGTCATGAAATGGATTTAAGAGGGAAATCACTTGCCACCGGACAAAACATAAACGGTCCAGTCCATCCGCACAAAATTTGTCTGGTGAGCACCATCCATGTTAAGAGACCCTGAATTTTCACGGGCAACACTTTATTTTCTATAGGAGATAGGGAAAATCCAGCATTCCTTCGATTTCGCAGACATAATAGTAACACACAGCATTCTTTAGCTATTTCTACTACTCTTGCTATTTTCCCACAATGTACAACTGGGAGGTATTCCTACTTGGCACGGATACGAACAACAAAAATCACCAGCACCAAAAAAAAAAGCCTTTACCTATTGAATTTGTACGGATAAAATCTAATTCCCATATTCTGATTTTTGCTGTCATACTGGTTCCACGAAATCAAAATTGGAAATGGCCATCTCCTGTGGATGACACCATGCCACCGCACTGCACAGGTTGCCCCAGCTCTGACAGCGACCGATCCTACACGCCGCTGACAGGGGAGGGCCCACCTGCCACTGTCATGCTCCAACGGATATTTTCGCCTCTGCCCGGCCAGACTAGTGGCTCGCCCATGACGGGCCACGCCCACGCAGAGAAGCAGTGGCAGGCAGGTGTCAGCTTTACGACTCCCAAACTGCCAGAAAAGAAAAAAAAGCCCCTCCATCCCTCTCTTTCCCAGCCCCGGCCAAGCTCCGTGCCGTCGTCACCTCCACCAAATCAATGCTCGAGCGTTGCGTCGAGCTTTCATCTCTCTCTTCCCCGCCTCGGCCGAGCTCCGCGTCGCCGTCGGATCCGACCGACTCACCGCGCATTGCACCTCGGATCGTTTGATCCTGTTCCGGTCAATAGGTTTGGGCGGTATACCGCACAGTTTTTCTGAGAACGAAAAGAAAAGAGCAAGGCGAAGGCGGGCCAGCAAACCTGGTGCGCATCGGCCTCCGTGACGCGCTCCCTACTTCAGTAATGTATGTACACTTGTCCATTGCTGAGAATGAATACCTTCATTGCATTATGTTCAATCTTCTTAGAAGATATATGCTACCAATGAATTTGCAAAATCTCCTCCGTGGAGAACCCCTGAAGCTTGTTGATGGTGGCCAGTCCTAGAGAACTTTTGTTTATAGGGTGTAATTACATCGAGTATAGAAAAGAGGTTTCTTATATATATATATATATATATATATATATATATATATATATATATATATATATATATATATATATATATATCTTTAGCTTTAAAAATAAAGAAGTCTATAAATTTAAAAGCGTTGTGAGAGAGCTGAAAAGAGAAAAAAAAGGCAAGATTAGTAAGGTATGTAACTATCATTAATCTCTATAATTTACTATTTAATTCATATCATTATGCTAGTCTTATATCGCTTATTTTTTCGTAAAAAATTATTAATTTCTATAATTTACATATTTTTATTATATCTGATGGAGATATGCTCTAGAGATAATCATAGAGATGATTCTGTTTATTATGTTCATGAATTATTGGATAATTTATCTTGTTCCTTGAATAACATTGTCAATATTTATTATCAAGTGTGTGACTTGATTGTGAAACTCTATATTGCTGTCCGGATCATTCTAGCTATTGCTGCATATTTTGATTATGAGATATGGCAGATGGATGTCAAAACGGCTTTCCTAAATGGAAACCTAAGTGAGGATGTGTACATGACACAACCTGAGGGTTTTGTTGATCCCCAAAATGCTAGAAAAGTATGCAAACTTCAGAGATCCATCTATGGATTGAAGCAAGCATCTCGGAGTTGACACGTACTCGCCTTGAGTTTAACCGATATCGTGAGGCAAAGGGAAATGCATAAGTTTTGTTGAGGTTCGTCCGATATGATCTTTGCATATACTTAGGAGTCGGTATGTCTTGCTAAGGGGCCGCTGCCGATTAATGGACGAGTAGGAGTACTCGGGCTATGTCTAAGTGTATGTGAACCTATAGGGTCGCGCACTTAAAGGGCTGGGACTTAATTCGGATAGTGATCCGAATTCGTATGGGCCATGAGTTCCTAATGGGCCTCCAGTTCGAGACCCATTATGATGGATGCCTATAAATAGAGGGGAGGTGGCATAGGGTTCGCCAAGAGAATTTCGGAATTCCCGAAACCCTAGTTGCCACACCATCCCCATCTAATACCGCGCCACCGGCGCTAGCACTCCGGCGCGTGGTGTTCTGCCCGCACGTGTGGATACCTTGGAGGTGTTGATGCGAAGCTTCAACACTAGGACGATCCGCAACTTGTGACGAACGCAAGGACTTAAAGGAGGAGACGTTACGCAAGAACGACTACAAGCGCATCAACGCGCTACATCGACTCTACTTCGCTCACGAGTCTGCGCGTCTAGAGGTAATCCGTGATCTATTACTAGAGGAGGTCCCTTTACGCGGTAGAATTTTTGAAATTATGCTTGCATAGCCTACCCGTAGATCTTGGTGGTATCGAGCCTTCCCATCTAGTATTAGATTCGGATTAGATGCATATTGTGATATGTGGGAATAGTAGATGTGATCTATCCTTGTTTCTGTGATCGTTCTATATGATAGATTGATTTTGGTGATGGTCGATATGATCGTCCATGCGCGGTGGGGTATAGATGTGTTCATAATCGCTATTCTATGATCGTGTTTCATGGTCGCATCACAACTTGCCTCTACCGGTCGGATTTCCGCCATCGAGGCAGACAGTGATACGTAAATCCATAGAACACGTGAAGATGATCGCTTTCTGTAATCGTGTTTCATGGTCGATTCACAACTTGCCTCTACCGGTCGGGTTTCCGCCATCGGGGCAGACAGTGATACGTAAATCCATGGAACACGATCGAATCAGAGTTGCGATCGAATAGGGTTAATGTGATTAATCCGGTGCGATTTACATGGACGGAATAGTAGATTGGATCTACATAGCGGAACCGCCGAACAGGACCTTTGTGACTAGAATAATAACCTGGCATATTAGATAGAATACGATTCTATGCATATTTGCTTTGCAGGGATTGTTGTGAAATAGTATGGCCCATTATGCATATGAATGATGTATGATATGCATATATGTATGTAATGTTCATGGCCTGCGAGTCATGATTATTGCAGCCCAAGGCTGTTTATATTTGTATAACGACCTGCGTGTCGACTTGTGTTGCTTCTTCACTCCATATAGACTTCACTAGTATGTCATATGGTAATAGCTTAGTGGGAGTGTTTGGAGGTTTTGGCCACTTGGAGACATGGTGAACAGGAAAGCACGGCGATAGAGATCACCATGTGAAAGGGCCATACTATATCACGACGCAATGTGATTGTTTTGTGAATGATTTTATCTTTCTGTTCATTTATTTCTATGCATGTTATTACATTGCTCTAAATGCTTTTAACATAGTAGAAATAAAATTCTCTCACATAATATTAAGTTAAATTGATGCCCTCCCAATTAGCTGCACCATCTAAAGTCATGTATTTTAATGGTAAGTCTTGCTAAAGCAGAGTGCCATTAATTCTCCTTGACTAGATGGGTTTGTGTTAGACACTCACACGCAAAGCATTGGTTTAACTTGACAAGGTCATCATAACGGTTATGGACCTTGAGGCATAAGGTTGGGTGCCGGAACATAGAGATGTTGCCCAACAACAAGAATTATATAGAGATATAATTAGCAAAGGGTTGCTTACCAAATTCACCTATCCTCTAGCAGTGATGCCAAAGCTCACTAGTAGATAAGTTGATTATGGATCTTGAATCACTAAATGTCATAAGAGAGATATGGTATTTAGTGGGAGTATCTTTATTAAATTGTTTAATAGAAGTTACTTTTCTTGAACATATATCTTAGTTTTGTGTATTTTGTGTTGTAGATCATGGCACCAAATGTTACACCTACTTCCAGTTTTGCTTTACGTTCGATACTTGAAAAGGAAAAACTGAATGGAACAAACTTTGCGGATTGGTCCCGCAACCTAAGAATCGTTCTTAGGCAAGACAAAAAGGAACATGTTCTAGAGCAACCAATTCCAGAAGAGCTCGATGAAAATGCTCTGCTGCTCTTAAAAATGCCTCTGAAAGGCATGTGATGAGTCCTTGATGTTAGTTGTCTCATGCTTGCTGCCATGAACTCAGACCTTCAGAAACAGTTTGAGAATATAGAGGCTTACGATATGATCGTAGCACTCAAAGGCATGTTTGAGACACAAGCAAGAACTGAGAGATATGAGATCTCAAAGAAATTGTTTGGAAGTAAGCTAGCTGAGGGTAGTCCGGTGAGCCCTCATGTGATCAAGATAGTTGGTTACACGCAGAGCTTAGAAAAACTTGGTTTTCCCCTTAGCCAAGAGTTGGCTACTGATTTGATTCTTGCATCGCTTCCTGCAAGCTTTGGGCAGATCATTCTGAATTTTCATATGAATGGCTTAGACAAGAATCTCACCGAGTTGCATATGATGCTCAAGACCATGAGAAGATAGCATTAAGAAAAGCAACGATCATGTGATGATGGTGCAAAAGACTACCAACTTCAAAAAGAAGAAATCTAAGGCTTTTGGCAAAAGAAAGGGTATGGGCAAAACTCAAGATGAGATCTCGAGTGTCAAATCTAAGCTTGAAGCTTAAAATTGGTATTGCACTGATACTATTTGCTACCATTGCCAAGGCACTTTGGACATTGGAAGAGGGCGTAAGAAGTACTTGGCGAACTAGAAAAGAAGAAGGAAGTAAGACTTCAACCGGTATAAATGTTATAGAAATCAATCTTGCTACTTCTCATGTTGGTTCTTGGGTATTTGATACGGATCGGTTGCTCATATTTGCAATTCGATGCAGGGTGATAAGGAGTAGAAGCTTAGCAAAAGCGAAGTTGATATTCGCGTCGGCAATGGAGCAAGAGTTGCTGCGTTGGTGTTGGCACTTTACCATTATGTTTACCTTCGGATTAGTTTTGAAATTAAATAATTGTTATTGTGTTCTGCCTTAAGCAAAAACATTATTTCGCTTCATGTTTGGGAGCGAAGGTTATGAGTTCGAATAAAGAACAATTGTTGTTCAATTTATTTAAATGATATGCTTTATGGTAATGCTCCATTGTTGAATGGATTGTATGTTTTAAATCTTGAGGATGTGCTGTCTATAACATTAATACTAAGAGGCTTGACCAAATGATTTGAATCCCACTTATATCGACATTGTCGTTTGGGTCACATAAGCGAGAAGCGCATGGTGAGACTCCATAAAGATGGTCTACTCAACTCATTTGATTTTGAATCATTTGAAACATGTGAGTCTTGTTTACTTGGCAAAATGACTAAGGCGTCTTTCATTGGTATAGGTGAGAGGGCAAGTGATTCATTGGCCTTAATACATTCGGATGTATGTGGACCAATGAGCTCAACGGCAGAGGTGGTTTTCGATACTTCATAACTTTTACCGATGATTTTAGTAGATATGGTTATATCTATCTAATGAGGCATAAGTCTGAATCCTTTGAAAAGTTCAAAGAATTTTAACGAAGTACAAAATCAACTTGGTAAGACAATTAAAGCCCTACGATCGGATCGTGGAGGTGAATATTTGAGCCATGAGTTTGGTGATCATCTAAAACAATGTGGAATTGTTCCACAGCTAACTCCATGGGAACACCTCAATGGAATGGGGTGTCGAGCAGCGGAATCGGACCTTGTTAGACATGGTTCGGTCTATGATGAGCCAATCGATCGCCATTGTCCTTTTGGGGTTACGCTCTAGAAAGCTGCGCTTTCACTTTAAATAGAGTACCATCTAAATCTGTGGATAAGACACCATATGAGATGTGGTGGGAAGAGTCCTAGTTTATCCTTTCTCAAAATATGGGGATGTGAAGTATATGTAAAGCGTTTGACGTCGATAAGCTCACACCTAAATCGGATAAATGCTTCTTCGTGGGGTATCCTAAGGAAACAAAAGGATATTATTTTTATAAAGGGATGAGAACAAAGTGTTTGTTGCCGAAATGGTGTCTTTTGGAGAAAGAGTTTCTCTCAAAAGGAGTTAGTGGGAGCACGGCTAGACTCGAAGAAATTCAAGAGCCATCGAAAATGTTTCAACTCCTATCGAACCTCCACGAGTGTATAAGAAGTTATACAACCTGTGGAAGAGGCACCACCCACGTAGGTGCGAAGGCCACGTCAATTGCCGATAAGGTATCGACATGACATTTTATTGTTAGACAATGATGAGCCTAAAACTTATGAGGAAGCAATGATGGACTCGGACTCGAGAAATGGCTTGTAGTCATGAGATCTGAAATTCAATCCATGCATGATAATCAAGTTTGGAACTTGGTTGATCTACGATGGCGTAAAAACCATTGAGTGCAAGTGGATTTTTAAGAAAAGATAGACATGGATGGAAATGTTCATATCCATAAGGCACGATTGGTGGCGAAGGGTTTCAAACAAATTCAAGGTATTGATTATGATGAAACCTTCTCGCCCGTCGCTATGCTTAAGTCTGTCAGGATCATTCTAGCTATTGCTGCATATTTTGATTATGAGATATGGCGGATGGATGTCAAAACGGCTTTCCTAAATGGAAACCTAAGTGAGGATGTGTACATGACACAAACTGAGGTTTTGTTGATCCCAAAATGCTAGAAAAGTATGCAAACTTGAGAGATCCATCTATGGATTGAAGCAAGCATCTCGGAGTTGGAATAAATGTTTTGATGAAGAGGTCAAAGGTTTGGTTTCATCAAAAACAAAGAAGAACCTTGTGTTTACATGAAGGTTAGTGGGAGCGCACTCGTAATCCTAATCTTATATGTAGATGACATATTATTGATTGGGAATGACATTCCTATGCTGGAATCTGTAAAGGTCTCATTGAAAAATAGTTTCTCTATGAAGGACCTAGGAGAGGCAACATACATCTTAGGGATAAAGATCTATAGAGATAGATCGAGAAGGCTGATTGGATTAAGCCAAAGTACTTCTATTGACAAGGTGTTGAAACGGTTCAACATGCAGG
Source organism: Melocanna baccifera (assembly GCA_036346265.1). Classification (NCBI taxonomy): domain Eukaryota; kingdom Viridiplantae; phylum Streptophyta; class Magnoliopsida; order Poales; family Poaceae; genus Melocanna; species Melocanna baccifera. Next base: position 13,241,951 of record CM070692.1, read on the forward strand.
ATGCCAAGAAAGGGTTCTTGCCTATGTCACATGGCATAAGTCTCAGCAAGAATCGGTGTCCTTCGACAAGCGAAGAGCGAGACCGTATGAATGGTATCCCATATGCTTCGCTATTGGATCTATTATATACGCCATGATATGTACTCGACCGATGTATCGTATGCTCTAAGTGTTACAAGCGGATACTAAGTGATCCGGTGAAGGTCATTGGACAGTGTGAAAAACATTCTTAAGTACTTAAGAAGAACTAAGGATGTGTTCCTAGTTTATGGCGGTGATGAAGAGCTCGTTGTAAATGGTTACACCGATGCAAGCTTCCAAACCGACAAAGATGATTATCATTCGCAATCTGGTTTTGTCTTCATTTTAAATGGAGGAGCGGTGAGCTGGAAAAGTTCCAAGCAAGAGACGGTTCTTGATTCTACAACGGAGGCCGAGTACATTGCGGCACGAAGCTGCGAAGGAAGGTGTTTGGATAAGGAATTTTATTTCTGAGTTGGGTATAGTCTCGAGTGCCCTGAGCCCAATGAATCTCTATTGTGATAATAATGGAGCCATTGCGCAGGCTAAGGAGCCTAGATCCCATCAAAAGTCCAAGCATATACTCAGACGCTATCACCTTATTCGCGATATTGTGGATAGAGGAGATGTAAAGATATGCAAGGTACACACAGATTTGAATGTTCTTGATCCATTGTGAAACCTCTCACACAGACAAAAGCACGAGATGCACACAAGAGCTATTGGTATTAGATACCTAAATGATTAACTCTAGTGCAAGTGGGAGGCGATGGAGATATGCTCTAGAGATAATCATAGAGATGATTCTGTTTATTATGTTCATGAATTATTGGATAATTTATCTTGTTCCTTGAATAACATTGTCAATATTTATTATCAAGTGTGTGACTTGATTGTGAAACTCTATATTGCTGCGATGATTATTCTTAGATGATCCCTAGTCAAACATATGAGGACACATATTAATAGACTAGCATATGTATTGGTTGATGACCATGTTTCACGGGTCATAGATATAAAGATATTAAACCAATAATATGGACACATGTTAGCAAACATGGGGTTGGATTGACCCACCATGAAACACTGCGAGAATGTTGCATTCTTACCGTCATCAGTTGGTTTCATTCACAAAGCGTATGCTATGTCCTTAAGACTTGAGATCGTCGCACGTACTCAAGATGCATAATGACTGACTTAGGGGTTGCCAAACACTACTCCGTGAATCGGGTAGTCATAAAGGTAGCTTTGGGTTTTGTTATGATGCATGCATTGAGGCATGGTCGATCAAGATAGGATTTGCTCCTCCAAGCAACAGGAGAGATATCTCTAGGCCTCTCGAGTGATTGGATTCCAGAAATGCATGGCCATGCTATTCACGGTTAAAGAGTTAACCGTAATCGGGAATTCAAGTCACATAATCGAGAAAGAGTGGTTGAGCTAACCAAACAAGGATGACACGTACTCGCCTTGAGTTTAACCGATATCGTGAGGCAAAGGGAAATGCATAAGTTTTGTTGAGGTTCGTCCGATATGATCTTTGCATATACTTTGGAGTCGGTATGTCTTGTTAAGGGGCCGCTGCCGATTAATGGACGAGTAGGAGTACTCGGGCTATGTCTAAGTGTATGTGAACCTATAGGGTCGCACACTTAAAGGGCTGAAATTTAATTCGGATAGTGATCCGAATTCTTATGGGCCATGAGTTCCTAATGGGCCTCCAGTTCGAGACCCATTATGATGGATGCCTATAAATAGAGGGGAGGTGGCATAGGGTTCGCCAAGAGAATTTCGGAATTCCCGAAACCCTAGTTGCCACACCATCCTCATCTAATACCGTGCCGCCGGCGCTAGCACTCCGGCGCGTGGTGTTCCTGCCCCGTACGTGTGGATACCTTGGAGGTGTTGATGCGAAGCTTCAATACTAGGACGATCCGTAACTTGTGACGAACGTAAGGACTTAAAGAAGGAGACGTTCTGCAAGAACGACTACAACTGCATCAACACGCTACATCGACTCTACTTCCGCTACGAGTCTGCGCGTCTAGAGGTAATCCCGTGATCTATTACTAGAGGAGGTCCCTTTTACGCGGTAGAATTTTTGAAATTATGCTTGCATAGCCTACCCGTAGATCTTCAATATATATATACATATATCATTATATCGATGTTTTGTAAGAAGCAATATATTATAATATTAACATATCTAAATAATCTATATTTAAAGTTTGAATACCCATTCTAACAATCCTGTATCCGCTGCTGCCATCCATCGCCGCTCCCTGCTTCTGCCCCGACGCCCACGACCCACTCTCCACTCTCCTGAAATCGAGAAAATAGCTTCCACACGAAAAACCAATGCAATCTCTCTCGCCCCGCGTCGTCTCTAGTCCCTACCCTCTTTGTTCCCCCATTTGCGAGATCCAGTCTGGTGCGGAGGATGCTGCAGCAGCAAATTAAGGTCCGGCGATGGCAGATTAGTTCTCGGGGGTGGTAAGTAGCGCCACGGGGGCGGGCGGTGACGCCCGTGGAGGAGGAGGCGTGGCCAGCGCAGCACCTGGTGGAGGAAATATCTTCATGCCAGTGTGAGTACCTGAGGCACTTGGTCTTCGTCGACGGCGACCAAAACGTCGACCTCGGCACAATCACTGTGCAGCCATCTCTCGGCTGCACTGTCGCGCGAGCGGGCTCCAACTGCTACGTTCTTGTTGTCCGCCGCGTGCGCTCGAGGTTAGTCCCCTCCGCTCAGTTATGGAACCTGCCCATTTTCTTCCATCAACGCCTGAGAGCACAACCTGTACTTTTGTTCCTCAATTCTACTGCAGCTACTCGGCTAGCATTACAATCGGAATACAAGTTGTTGAATACAACTACTACTTGACAATTCTACAAGCGAACACCACAATCAGCACAAAAAACAGGGCAGCAACCATTCTTCAGCTCGACTACAGCTTGGTTGCCATGGCCGAGGATGAAGAAGACCACGCTGCATGGCCGCAGGCGCTGAGGATGGGACTGCAGGGCGACTGTGGCATCTATAGCCCAAAGCAATTGGTTAGTGATGAATAAACCTTCATGAACACTAAAGATTGCCAGGAGATTTTCACAAATGCGTCAAATTAATTGTGGGAAACTGGACAAGAGTTTTGAATATATGTGGGTGATCATAACTTCAGAAGTCAAGATCCTTTTGATGTGGGAACTTGTAAACAGAAGGTTAAGACCCATTGCGCCTAACCAAGTTTTTTTGCTGTGCTAAGGTGTTAGTACGATTCTACAGGCTAATTTTCTGCATATATACTAGTGTTGACATTGTATGCAGTGTAGGTCTTTTCAGTCTTTACTTTCAAGACTGCTAGGAGTTGAAAGCTTTATGTGTTCATTTAACCTGATAATAGTACCTTTCTAGGCATTTGTCGGTTGCCACAGCTTTAGGAGTTGACTGAACCCTTCCTGTTCTCTTCTACTACTGCAGGTACCTCTTGATATTGGACTGGACAAACATTTTCTTCACCCTGCCTGGTGTGCTCTTTTCTCTGATAAGGTGGTTATAGGTGCAAATACCCTAGTGCATCACCCATACATGTTTAAAATTCAATTGTTGCTTTGCCGTGGATTAACAGAATATGTAAGATGGGGGATTAAACTGACACAATCAAGATACTGCATATAGCATGTTGTCAAATTGTTGACAGTTGACATCATAGGATAACGGCCTGAATGACAATCTCCTTCAAAACAAAATTATCACAGAACGGAGGTTAAAAATGCATAGGTTGTTCATAAGGTAAGTTGTGAGATTCGGGCCTATATGCTATTGCTATCTAACTGTAAAACTAAGCTAGCTTTGCATACCTGTCGCTTGTTATAAATACTTCTAGGATGGAATGTTCTCAGTTGATCTATTGCAACATTACATACAGATATATGAAACAATTTTCATATTGTTAAACATCTAAATCGCAGGGGAGTGGTTGGAGAGTGGATTGCAATCATTGCAGTCATCGTGCGTCTCTTCCCTCGCTACCTCCCTGCATCCTATCAAATTCCCTAAGAATGAAGTTAAATGAACTAGTGATGTACCTGGCTATAAATAGTTCTTTACTTTGGACCACGTGAGGGGTGAGAGTGTTGATTTGCTACGCTTAGTTACTACTTGCTTAACTAGCCCCTGTCATCTACTTGCTACTTTGCTAGTTAGTACTTAGTAGTAACTGTTTATTACTTGCTTAACTAGTCCCTACCATCGTGTGATATAGTTAAATTTGCTTGTTAACCTACTAATATAGTTACATTTTGGATATGTAGGATGGCTGATTAATCCTTATACGTGCGATATATATGGTTTATGTTTTCACGTATTATCCAACTAAATATTTGTGATCGACACTAATCGTATCTGGAGTGACATGTATTCGATCCGCATTCGTATTCGTATTTGGCAATATTCGTATTCAACTTCGACTCCAAGAAAAAAAAAGTGAAATAGGATACACCATAGGGGAAATCTGTCTGTATCCGCTTCGATTGCACCCCTACTTACTAGTTGATCCGTGTCATCGTGGTATCAGAGTATAGTTGATCACGGTATGTAAGAATTTTCTTTGTTGATTTCAGGGCGTTGAAAAGATGTGAGGACCTACTCCCTTCTCTACTTCTGTTGCACCTTTGCCTTTTTCTTAGCCACAAGACATTGGGTGTGTTTTTTTAGGCTGTGATTGATGGCTTTCGATTCTAGCATAAGCACTTGTGCCAATAAATCAAATGTCGATAAGCCATTTCGAAAAAGTTGTTCTGATAAACCACTTTAACAAGACGATAGAGAAGCTATCCTGTTTGTTTGTTTAAGATAATTCATAAACCATAAGCTATAAGTTAAAAAGAATGAGGTCTGATGCCCTTGTGGCAATCTTGTTGACTGCCACCAGTCCATCGTCTGTTATCGGGCTAGAGAGCCCACTTAAACCATCTCCAAGCCTTCGACGCCGCTTCTCTATTTTTTTTTCATTGGTTGAGTTTCCTCGATGTCGAGATTTGTTGAACTATTCACATATATTGCCCTGTTGTAACATTTTTTTTAGATTTGGCCCCCTAGCATCTGTTTTTGCAAAATGGCCCTCTCCTCAAGCTCAAAAGGCATGGCATGTGACACATGTTACCTACCACATCGCCGTAGCTCGGCATGCTGAGTAGCATGCGGCAGCAGCCCTACCAAGCCACCCCTACTCGGCAGGTTGCTATCGAGCTGCACTAGCCCCACAGCCGATCGAGAATCCCGAGTAGGCGCAACAAGCATGCGTGAGCACTAGGAGAAGCGGTAGGCGCGCATGGGCACAAGGCCAAGGAATCTCATGGGGAGCATCCACACGTGGTTTGCCTCTAGAAATCCCGTGGTTAATTACACGACGCGATGTGATGTTATATTTTCGTTTAATTAGTGCATTAAGGACACTTTGTTTGCGCACACGTGTATAAAACACGACTTATGATCGTATTGCTGCCAAGTGAGAGAGAGCGCATCTAGGGGAAGGAAAGAAAAGAGTCGCATTGCTGACAAGGGAGAGTGCAGCTGATGAGGCGACGGGGTCCCGATCTTCCGATAGGAGGATAACTTCAATTTGAAGGAGAACGACTTTGACGATGCGGCTACTAACCGGTCACGACCAAAACGCCAAGCAATCGCTAAACCACACTCTGAGTGATGCGGATACGCACGTGTCATGTACTTTTCAGTTAAATATATTATTCAACTGGAAAGAGTTATTGAGCCGCATCAAACATTGCCAGGTGAACTCATTTCAAACTAAATATAATGTTGTTATTCATAAGAATAAAATACTACCTCATATCATTAAATGGTGCATTATTAGGTTTGTCGATGGTAAAGCAATGGAGACGCAAAAGGAAGAGGAAAACCACATTAGGTGTCAAAGACATGAAGGAAGAAAGCTCATTCAGTGGGAGAGCAAAAGGGAGAAGACCAAGGACTTAAACTACAAGTTTTGGATAAGATTATTCAGCCAAATTCGTACCTCCCACAAGGTCAATTGGATTCAAACTCGGATTCAACTCAGAATTCAATTCGGATTCGGTTCGGGACAGCCTGACAGGCACTTACTAAAAATGTCATAACTTTCACAAACGGAGTCCGATTTGGGTGTTCTTGTACTCCTTGGAAAGATATTTTCAAGGGCTACGCAATGGATCTGGTCCCAGCATCAAATTCATCACGGATCAAAAGTTATGGTCGAAACAATGTGACGGCTGTAAAATCTAGTTTCCTTTTTGTGAGAAGTCGTATCTAAAACCATATAGGGTTGAGTTGTACTAGGTTTGTGGACTCTATGGACGTTCCAAGGTCCTATATAAGCCATGTATTGGCAGCCTAAGGGCTCAGACCACCTTTGCGAATAATCAATCTATTAAACTTTGTTCGAGTTTATCATTGCTGCTGAAATTCCGTGAGGGAATTAGGAGTGTTCTTCAATCAAGATCGTTCAACCTTTCCGCTGGGAATTGGGAGCACGATAGATCTTCGCTTGGTGGTCGGCGAAATCGACGCAAGTGTGTTTTGGCGGATTAAAGAGTGTTCGTCCCTTGCATTGGCATTGGAGGATAGCTACGATTCATCAAGACTCCCGCGAGTATCCATCCTACGTCGAGAAAATCGGGCGACCCCGTATCATCTGGTATCAGAGCGCGGTTTACTCGGTAGAATCTTATCCCTTTACTTTTAGATTGATTTATTTCTGTCCTATAGTCCAATAAACCGAAAATTGCAACAAAAAAAAATCCAAACCCTAGTTTCGCATCTGTTATTTTCGTGAGTTTTATTAAGTTTTGATCCATTAGAAATTTTGTTTACGTGCTGATCTTAGTGTCCTTTTGCGTTGCTTAATCGTTGTTATTTTGAACCCCTTGAAAATCCGCTAGTTGATCTTTCAATTAGCATCCAAAAAAAAGTAGATTCAATTTACTTTTTTGAGATCTTGTTCTTACTGTCCACATAAGATCTTTGCACATCTTGAAAGAATATCACATCTGAAATATCTGTGTTTCCTTTTCTTGTTTGATTTGGCACAAGAAACCCTAGTTGCCACAAGAACCTTAGTTGGACACATTCAGACCGTCTGAAATTTGTTGCGGTTTGAATTCTGAGCATCTGTTAAGATCTTCCCTTAAATCCTTTGAACCTTGAGACTAGTCTTTGATAATTGCTTTAGGGCTGTTCTAGAATTGTCTACACATTGCTGAACAACTTTGGACGTACGAACAATTAAACTTAGTTCGGCCTTGAGTATAAAAAAAAGAGAGCCAAAAAAAAAAGAAGGCAGCCAATTGAAAAAAAAAAGAGCCACGACTTGAGCAAAAAAAAAAGAAAGAAAGAAAAAGAAAGCAAGAAAAGAAAGCATTGGTCGAATTTGGGTGAGTTAATCTTAGTCCATAAATTCAGCTTGTGTATTTAATTTCTTTGGACAATCTTGTGCCCTCAAATTCATATTATTGCAATTGGCTAGCGTCTCTCCTAGTACTTGGTGCAAAACGAGCTAATATTCCCGATTGTTTCCTTTAGCTCATTCCTTTTGTTTGCATTGAGTCACATTGATCATTGCGTGTGCGTTCATATACTCCACTTATATCATTTGGATCGACACATAGACAAGAGTTTTCTAGCTTGAATTATTGCTTAATTCAGCAACATCGTGAAATTCAGATTGTGTAGGATAAACACTTCCATACCGAGCCCCACTAAATATCCTTTGCCGTGCAATTGTGGGTCACTTTTAAATCCGCTTGATCATCACTTGCTATTGTAGCCACCACCAAGTGTAAGTTTCTTTTAGACCTCAATTCACTTCGGAAAGGTAAGAACTTTACTTAGTGAGGAAAAAGTGAGATAGTGTGAACTCTACATATCGAATATATGCTGTGGTATTTGTGCGTTCTTTGTGCCACTAATCATGACAGGTGGAGACGATAATATGGAAGAGAAGCATACCCCGGTGGATCGTTTTCAATTTCACACTTTGAGGGGAACTTTGCGCAATGAGTTCACCACCACTTCTTCCACCTTGAAAGCGCAACTCAAGACCAAGATGAACAATATCGCACAAGATATGCGCATTGAATTCAATCATCAAATGAAAGTGTTACGCTCGAACATCGTGAATGATGTTATGCGGGCACTTCATCCACAACAAGTCGAAGATAGCATTAATTCTTTCTATGGCAGTGAAGATCCAGAGGAGTATCTTAAGTGGGAATGGCGAATGGAGAAAGTATTTAGATTTCAAAAGCTTCCCAAAGACCAAGAGGTGACGTGTGCCACTAGAGAATTTGAAGATTATGCTTATAGTTGGTGGCATCAACAATCTGGAAACAAATTCATTAAATCTTGGTCAGATTTGAAGGCACTCATGAGGAGAGAATTTGTGCCACCCTATTATGCACAGGGATTGCTTCGCTATTTGGAGAGTATCACACAAGGGAGTAATACAGTGCAAGAATATTATTTTGAGCTACAAGATGCATTACGTCGAGCCGGTGTTACTAGTGAACTACAAAAGAAGACATACTTCAAAAGAGGATTGAATTCTAACATTGCCGCTACACTTCAACATAAATATTTTGGTAGTGTGCAAGATCTTGTGAATTGTGCTATTCAAGAGGAGAAGAGACTTATGGAGATACGTACATCACAGTCTTCTCCCAATCCATACTTCAATTCTGCTGCCTCTACTAGTGTGACACATGAGAAGATGACCGAGCATGGGACTTTCCCTTCGGTCAAGGAGATATATAGTATTCCAAAACTACATATAGCTCCTAAGATACACCACAACCTATGTGAGGATGAGAGCCACATAGCCAAATTGAGTGAGAGTGAGAAAAAGACTGAGCTGTGTGATTCCACCATATGTGAGATTGAGAGCATCCAAATTGAGAGTGTGAGAGAGACATCAAAAGAAAAGAGTGAAGTAGAAGATAGACAAAGTGAGGATGCATCGGAAACTAACACATTAATATCTACTTCTAGTGTTGTTTCTCACATTGTGCAGGTTGACATTAAAGATGAAGAATTGAACATTCAACAACCGGCACCTTTGAAGCCAAATGAGGAGATAACCACGGGAAGGGATAAAGTGCTTGCTGCCCCGTGGGTGCATCCTAAGAATTTTAAACACCCAGCGCCTACATCATTTGAGGAGGACGACAAAGGTAACATTATTGGTGCTGAATTTATTTGTGCGAAGGTGAGTAATTGTGAGTACTCATATGATCAACCAACAATTCCAAGTTCTGAAATTTCTTTCCTCAATTTACATAATGTGGAATTGATTACTCATAAGAAAGTTCTTACTAGAATATCTCCTAACGATTCTTTGTACTATATTATGTTTGATGATCCTAGAGAGCTATCTAGTGTGATTTATAATGTTGCTGAAATTTCAAGTTCAAAATCATTAGTTAGTACCTATGCCTACACATATAAGTTCAATTTGATTGGAGATTATGGTGTAGATGACAAATTTTATGTTCACAGAATTTGCATTACATGTGATAAGCTTACAGAATTGAAATCGCATATTATGGATAAACAATCTTTTATGCCATGTTATGATCACAGTGAGATTAATTTCAACAATTGCACATACTGTTTACAAAGATTTCATAAGTCTACTTGTTCAATCTTTAATGTACAACCATGTAAAAATAATCAGAGTAGCGCAGTTGAAGCATGGAGGCTGCTCAAAATTTTCTTTCCTATGTATGAACAAATAAATCTGATTTTCCCCATTAATGATTTGTCTATAGAAAAGTCGAGGACGATTTTCTTTTATGGGAGGGAGAATGATGTGAAAAATAATATCGCAATGCATGCATATTTTGGTTGCTACTATATTCATCGGTTTATGCAAAATAATGAAAATGGCACAACAATTGACTCTTACATATACCATGCGTATGTGTTGTTCTTTTCGTTTATTACATCTTCAGATGTTCATGATGTGCTAACAAGAAGTGTTGATGACAAATATATATACCATGCATACACGTTGTATTATTTGTTTAGTACAATTTCAGGCTATCAAAAGCCAGGGCGGCTTTTCTTGAAGAAGGGAGGATGATGCGATACGCACGTGTCATGTACTTTTGATTAAATATATTATTCAACTGGAAAGAGTTATTGAGCCGCATCAAACATTGCCAGGTGAACTCATTCCAAACTAAATATAATGTTGTTATTCATAAGAATAAAATACTACCTCATGTCATTAAATGGTGCATTCTTAGGTTTGTCGATGGCAAAGCAATGGAGACGCAAAAGGAAGAGGAAAACCATATTAGGTGTCAAAGACATGAAGGAAGAAAGCTCATTCAGTGGGAGAGCAAAAGGGAGAAGACCAAGGACTTAAACTACAAGTTTTGGATAAGATTATTCAGCCAAATTCGTACCTCCCACAAGGCCAATTGGATTCAAACTCGGATTCAACTCAGAATTCAATTCGGATTCGGTTCGGGACAGCCTGACAGGCACTTACTAAAAAGGTCATAACTTTCACAAACGGAGTCCGATTTGGGTGTTCTTGTACTCCTTGGAAAGATATTTTCAAGGGCTACGCAATGGATCTGGTCCCAGCATCAAATTCATCACGGATCAAAAGTTATGGTCGAAACAATGTGACGGCTGTAAAATCTAGTTTCCTTTTTGTGAGAAGTCGTATCTAAAACCATATAGGGTTGAGTTGTACTAGGTTTGTGGACTCTATGGACGTTCCAAGGTCCTATATAAGCTATGTATTGGCAGCCTAAGGGCTCAGACCACCTTTGAGAATAATCAATCTATTAAACTTTGTTCGAGTTTATCATTGCTGCTGAAATTCTGTGAGGGAATTAGGAGTGTTCTTCAATCAAGATCGTTCAACCTTTCCACTGGGAATTGGGAGCACGATAGATCTTCGCTTGGTGGTCGGCGAAATCGACGCAAGTGTGTTTTGGCGGATTAAAGAGTGTTCGTCCCTTGCATTGGCATTGGAGGATAGCTACGATTCATCAAGACTCCCGCGAGTATCCATCCTACGTCGAGAAGATCGAGCGACCCCGTATCACCGAGTCGATATCAACCGTGCCAAGAACGCGGTTGACCTGACCACGAAGGTCTATTCCTACATGCAACCGAAGAACATGCAAGAACAAGATAAAAAGCAATCTCAAATTGCAAATAGGATTGAAATATTTGAATTTGGTGGGATTCCGAATAAGGATCTTAACAGGTGGTCATCCGACACAACTGAAGATACAAGTTGCAACACAGGTAAACTAAACATAAACAAAATCTAAGAAAACTAGAGGGGTGCGGCCTCCTTAAATAGGGGAGTGGAAGCCACATAAAACTAAGAAAACAAGGGGTGGTACAAATTTACTGTTCACGTGAACAGTAACACGCCTATAAATTATGGGGGTAGCACCTTTCTCTTTGGCCCATGCGTTACAAGGCCCAATTTGGCCCAAATAGGTAATGTAGTAAGTTCTTTTGACGATTACGAACACGACTTATGATCGTATTGCTGCCAAGTGAGAGAGAGCGCATCTAGGGGAAGGAAAGAAAAGAGTCGCATTGCTGACAAGGGAGAGTGCAGCAGTAATCCTTCTTAGTCGAAAGCATTGTGGAGCTGGTGAATATCTTCAAAAAAGGTATGCTTCATTTGCATACGAGTAACATGCTTAATATATCGTTAATGTTATTTTAGCGTAATTATGGGTTTGTAATGTGGAATGCACTAAGTAGCCATATTTAGTTGACGGATGTATTTCTGTAAGTAGCCACGTTTACTTATTGTAAATAGCTCCAGAAATGTATTGGAAAAATAGCTAAAATAATTTTATGTGTCCGCACATGTATATTTATTGGTCTCGTGCGATTGCAGAGATCTATAGAAAATAATGGGTTTATACGCACTGTTCGTGCCTAATTAGCATTGTAATTAACTCTAATCATATTTAATTAGTGCTAATCATATTTAATTAGTACTAATCGTAATAAATTAGTGTGAGTGTGTATTAATCAAAGAAGCAAGCTAGCATAAGAGGGAAAATACAATTTAGACAACATGTACGTACTCATGCAGCGTGACTATTCTCGGTTTAGGCCAGTTGTATTTAATATCGTTTAACACTAACATATTATTTTATGTACCCCAGGGAATGACTGTTAGTGGCGGTCTCAGGGGTGACACAAGTCGCCTACCGCATCTTCTGAGTTTGGAAAGATGTTATCTTTACAAAAACTAGTGCTATTTGGCTAAAATTGGGGAAAGAAGCTGCTAGGGACGTTCTAGCGATAGCTTTTGGCTGAAATTTCACTGTAGATAGCTTTTTTTATTGTAGCTAATTTGGCTTTTTAGGTATAATTAAATTTTAAAAAATAAAAAAATAGAAAAAATATGTTAGCACATCACGGACAATGCAAAGGAACACGGAAAAAAAAAGAAAAATGCAAAAGAGCTCAAAAAAATCTAAAAAAAAATTAGAAAAAGATGAATTACTAAATAGTGAAAAAAAAAACTGAAACTAGAAGCTGAAACTGAAACGAGCGGGATCTTAGGACATGTGTGAACAGTTTAGATTCGCCGGTGGGGTCACCACCACAGTCGTCAACGCTAGATCCGGCTCAAGGTAGTCAAAATCGGGCCAAACCCATGTTATAGCCATCTTAGTCGCAACCATTGAGATTATGCTAGTTCTAGGCCGTAGTTGTCCCGGTCACCATTGTCCATGTGAGTCGTCATTGTCGTTCTTGCCATCTTGGTAACTACCGTATCCACTATCGCGTGGTCGTTCATTGTGTCGTCTTCATCGCCATCATCACCATCACGCGAAGGTACCATAGGAGAGTGAGGCACGAGCTCGGTTTATGGCTTGGGTTAGGGGAGGAAGGTGATGAAGGGAGCAATGAAGGCGTCTGGCTGAGCTTGTCTTGCGTGGGCTGTGGTTTGCGCAGACGTGGGCTTGTGCAAGTGCAAATATTGTAATGGACTGTCTATTGCACAATCAGCTTTAAAAAATTTACGTTTTAGTTAAATTTGATGTAATATTTTTTATGTATATAATATTTTTGTCTATATTTACAATATTTTTCGTCTACATATGTAACATTTTCGCATGTACATAATATTTTTCACATGTATACAATATTTTTCGCCGAGAAATGTTACATAATGGGAAAATATCGTATATATGGGCGAAAAATATCATAAATATGAGCAAAAATATTGTATACATAAAAAAAATATTGTGAAAAATAGACTCAAAACGTAATTTTTTTTCAGACGACTCTGATATTGTAAAGCCTACATTAGACCTTAGTACCCCTAGCCGACGGCGCCAGGCACAACTGAGCCCAGCAAGGGTTGAACCGAGGAAGAGGAGCGAACACGAGCGGGTTGCAGGCGGCGGCGCAGAGCGTTCGTCGTCGTTAGTAGCTTTGACGAGCTCTTAGGGGGCGTTCGGAATAGCGATGGCTTTTGGTTTTTGCTGAAAAAACACTGTAGTTGGCTGAAAAAACGCTGTAGCTGAGTTGGTTTATTGCGTATAATTAAATTTTAAAATAAAAACATTGTACTAAATTAGAGAGGACGATGCAAAGGAACATGAGAAAAAAAACAAAACAAAAAACAAAATTTTTTTACTGTAGTAAGTACTGTAGCTACAGTACCTGCTACAGTAAATTTTAAGCTACCGCCCACCACCAGCGATCAAACGCTGAGCGGGGCTTAATGTTCTATGCTTGTGTTGTTGTTTCAGTTTGAACTTGTGAATTTGAACTTATTTGCGAGGAAGAATTTGGACAGAGTTGACATCATTAGTTATGTTAAATGTTGAATGGCATGGTGGCTACGTATTTTTTAGACTGTACGCCGGGAATGGCATGGACCAACTTCTTCACGTCGTGTCTCGTGCGTTGGGTCGTGCGAAGACGCCAGCGCTCTCTGACTGGAGTGGAGAGACAGCCTCCCTCTCTTCTCTGGCTCAATATCAAAATTATCCCCGATGATCTTAGACTATTAATAGAGAGATATTGTACCATGTAAATCAATCTGAGAATCAATAAAGACTATGTTCTGGTGTTCTCTTAATTGACATCTCATGTGATTGATCGATTGTTCTTGGTGATTATGATAGTGGATTGCGTTGCTGTTCATCTGCTCTCGATTTCTCAACACCTTATCAGCACGAAACTCTATGAGGTGTACAGTATGTATATCGCGAACCGATCTATTATACATTGATATTCATATTTTTCAGTCTAGATTGATTTTGTATTCACTAGTAATGCTATGTTTAGATCAATCTTGTAATAATTATTACTAGCAGTAGGTTGGTCTGTAATTTGTGGTCTAGATCTAAAAATCCAGTAGATTGGGCATGATCATCTAGTCTCTAGATAAGTTTGCAATCATCTGATTAGAACCAAAATCGAAATCAAAACAAATACCCGGCACTATAGAAGGAAGCAATCTCATCGGACGAGCCTGAAGCTCTCATTGGCCGTAGGCCGCCGTATGGATACCGTCGCCGGAACCCACGTCTGCCACACGGCTCCCACCGCTTGGAAGCCGCATCAATTGAACCCTTGTCGGCAGTCACGCCTGAAGCGGACCCTAGCCGTAGCTGCCCAAGAAGTCAGCCCTGCCGCCGCCGAACGACGCTGGATCCGACACTGCCATGCCATGCACAAAGCACACCCGAGATCACCGGCGCTGTACCGACCGCACTCGTCCGCGGTCGCTCAACAGCCACAACTACACGCCATCACCAGAGAACAACGCGCCTATCACGGCCGCTCAATAACCGCTATTGCCACTGCAATGATCTCAAACCGTGTGAACTGCCACCATCACCCCATCTCAGAAGGCACCGCCCCCTCCCCTACGCCTTCGCCCGAAGCATCACGCCGAACACCATCCGCCCGTGCCTAGTCCCCGCAGGCCGCCACCACCGCTCCTCGTCGGAGATGCCGCTACGCAGACCTCCCATGCCCAGCCGCCGTCCCCCGTCGGAGAACGCCGCTGCACAGACCTTCCGTAGCTCGAAGCCGCAGATGGATCCGTTGCCGCAGCGCTTAGGAGATCTGTCGCCACCACGTCCAGCTCCCCCACCGGCCTCTAGCGTCGGCTGACGATTGCCTTGCCGGCCTCCCACGCCTAACTATCGTTTCTCTCGGGCTTCGTGCAAGAGTCGCCAGTGGCCGCCACCTATGGCCGCCCGCGCCCGAAGTCGCTTGGATTTCCCACCGGCCTTCTGCATTGGCCACCGTTGGCCACGTCCGGAGTCGCTTGCATCCCCGCCGGCCTCCTACGCTAGCTGCGCCTCCCGTCGGTCTTCCACACTAGTTGCCGCTCGCTACACCAGATCCCCACACTAGCGACCGCGCAGACACCATCAGCCATGACCCATGGCCATCTCGTCAAGTCACCACCACCCGCGGTCGCCCACCCGGTTGCCATCTCGCCGCCGCCACTCACTTACGGGCAGCACCCGTGGATAGTGCCGCCGCTAAGCAACGAGGCCGGGTGACTAGAGTTAACCCTAGCCACCGACTGGGGGTGTCGCTTATATGGGCCGAGCAGGCTGGTTTTTGGCCCAAGAAAAAGAAAAAAATCTCTGGCTGATGGAAGTCTTGCTTCCAAGCCCCTGGGTTCTCAGTTAAATCTAATTAACATGCTGAAAACTGAAAAGGTTATAAAATTTGACCCTGAAGTTTATCATAACTACAATTAAGCCTGGTAGACCAAATCTCTTCCCACAAGTTATACTTTCTAGATTATTTAAGTTTCATTATAATCTAGTTAACTTGTGGCATTATTATTTATATTTCTGAAATTACTTTATTCAGCATATTATTTTCTGCTTAGTTAATCATTCTAAAAATTATTTATTAATTAGTAGAACATTATTAAAATTGCTAGAAAATTCCTAAATGATATCTGCTGAATAGATAAATTCCACACCTGGCTGATTTAGCAATATTCATGTTGTTTACCTGTAGTAAATTTAGAATTATGTATGAATAATATAGAAGATGTCTGATATCGTTAAGAAGGAGTTTGTCGAGCTTGCCTTTAACGGTAGCAACTACCTCACATGGGCCATGGATGTTAAGATCAACTTGACGACTAGATCCCCCGACGCCGCAATAACCGAACCAGCAGCTGGGACTTCCACCTGATGTCGCCAAATGTGCGGCACTACACTTTTTTTGACATCAAATCCATGTAGACTTGAAGTCTGAGTATCTTCTAAAAGAAGACACGTTGGCACTATAGAACTCTCTGAAGGGGAGGTATGATCAGCAGAGATCCATCATGCTACCTGAAGCACAACGTGAGTGGACCAACATCAGATTTCAGGATTTCAAAAGGGTGTCTGCATACAATTCTGTAATTCATAAGCTTGTCGCTAAGCTCAGATTCTGTAACTAGAAATCATAGATGCTGAGATGATTGATAAGACTTTGAACACTTTTCACCCTACCCATAGGCACTCCAGCAGCAGTATCGTCAGGCCAAGTACAAGAAGTACTCATACCTGATTACCACTCTTGTCAAGACAGAGAAGAATGATGAGTTACTAATGAAGAACTATTAGACTCATCCCACTGGGTCACAACCACTGTCAGAAGTACATGCTAATTACCAGAGGACTCGTGGTACCTAGAGCTGCGAAAGGGGCCTATGCAGAGGGGTAGACAGTGGAAGAAACTAAACGTGCAGAAGGGCAATGGCAAGCCCCGCTGGATGTGGCAAGGGAGAGGCAAGCAACAGAAGCCAAACTTGGGTAGCAAGAAGACCTACCCTCCTTCGCTTTGCTACAGATGTGGTTGTATGGACCATTGGTCCTGCAATTGCCGCACTCCAAGGCATCTGGTGGAGCTTTACCAAGAGTCAGTTGCCAAAAGCAAGAAGTGAAAAAGGTTACAGAGACATACTTTGTTGATTAGCCTGATGCTGATAATAGTGATGCCTGAGTGCAATAATAGAACTCAACGCTACAGTAGGGGGTGATCACATGGAGGTTAACACATATGACAACTTGCAGTAGGCATAGGCTGTCTCCTCGGGCAACTCTAGATGTCATAGTTTCCATAAGTTTGCTTTATCAGTTTAGGTTATTCCAGAAAAATAGTGGATTGTTCATACTCTTATGAAGGATTAATTATTTAGGATTTAAACATTATTTCAATTAATAAAACGAGTTGCCTATTCTTTTAGAATTTTATTCCTGTTGAATTATTGTTTGATTATATTATACTCTATATAGAATCACTCATCAAATCCGATAGCGGAGGAAGAGATTTGTCTAATAGACAGTAAGACCACCAACTCGATACTAAGCAAAACAAAGTATTTTTATACGTTAACAAAGAAAACAAAAAATGTCATGACCATCGTCAAAAGCAATGCTCTAATTATTTGCACTGCAAGTGCCACAATTATTCTCCCTATGGGTACCAGGATAGTAATTGAGGATGCTCTCTTGTATCCTGAATCGTACCCTATTGAGTTTCAAGGATATTCTCTTGAATGATATTCATATCGAGACAGAAAATGAGGGTGGTGCAGAATACCTCCTCTTGACCAAATCTGATGGAGATAAGAAAAGAGTGGTTGAAAAACTTCCCTCCTCCTCTAGTTATATTACACATATATAAAACCTGAAGAATTTGTAGCAATGAAAATACAGTACAAAGCCTTAGAACCTTTTAAGATCTGTCTTGATCACGTAGGACATCCTGGGATAGGTGTGATGAGAAAAATAATAAGCAACTCGATTGGCCATAACTTAAAAACTCTATTCTTTCCTAAACTTGAAGATTTTTTGTGCCTAGCTTGTACCAAAGGAAAGCTCATTATTAGACCCTCTTACCTAAAAGTAGAGGCGAAATCACCTATTTTCCAGGAGAGAATACAAAGTGATATCTACGGACCCATTCAACCCCTATCGGCCCTTTTAGATATTTTATAGTGGTACTAGATGCTTCTACTAGGTGGTCCAATGTATGCCTACTATCTACTAGGAGCCACACATTTGCTAAACTAATAGCTCAAATAATTAGATTAAGGGCAAACTTTTTAGATGTAAAAATTAAATCCATTCGGATGGACAATGCCGTCGAGTTTACATCTAAGACATTTAATGACTATTGTTTAGCCTTAGGCATTAAGGTAGAGCACTCTATACTACATGTCCGCATTCAGAATGGTCTTGCAGATTCATTTATCAAAAGGATTAAGTTGATTACTAGACCCCTCTGCAGAATAGTAGGCTCTCCACCAACTATTGGGGCCATGCAGTGTTGCATACAATAGAACTAATAAATTTAAGACGGACTGCATACCATCAGGTTTCCCCCTTACAACTAGTATGTGGAAAAGAACCAAGTATTTTTGATCCACGAAAATTTGAATGTGATGTATATGTGCCAATTTCACCACCACAACGAATAGCCATGAGCCCCCACCGGAAGTTAGGAGTATATGTTGATTTTAAGTCCCCGTCGATTATTAAATATTTTGAGCCTACCACGGGAGACATATTTACGACCCGATATGCCGATTGCATCTTCGTTGAAGATAATTTCGTGGCATTAGGGGAGGAAAGTATCTAAATAATGATAAATGACAAGAAATAAATTGAATTGCCTTAGGTATTCAGGCCCTAGATCCACATGCTATAGAAACTGAACTGAAAGTTCAATGAATAATAAACATGCAGCAAATTACAAATAATTTACCAGATACCTTCACTGATCAGAAGGAAGTGACAAAGTCTTACATACCAGTAGCAAATGCTCCAGAGAGAGTGGAAATACACTAGAAGGATATCCGAACCACTCCAACCCCTCATGTGAAGAAGAGGGGGAGAGTACTGGAAAATGAGGTGTCAATTCTGCAGAGACGTCTGCAGAAAATGAAACTCAATGAGAATAAGACATCTCCTGTACTAGTTGAAGAGACTCAACCTGAAGTTGAGAAAACACCTAAAGGGATTGATCTGGAAGATCGTAACACTAGTACAATTGTGTGTGCACAAACTAATACTAGGATTTCGGAACAACCAGACTTCATCATTGAGGAAAATCACGAGGAGCTGGATGAGATAAATGAAGAAATATCCATAAATTTTTTTTGTGTCAGGAGAACTATACAAGAGAAAAACTACAGTTGTCGATATCTATTTCGCCTCAAAGATTACGAGAAACCTCGAATTGAATCTAGAAACAAAGTTCTTAGTTGAATGCCAGAAGCATTCAGACTAAGGTAAGTGGAAGGAAGCAATTTAGGCAGAATTACTCTCGCTGAATAAAAGAAAGGTGTTTAGCCCGATAGCCCGAACACCGCCCAAGGTATTCCCTATAGGATGCAAATGGGTTTTCGTCTAGAAGAGAAATGAAAATAATGAGATGGTGAGATACAAAGCGATACTTGTGGAACAAGAGTTCACACAAAAACCCGATATTGATTATGATGAAACCTATTATCCTGTCATGAGTGGAATAACATTCCGATATTTGATATCAATGGTAGTAGGTATGAATTTAAATATGCAGCTAATGGATGTAGTGATCGCATACCTATATGGGTCATTTGATTCGGATATTTATATGAAAATTCCAGAAGAAATAATGATTCCGAATCAAGATAAACTAAATCGAAACTTGTATAGCGTCAAGCTGGAAAGGTCGTTGTACGGTTTAAAACAGTCTGGTAGAATATAGTACAACAGATTTAGTGAATTCCTTTTAAAGAAAGGATACACTAATAGTGAAGACTGTTCCTGTGTATTAATAAAGAAATTCTAGAATGAATTCTGTATTATTTCAGTATATGTCGATGATCTGAATATCATTAAGACGACAGAAGACATAAAAAAAGCATGTTCTTATCTTGTTAAAGAATTTGAAATGATGGACTTGGGCTGAACCAAGTTTTGCTTAGGCATGTAGCTGGAGCATCTCCCTGAAGGAGTTTTAGTACACCAATCTTCTTATACCAAGAAGGTATTAGAGAAATTTAACATAGATAAGTCATGTCCAGTGAAAATACCGATGGTGGTTTGATCTCTAGAAGCAGATAAAAACCCTTTTAGACCAAGGATATAAGATGAGGAAATCGTTGTGGAAAATCATGAGGAGCTGGATGAGATAAATAAAGAAATATCCACAAATTTTATTGAGTCAGGAGAACTATACAAGAGGAAAACTACAGTTGTCGATATCTATTTCGCCTCAAAGATTGCGAGAAATCTTGAACTGGATCCAGAATCAAAGTCTTTAGTTGAATGCCAGAAGCGTTCAGACTGGGGTAAGTGGAAGGAAGCAATTGAGGCAAAATTATTCTCGTTGAATAAAAGAAAGGTGTTTGGCCCGATAGCTCGAACACCGCCCAAGTTATTCTCTGTAGGATGCAAATGGGTTTTTGTCCAGAAGAGAAACAAAAATAATGAGACGATGAGATACAAAGCGAGACTTGTGGCACAAGAGTTCACGCACAGACCCGATATTGATTATGATGAAACCTATTCTCTTGTCATGAGTGGAATAATGTTTCGATATTTGATGTCAATGGCAGCAGGTATGAATTTAAGTATGCAGCTAATGGATGTAGTAACCGCATACCTATATGGGTCATTTGATTCAGATATTTATATGAAAATCTCAAAAGAAATAAAGATTCGGATCAAGATAAACTAAATTGAAACTTGTACATCGTCAAGCTGGAAAGGTCATTGTATGGCTTAAAACAATCTGGTAGAATGTGGTACAACAGATTTAGTGAATTCCTTCTAAAGAAGTGATATACTAATAGTGAAGATTGTCCCTGTGTATTTATAAAGAAATCTCGGAATGGATTCTGCATTATTTCAGTATATGTCGATGATCTGAATATCATCGAGACGACAGAAAAACATAAAGAAAGCAAGTTCTTATCTTGTTAAAGAATTTGAAATCAAGGACTTGGGCTGAACCAAGTTTTGCTTAGCCCTGTAGCTAGAGCATGTCCCTGAAGGAGTTTTTGTACACCAATCCTCTTATACCAAGAAGATATTAGAGAAATTTAACATGAATAAGTCATATCTAGTGAAAACACCGATGGTAGTTTGATCCCCAGAAGCAGATAAAAGACCCTTTTAGACCAAGGATGGAAGATGAGGAAATTCTTAGACCGGAAGTCCCATACTTAAGTGCTATTGAGGCACTAATGTACCTAGCTAACTGCACAAGGCCAGATATTGCCTTTGCAGTAAACTTGCTAGCTAGGCACAGCGTAGCTCCAACCCAAAGACATTGGGCTGGCATTAAAATCCTATTTAGGTATCTTCAGGGTACACAATATCTTGGGTTATATTACTCGAAGAACCAAGACTTGACTATGGTTAGGTATACATATGCAGGATATCTGTCTAATCCACATAATGTGAAATCCCAAACAGGTTTTGCATTTCTTTGTGGTGATGCAGCCATTTCTTGGCGGTCATTCAAGCAGATCTTGGTAGTTACATCTACAAACCATTCAGAAATAATTGCATTATATAAAATCTCATGAGAATGTGTTCGGTTTAGATGGATGGTTAGTCATATCTAGAAGTCATGTGGCATGAGCACTATTAATGATCCCACTATTATCTATGAAGATAATGTCATTTGTGTTGCACAAATACAAATGAGTTATGTTAAGAGTAATATCACGAAGCATATTGCTCCTAAATTCTTTTATCTTCATGAGCTTTAAAAGAATGGGGAGATAAAAATATTAAAAGTTAAGTCTTGTGATAATCTAGCAGATTTATTTACAAAATCACACCCAGCCTCTAGTTTTCACAAATGTGTCCGAGACATAGATATAAGACGGCTTATAGAGTTACAAAGTTCAGGGGGAGTGAATCCCTGAACCATAGCCCATACGGAAGACCAGAAGATTTACATGATCCTAAAGATCTAAATGTTGTACTTTTTTCCTTTTATGAGTTTTTTCTGAAGTTTTCTTACATAAAGATTTTTAATGAGACAACAATTGTCACAAGGAACAAATGTAATATACTCTTTTCTCCTCTTTTTTCCTAACCTAGAAGGTTTCCATGTGGACAAATACTAGAGTTATCTCTGGTGGACTTAGATTATAAATAGCGAGGTATTGTATCATGTAAATCCATCTGAGAATCAATAAATACTACGTTTTAGTGTTCTCTCTTAATTAATATTTCCTGTAATTAATAGATTATTCTTAGCGATTGTGATGGTGGATTACCTCTGTTTATCTGCTCTCTCTCATTTCTCAACACTTCGAACGCCTTCTGACGTGGCAGTCAGACAACGTCCAGCGTTGCCGGGCCAAAGCGGTAGCTCACGTGGTGGCCGGTTGACGAAATCCTAGCAGTCCCAAACGGCAGTTTTTTTTTACGACGTCCGGTCGAAGACACCGGAACATTCTCCCTGCATAAATTTTAGTGCGCAACGCCGCATACGGATCCGCTGTAAAGGGAGACAGCACGCGTGCCTACGTACGTGCGTACTACTCTACGTCCAACCGTAGTCCGTATAACCCGGCCGGACAGGAGGCCGACACGCGGGCAGCTCGCGCATGATTGCGCGGGGAGGAGGGAAGAATCCAAGATCTATCGTCTTTTGGCTCCCCTTTCGCCTCCCGCACACGCATCGATCGCCATTTCTTTAATAAGCGTTTGTCTCTTCGGGAGATGATGCGTGGGTACGCCGCGCCAGAAGCCATGATGCTGCCGCCGCGCGGTGCATGCATGGGGTTTTACCCCGAAAACACAGTGATGCGGCTCGGAATTGAGCAGGCAGGGAAGGGAGGATCTGGCGGCTCGGATTCTCTGACTTACAGGAGGTAAGTCACGGGTGATTTTACCCCTGCTCGATACCGTCCATTCTGCATCCAACGGCTGCGCCTCGTTTCGAGGCTTCCTCTGCCCGCACCACCGCTTCCTCCTCCCCAACGCCCCCCCCCACCGCCGCCTCTCCGCCAGCGCTCGCCGTCGCGCTTGTCGGCGGCGCCACCGCCCGCGTCGGCGACCCCTCCAGCAAGAGCGCCGAGCGCCCCGAGCTCGACTTGGACGCCGCCAACTCTTCCTCCACCCGCACCGCCGCTTCCTCCTCCCCAACGCGCCCACCGCCGCCGCCTCCGCCAGCCCGCGGCCGCGCCGCGCCATCCACGGCCGTCCGGCGAAGCGTAGTGGACGTGCTCCGGGACACGCTCTCCTGGTTCCGCCGCTGCGGCCACACCGCCGTCGCGCTCGTCGGCGGCGCCACCGCCCGCCATCAAGGCCCCCAAGCTAGCTTCCGTGACGCTGGGGGGCGTTGGGGAGGAGGAAGCGGCGGTGCGGGCGGAGGAAGAGTTGGCGGTGCCCAAGTCGAGCTCGGGGCGCTCGGCGCTCTTGCCGGAGGGGTCGCCGACGCGGGCGGTGGCGCCGCCGACGAAGCGACGGCGGCGCCGCGGAGAGGCGCGGTGGGGCGTTGGGGAGGAGGAAGCGGCGGTACGGGCGGAGGAAGCCTCGGGACGAGGCGCAGCCGTTGGATGCGGAATGGACGGCATCGGGTAGGGGTAAAGTCACCCGTGACTTACCTCCTGTAAGTCAGAGAATCCGAGCCGGATTGATGGTGCCAGATCGGGGGGCATCGTTTATAAAAAGAGCATTTGATAATCACCTAGGACATGTGCCATTTAGCCATGTTTCCAGCGGGTTTTTGCATCTACCGTGGGGGTCTTCCGACCAGGACTAATTTATGTCTGTGCAGGCTCTTGTTTTCTTTGCGAACAGGTTCGGAGATCGACACACACGGCAGACCCGTCCGTTTAGTTCCTGGCCATGTTTAAATACATTTAGAATTTTGTGGCACGAAAATTATAATATTATATTTGTTATAAAAAAAATACTTCCATATTATTAGGTTGTGCTCATTTCAGTTTAAAGTTAGATTCTACTTCTGGTTTCTATCTTTTTTTTCCACTATTCAATAATTTCATCTTTTTCTATTTTTTTAGATTTTTGTGTTTTTTTGCCTTTTTCTGTATTCCTTTGTATTATCTGTGATGGACTAACATATTTTTTCTATTTTTTTATTTTTTTTAAAATTTAATTATGTCAAATTAATTAATTCAGTTACAGTAAAAAATAAATCAATTATAGAAAAAAAATTATAACTCAGTGCTATTCTGAACGCCCCTTTATACTTTTTTATATTTTTGTGCTAACGGATGACTAGAAAAAGCAACGGTCTAAAACGTGTATTGGACAGAGTACCATGTCCAACAGGTCGAGTAAAAGGGAACGGACGATCGACTCCAAAAAAAATCATATAACTCAGTATTTCAACATGACGACTATAAGGTCTAAGGTTCTGTTTAGAACGTAAGCTTTTTTTAAATCCTGCGTGAATTAAGCTGTTTCTAGTAAAAGCCCTGTGAAATTATTGTTAAATTTCTATGTTTCAATCGGCCCGAATTCCCCCTATTACACTCGGATTACAATTGCTAGATTAAATTTTAGATTTCGTTTTGTAACGCAGGAGTTTTTTAAAATTCCTACAAAAATTGAACCGTTTTTTGTAAAATTCCTATGAAATTTCTTTAAAATTCCCGCGTTTAACCCTCATAGCTCTGATTACTTGTACATCGGTACTCGCTGCAATCTCACTGCGGTACATTCGATAGTCACCTCAGGTTCCGATCATGACACGTGGACGCACACAAAAAGTCGGAACAGCGCAGTGTTTTTTGGCTGTGCTATGATAGCTAGTGTTTTTTTAAGATAAGATCTACAACTTAATTCTAGTATATACTGAAATAACTTTATTTACATCGGTTAAAACCGTACGTAAGTTTCTGTTAATCTGTACTCTCTCTTACGAACAATCCAAAAATCGTAAGTCACAACTATAAACTATAAGCCAAAACAAAAAAGAATAGGCCCGTAATAAGGAACAATTTATTCTTTCAAAACGCTTATATACTACAAAGTCTTCCCAAAGTTCCATTAAAAAGCACTGAACATAAGTGGAGTACGTATTACTTGTAGCTGATAGTTTTGTAATTACAACTAATAATTTTTAGCTGAAAATAAATAGAAGAGTCTTTTATAAGAAGAAAACAAGTGGTGAGGAAATGAAGAAGAGATGTGGGCGTGAGATAGGAGTGAGAATTAGGATGTGTGTTGCACTTGTGCTCCTGCATTGTCCCTGGAACGAGTCGAGAGCAAAAGAAATAGGAAAGATGCTTCAAGAAACTAAATATTTATTATGAACAGTCCATACCTTCAATAAAAGAGCAACAAAAATTAGACCTTGGAGCGGGTAACAATTGCCCGTCGGAGATGAGAATTGGAGTTCATGTGACATATAACCTGAAAACAAACTTTAACATGGTGTTCGTACGAATGAACTGGATAATGATAAATCAATAAGTTGTTCTGAAAAAATTATTCCGATAAACCACTTCAAAAAAGACAAAGAAACCAACATCGATAATGATAAGTTATTTTGAAAGAATTATTCCGATACATCACTTAAAAAATATAAAAAATATTTTATTTATTTATTTTGAGAAAACCCTAAACCATGAACTAAAAAATAGCGCTTAGCAGTACCGGCAGCAGCTACTAGCAGACAGCACGTGAAGTACAATCTCGATGAGCAATCCTGCATGTCCGGTGGTCCATCGCCACCAGCGCAGGGGCAAGCCCCGGTGCCGAGTTGGTACTCGCACGCCATCATTGCTGTCCCCCGGACGCCGTGGCGCGCGCCGCCCTGGCCCGTCCCCGCCAGCCCGTCTCGTCGGCGCGGGTCCGCCTCCCAGCGTCCTAGGCGCGTGGCATCGAGGGCCCCCGGGGGCACGCCCGCGCCGGATCCGACGGCCGCACCCCCGACACCGACCGGAGCCTCGCCTCCGCCGCCCGATGCCGATCGGACGGCCTCCCCCGCGTCGCGCGCGTACTTACGGCCGGCCCCCTCTCGCGGCCGCGTGCGGCCATGCGTTTGCTTGCTTGGCGCTTGGGAGAATGGGGACGGATGGGTGGATTGCTCTGCCACGATGCCCACCTCCATTGACCCCGCCGCGGGCCCCCTCCGCGCACGGGAGGACAGCGACTTTTGTCTCACCGACGTGCGGGGTATACGACGTAGGGTCCGCATGTCACTGGGGAACGGGCCGAGGGTTCGCGTGGGCGTGGGGCGTTTCTGGGGTGGTGGCGCGGTGGGAAGCGGCACGCGCACCATCGAGTGCGCACGCCACCTCATTAATTCCGTCCCCCTCCTCCCCGCCCCCATTCGCTCGTTCGTTCCATCACTGCGCTGCACACTGCTCGCCATCCTCTCTCCCTCTTCCTCCCTCTTCTCTGTATCCACTCACTCAAAAGGAGTGCAAAGAAAAAAGGAAACGAGAAACAGAGAGGGAGAGAGAGAGAGAGAGAGGCACCAATCCGAGCACCAGCACGCCCGGTGTTGGTTCATCCGTTATTGTATAAAACCCCGTGGTGTAGTGTGGTGTGGCCAACCAACCCATTGCATTCCATTCCTCCTCCCTTCGTCCCCTTCAGTTCCACTGCTCTGCTTCCGCCCCTGCAGTCCGTTCCGATCGGCTGAGCCGCCCGCTGTAATTCTTCTTGAGAGATCGTACACCTCGTAGAGAGGATCAATCAACTGGTATGCGACATCTTCATTACTACATCGCATACTGCTTCTCGTTCTCGCATCGTGCGTGCATGTATCTCTCTCTCCAGCCGTTTCGCGCTGCGCCTTCACGCCCCTGCCTTTTTGTTTTCACGCAGAGGCAGAGGAGGGAGCTAGGAAGGCTGGCCAGTATGCCGTGGGCGGAGACGATCGTGCGGCTGGTGGTGTTCTTCCGCGTCATCCAGTGATCGCGGGCTCTCCGTCCGTCGATCGACCGGTCGGTCCGTCGGCCGATCGAGGCTAGGTTGGCGGGAGCCTGCCTGGGGGCCTTCTCTTTGCAGATCGTCCGTGGCCGAGGATATGTGCGTGGGGTTGAACCGGGGGAGCCTTGACGCCGTCGTTATGACAAGTGGCGCCGTCGCGTACTACTACAGATTGATGCAAGTTTGCCAGGTGAGCGTCCTCTCCAAAGAAACGACAACGTATCGCTCCTCCTCGTAACTCCGTCCTTCTTGACGTTACATTGTTCAATCTTGAGATATATATTTTTTAATTTGTTAGCTGTAACAGCTAAGAATCGATCTGCTGCTGGTGGGGAACTATTGTCTCATCCTGTAGACAGATGAGCAACTTGCTCCTTAGTGCTGTTTGTTAGTGTAGATAGGAAAGGGAATGAGCTGCATGCATGTGATGTAGATAGGGAAGTGATCAGGGTCCACTATTATGAATGTGGCGAAACTCGACGGCAGCGATGAGGGCCAGCGTGCTGACAAAGCTGTGGGTGGTCAAAAGATTGTGTTTCCAAGAGCCCTAGGCTGCGTAGCTAGTTATCTTTTTTTTTTTTTGCTTCTGGTCATAAAGGAAGATTGCTAGTTAAGCTGTTCGTATTTCGTTGTGTGTACGCATCCTCCCGTTTCTGCACATAACATGCCTTACTTTGTGACAAATCGCTAGATGCTAATGCACACGTATTTGCTTTTGCTCCCAACTCCAGCCTTTAAATCTGCTCGTAGTCTAGAAGATCTGGCACCATCTCTGTGTAAGCAACTTGCTTAAATTGCTTTAGGCATCCCGTCAATTGTGCAATGTTCTCACCTTGGCAAAGCTGACCCTGTTGTACACGCTTTAGAACAAGTTGATACATCAAAAGATGCTTTCATCTGAAAAGCTTGTAGGGACTCAATTACTATGTTACATAGTACATCAAATGTACAATCACATTTCTTCCCCTGCCATTTAACTCTCAACTCTTAGTATTACTACATTGTTCTCTAATGCCATTTCCATTGGCTATTACTTGCAGGCCGAGTACTTCCGCCAGCTGCTCAAGCCCGTGACGTAGATTCGACCTGCACTCAGCTCACACATCCCATCCAAGCAGCTTCAAACCCAAACAAACTAACCAAATCAATTTTGAATTGAACCACAAAAAAAGTCGGCTCCAGTTAACAAAACACCGTTGAATTCTTGTTCGATTTCCTTCCAATCAAAAAGCAAAAAAAAAAAACTTTCTTGATTTCCCCACACAAACACAGCCACAAACTCAGGGAATTGAGCAGCAGCACCGCACAAGTGAACTGATGCAGGGGGGCCCAGGGTACGGGTACGGTGGCTACGGCTACGGGTATGGCTACGGCGCCGGCGGCTACGACATGGCCGGCTACGGCTCCGCCGGGGGAGGGTACTACGCGAACGATCGCTACCCTGCGGCGCCGGCTGCTTATGACGACCCGCTCACCGGTCGGAGGCAGCACGACTTCCCAGCGCCGCTCACCGGGCTCGAGTTCCAGCCATCTGACACCTGCCCCAAGAACTACGTCATCTTCGATCAGACGTACGACCGGAGCCGGGTCATGTTCCACCCTTCACTGGCCAACAATTTCGGCTCGTCCGGCGGCTATGATCACCACTGCTACGGCTTTGATCAGGACTACGCCGGCAAGAGCGCCTACTACGCTAACGGCGACGACGGCGGCGGGTGCTCGATCCGGCAGAAGGAGGACACCGACGAGATCGACGCGCTGATGAGCTCCGAGGACGGCGAGGAGGACGACGTGCTGAGCACGGGCCGCACGCCAGGCTGCCGCGGCGGGGGCTCGCCGGACTCCACCTGCTCCTCAGGCGGGTACATGATGGGTGCCGACGCTAGCGGCGGCCGCAAGCATGAAGCTACCGCCGGCGGCGGCGAGAGGAAGAAGGAACGGATGAAGAAGATGATGCGGACGCTCAAGGGGATCATCCCTGGCGGCGATCGGATGGACACGCCCGCCGTCCTCGACGAGGCCGTCAGGTACCTCAAATCGCTCAAGGTGGAGGTCAAGAAGCTCGGGGTGCGCGGATCAAGCAGCTAGCAAGCTGGCATCGGCGGGCAAATGGCCTCAATGACAGTCGAAATCTTCCTGCGCTGGCAGACAAGACGAGACTGGTGATAAGCGTCCCAACGGTGAAACCTCACCTTTGCATCTCATGGCACGAAGCAGTCAGTTGGTGCTCCTTTTCGCGCTGCCATGATCATCCTGTGAACTGTGAAGCTCTCAGAGGGTCAGTGATGCGGAAAGAGCTTTATTTTGTCAGTGTCCTGCGGTGCCCCTGGCTCTAGCTGCCAACCTGCGTGCGTGCGTTCATGGATTGTTGCTTTGCTTTTTTACAAGTTGCTGCTTCCCCTCTTCGGTACCTTGATGGTGGCTGGTTCGTAACCATCATGCTGATGATATACACCGTGTTTTTGCCATCCTCTGTGTTGTTGGGCTCGGCACTACAGAACTGGCATGCCATCTTTTTTTAGTAGAGCCTGATACTCTGAATCTCGTGCTAAAATTAAGGAGAGGTTATGCTTTAATTGGGAATGTCAACACGATGCTTAAGCAGGCAGATGCTACTGTTTAGCGTCACCAAAATGATTTTGTCGTGCTGTTCGGACGAGTTTTAAATTGATTTTTGTTCAATGAATGCGCTTTTGTTTTTGCAGTGGTTGCAGGCGCTCCAATGGTGGCACTTCTATGTGGTAACTCTATTTTTTTCCGACTGCTAGGCATTGTGGTTTGCCGGACGATAAGAGAGGATTAAAAGTTGTTTTTATTCAAATACCTGACAGAATGGCGACCTTTCGGTGAGTCAGCCGTATCAGGTGGGTAGTGGCTTGACCTTTCGCTTTCAGATAGCCAGTGGCGTTGCCAGAATTTTAGCGATGAGTGCGAATTCAAGACACATGGTTAATTATAAGTAAAGAAGAGTAATTATAAGCATAACATAGCTTCTTCAGTCTAACAAAGTATGAAGTTAAAGCAATAGAAGAATTACTACTAGTCCTACGAAGACTCACACCAGAAAGTTTACTGAAATAAAGTATGATGCAATTACAATCTACAGTATTGCTAGATTCTCTTGTGGTTAGCCTTTAGGAACTCCAAATGATAAATATTTGCTCTGTTCTCTATCAAGAATAGCAATCAAATACCAATGTACTACAGATACACTGGTATTTTGGTAATCAGGCACCTATACATGATTTGTACAATAATGAGTAAAGACAACCTATGTCCTTCAAATAAGAGTTAGCACCTAATAAATCACCTTCACTCCTATGCCTTCCTAGCTATGAGCAGCACTGAACGAAATATGAGATAATTAGATAAAGCAAAGGCTAACTTTTAAGCTCCACTAACTCGGTAATCTTAGTTGAGATCATATTTCAATCTTCATATTTGAGAATTGAGAACAAAGCTCTACTAGTGCACTGAGTCATCGTGTCATTAATAGTCTCGTCCCTCACATTTCAGATTTGACTCATTTGGGAATAGAATTACACTACACAGAGCTACATTTGAGAATATATTGGGCCATGCCGATACCTATTGGGCCTAAATGCCTAATGGAGTAATGGTCTACCAGAAGTACGTATAGTGTATAGGAGTATATGTAGTATATACTTTGTATATTAGGAGGTATATACCAGATTTTTTGGTAAAACTTTTAGGGGTGCAACTGTACCCCCATGCATATACTCTTCCTTCGCCACTGTCAGACAGCCCTTTTCGCCATGCTCTTTCTAGTTTCTAGCTAGGCATGCCTTCCTCCTACGGCCTTGACCTTAGAGAGATTAACAGTGTATTCCAGGCCCAAAAGAGAACATAACATGGTGTTGATGATTGGGACCCAGGTTCCGTATCTTGAACTTATGGGAAAAAAATAAAATAATGCAACGTAATCAAACCTACTTTGTTGTCGTTGATAGAAAGAATGTTACAGAACATACAAGCCACAATATTTATGCTTATCTAAGGGGTGGCAGATAATGCTGCTAAAGGTGTCTTTTATCTTCACATGTATCTTCGTTAAGTCTTGAACCATCATGTTCTTTGGTCAACCGCTGTGTCAGTTGGCTAACTATTGTAAGTTGCTAGTTGTACCAATAATTATTCTCTTGTTAATCACGTAGGAAACTGCAATGTCTCCCAACCAACTTAACTAGCCAGATTTACAGAACCATATGGCTGATTGTCTCTTGGTCATAATTGGTTTTTTTTTTGCTTCCGATGGGATTATCACTAAAGGGATAGGTTTTCTTTAAATCGTGATAATAAATATAACAGTTCTGTTAAGTGGCCATTAACATGTGGGCCCTCTTTTTATAGGAAAATATTGACCCTATCAAGAATCCTCATCAGCTAGCCCTTAAGGCTTAAGAAAATAGAAAATAAAATTATTTACTTAAGGCTTTCTGTAACATCCCGAATTATAGGGAATCCAAAAATAAGTAAAATTTAAAATATTTTTTCATACATCTTATTTTTCTTAGCTTTTATGGAGTTTTTTTGCAAAAAATAATTTTCAAACACAATTTTTTGGAAAAGAAATGTACAATGGGATGAAATTCAAATTGAACTTAAAATTGAATCTGAAAAGATGATCCACAAAATGGCCTAAGAGAATTTATAGTACAACCATTTTAAAAACTCAAAAATAAGTTCATGACATTGGAAATAAAAATTTGAGTATTTTTTAAGCATGTTCTTGAAATTATTCAAATCAAAATAGTGCATGTTACACAAAACAGAGACCTTCCAAGAATTTTTCAAAAACATCCATGGCAAGTGCCCTATGTTAGGAGCATACACAAAACATTTGATAATTTTTAAAGCTCGTTTCCCATGTCTAAAAATTCCTCAAATCTCTTAGTCGAGCTAAATATGCTTTCTTTACTTGGCTGTTCCGCTTTTCATTTACGAAAGAGTATTCTCGAAAAGCTGCCTTCTCTCTGTCTAATAAAAACCCAACGCTAATGAGTGGGACTAGATCCCACCGATCAGGTCTTCTTCTTTTCCTCACTGACGTGCTAGGACCGCACATCAGTGGTCTTCGTCCACCTTGCACGTGCCCCTGCCAGCACTACCATGGTTGCGCTTATGCCCCCAGTTTTTGACACTATGTCCATGGTTTGTCTCTACTACTACCTACCCTCACCTACCCATTGCATCGCAGCAACGAGTCTTCCCCACCCTTGTCTCTTCCACGCATCATGCAACAATAAATAGAGGAAAATATTTTAAGAAGGAGAATGATTTTAGATAGTGGTTTAATAGTTGTGGTGGGGAATTTTGCGAAAAACGGTAGGACCTGTTGGCCTCTTAGAGCCGACGGAAGGGTTGTGGGTGCTCGGCATCGATCAACACGTATCGTGGACTTGTTGGAGTTGATCATGAGGAAGAGGGCCATCAGGTAGGTGAAGGTCCTCTAGATGAATCAGTTCGAGCGGGAGGTGACGTGGGAGCTTGAAGATCAGACGTGGAATAAGAACCCGAACTCTTCAAGGCAGGAGAGTACTCGTAGTTGTTGTTTCCTTACGGTTGTTCTCTCCTTTGTTGTTCTTTTATCTCGTGGGTTGAGGAGTTAGATTCAAGGACGAATCCTTTTTAGGTGAGGAGAATGTAATGCCCTAAAAGTTGTACGGTGTCCCTGGGAAGGTTTTAGCGTAATCGCGAAGTCCCAGTTCTTTTTCGGTAAATCACGAGAGGTGAAAATAAATTTACAAAATAGTCTAAAATAAAAAAATAATGAGTTAAATAATTAAAATGAGGATTTTAGCCTGTCTGGAGAGGTGGACCAGTCACTTTGGGTTAGCCGGCCCAAAGGGGGCCGCACTCTCCCCAAACCCTAGCGCCCCCTTATAAAACCCCCCTCTCTTGGCCACCACCCCTTTTTTCCCTTTCTTGGCCGCCACCCCCTTCCCCTTCCCCTTGCACCTCCACACCTCCCTTAATGCCTCCTCCCTGCTGCTTGCTGCAAAGAAGAGAAGGGAGAAGAGAAGGAAGAGAAAGGAGAAGAGAAAGAAGAGAAAGAAGAGAAAGAAGAGAAAGAAGAAGAAAGGTGATCTTGAGGAATTCCCCTAGATAATTTTCTCCACCTCAATTCTTCCTGTTTTAGGTGTAATTAGGGTTCTTGGAACGGGATTAGTGGGGGATTAGCAAAGTAATTAGCCGATTAGAGATTTCTGTTGTCTGCACGTAGGCTGATTCGCACAGCACGACTGTTTGTATAGATTAGAGTATCAAAACGATTTTTCCTGTGAGTCTCGCCAAAAGGAATGTTGTAGAGGACGACGAGACCTATCTTTGTAATTTTTCTAGAATGTTTGGCCACAGGGTTTGGGCGCAGTAGAGTCGGGAACTTTGCTATTTGGCAGAGGTGTAGTCCGAGACAGATTGCTGTTCGGGTGTAGATTCAGAGTAGAAAATGATTTTTATGATTTTTCTCTCAATAAAAAAAGTTGTAGGAAATCTTGTGATCTAGTTTATGTAAAACAATTATGAATTTTAGAGTTTTGTACAGTAGGTGGGGTGTGTTAGAAGACGACTGGCTAGATTGCCGAAACAGAGTATGTCCTCTGTTTTGCGCATTAAATTACACCATGTTAGCAGCAAAATAAAAATAAGTGGTCTACTTGAAGATTGAAGATATTTCATTGTAGTTTCCAAATATATCTCATTTGCTGTGGTTGGCCTAACAGTTTTAAAATACCAAAAAAAAAAACAGCGCTGCTGCGGTGGGTTGGGTGTAGGATCGTCGAGCGGAGTGGGGATTGTCGGGATTGGGGTATAGCGGTATCTTATTTTCTTAAGTCGCGAATACTTTGCTGCAGTCTTATGCTGAGAGGTAATTTTGGGCAGGTGGCGTCGCTCCTGACCGTGCGTGATATCTTCGCTTCAACGGTAGAGGCAAGTAAATGTAGCGGATGTGCTACCGTTTAACTCGTTAATCATACTACCTTCACATTAAATATTTCTCTTAACCTGAGATGCTTTGCCGTTGCTACATGATTTATTAATGTGATCTATGTGATAGAAATTTAAGAATCATTTGTTTATATCTTGATGGATTACTTGTGGTTAGTGGTGGTGTTCTTGATGAAACACGTGTGGATGATGAGGTAGAATACTTGATGAATATATTACTGATCTTTGCGGTTATATTATTGTGAATCATGTTAATCATATCTTTCATATCATGACATGTCAATTTGCATTGTGAATGTCGTCGCACATCGCCGCGACCGTACCGGTACAACATCGTACATTGTCGTAGTACGATGCATACTCTTACCTTGATGGGTAAGTATGTAGTGGATCATACGCATTTATATGCATTTTCATTGTGGATGGATCATTTGCATACTTATGCAATGTGTGGTGGATGAATTATTTGCAAAAAAAAAATGCAATTTCTTAACTGTTGTTGCTGAATTGGCTTATGAGAGTCTCTCGTAGTATGAAGAATGTGACTGTGGTCGTGGAATGGTGTTCACCCACCTTGTGGTATGGTAGGGGATGTGGCTGTGATAGGAGGAATATCTCTTGCGGTAACTGTTGTTAGCGGTTGTGGCTGTGGGAAAGAATAAGGTCAGTGAGGAAAATAAGTTAATACTTTACTGATGTTGATAAAAGTGGTGGTTGTAATTAAGAAGTAGGCATTCGAGTCCTAATTACTAATGTTTTGTTGTTATTGGTAGTAAGTGTGGTTAAGTCTATAAATTTGTGGTCATTGTGGAAAATAAACGTTGATGCTTAAATATTGTAGTTTGATTAACTTGTTAAACAGTTTGCTTGCTGAGATTTTTTATCTCACTCTTGTTTTCCCCCCTTCCAGGTGATTCTCGAGCATTCATGGGAACGGTAGAGTAGCACAACACTTTCACACACCTTATCATGATTCATGTTGTAATAAATAAGTGGAGTCTTTAGTTCTTTATCCTTTTCAGTCGTAGTTGATCTTTTTTTTATCAATGATGCTAGGCTGTGGTTCGTTTAAATTGATTAAAATTATTAGCAGTTGTTCTTAAATTAATAGTGTTACATTACCTTTTATTTTAGTATGCTTTCTCTTAGATTATCATATTTTATGAGTTTTTATCAGTTTATTTTATCTTATAAATTGGGTAGTTGTGGAGTGGTTTAGTAGCATCGCAGGGTAATGTGGGTCCTGGGGTGTTACAGTTGGTATCCGAGCGGGCTTTAGGTCTGTGATAATGAAATTATTAAATTGACATACTGATGCATAGTAGGATGGGATGGGTCAAGCATTACATTTATACTTTTGACATGTTGTATTGATAATTTTTATTATGGGATGATATTGTATGATTATAATTTGCTTATATGACTGATACAAGTGAGGCTAGTCATTGATGAGAGGTAGATGTTGTAGTTGTTGCCTTGGATATTGACATTTTATACCACTGTTCGTGGTGTAGGGGTAGTGATGCAGTTACCTCGGGTAACCTTGTTTTAGATGTTGTGGG
Organism: Melocanna baccifera; assembly: GCA_036346265.1. Classification (NCBI taxonomy): domain Eukaryota; kingdom Viridiplantae; phylum Streptophyta; class Magnoliopsida; order Poales; family Poaceae; genus Melocanna; species Melocanna baccifera. The sequence goes on from CM070692.1 coordinate 13,277,452, forward strand.
TGAGTTTCTTAGAAGGGTTGTTACCTTCTTTGAGTTGATTTGGCCAATTCTTGGCCTATTACGGTTAATAAATTTCTCTTGGGTTAGCGGTTCATTACAGTTGTTGGGTGCCAATAGGCCTCTAATTGTTCTTGAGACAATTGCTGTTATTTTTTTTTATTGTCGAGTTGCTTTTGCTGCTCGTGAGCGTTGTTAATTGGCGAGATTGATATTTTCCTTGTTTGTTCCATCTTTCTTACTAGAAAACATGACTCATTTATTTGTTTGATATTTTGAAAAAAATCAAGGCTTTTTGTTGAAAGTTCGTTAACTTGTGGAAGGCTTGGCTCTATGCATTTCTTTTGAGTTATTTTGACTGTTGAAGTTTGATTCCTCTCTTTTCTAAAATGATGTGTTAAAACTCTTTGTTATATTTTGTTGTGTCTAAGTAGGAGGTGGCAATTATATAAATAATCGATAAGTTGTGAATTATCAAGTTGAGATGTTAGCGTGGTGCATAATTAATTTCTTCTAACATACTTGGAAGTGTAGTTGATTAATATGATATTTTCCTATTGTAGTTTTGAGAATTGTGGTTAAGAATTTGCTGATACATGTTCGGAACTCATGCAGTTATTAAAGAATATGAAAAAAAAATTGTTTTGATTATTGTGGTTGTTTAAATTTTCTAACTAGTTGGATAGATTGGTTTGATTGGTCTCAAGTAATTAATCTGACTATTCGGGATTGGTAAGTAAGGAGGTGTTGAAATATTACCCTAGTAATATTAACCTTTAATATGTCCTCTCTTTACATACTTGATGAGAATGTACAACTTATAAATTCATGTAATAGTGGTGGTTGTGATTGAGAAGTAGGCATTCGAGTCCTAATTACTAATGTTTTATTGTTATTGGTAGTAAGTGTGGTTAAGTCTATAAATTTGTGGTCATTGTGGAAAATAAATGTTGATACTTAAACATTGTAGTTTGATTAGCTTGTTAAACAGTTTGTTTACTGAGATTTTTATCTCACTCTTGTTTTCCCCCCTTCCAGGGATTCTCGAGCATGCATGCGTAATGTAGGGGGTGGTTTAGTGGCATCCCAGGGTAATATGGGTCCTGGGGTGTTACACCGAAGTAGTGAGGGCATTCTAGGAAGAATTGCTCATAGGGGCTTCCTTCACCAAGATGTTGGGATCAAAGTTTGCTAATATAATGATGAATACTCACTTGGGAGAAGGACAAGCCTAAGTGAGGGTTTTTCATTCATCAGACTGGTGCAAGGTTGTGACTAGATGATATAAAGGCTATATGATAATCAATTTCATCACACGCCCAAGAAAACATGAAGTTACCCACAGTTTATTTTATTATCTGATGTGGATAAAGTTGTACAACATCTCAAGAGTATTAAAAACTATTTAAATAGCCATGTTCACAGTCATGAGGATACTTGGATACATCCACAATAGGTATAGTTTTTGTTTTTACAAAATTGTTTTATTGGAAATGATGGGATAGCATATACGTGTTTGTAGTGTGCCATGCCCATGGTCGGGAATTGTTCAATGATTGTAGCCAAGGAGGACTGTGAGTGGATGTGATTTACTATTATTAATGTTATATAAATATTATTTTATTACATGTGAAATACTCTTTACAATTCCATTGTAAATTACTACTTATCGATATTGTAAATAAAAATTGCTTCATGCTAGAAATAACTTATAGCATAGAGCCTTACTTATTGTTAGTATACATGTTGCGCTATACTGCAAGTCTTATTGAGTACACAATGTACTCAATTTTCCTTAAATTATTGTTGTTCAGAGAATGAGGAAGATGACATTCTCGATGATGCGTATTTTGCTCCCAGTACCGAAGAATTCGACGATAGGTCTTTCTAAGGTCTTATCCTAGTCAAGTGCATATGTCACCACTGGATTCTTTTATTTACTTACTTGTCTTCGACTATAATTAAATCTTGATACTTCTATTTATTAGGCGGACTGACCTTATGTTGTAAACTATTTATACATCGTTTATATATTCACCCTGTTGTTGTAAATTAATTGTATGTGGTGTGTATGGATATGATCTCAATATTGTGATTGTGTATACTAGCCACTGATCATAGGACTAATACGGCACATTCGAGGATTTCGTGTATTCAATGCCCAGGGTCCCCATAACGTTTGTATCAGAGCTATACTGACTGCAGGTTAAGCATTAGATAGAATGGCCGCTAGATTGAGGATTTATTTTTCAAATACAACTTATTTTAAATTCTAAAAATATTTGTGAAAATATAGGAGTTCTTGCTACATTCTTACCTCTCTAGTTTTCTCATCTCGTCCAAATCATTCTTTTGGTTTCCCTCTCATCTTGTCTCAGAGTGTCCCGTATTTTAAAGAAAGGTGTAAACCTTGAAGATGAAGTTTTGATATTGAAATAGAATCATACAAACTAGCAAATATTTTGGAAAAATGTAAGGCGATGCACTACTACACTCTTTTTTCTTTCTTAGCATCATTTCTCATCCTTGCATTTCATTTTACCTTTCAAAAATTGGTTACTAATCCTGTCTCATTTAAATTTGTAGATGCCTACTCATTGGGTACCCCAATACTAGACTAGTGTGTTCGAGGAAGGCATGCACCTTGTACAACACCCTATGAGTGATGTTGTAGCATGTTAGCATCACCCACGAGCTAGAGTACACCATCTATAGCATACCCTCCAGTGCAGCGTCTACTGAGTACATTGTGGAGGTGCTTATCCATGGATGGTACCTTGGAGATCAGCCCCTACACTACTTTGGGCATGGCTCAAGTGCTCTTATGTTGCTTTATGATGTGGCCTATACCACCATTATCTGCCTCCATCTAGACCTTCCCGAGATGAAAGACATGCTCTACTATTTCCCCTCACGATTGAGAAATAGTGAGAACAATGTCTATTGTGTGCCTATCATGGGATTCAACACACCCCAACTCCATCTCGTGGACTTGGTGAGGTCACTTGATGGATATCTCCATCGTTTGACCTGCGAACTTTCAAAGGCGTGTCGAAGAATAGCGACACTTGAGGACCATATTTCCCCATTGGTAGGCCAAGATCTCTTCACACAGAAGCTGTTGTATGGAGAAGATGCCATGCTTGCACCTACTAAGGAGTTGCCTTAGCCTACCTATATCATCCGACGCCTACCCGATGTCCCTGCATATCGGTTGTCGGAAATTGCCGTTGTGTGATGGCTATCCATGCCGCTGTAGCTGAGTCACCACTCATGGTACAACGATACCATCTTCACCATGATGGACATGACGAGGTGGAGCCTACAACCCCTGCTGTCCCCAATATGCCCGACACCACTAAGCCCAACAACGGTACATAGATCTAGACTATCAGATTAGATTGTTTAGAGCTCACCTTAAGAGATTTATGTGAGCTAGCTTTTGAGTATTTAGAGGTGCTATGATGTTGATGTATAGTGGTTGTATCTTGCTTATTTCATGTTTTAAGCAAGGATTATGCATTCCAGACAACTACAATTATGAGTTAATTAGTGTTGCCATTTTCATCACAAATAATGCAGCTGGTGGCGAAACTATTTCCCACAAATTAATAACAATTAGTGGCAATTGAAACCCCACAATTAGAACTAGTATATGTGATAACTTCATCGTCAGAAATGCATGCATATTTGTGACAGAAACATTGTCACATTTTAGTTTTTAATAGTGAAATATTACTCTTTTGCGAGACAATTGTCACATATATTATGCTTTATTGTGGCAAAAAAATTGCATGGCAATTGTCACTGTGGCTGACACAAGAAAATCATCATTATATCATTTATAACATGCCATTATAGGTAATTATATTTATCACAAGAAACTTGTTGAAATAAAATAGTATTTATCATGTACTTGTGTTACATTACTGTAAGAAAACAAATGCATTATACATTGATCTCATATTGCAAATGAAGTCACGATCCCGATCATCCTCTGTGAGCATGAACATCATCCACCTCTTTCATTTGTCATGATTTGTTTAAGCAACAGGCTCTGTCCCTGCCATTCTCTTCCTATGTATCTCCTCTTGTTCTTCATTGATTTGCACTTACACGCAGCTCATGTATTGCACAATCAAAAGAAGACAACCAAGTAGATGTATGTATTTCTAAAACAAGATGAACACTTTGCATGCCACACTGTAGTACTACACCTAGATACACAGCAACAGTTTCATGCTTGTTTGACCTACGAGAGAAAGAAAATACAGCAAGATATTATGGTTAATCTACGATCGCTATGAACCTAAGACATGAGGATGAAGAATAAAAGAAAGGACTAGACTCCACGCCGAGTGCTCATTCTAAGCAGAAGGCATCGCCATGGCAGTGCTCTAAAGCTTTCGGAAGACACGTACAAACTCAAATCTCTCAACCTATCTATCTCTATCTCTATCGTGCGCATGGTAGAGAAGAGGCGCAACTTGCATGCACGTGTGCAGTTGAAAGGTAACCACGTTTAACTACGATAGAGTGCCATTACCAATTAAGATTAATTCAGTTACCACTTGTATACTTAGTGCACAGAACCTGCCTAGGCCATCTATTAGAGCATCCCAGCACGTGCTTGCACGCAAACTTCATCGGAATAAAATCAACAAAATTTGCTTAAGATAAGCACTAGTAGTTAGGTCGATCAGGGGTTCCATGACGTCTATGCGAAAAAAAAACTACTACAACAATCAAAATAAGCTGTGAACCCAAAATATGTGCAGTGGCGCTTCATTTGCGTCATCAGGAACACGATGATTCAAACATGTTTTGCGATGACAAAATATTTTGTCACTAATTATAAATCTTGTAGTGATAACTGATGTATACCAAGGGCATTTCGGTAATTTCTCAATTGAGTAAAAAGGAAAAAAGAAGAAGAAGAAAGTGGTAGGGCCCACCTGTCGGTGGGCCAAGCGAAGAGCTAAGGGAGAGGAGACTGTGTCTCCTATCCCGTGCGCGGCTCCCCCACGCAGTTCTTACTCGCGTTCTTCGTAGCGGCTCTCTCAGGCGACTCTTCACGACAGCTCTGTTTGAGCGCGTCTCCTGGGCAACCGATTCTTGCGGGCGGGCGGTGATGCCAAAGGCGCCAATGGCTCAGTAGCTTCGGCCATCGGTCGTTGGCGGCAGCCCATCTCCTCCTCCCCGCTCTCCTATAAGAGGTGGCTCTCTCCCCTTTGCATGGCATACCGATTTGGTGAGTTCCCCTTCCTCCTCCTCACTTGGTAGACCTCTGATTTGAGTCTCGAGAACCGCTAGCCGGATTATTCTCCATCGGTTGGGTAGCCGAATCACTGTTCTAGCATTTTCCCCGTGTGGTGTTGTTGCCCCTTTTCCTTGGATCTGCCAGTGGGGAAAGGGTTTTGGGGATTAGCCTCAAGTGATTTGATTGGGTGTTGTGCTGAGGTTTTGGAGGAGAGATTGTATCTTGGTACTGGTGTTCCCGAGAGCTCTTGGTTAGAGCTCTCGTTGGCTTGTGCGGCGTCAACCCAACCCTCAACTTCTACCTTGGCGACTCAAGCCGGGAGTGTGGCACTGTATCTCCGATTGCCATCAACCTCTTGCTCGGCACAGCAGGGTGCTTGGTTTTCTGGGTCAGCGTTTCATGCGTGCCTTGCCACTTTTGATCTTCACGGTGATTTCGAACATCATCACCACAGTGAGTACACTGGCTATTGATTCTTTGCATTCTGTGATATACTCTATTGATATGTGAGTAGGCAACTGCAAAGAAGTTCTTGTGGGTACTGCTGGATGATGAAATGACATTAAAATGAAATTATATATGATCATGAGTGTAGATTGATCTTGAGCTTTTGGCTGGCTTGCTATTTGGTATGCTCTGATCTTGAATGTTGTTTTTCACTTTGCTTGCTGCTTACTGGGTTGTCAACTTTATGTTATCTGTGATTAAGTTTGATCACTTTAGTTGGTGCCGAACCCTGTTATTCTATCTTAACCAATATTGCTCTTGTTAATTGAATGATAGATTGGTTATTGGTAACATATATGCTTGTCAGTAAGCCATATTCATGATCTGTTAGCTTCATTTCATAGCAAAGTTTGATTTAAGTTCAAGATCTAGTCTATAAGCTGTCATATATAATTAAGATTGCATTGTCATGGCCGAGACAACCAAGAATGAATCTTGTGCAACTAGCCTTCTGAGAGCAATGAAAATCTTACAAATTTTTTTGTTCATGGTTAGATCAGCATTTAGAAGTGGTTATTGTCAATTGTATATGCTGATTTCTGAATTTTGCATGATATATGGTAGAAGCATTTGTTTCTCTCTTAATGGCTTAATGACTTCATATGGTTATATGTTAGTTAAGTCATTTAAATGCTTGTTATATCATGCTTTGTCTTTATGGAATTATTGGAATTAAGTATAAATATATACTTATACTGCAATATTTATAACAATCTAGAAAACCAACTCATAAAATGGCTTCATCGTCTGATGTCATTAAGCCGGAAGTGTTTGATGGTGCCAACTTCAAACGTTGGCAGGCTAAGACGAAACTATGGCTGATTGACCTCAAACTATTTTGGGTAATTTCAAATTCTCTAGTGTTTCCATTGGAAACCACTGAAATGACGTAGTGGGTGGACACAGACAACTCAGTCTTAGCCCATTTCTAGCCATCCTATCCAACCGGCTATGCGACGTCTACGTTAATTTCACAAATGCCAAACAAATCTAAGACGAACTTGAAAAGAAGTATTCCGAAGGGGATAATGGTAATGAGTCATTTGTGACCGCCAACTACTTGAATTACAAGATGGTTGAAGGATGGTCGGTGATTGAGTAGCTCCATGAAGTACAACTCTATGTACGTTACTTAATTCAGTACGACTGTGTCCAACTTGAGAAGTTGCAAGTGAACGTCATCTTGGCTAAGTTACTGCCCTTGTGACGTGACTTCATGATCGCTCATAGACATATGAAGGAGCGCTTAACTCTCAATGAGCTGTCAGCAGCTATTAATGTCAAAGAGCGTGCTAGAGCCAGTGACAGTACAGAAAAGGCTCAAGTCTAAGCTCATCAGGTGCAGATCAAGAGTACTAGAGGCTCTAAGAAACCAAAATTCAAGAATCAGCCCCAAGTCAAGCTCCAACCAAATAAAATGAAGAAGAAAAAAGAGGACATCGTCTGCTTTGTTTGCAGGGAGGCTAGGCACAAGGCCAACCATTGCCGCAATCGCAAAGGCAGAGGTCCCTCTCCTGGTCAGCACAAGAGCCACAAGGATAAAGTAAATATCGCACTAACCAGCTCTAGATCAGAAGAGTATGTACCTCTAGCCTTTATGCCAAGTCCATCAATTGATTGGTGGATTGATACAGGTGCTACTAGATATATTTGTGTTGATCGATCATATTTCTTCATTTCAGGGTGAAGGTGGTGGATCCGTCCTAATGGGGAACGAAGCCGCTACGACAGTACGTTGGATTGGACAGATTTTCTTGAAGCTTATCTCGAGCAAAACATTCATCCTTAAAGATGTATGTACCTGTAATGACTCACAACCTTTTAAGCGGATCGATGTTATGTAAGCAAGGAATAAAGCTTGTATGTGAGTCCAATAAGGTCATGATGGCCAAGTTTGAAAATTTTATGGGCAAATGCTATGATAGTGGAGTCATGTTCCGCTTATTCATTCTTGATTCTAATAATGTAACCATTTATAATGTTTCTCATTGTAATAAAATCCATGATATTTGGTATTCACGTTTGTATCATGTTAAATTTGAAGCTATTGTGCGGTTGAGCAAAATGAGCTTAATTCCAATATATAATTATGAGAAGGATTCAAAATATGATGTGTGTATGCAAGCAAAGTAATCTCGAAAACCTTTTTATAGTGTTGAAGGGTGGAGCACTTTTCCATTTGAACTAATATATTCTGATCTTTATGAGATGAATGGAATACTAACGAAATGTGGCAAACTTTATTTTTTAAACTCTCATAGATGATGTGACTAAGTATTGCTATATTTACTTACTTAAGTCGAAAGATGAAGCACTTAAATACTTTAAAGTCTATAAAGCCAAAGTTGAAAATAAGTTAGAAAAGAACATCAAACTGTTAAGGTCGGATCAAGGCGGCGAATACATCTCAAATGAATTCTCTTAATTCTGTGAAAAAAGTTGAATAATATATGAGATTACTCCACCTTACTTACCCCAATAAAATGGAATAGCTGAAAATAAACCAAACTCTTTGTGACTTGGTTAATGCCATGCTCCGGAGTTCATGTATGCCGGACTATTGGTGGGGTGAAGCAGTTCTCACAACTAATTATATTCTGAATAGGGTTCCACGTCGCAATCAAGAGGAGACACCTTATGAAGGATGGAAGGGAAGAAAACCTAACTTGTCATTTTTTCGGATGTAGGGATGCCTTGGAAAGATACATGTGCCATTGCCAAAAAAAGAAAGCTCAATCCAAAAACCGTTGATTGTGTCTTTCTAGGGTATGCTATAAATAGCATGGTTTATAGATTTTCAGTAGTCAAATCCGAGGTGAGTGACATCACTACAAATATAGTGATAGAGTCTCGTGATGCGACCTTCTTTTAACATGTGTTTCCTATGAGACCAAATAAGGTTATTGACCATACTAGTTTAGATGAATGCTCTATTCTTCTTAGTGTGGATAACACCATTCCAGAGTTTGAATTGAGGAGGAGTAAGAGGCAGAGAACTAAAAAGTCACTGAATGATGACTATATCGCCTATGTCCTGGATGATGAACCACGAACCCTTTCAGAGGTATACACATCACTGGATGTGTATTACTGGAAGGAGATAGTCCACAGTGAGATGGATTTCATCATAGCTAATGGAACCTGAGATATTATAGATCTTCCACCTGGATGTAAGCCAGTGGGCTGCAAATGGATCCTTAAGAAAAAGCGTAGACCTGATGGTACTATAGAAAAGTATAAAGCCCTCTTAGTTGCTAAAGGTTTTACACAAAAGGAAATATAAGACTATTTTGATACATACTCTTCTGTGGCTCGTTTACCCACAATACGAGTGCTTTTAGAACTAGTTGCCGCATACAAACTCCAAGCACATCAAATGGATGTAAAGACCGCTTTCTTAAATAGAGAGTTGGATGAGGAGATTTATATACAATAGCCTAATGGTTTTGTGGTTGAAGGGCAAGAAAAGAAAGTATATCGATTGATTAAATCCTTCTATGGCCTAAAGTAAGCTCCCAAATAATGGCACAAAAAATTCGATAGTACAATGACCTCAGTCGGGTTTTGTGTAAATGAAGCCTACAAATGTGTCAACTATCAGTTCAATGGGGGCGAAGGTGACATTCTATGTCTGTACGTAGATGACATATTGCTTTTCAGGACTAACATGGATGTAATCCATAAAATAAAGTCTTTTCTCTCCCAAAACTTTGATATTAAAGATCTGGGTGAAGTAGATATTATTTTAAACATCAAGCATATAAAGGGTGAGAATGGGATTACACTTTCATAATCCCATTATGTGGATAAGGTCCTAACCAAATTTGGATTCATGAACTGTAAACCAATTGCCACACCCTATGATCCAAATGCTAAGCTTCATAAAAACACTAGATACGAAAAAGATAAACTTAAGTATTCATAAATTATTTGATCCTTGATGTATCTAACTAGTGCAACGATGCTAGACATCTCGTATGCTGTAAGCAGAGTCGTTATGCGTCCAATCCAGGAGACGATCATTGGATAGCACTAGAGAGAGTACTTAGATACCTAAAAGGAACCTTAAATTTGGGAATACACTATTGTGGCCATCCGGCAGTCTTAGAGGGATTTAGTGATTCTAACTGGATCAGTGACTTGGATAACATGAAGGCTATGAGTAGCTACATGTTCACTCTAGCAGGTGGGGCCGTTTTTTAGAAGTCTCCAAAACAAACTATCTTTACATGGTCCACCATGGAGGCTAATTTGGTAGCACTTGATTCAGCATCTGTAGAGGCAAAATGGATTAGAGAACTCTTTTTTGACCTTCCTATTATGGAAACACCAATTTCAGCTATATTGACCTACTGCAATAACCAAACTGTTTTGGTTAAGACGGAGAGTAGGAAGGACAATATGAAGTCCTCAAAGCATATAAAGAGATTACTTATGTCGGTCATGCATGCCAGAGAGAAGAGTGTTATTTCTGTAGAATATATCTAATCTGAAATAAACTTGGCAGATCCTTTCACTAAAGGGTTGGCGCGAAAGGCTATCCTTGTATCGTCTAAGGGAATGGGGCTTATACCCAAGTAAAGGCTCACATTGGTGGCAATCTATCCTAGGAGATCGGAGATCCTATGAACTAGGCTTTAGGACAACAAACTGTGTGGGATTAGAGAGCACATCTCAAGGGTCCTATTAGCTGAAGTGCTCAGTCTGTATGGTAAGTTGAGCAATAGCTCTTAATGAATTCGATGACTATATGACTTTCAGGAATCATCCTATAGGATTCTCTGGATAATTCACCTACTTGAGTATGATCGTGAGGTCGTGACCAAAGAAAGACAAGGGTATACTTTCTTAAATACTCATGAGCTAGATACAGGGACGTGACAGAAACGTCCCAACCCGAGATGGAAGGGGGCAAGCCGCTCAGTACAAAGTGTGACTTAGACGAAAATTCTTACACCAAGGCATTGGATCAAGGCGAAGTCCTCCTTTATCTGCGTAGAGTCGTAGCCCTTGTGTAATACCCTGAACGTCGTTTCAGCATCGGATTTAAATTAATCGCGGAGTCGCCGGTTTTTAGTAAATCGCGGGAAGGGGAAATTAAAATGTGAGTTAGCATTAAATTGAGAAAAAGAAAGAAATTTAATTTATTAAAAAAAAGAAGGCAGTCTAGGGAGGGCGGGCTTGCCACCTTGGGCCAGGGGGCCCAAGGGGTGGCCGCACCCCCTCCCCCTTTGCCCTAGCCGCCCCCCTTTTTAATTCCCCTTGGCCGCACCTCCCTCCCCTTTTCCCCCTCCCTGGCCGCCACTTTCCACCCCTCCTTGCGCCCCCTCCCTGCCCAAGTGCAAGGAGAAGAAGGAGAATAAGGGAAGAGGAAGGAGAGGAAGAGAAGGAAGGAGAAGAAGGGAAGGAGAGGAAGAGGAAAAAGAGAGTGATCCCAATCCCCTAGGTAACTCTCCCTCACCCTAATCCCTCTATTTTCTGCTGAATTTAGGGTTCTTAGCCTAAGATTTGGTGGGGATTAGCATTTTAGATACCCCAAGTAGTGATTCCTTGCTGTCTGCCTGTGGATTAATTCGTGCAGTGTTACTGTTCCTGCAGTTTAGATTCCCAAAATGATTTTTTCTGTAGGTCTCCCCAAAAGGAAAAACATAGAGGACGACGAGATGCATCTCCTATATTGTTTTCAGATTTTTTTGGCCATGGGATCTAGGCGCAGTAAGGTTGGGAATCTTCTTTATCTGTCCGGGTGCGATTTGGGGCAGGCTAACATTGATTGGGATTAAGGGGTAGTAAATGATTTTTATGTGTATGGTCATAATTGAGAAAAATGTGGGGAATTCAGTAGTCTATATGCTGTAAACTATGGTTGGGACGCGTTAGAATCTGGCTGCCTAGATTGCCAGAACAGAGAACATCCTCTGTTTTGTGCATTATGTTACACCTTGCTAAGAACAAAATAAAAAATATGTGATCTACATGAAAAGTGTAGGTATTTAAGTGAGGAATCCAGAAATATATCTCTCTCTGCAAAAGGCTTAGTATTATTAAAGATACAAAAAATTAAGCAGTGTGTCGCTGCAGTAGAAAGATTGTAGAACCGTTACGCGGGAAAGGATGTTGTGGGGTTTTGGGGTTAGCGATATATTTTCTTCGAGAGTCGCGTTTTTATTGTTGTAATGTGTGCTGAGAGGTATATTTTTGGACAGACGGTTTTGCTTCTGAACGCACGTGATTTTGTCGCCTCGTCAGTTGAGGCAAGTAAACGTAGCGGATGTGCTACCGTTTAACCCGTTATTCTTACTACTTGCAATATGCATGATTTTTGTAATGTTAAATGATATGCCATGGTTACATGTTTCCTAAGTAAGAATGTGGTAGCAAGTTATTAATCAATTGCTATGTTTGGATGAGTTTTGGTAGTATTGTGGTAATTTGCTTAATAAGCCAATTGTAGTATATAAAAGTAAATGCATGGTGGATATGATGGTATTTCCTTATTGTTAAATTCATGAGGTTCATATTGATGCCCTTGAAGTTGGTATTACTTGTGGTTATAGTGGTAGCAATCTTAATGAATATATTATGGTCTATGTGGTAGGATTCACTATAGATCGATTGATTATGATCTTGGTGGACCGAATGTGGGTTACGTAGTTGACCTTCGTGGTTAAATTCTTGTGGTTTATGATTATTATATTATTCATAAACATGTCATGATATTTGCATTGTTTATGTCGCCGCTTATAGCCGCGACCGTATCGATACAGCATCGTGTATTGCCGTAGCACGATGCACACTTTTACCTTGTTGTGTAAAGGTGCAGTGGAGCATAGCATGCATATGCATTGCATTGAGGAAAGATCATTTGCATACTTATGCAATATATTGTGGTGAAGATATTTTACAAACAACTGCAACTTCATAGTTGTAATATGGAATTGGCTCATGAGAGTCACTTGTGGTATGAGGAAAGTGGCTGTGGTTGTGAATTGGGGTTCATCCCTTGTGGTATGGTAGGTGTTGCGATTGTGGCATGAGATTCTTTTCTCTTGTGGTAACTGTTGGTAACAGTTGTGGATGCGAGAAATAATAAAACTAGTGAGGTTAGACATGTTAATGCTTTATTGTCATTGGTAGTGGTAGTGGTGGATGATATGAAGTAGTTAATCAAGATTTATTTGCTAATGTTTTATCATTATTGGTAGTAAATATGATTGAGACTATAACTGTGGTCAATATGGGAAATGGATTTGATGCTTAATATCATTGTAGTTTAATTAGCTTGTTAATGAATATGGATGCACATTGTGGATATAGACATGTGGATACTTTAATGATGTTGTATATTTATTTGTAGTCTGAATAGCCTGTTAAACAGTTTGCTTGCTGAGATTTTTATCTCACCCTTGTTTTCCCCCCTACAGGTGATTCTCGAGCATTCATGGGATGGGTAGAGCGGCACCACAATAATGCACTTGGTTCATCAATTCATGCTGTAATAAAGTCGATAGAATTCTAGCCAAATGTCTAACTATCCGTGGATGATTGTTTTAGTTAATAATGATGAACTTATGATCTATTCTTTGATTAATCTGCTAGAGGTTGTTTCCATTATTGAACTTGTTATCGTTATCTTTATTCTCTTAGTTGATTATGCTTCCGCTTAATGCTTCATGTCTAGAAATTATTGCCGAAATAAATTATCTTGAAATTTTTGGGCCAGCTGTAGAGTGGTTTAATGGCATTACAGGGTAATATGGGTCCTGGGGTGTTACACCTTGTTACTAGGCTTTGGATTCAAACTCAGAAGGTACCCATCGTTGAATAGCTGTATATCTAACAAGACATATAAACATTAGTTATCAAATGATAAATTGGTGGGGACTATTGTATACCAAGGGCATTTCGGTAATTTCTCAATTGAGTAAAAAGGAAAAAAAGGAAGAAAGGGGTAGGGCCTGCCTATCGATGGGCCGAGCGAAGAGATAAGGGAGAGGAGACCGCGTCTCCTCCCCCGTGCGTGGCTCCCCCACACGTTTCTTCCTCGCGTTCTTCGCAATGGCTCTCTTAGGCGACTCTTCACGGTGGCTCCGTTTGAGCACGTCTCCCGAGCGACCAATTCTTGCCGGTGGGCGGTGACGCTAAAGGCACCAACGGCCCGACAGCTTCGGCCGCCAGCCATTGGCCACAGCCCGTCTCCTCCTTCCCGCTCTCCTATAAGAGGTGTCTCTCTCCCCTTTGCATGGCATCCCGATTTGGTGAGTTCCCCTTCCTCCTTCTCCCTCGGTAGGCCGACTTGAGTCTTGAGAAGCACTGGCTAGATTATTCCCCATTGGTTGGGTAGCTGAATCACTGTTCTAGCATTTTCTGCATGTGGTGTTGTTGCCCCTTTTCCTTGGATCTGCTAGTGGGAAAAGGTTTTGGGGATTAGCCTCTAGAAAGTGATTTGGCTGGGTATTGTGCTAATGTTTTGGAGGAGAGATTGTGTCTTGGTACTGGTGTTCCTGAGAGCTCTTGGTCGGAGCTCTTGTTGGCTTGTGCAACATCCACCCAACCCTCAGCTTCTACCTTGCTGACTCAAGGTGGGAGTGTGGCATTGTATCTCCGATTGCCGTCATCCTCTTGCTTGGCACAGCAGGGTGCTTGGTTTTCTGGGTCAACGTTTCATGCGTGCCTTGCCACTTTTTATCTTTACAGTGAATACACCGTCTGTTGATTCTTTGCATTATGTGATATACTCTATTGATCTATGAGTTGGCAACTGCAAAGAAGTTCTTGTGGGTACTGTTGGATGATGAAATGACATTAAAATGAAATTATATATGATCATGAGTGTAGATTGATCTTGAGCTTTCGGCTGGCTTGCTATTTGGTATGCTCTGATCTTGAATGTTGTTTTTCACTTCGCTTGCTGCTCACTGGGCTGTCAACTTTATGTTATCTGTGATTAAGTTTGATCACTTTAGTTGGTGCTGAATCTTGTTATTCTATCTTAATCAATATTGCTCTTGTTAATTGAATGATAGATTGGTTATTGGTAACATATATGCTTGTCAGTAAGCCATATTCATGATCTATTAGCTTCATTTCATAGCAAAATTTGATCTAAGTTCAAAATCTAGTCTATAAGCTGTCATATATAATTAAGATTGCATTGTCATGGCCGAGACAGCCAAGAATGAATCTTGCGCAACTAGCCTTCTGAGAGCAATGAAAATCTTAGAAATCTGTTTGTTCATGGTTAGATCAGCATTTAGAAGTGGTTATTGTCAATTGTATATGCTGATTTCTGAATTTTGTATAATATATAGTAGAAGCATTTGTTTCTCTCTTAATGGCATAATGAGTTCATATGGTTATATGTTAGTTAAGTCATTTAAATGCTTTTATATCATGCTTTTGTCTTTATGGAATATATTGGAATTAAGTATAAATATATACTTATACTGCAATATTTATAACAATCCAGAAAACCAACTCATAAAATGGCTTCATCGTTCGATGTCATTAAGCCGGAAGTGTTTGATGGTGCCAACTTCAAACGTTGGCAGGCTAAGATGAAACTATGGCTGATTGACCTCAAACTATTTTGGGTAATTTTAAATTCTCTAGTGTTTCCATTGGAAACCACTGAAATGACGTAGTGGGTGGACACAGACAACTCAGTCTTAGCCCGTTTCTAGCCATCCTATCCAACCGGCTATGCGACGTCTACGTTAATTTCACAAATGCCAAACAACTCTAAGACGAACTTGAAAAGAAGTATTCCGAAGGGGATAATGGTAATGAGTCATTTGTGACCGCCAACTACTTGAATTACAAGATGGTTGAAGGATGGTCGGTGATTGAGTAGCTCCATGAAGTACAACTCTATGTACGTGACTTAAGTCAGTACGACTGTGTCCAACTTGAGAAGTTGCAAGTGAACGTCATCTTGGCTAAGTTACTGCCCTTGTGACGTGACTTCATGATCGCTCGTAGACATATGAAGGAGCGCTTAACTCTCAATGAGCTGTCGGCAGCTATTAATGTCAAAGTACTGTGATGAAATATATTTTGCCACTAATAATAAATCAAGTAGTGACAACGTTATAGTTTGTCACCGAAGAATCATCACTGCTAAGGTGTAGTATGACGACTTAAATAGTTTTGCCATTAATTATAAACATTTGTAGTGACAACCTGATGATTCTTCACTAAAGAATCATCACTACTAAAGTGTATTATAATGACTTAATATTTATCACTGATTATAAATCATGTAGCGATAGCGTAATAGCTCGTCACTAAAGAATGGCCAAGGCTAAGTTGTACCATTGAGGACTAAATATTGTGTCACTAATTATAAATCAAGTAGTGACACCATGATGATTTGTCACTGAAGAATCGTTACTACTAAGACGTACCATGACAAATAAATATTTTACCACTAATTATAAATCAAGTAGTGACAGTGTGATACTTCATCACTGGAGAATCATCACTACTGAGACATACTGCGATGACTAAATATTTTGCCACTAATTCATTATAAATCAAATAGTGACAATGTGATAGTTTGTCACCGAAGAATCATCACTGCTAAGGTGTAGTGTGATGACTTAAATAGTTTTGCCGTTAATTATAAACATTTATAGTGACGACCTGATGATTCATCACTACTAAAGTGTATTATAATGACTTAATATTTTATCACTGATTATAAATCATGTAGCAACAACATAACAGTTCGTCACTAAAGAATGGCCACCGCTAAGTTGTACCATGATGACTAAATATTGTGTCACTAATTATAAATCAAATAGTGACACCAATAATTTGTCACAAAAGAATCATTACTACTAAGACATACCATGACAAGTAAATATTTTGCCACTAATTATAAATCAAATAGTGACAATGTGATACTTCATCACTAGAGAATCATCACTACTGAGGCATACTGTGACGACTAGATATTTTGCCACTAATTAATTATAAATCAAGTATGGACAGTGTCATATTTCTTCACTGAAAAATCATCACTACTAAAGTGTATTGTGATGATTTAATATTTCACCACTAATTATGGATGAAGTGATGAGGAAAAATATTTTCCTCACTATAAATATGGTCAATAGTGACAAAAACGAGCCCTCATCACTAAATAGACAAAACTCTTGTAATGGAGTAATTGTGGTTATGTTCACCGTAGGCATCAACTAATTCTTGGATTAAGCCAGACGGCATCGCGGTTGCTAGACCCCGGATTGAAGGTGGCAATTGAAATAAGTTAAAACCAGCGTAAAAATACGGTATGTCATTGATTTTACACGTTTTTGTCATGCTTGGGTCCTTAAGGACTGAACATTCATGTTTTTGAAATTTACTTAGCCAATATGGATCCAAACCAAGTCAATTAACACAGGGAGTTGATATGGCACAATGACCGACTCCAGGTTTAAGGTCTTTTTGAAACGCACAGATTTTACATAATTTCATAGGAGAAAGAATCTTATGGTATATATATTCTTGTGTTCTCTGTTCAAGTTTGTTCCTACAACACTTGGATCATGCATTGGGAATATCCCGTCCTTGTGATAGCCAAGCCCTTTCTTGTTCGTCGGCACGCACATGTTGGGGATGAAAAGCGAAGTGGGGATGGGGTTCGTTGGCTTGCAAGGGGCGGCAGATGCGTATCATGCTGTCACCGATCGAGCTAGCTACGTCACCGATCGAGTTAGATTAGCCCACTCATGCAACCAAGGTTTTGAAATTTTGCTGGAGGGGGCGATATTCCTGATATTTTCGATTTTTAGAAAATTTCAGCTAATTTTGAACAAAATTTTCAAATCAAAATTTGAAATTTTGAAGTTCAAAAAATGTAGTTTCCAGGTGATACGGGGTCGCCCGATCTTCTCGACGTAGGATGGATACCCGCGGGAGTCTTGATGAATCGCAATGATCCTCCAGTGCCAATGCAAGGGACGAACACTCTTTAATCCGCCAAAACACACTCGCGTCGATTTCGTCGACCACCAAGCGAAGATCTATCGTGCACCCAATTCCCAGCGGAAAGGTTGAACGATCTTGATTGAAGAACACTCCTAATTCCCTCACAGAATTTCAGCAGCAATGATAAACTCGAACAAATTTAATAGATTGATTATTCTCAAAGGTGGTCTGAGCCCTAAGGCTGCCAATACATGGCTTATATAGCCTCTTGGGATGTCCATAGAGTCTACAAATCTAGTACAACTCAACCCTATGTGGTTTTAGATACGAACTTTAACAAAAAGGAAACTAGATTTTACAGTCGTTATATTGTTTTGGCCATAACTTTTGATTCATGACGAATTTGATGCTGGGACTAGATCCATTGTGTAGCTCTTGAAATTATCTTTCCAAGGAGTACAAGAACACCCAAATCTAACTCCGTTTGTGAAAGTTATGACCTTTTTACTAATCGCCTAGCAGGCTGTCCCGAACCGAATCCGAATTGAATTCTGAGTTGAATCCGAGTTTGAATCCAATTGGCCTTGTGGGAGGTACGAATTGGACTTGAAAATCTTATCCAAAACTTGTAGTTTAAGTCCTTGGGCTTTTCCCTTTTGCTCTCCCACTGCATTAGATTTCTTTCTTCATGTCTTTGGCACCTAATGTGGTTATTCTCTTCCTTTTGCCTCTCCATTGCTTTGCCATTGATAAACCTAAGAATACACTATTTGACAACATCAGGTAGTATTCTATTCTTATGAATAACAACATTATATTTAATTTGGAATGAGTTCACCTGGCAATGTTTCATGCGGCTCAATAATTACTTCCAGTTGAATAATATATTTAACTGAAAAGTACAAGACACGTGCGTATCCGCACCATCCTCCCCTTCTTCAAGAAAAGCCGTCCTCAGCTTTTGATAACCTGAAATTGTACTAAACAAGAATACAACGTGTATGCATGATATATATATCTGTCATCAACACTTCTTCGGCTTATCTCATCATAAACTTCTAAAGGTGTCATAAACGAAAAGAACAACACATACGCATGGTATATATAAACGTCAATTGTTGTGGCATTCTCATTATTTTGCACAAACCGATGAATATAGCAGCGACCAAAAGATGTATGCATTGCAATATTATTTTTCACATCATTCTTCCTCCCATAAAGGAAAGTCGTCTTTGACTTTTCTAAGGACATAGACGGATCATTAACGGGTAAAATCAGATTTAGTTGTTCAGATATAGGGGAGAAAATCTTTAGTACCTTCCATACTTCAACTGCGCTTCTCTAATTACTTGTACATAATTGCTTATCGAAGGGTAAACAAATAACCTTAGGAAATATTTTAAAATAGCAAGCTCTATTGTTAACACTCATCTCATTGCGATCATAATATGACACAAAAGGTTGTTTATCTATAATATGTAATTTCAAATTAGCAAGCTTATCACATGTAATACAAATTCTATGAACGTAAAATTTGTCATCTACACCATAATCTCCAATCAAATTAAATTTATATGTGTAGGCATAGATACTAACTAGTGATTTTGAACATGAAATTTCAGCAATATTATCAATCACACTAGATAGCTCTCTAGAATCATCAAACATGATATAGCACAAAGAATCATTAGGAGATATTCTAGTAAGAACTTCCTTATGAGTAATCAATTCCACATTATGTAAATGAAGTAAAGAAATTTTGGAACATGGAATTGTTGGTTGATCATATGAGTTCTCACAATTACTCACCTTTGCACAATTAAATTCAGCATCAATAGTGTTACCTTTGTCATCCTCCTCAAATGATGTAGGCGCTGAGGGTTTAAAATTATTAGGATGCACCCACGGGACAGCAAGCACTTTATCTCTTCGCGTGGTTATCTCCTCATTTGGCTTCAAAGGTGCCGGTTATTGAATGTTCAATTCTTCATCTTTAATGTCAACCTACACAATGTGAGAAACAACACTAGAAGTATATATTAATATGTTAATTTCAGATGCATTCTCACTTTGTCTATCTTCTACTTCTCTCTTTTCTTTTGGTGTCTCTCTTACACTCTTAATTTAGATGCTCTCTACCTCACATATGGTGGAATCACACAGCTTACTCTTTTTATTATTCGCACTCAATTTGGCTATATGGCTCTCATCCTCACATGTGTTGTGATGTATCTTAGAAGCTATATGGATCTTTGGAATACTATATGTCTCCTTGACCGAAGGAAAAGTCCTATGCTCAGTTATCTTCTCATGTGTCAAACTAGTAGAGGCAGCAGAATTGAAGTATAAACAGGGAGAAAACTGTAGTGTATGTTTCTCCATAAATCTCTTCTCCTCTTGAATAGCATAATTCATAAGATCTTGCACGCTAGCAAAATATTTATATTGAAGTGTAGCAGCAATCTTAGAATTCAATCCTCTTTTGAAGTATGTCTTCTTTTGTTGTTCATTAATGACACCGGCCCAATGTAATGCATCTTGTAGCTCAAAATAATATTCTTGAACAGTATTACTCCCTTGTGTGAAACTCTCCAAATAGCGAAGCAATCCCTGCGCATAATAGGATGGCACAAATTTTCTCCTCATGAGTGCCTTCAAATCTGACCAAGATTTAATGAATTCGTTTCCAAATCGTTGATGCCACCAACTATAAGCATAATCTTCAAATTCTCTAGTGGCACGCATCACCTCTTGGTTTTTGGGAAGCTTTTGAAATCTAAATACTTTCTCCATTTGCTATTCCCACTCAAGATACTCTTCTGGATCCTCACTTCCATAGAAAGGAATAAAGTTATCTTTTTCTTATTGTGGATGAAGTACCCGCACAATATCATTCACAATGTTTGAGCATAACACTTTCATTTGATGATTGAATTCAACGTGGTGATTTTGCATATCTGTCTTGAGCTGTCCATCCATTGTAGCTGTGCTAGCTACAAATTCTTGTTTCATAGCACTTCTCATTGCCAGATGTTAGAAACGTCATCATCGTTATTTTCTTCGCCTGTCATGGTTAGATTGTGCAAAGCAAACACAAATATATGTATGATATGTAGAGTTCACTCAATCTCACTTTTTCCTCAACAAGTAAAGTTCTTACCTTTCCGAAGTGAATTGAGGCAAATAAGAAATTTACACTTGGTGGTGGCTATAATAGCAAGTGATGATCAAGCGGATTTAAAAGTGACCCACAATTGCACGGCAAAGGATATTTAGTGGAGCTTGGATAGAAAGTGTTTATCCTACACAATCTGAATTTCACGATGTTGTTGAATTAAGTAATAATCCAAGCTAGAAAGTATTGCCTATGTGCCGATCCAAATCATATAAGTGAAGTACATGAACGCACACGCAATGATCAATGTGACTCAATGCAAACAAAATAAACGAGCTAAAGGAAACAATCGGGAATATTAGCTCGTTTTGCACCATGTACTAGAAAAGACGCTAGCCAATTACAATAATATGAATTTGAGGGCACAAGATTGTCTAAAGAAATTTAATACACAATCTGAATTTATGGACTAAGATTAACTCACCCAAATTCGGCCAATACTTTCTTTTCTTTCTTTCTTTCTTTGTTTTTTTTGCTCAAGCCGTGGCTCCTCTTTTTTTTTCAATTGGCTGCCTTCTCTTTTTTTGGCTCTTTTTTTTATACTCAAGGCCGAACTAGGTTTAATTGTTCGTAGATTCTACGCAAGTCCAAAGTTGTTCAGCAATGCGTAGATAATTCTAGAACAGCCCTAAAGCAATTATCAAAGACTAGTCTCAAGGTTCAAAGGATTTAAGTGAAGATCTTAACAGACGCTCAGTATTCAAACCGCAACAAATTTCAGACGGTCTAAATGTGTCCAACTAAGATTCTTGTGGCAGCTAGAGTTTCTTGTAGCTAAATCAATCAAGAAAAAGGAAACCCAGATATATTTGGATGTGATATTCTTTCAAGATGTGTAAAGATCTTATGTGGACAGCTAGAACAAGATTTTAAAAAGTAAATTGAATCTACTTTTTTGGATGCTAATTGAAAGATCAACTAGAGGATTTTCAAGAGTTTAAAATAACAACGATTAAGCAACGCAAAAGGACACTAAGATCAGCACGTAAACAAAATTTCTAATGGATCAAAACTTAATAAAATTCACAAAAATAACAGATGCGAAACTAGGGTTTAGATTTTATCTTTGTAAGGCAATTTTCGGTTTAATGGATTATAGGACAAAATAAATCAATCTAAAAGTGAAGGGATAAGATCCTACCAAGTAAACCGCGCTCTGATACCAGATGATACGGGGTCGCCCGATCTTCTCGACGTAGGATGGATACTCGCGGGAGTCTTGATGAATCGTAATGATTCTCCAGTACCAATGCAAGAGACGAACACTCTTTAATCCGTCAAAACACACTCGTGTCGATTTCGCCGACCACCAAGAGAAGATTTATCGTGCACCCAATTCCCAGCGGAAAGGTTGAACGATCTTGATTGAAGAACACTCCTAATTCCCTCACAGAATTTCAGCAGCAATGATAAACTCGAACAAAGTTTAATAGATTGATTATTCTCAAAGGTGGTCTTAGCCCTAAGATTGCCAATACATGGCTTATATAGCCTCTTGGGACGTCTATAGAGTCCACAAATCTAGTACAACTCAACCCTATGTAGTTTTAGATACGAACTCTAACAAAAAGGAAACTGGATTTTACAACCGTTATATTGTTTCGGCCATAACTTTTGGTCCGTGACGAATTTGATACTAGGACTAGATCCATTGCGTAGCCCTTGAAATTATCTTTCCAAAGAGTACAGGAACACCCAAATCGGACTCCGTTTGTGAAAGTTATGACCTTTTTAGTAATCACCTATCAGGCTGTCCTGAACCGAATCCGAATTGAATTCTGAGTTGAATCCGAGTTTGAATCCAATTGGCCTTGTGGGAGGTACGAATTGGGCTTGAAAATCTTATCCAAAACTTGTAGTTTAAGTCCTTGGGCTTTTCCCTTTTGCTCTCCCACTGCATTGGC
Organism: Melocanna baccifera; assembly: GCA_036346265.1. Classification (NCBI taxonomy): domain Eukaryota; kingdom Viridiplantae; phylum Streptophyta; class Magnoliopsida; order Poales; family Poaceae; genus Melocanna; species Melocanna baccifera. The sequence continues at coordinate 13,300,229 of CM070692.1, forward strand.
TTTCTTCTTTCATGTCTTTGGCACTTAATGTGGTTATCCTCTTCCTTTTGCTTCTCCATTGCTTTGCCATTGACAAACCTAAGAATACACCATTTGACAACATCAGGTAGTATTCTATTCTTATGAATAACAACATTATATTTAGTTTGGAATGAGTTCACCTGGCAATGTTTCATGCAGCTCAATAATTCCTTCCAGTTAAATAATATATTTAACTGAAAAGTATAAGACACGTACGTATCCGCATCACCAGGTTTCAAACCCTGGACCTACTTCTCCAGGCCAAACATCTTACCCCCAGGATATGCACACGCATCTGGTTAGAGATGGTTACAAATTTCTTTAGTATTTGACAAAAAGCATGTAAAAACGAAAATATCTAAACGATGCCAACTTTTAGGCGGAGGCGATAATTCCAATTTTTGTCCGATTATCAGCCGATTCGGAAACCCTACATGCAACGCAATGGAGTGTGTGTAGCAGGAATGTAGCGCTATATAGGCCGACGGCTCCTCTAACGCTCCACTCAAGTTGGCTTTTGCCATCGCGAGCGTTGGGCGATGGCGACGATTCTACTTAGCGCGTATTGTGCGCGCTACAGTAAACAAATTTTTTGTTTTTTTTCGTATTCCTTTGCATCGTTCGCTCTAGATTAACGTGCCATTTTTATTTTTATATTTTTTAAATTTAATTATACTCAATAAACCAACTCCGTTACAGTGTTTTCTCATCCAGCTACAGTGTTTTTTCAGCAAAAGCCAAAAGCCATCTCTATTCCGAACGCCCCTAAATGGCTTCTAGTTTTTGTTTATGGTTTTTCATCTTTTTCTTGCTTTTTGAATTTTTAGGCTTTTTTTATTTTTTTTTCTCTTATTCCTTTTCATTGTCTGTGCTGATATAACTTTTATTTATTTATTTTATATTTAATTACGTAGAATAAAGTCAACAGTAGTTATAGTGTAAAATAAATCATAAGCTCCAGCTTGTAAGCCACTTGAAGTGCCGTAGGTGGAACTGTCATTATTGCTGGCTGAATTAAGGTCCCCTCCTGTTCTATGGAAGTACTGCCAAGGAGCGAATTGTTTTAAATAATTAATTTTTATTCTGAATTACAACATTATACCTGTTTTTATTTTTTTTACAGTTTTAACCATATGTTGCTCCACAATTAGCGACTTGAGCTAGTCACCCAACCGTTGGGAGACACATGGCCAAGTCGCCCAACCATTAGGCGACAAGACCCTTAGTTGCCCAACCTAGTTGAGCAACTAGCCTAAATCGCCCAACGGTTAGACGATTTAAAAAAATAATATAATTATTGTAGTAATATGATGAAAATAATTGTAGGAGAGTAAATGACAATTTTTGTAGGTAATATATTTAGCAAATCTTGTTTGTAAGTTGTTTTTTTAAATAAAAGGGTAGACAATGTCAGCTGATCTGTTTGTGATTTTCGTAGATTGTGAATGACACGAAATCTGTTACACTCACAATAACATTTTGCGATCGTCGTATATTGTTGTAATGCGATAAATTTTCTGAAGAATTTTGTGAGGACGATTGTGGTTGCAACGATTCATAAGTAGGAAGGTAAGTGATATTGCAATGCAATAGAGAATTTGTACATGGTGGAAGAGAAAGCAAAATATGTACACAACGAAAAAAATACACAAAGCAGAAGGAAGGTCCACTACTCGCCACCAGCTACACCACTCATAGCCTCTCCTTCGTTGTTGCTATGTCCCACCCCCGGTTGGTGCCCGCCCGTATGGCCTCGCTTGGCCTTCCTTAGTGCGAGGTGTCGGCGCCTCGACAGAGTGAGGCGGTTAGGAGATCTGCTACCCATGCTTCCAACGCCTCGGGGGTGGACTGCACCTGTGGCTACGTGGGAACTGGCACACTACTGAGTGCAACTCGGAAAGGACCACCGCCGGGTCGTACGCGAAGAAGTAGCTCACGTCCCCTGGGAGATCCTTGTGGAGGGATAGCTGAACTCCTGCTTGGTGTCTTGTACTTGTAAGACAGGTATTATTTATTCTTGCAATATATCGATAGGGAAAAAACCTTAAAAGACGAAACGTACCTTCCATGCGGACCATGGCCTACAACCAACTATCGTATCCACCTTAGGCGAACAACATGTGCCGCCCTACCGATTCCATGTAGGGGTCCACGAACGACAACGATGCCGGTGTGTAGGTACGTGCCCACCCTAAAACCCTTCGGCCTGGCTCGATGGTGGTAGTGGCAGTGGCTAGGGGTAGGCATGTGGCCACACCGACCCTTCACCCTGGTCAAGCGCTGGCGAGGCTCATGCACGTGGCCTTCCTGGGCCTCCTACCTGAGTTGCAGGATGTGGCGGCCTCGGCATACGCATCAACGCGGCCACCTTCGGGAGTGTTCTGCACGACGAGAGAGTGAGGGCACGCCTCAACGCAATGTAGACCCAATGGACAATGTGCAGCAACTTGTCATGCATCACCTTCAAACCGTGGGCGACCCTGTCCATGATCAACCTGGTGTCCCTCACAATCTTGATGGTGATATCTGTCTGTAAGAAGTACATGAAAGCGTCAAACTAGTAATTGTGGTAATCATACCCAGAAACTTTGAAACACGATAGTGTATACCGCGAGGGCGATGTTCTATGTGTTGGTCAGTGCTGGTATGTGAGCAGGGGGAGGGTCAACGACATGCACCGTCTGGTGTGTGTCTATAGAGCGTATCAGCGTAGGTACTTGTCGTACGCACTAGGGACATACGCAATGCCCTCCTGCACAAAGTCCTCGAGTTCCTCTACCACTTCTACCACCCATGGCGCCATCTTTGCGGCCCAGCTTGTCCCGCTACGAACCCTCCTATTGTGTCTGTGAAACGTACAACTGTAATTAAAAGGCATCGTAATAGAACTTCAAAAAATATAGGGACATGTGTTGTGTGCAACTCATGCGTGGATTGAGTTAGGCACCTGATGCTCGATGAGACTGGAACAACCCGGCAGAGGTCAAATTGGCGCATCACCTTGTGCTCTACGTAGTCCTTGACGAACACACTGAAGACGAGCTTCATCTGTGTGATCCAGTACACCTGGTCGTGCAGGCAAAGTGACGAGCGCCCAAAGGGGCGTGGTTCACCATCTCCTAACTAGAGTATGGCTCTCAGTGCATGTCGTCAGCGGTGAGGTGATCGAGGTACTTGACAAAGTTGTCGTACACACAGGTAACATACAAGTGTGCAAACTGTGCCTACGAGCTAGAATAGTGGTTACAAAGGATGACTCTAATACACATATAGTAAATATTTAGAATTGTACATACTTGTCTGCGGCACCAAAGGGACCGTGCGGTAGGCCGATCTATGGCACCCTCATGTTACATGTCCGTGCGGTACGGACCGCTGTTGAGAAGCATTGGCCGTCTGAGGAGGAAGCGCTCCAACGACTATAACTTCAACAGGAGGGGGTGCCTATGAGGTCAGGGGTCATCCTCATCCTGCGACAAGCGTCGCACATGCTGTAGCACATCGTGGCAAGTACGACTGATCCCCAGCTATAGTGCACCTCGTCCCCGTTGGCGATGGCCCTCACATACCGCACGAGGCGGGCGTCGATGGATTCACCATGGCTACTGGTAAATAGTACCCAGCCGAATAGCCACAGCAAGTATGCCTCGAGGTGCGCGACACATGGTATTCGTTGGCTTTTGGGTCCATCCGCTTGACTTGTGCACAAACAAAAAATTTGTAAGCCCGTCATATAGCAAGGATAGTGCATCGTTAAACAGAAAAAATAGATAGCATACGTACCCAGAACTACAAAAGCCATCACATGGGTGGACCACGCTTCTTTTGTGCTGCGAAGACGTAGTACGCTGCCTTGGCCTTGGCCGGAAGAACCCCGTCAGACCTTCCCAATAGGTCATCACGCTAGTTTGTAGGTAGCATCGTGACGTCATGTAAAGTGGGGGCTATCTCCCCGAATGGGATGTGGAAGATGTGCGTCTCGGGCTGCCATCAGTCCAACAAAGTTGTCAGTAACAACCGGTCAAACGGGAACCGTCATGACCTCTCTAGGTCGACCTGGACCTTCCTGTCCTCCTTGACCAAAGCACCACCCTCATCGGTGGCCTCCACCATCCATGCGAGAGGTAGAAGGCCAGCATTGCTTAGCCTGCAAATCACGAAGAAGTTAGTACGTAGTGAAAATATCATAAATAGAAGTGCCACAGTTTGTAGACAAACCTATCTCCCCAACATGGGTCCAGTCTCCAAGCCCGTCGGGGTGTTCGCGTACGGACGACCCCTAACTGGGTCGCCTCGTCCCGCCCTTAGGATATAGGACATGACGGCTCGTGTGGTGCTATGCTCGACGTGCTGGTCCAGCAGGCCGAAAGGCCAGTCTGAACCACCAAGGTCGTGAGCCATACCTGCAAAGCAATTTGAAGTTAACAATTATGACACAATTACTGGTTTAATTATTAATAGCGTAACTCTAGAAATTCTTCAAATCATTCCTAGTTGATTTTGTTGTATGACCAAAGGGCAAAAGGGGAATTTCGCATTTGATAAGAGAGAGAGAGAATGGTGGGGCCCACCCGTCGGTGGCCTATACTAGAGATAAGGGAGGGAGGACTTCTCCTCCCTGCCTCTTCTCACGGGCAGCCCAAGGGGCCTTTGACCAGGCGGAGAGAGCAAGGCGAGGAGGCGGCGCCCGAGCGGGTGACAGCGCAGGAGGGCACGGCTCGGCGCACGTCTTGCGGCGGCAGGTGAGTCCCCTGGCGCGACCCGTTCTCCCTTGCTACCCGCTCCCCTTCCCTGTGCGACTTGGCCCTCGATCCGGTTTCTGTGGCACGGGTTGATCTGGCCAGAGGAGCAGCGGGCTTAGCGGGGAGGGAAGAGCGGCGGCGGCCTGTGGTTTTGGGTGCTGGTGACCCTGTCGCAGAGGCCTCTCCCTCATTCCTTTTGGCTATAAGTAGAGGCGGGTTGGTCACGGTGTGACAACCCGAACAAGTGAGCTCCTCCTCTCTTCTCTCTTTGAGTTCTTTGCCTGTGGTGTGTGTGACTTTGGTTCCCTGGTGCTCGTCGGCGAGGCGCTTGGCCGGCTCCTCCCCTGCGCTTGTGCGGCATTCCTCTACCTTGACTTTGTCCCTGTACGTGCGGCAAAGAAGGGCTTTGTATCTCCGTGCCTACTGCCCTCTCTCACGGTGGTGTGGGGGCAATAGGTTTTCTCGGACAGCGCTCAAAGCGTGCCTAGCTCGTGTTCTTCTCGGCGATTTCGAGTATCGCCGGTCTTGTGAGTTAAATCTGTCACTTGTATTTGCAATCTTTGTGGGCTGTGCTAGTTTGTTAATCTTCTATTTATTAACTGGCACTGGAAGACATAGATTGCTTGTGGGATTGGATTGTTGCTCGATGATGAATATGGTTATATGCTGAAATTGGATGAGTTAAACCTTGAGCTCTAAATACTCATTTGCTTGCTGTCAATCTCATTAAAAGATTACAATTTAAATTTGTTATGTGTTATTCAGTTTTATAGTTCTTGGTATATGCATGGTCTAGGTTCTGTAACTGCAGATCTGATTACTTGTTAGTGTGCTTGTTCTGTTGTGAAGAACTTGATAAGTTGAGGTTTAACCTGTTGGTAGATCAAGTTATATGAGCTGTTGCCACTAAATTCAAGTAATCACTTTGCTTCCATGCTGTGTTGGACAAAACTATTTAAAGACTAATTAGCATTTAACTGAGATTAGTCAATTGTAATATAGAGCTCAAAGTTTATAATTCTCTTGGACATATCCAATTAATGATGAGCATAAACCATAAGTAGCGGGACGGTCAAGAAATATTCTTATGTAACCCTACTAAACTGAGAGCACAAATAATCAATTAAACTTGAGCTTGTTGCTAGTCTTAATTGATTCATGATTTTTACAATGTCGTACATGTTCATGATTAGAAGTTTAATGCCTTCTTTATTGAATATTGTTTATGCTATGAATGATATGTTCAATTCATATGGTTACATACATGCTATGTCATTTATATTTGAATTGATATCATTCTTGTGTGTGGATAATTATATTGGAATTATATTTATATATATGCTTATACCGCAAATATTACAACAGATTTCACGTATCCTATTACGCCTATTAAATTTCTTGTTGGTGCATAACATTAGTTTCTAAACTATCTATCTAATGATTTTAGTTGCTATCCTACCATGTTTCACAAATAAATGTACAAAGAGATGCAGGGAACTCACCGTCGTTCGTTGATGCGCAGATCTCTCCTCCTCTCCCTCTCCCTCTCCCCTCCTTCTCCTCTCCTCTCTTCTTTTCCTTTTCTTTCCTCCTTTCCTTCTCTCCTCTCTTCTCTTTCTCTTCTCCGCTTCTCCCCCTTCCTTTCTTTCTCTCGGGTGAAGGCGAAATGAGATGTGTCCCTCGGACATTCACGCGTTGCTTCAGATTATACTCCCTAGTCGCCCAATGGTTGGGCGACTAGGGGCTTGTTGCCCAACCGTTGGCGCGACTAGGGGTCTTACCGCTCAACGGTTGAACAACAGGGACTAGTCGCTTAACGGTTGGAGGACTTGGCCCTGTGTCGCTAACGGTTGGGCGACTAGTCTAATTCGCCCAACCGTGGAGAGACATATAGTCAAAACTATATAAAAAAGCAAGTATAATATTTTAATTCAAAATGAAAAGATTGATTATTTAAAAAAAATCGCCTACGAGCAATCATGACATACCTGTAATCACTGTTCCAAAAACTATTAAGTGGCACACGAGTGGTCTGCTAACACTTAGTGCATAAGCGGCGAGCGGGTTCTTATGCAGTGATTTTAAGCAAATTAGTGCCAATTTATCAGCCCGCTTAGAACGGCTACGCAATGGCTTCCAGCGTTCGTGTTCAGCTTCTTTTTTCCTATTTGTTTTTTCTTTTTCTTTTTCTTTTTTTCCGTATTCCTTTCTATTGTCCGTTATAGGTTAACATGCTTTTTCTAATTTTATTTTTTTAAAAAATTAATCATGTCAAATAAACTTAACTCAGTTACAGTAAAAAAGTCAGCTACATTAAAAAAAGCCATAAGCCACCATCATTCTGAACACCTTCTATATGTAATAAAAGCAATAAGTCCATTTTACCCTTTGACTCTTGTCCCAGTTTGAAAACACTCCTCGAGTTCAGAATTTCTCTAAAAAACAACTCTAAAACTATTCATCTTTCCCTCTCGAACTTTCAATACCATTCGTCCTAAACCATCCTAGTTTTGGCTGATATGATGGTGGTTTTCAGCCTGTATTGGCCAATGCACATGCATTGTTGACTCAACAAGAAAAAAAAACACATTGTCTTCTCCTCTCTCTCCTTCACTCTTCTGACGTTCTCGCAGTGGTTCACCGGTGGCGAGGCCAGTTCAGACGGGGAGCTATACGGTGAGGACCACAAGGCCTTACAACACGCATTGCGCAGATGTCGTGACATGGTGTGGAGCGATGGCAAGGGCGAGTGGTTGTGCTCAAGATAACATCGGTTCTCTGGTGGTTCTTCGGTGAAGTGGATGTGCGCACGAGCACCGGCGGGCGATGCTGAGTTGACAATGGGTGGTTGATTGGCGCTGAAGTAGAATGTGGCCACCGGGCAGCGACGATTGGCCTTGGGCAAGGGTTGAGGAGCATCACTGAGACGAGGCGAGCTTGCTATGTCGACAGCTGGCTTGGAGGTGGCCTAGCTTGCTATGTCGACTACGGCTGTCTTCTCTGGTAGCAGCACTTTGGAGGTCTCCCGGCCCTTCTAGGGTGTGCACGAACATTAACACACTGGGGCAGGGAATAAATGGCGGCCACCAGCAAGTGCGGCTGGCGTGGTGAGGATTTGGTGGCTACGAAGTGGATCTGAAGGCGCGGACGATGGCCGGTGCAGCGAAGGAAGTGAGGTGGTGCAACGGTTGCCTGCGCCAGCTAGTATGGTCAGCCTTGCCGCACGGGGGTGGATTTTTATGAACTGTAGTTTTGATTTTTAGCTTATAATTTTTAAATTTTGGTTGTTCGTAAGAGATATTATGTAGAGAAAAACGTCTGTGATTTTGATCGGTATTACTGAACTCGGTATAGTATCTACTATAATATACCTATAAACTCTGTCTTGAAAAGATGTACTATTTAAAAATTAGTTAATATAGCAGAAATTGATAAGGCAAAGCTAAAATAAAAAAGAACACAACCTAAGATAAGAGAAGAAATAGGGGTGGGGGGACAGGGAAGAACTGTGCGTCGCAATGGGGAATTTAGGTTTTCCTTTCGCTATTGTGCAATTAGGACCTTTATGTTTCTGTTATTTGGTGTAGAACCGAAGATGGCAACAGAGAGAGAAGGGGGTGAATAGTGCCTCAAATTTTTCATAAGTATCCACTGATTCTTTACTCCAATAACTACGAAGATTAGAATGGAAAGCTAACACAGGAACTAGAGAAACAAGAAACTAAACTCTTAGGAAAATAGCAAAAATAGGAACTATCATTATAGTATCTGCGGTGCTACCACTTGCTCACGATACTACCGCTGTACAGTAAAACCAAGATGAACAATGATTTCAGCACGATTTCAAAACCAAGAATTCATATAATTTTTGATTGATAAATCCAAATGATATGAAACTTCGTACGCACCTTCTCTATGATGTTAGGAACCTATTCTAATCAACGATTATGAGAATCGTTGTCAAAGTTTTGACCTTTTTGTAATTGAAGGAAGGTTGCACTAAAATCGAGCAAAAATCATAAAATGGACAATACAACTTGTTCGTAGGTGAATGATGGTCAATATGGGTATAGATATTTTTTTCATATGTCACAACAAGTTAGAACATCGAAGAAATCAAGCCAAAAATCGTCGAATCATAAAATTGCTCGATAAGGTCAAAATCAAGCAAGAACCGGGTTTCTTCATAAACTTACTACCAAAATGTCTAAATAGATGGAGATTGATTTTCAAACATTATCTCTATCTCTTACACATCCTTGGCATAACAATGTCAAGAAGAGGGAAGAGATGAGATCAAAACTAACCAAATCAAAGGTAAATCAATCACAATAAGAGGGATCCATAGAGATGCACAAAGATTGATATATTACTTACTTGAGGAGGTAAATTTTACAGTCACTCCACCTTAGAAGACAGAGAGCACACAACACACACAACTCTCAAATCCTAACCCTAGACATAAAAGTATAAAAGAGATGGATTGGATGGTTAAAGTAAGTCTCCATCTCAATCCCTTTACATAGGTGGGCTAACTAACCACACCTAGCCCTTAGTGGCTACTATTCACTTAGCACAATGGGGAACCTGGTAATCCCATACATACGGTTTTTACTTACACATGTTCACTTACTCATATTTTCAAAGTGCATAAGCTCGAATCTGCTAAGCCCTTTATCCTTGATCTATTTTGATCAAATCAGTTTCTTCTTAACTTAAACCGCTCTCCCAAGCCCCACTTATGCACTGTAATTATGATCTAAGGTAGATTCTGATATTTTGGCCAAACTAACAAAATACCCTTTCTTGACTGGGTCATTTCCTTCCAATGCAAGAAATCACCATGCTTGCTATGTGTAGATTCATCATTGGTTTGCCACGCATCGGCAAGTCTTTCCTGCTCTGGTTCCACCGGACCACGCCTCACTTAGACTGACAAAGCCACATGATGTAAACCCTTCGTTCGAACTTGCTTTCAATATTTTTCGTCTTTCTTGTGCCATGCTTGAGCTCACCATCTTACCCAACATTCTTAATCGTTCTGGTCCTCGGCTTCTCCATAAGTGTAGCTCCAATCCTTGCTGTCGACCATGGTGACTCCAAGTGTTCCTGTACATCTAAAAACAGATAAATCATTTTCGGGCATAAGTTTTTCACAGCTTGACCCACGTTAGCTAAAACATATATCATGCAATCTTAATACAATGATCCAGGTCACCCTAACTCAATTCATGTCTCAAAACCTAAAATCCTCAATTTCTGCCCAAAACAGTACTACCGCTTCCATAAAGCCGGTACTACCACTCCTCTCAACCGGTACTACCGCACCTCACACCTCAAAATTGGACCTCTTTGGAAATAACATACCACCAACTGGAAATCGAAGCTACTGACCTACGGTATGACCGGCACCAAAAACCGGTAGTACCGCCCTGCGGTATGACCATGCCAATACCTACGGAATTACCGATTTTTCTGAGAGGCTCAGAAAACAGTCCAGATATGATGCTATCTTTGTAAAACCAAATAACCACTTCATAAAACTTGCAATAATTCATCACAATAATATTCTAGACCTTCTCACATGGTCTTTCATTTGGACATGGGAACTCTATTTTTTGCTGATGTGTTGGGTGATGTGGCTGACATGTGACAACCATGTCATCGAATTTATGGCTGGGTTCTTTTTGTCTTTAGATTTGGCTTATCATTTCCTATTATAGTAACTAGCTTTTAAACGATGTGTATTTTCAAGACAAGTCTACAGGTGGACTGTAGTAGACACTGTACCCAGTTTAGTTATACTGGCCAAAATCGCATACGATTGTTTCCCTGCCGTGCCGTCGTCACACTTCTGACTCCTGCCGGAGCCGGACTAGATCGCACCGCTGCCATTGTGGCTGATCGAGACTCGGCTTGGTGACATCTTCGTCTACACAGGCAGTCATTGTTTCTAAATTTGCATGCCTTGATCATTTTTCTTGATTTTGATTAAAACCTCTGAAATCAACCGGGCATCCATTCAAATTCTTAACTTGGAAGATGGATATTTGCTTTACAATTTAGGTGCCTACCACACGGCCGGCATATCACACCGCTCCATAATTTAGAACAGAACAAGTAATCATGCTCCAAAGCAATCAGTCTTATGACATAAAACTGACATTAATGTTCTGTCATCTCTCCTATCATGAAAGTAGCAGCCAATTCCTAAATTTCATTGTTGGCTCTAAAAATTGTGAGTGGGCATGGGATATTCTGTTGTGGGCCGGGCCTCCTCACCTCACGCATGCACCAAGCGGCCCACGATGGTGCTCTAGGCCTAGCCACTCCTCCTCCTCTAGGCCTAGCCACTCCTCCTCCTCTAGCTTCTTGCCTTCTTTCTCCATAGGACAGGATCGAGGCACCGAGTGACAAACTTGCGGCCATGACGGGCGGAAGAAGAAGAGGAGGCCAGGAGGGGGTACCAACGGCGAAGGCTACCTCGGATGGTCGCCCAGCCTTGCCTGATTGTTGGCTCCGGCCCTGCTTGTGTTGGAAAAAGTATGTATTCCAGCACCAAGTCGATATGTTGCTCATAGTAGTGTTAGTCCAGTATTATGTTCCCTTATATCACAAAAATCTTTGGTTCTTTTTCCTGTTATATGTATCTTGCAAGTTGAAGATTTTACTATAAGCCGTCAGATTCATTGGAAGTACTGAACAGAAACTTCTAAGTTCGACAGTTCTTCTTACCTATCAATTGCACAAAGGGAATGCAATCAACAAGAATCACATGTTGATTTCAGTCATCTCCTGATGACGACGTAGCAAAACAACGCCACATACCGACAATGTTGGCCAACGCTAGGGTCGATCCATTTTTAACTAATATTTCAATACAAAATAATTATAACGGTAAATTTGTTCCCTCGACTGAAGAGTGACGACCCTACCAACGTGCCAGCAGTATATGGTTATCAGGACTCAGCCTTGGGCGGTACCGGCATAGATAAGCATGATTAAAATGCTGAACGTTGAGGACCAAAAAGTCATTCAGGAATGCAGAGCTCATCGAGAACCGCGCAGTCCGCACTGCTGATCGACTGTCAAGATATTTCTCAAAGTTTGGACACGTTCAAGGAAAGATAACCAGAGTTCACTAATCATCTATCCAAGTTTGGACACGTTCAAGTAAAGATAACCAGTGCTCAATGATCAGCAGCTATATCTGTCGAGATATGAACAGTTTTCATGTTTATCATTATGACATCGATCACACGAATAACATTCAGTCGAACATCTGTACCATCAGATATTTACAGACGGGCATCTTGGGGTGATTGGCCAGCTACCTAGCTGTACGGGATTCGCCAATCTGGTACATTATAGCAGAACATTTAAGTAAAGATGATAATACTGATCAGTTGGGAGATTATCAGTAACTGACGTCCTATTCAGGTACCAACAGTCTTCAGGCGTCCAGGAGTTCCTGCGTGGTAGTCCAATCAAAGGAGTAAGACTGAATTGTCATTAAAATTTCACTCTATCACAGACAAAGTGGGCTTACCTTGAGATCATAATCCTTAAGTATTCTTCTTGCCATCAGAAAGTGACAGCGTGCGGTCCGCTGACTGCACCTGGCCGTCACTGAGACGCTTGATTTCCTCCAGCATGCGGTCATATTTGTTCTCTGCACTCTTGGCCTCCTCCGCCTTTTGTTCTAGTTGCACCTTCAGCCTCTTATTCTCCTCGTACAACCAAGCATTACCTTCCTGGTATGGCTCGCTCTCATCAGACCGTTCATGTTTTGCTTCCTCTAACCGTCGTATTTCTCTGATGTAGTTATGGAGCCGGTCAATGACTAGAGCAAGGAACAAGGAATATCCTGAAACAATGTACAGTTATACATGAGGATTTACTTATGAAACTACCAATGGCATGACAGTACTGGCCAGTGAAACTGCTATCTGAGAGGAATCATTGCATTTGAACCTAATTGCGGATGTTCTCCCCATGAACATTGAAAAATGTTAGCACTAAAGATTATCCATCATTCTGCGTATTGAAAGGGTCAAGCAAGAATATGCTTCCCAAAACTTGCAGCTGTATTACATAAAAGCCAGTCAATAGAAGTTGTATCATAAAAAGGAGGGTCTAGAATGTAAGATATTTGAAAACTAAATTTATTAATACTTTTCTTGAACAACACATCCAGTAGTATGAGAATGGGAGAATGGATACTTTTGTTATTAACAGAATGATTAAAGTCTTTCTTTGACCACTTTATGGATCCTCAAAAGGGATTGTAAAGAATGGAAGAATGATATAGCAAACAAAGAATCGACTACAATACAGTTGAGCAAGTTAACAAGGACAAAATGACTTTACTCTCACTATAAAGTATAGAAAAATGGCAAAATAAAAGCACAAAGAAAATGGAAAACACATATCACAAAAGGTTATACCCTAGTAAAGGGACAACGTCCCTTCCCCCATTTTTTTTTCAATACACTACTTTTTATATGTCCTTGTACAGTTTTAAGTACTTTGCAGATGTATGCAAGTTAGTAAATTTCAGGGCTAAATGGCTAATGAATGTAAAAGAATGAAATGTGCGCAAAGTAATAGAAAAAACTTTAACATGATTAGGCACCGCTCAAAACGGCTTAAACCCAGGTTTTGCTTCTGATTTCTGCTTTTTTTTTCACTATTTAGTAATTTCATCTTTTTATGATTTTTTAAAATTTTTTGTCTTTTTTTCCCGTATTCTTTTGCATTGTCCGTGATGGGCTAACATGTTTTTTCTATTTTTAATTTTTTTAAATTTAATTATACTAAATAAGTCAACTTAGCTACAATAAAAAAATATAAGTCAACGTCAAACTAAACGCTACCTAAGATCTTACTCCAATAATGAACTGCTCAAGAGGACTCGGAAAAGTCATCCAAACCTTTTCAACTTCATGACAATATTTGGGAATCATGTCTCCTAGAGTTACCCGCAACTTCAGTGGTTAGATTTTGTATGATCCCGTCTACTCATTTGTTACTCAATTCTTATAATCCAGAAATAGCATTGGAAATAATTTATTATCTAAATATACTGACACCCCCAACTTGGGGGATCTGAAAAAAGTGAACTACACACGAATTTACTTGGTGAACATTCCCTTAACCCTAGGGGGTCCATATCGTACTATTTGCTACATGAGACACTGCAAACATAATGCCACAGTTGCAAACATATCGTACTATTTGAATTCAGCGCAAAATAGTGCCACAGTTGTATCAAAAGAATTATGTACTGTTTACATCTTCCCAGTACAACCGAATGGTTTCTTCAATACTCTGGGGGTGATCGGAATAGCGATGGCTTTTAGCTTTTGGCTGAAAAAACACTGTAGCTGGCTGAAAAAACACTGTAGCTGAGTTAGTGGATAGTGTAGTGAATAGTGAAAAAAAAGCTGAAGCTAGAAGCTGAAGCCGAAAAAAGCCGAAACGATCACCCCCTCTATCTATACATCCTTTTAGCATGAAATGAGAAGCCTAACTTGAAAGGGGGGCAAACCTCAAAAGGCACTGAACCATTGGAGGCAAGGCATCCTAAATTTCTACATTCCATTTATGCAGCCAGCAAGTTGTTACTCCATCTAAAACTTCTCTGTATCTTCTTACACTTTCTATCACTATTTGTCTTCCTCCGGAAGCAAAGACTATAACATTGAATTGTAGATTATTAAAGCACACGACCGATACAAAGCATAAACTAAGATACAATGGATAAGTTTTTTACTCTATAACATTGAATGTCGATTATTCCAAAATTTTTCGGGGCCGACAATATGCAGCTACTAAATTTGATAACCGATAGAATAGAATCAAAACAAATTAGATGTTGTTAGACCCTACAGAGAAATTAATTCAACCGTTTCCCTTTCATACACGGGAAGCCCCAACACCACAGCAACACCACAGCCACCAGGACATCAAGATGATCGAACAAATTAAAGCGAGGAGAAGGGGGCAGGAAAGATGGGAGAAACCGTACGTACCCATTAGTGACGCCTCGAGGAGGTGGCGAGCGAGGAGGACCTGGTCGGTGGGGGTGAGGTCCCCCGCGGCGTCGAGCTCGGCAGCGGCGCGCCCGCGGATCTTGGCCATGCTGTGGACGCTGGAGGCGAGCACGACGAGGACGGTGGCGGCCACGGTGCGCACCATGATCGGGCCCCGCCCGCTCTTGAGGCGGTCCAGCGCGAGCATCGCGAGCTTCCGCAGCGGCGTCTTGAAGAGCAGCGCCGCCGCCACGCCAGCCTCCGCCGCCAGCACCGTGAACAGCAGCTGGATCATCGCGACGCGGATGGTTTGCGGCGTGCGAAGGTTTTGGGATTTGCGTGGAGACGGACAGTTTCCACTTCCTCGACACTTATAGCGAGGACGGTGCGGCGCCTTGCCTTGGGGCGGGTTTTGGAATTTGGAACAACAGAACAAAACGTGGGAGGAGGATGCCGTTGGATCGTCGTGGACGGCGTGTTGGGATGGTATTCTCCCGGTGAAGTTTTGGCACCTGCTAATTACAAGGTTTGGTTGGACCGCCTGGTACTTTGGTCTCGTCTTTGGACTTGCCGTGCCATTTTTTTTGGGGTATTCTTGTCACTTCCTTGGTGCGCACGGTAGGTTAGCCACTTTGCCGTTGCTTGGAGGATTTGCTGCCTCGTTCATCGAAATAGGCATTTTTTTTGTTGCTATTTTAAACCGAAATCGTAGCTGTGGAAAGCGGTTGAACCGCTTCACTCAAACTGCTTCTTCTTCATCCTCTCTATCTTGGTTGCGCTGTGTTTGATGTGCAATAGTGTATCAACTCTCCAACTAGACCTCCAGTTTTCGACGGCAGTGACTTCTCTTATTGGAAGAGCTGTATGGAACGATATTTACAAAGTCTTGGATTTAGTATTTAGGATGTCGTGCAACGACCTTTTGTTCGTCCTACTGATACTGCCTCTCAAGAAAACGGATCATTGATTGAAAGCAATTCGAGAGCTCAATATGCTTTATCGGGTTGATGGTTTGTATTCTGCTTAAGAAGTTTTAGAAACCCTGAAAAACATACCATGAGGAAACTTCTCAGATTAAAAGCGTAAAACTGAGCTTTTGACCTCTAAATATGAGCTTTTCAACATGAATACCGGAGAGTCAGTTGATGCTTTAATTTGGTTGTTAATCATCTTTCTGCTGTAGCAAGACCTACACGGAGGTAGAGAGGTGTTGTAAGATGCTTAGATCTCTTTCTAAAGAAGTGTAGCATATTAAGGCCACCACCATAATGGAAGCAAAGGATCTAGACACGCTTACGATTGACTAAGTGGGTGTTCAAGAATAAACAAGATGAGAATGGTAATGTTGTTTGTAACAAAGCTAGATTGGCTGTTCAGGGTTACACTCAAGTTCAGGGGCTAGATTTCAAGGAGACTTTTGCACATGTTTCTTGCCTTGAGGCTATTTGCATACTCCTCGCAATGTTTGCATCCATGGGTTTTACACTTCATCAAATAGAAGTCAAGAGTGCTTTTCTGAATGGCTATATAAATGAGGTGTATGTGAAGTAACCCCCAGATTTTGAAAATACTGAGTATTCAAATTGAGTCTATAAGTTGTCTAAGGCACTCTACGGGCTTTAGCAAGCACCATGAGCTTAGTATGATCGCCTGCAAACATTTTTGATTACTCATGATTTTGGTAGACAAAACTTTATTTGCTTGCAAGCGTGGGAATGATTTCTTATTGGTCCAGATATATGTGGATGATATTGTTAAGGATATAAGGGTATTTGTGTCTTTTTCTAGTTTTTAGGGTTTAGTTATGTCCCTTGAGTCATGTACTATATATTGCATATTGGGCTGTGCAATACATGTGTGATTTATCTATTCATCTATATATCTAATATGGTATCAGAGCCAAGGTTTGTAACCTAATCTCTGCTCACCTCCACATCTACTGCCCCCAGGAGGAGCGTTCTCCACTCCCGGGGCGCGGCCGTCGTCGCAAGCCGTTGCTGGCCTCTTCATCCTTGGATTCGGTGTGGCCGCCGCATCTAGCCTCAACAGGCCGCCACCTCCAGCTGCTGCTTGGGCCTCCGCTGGATCAGGCTCTCTTCCATCGACGGCCTATTCGAGGTCGCAATCGCTTGGTCCTCTCCATGCCAGCCTCTTTGCGTATTTGGCCATCTCCGTCACTCATCTTTCAGATCCCAGGCCTTCATCACCGGCTCGTCATCACCCCCCCAGATCTGGTTCAGCCACCGTAGCTTGGAGGCTCCCTAGGTGATGGGCTGCCGCCAGTCTCTCTTGGCCTGCTCTTACGTAGCCAGCAGCGCGCCACCTAGATCTAGCCACCTCCATGCTAGATTCGTGCGAATCTAAGCCGCCTCTCATTTGGTCTCTGCCGCTAGCTCAGCATCAACGCCTTCTCTCGGCTGCCATCGACTCTACCAGATCAGGCCTGCCTCGGCTACCACCGTCGTCGCGCTCATCTCCATGCGCCACTCGTGGGCTGAGGTCTTCCATGTGCCGACCTTCTCCAAGCCGCCTTTTGGGTCACCGTTGCAGCCGCCCGCCATCACCTGCTGCTGCAATCTTCCTTTTTGCATGGCCTCTAAGCACAGATCCTTCCTCGAGCAACCTCCCTTCCTAGGCAGCCGCCGCCGTCGCTCTCGGGCTCCCCACTGACTCTTCTCTGAGCTGCGTCGGCCCACTGCCGCGGATCTTGCTTGGATCTGGCCAGCTAGCTTTGGCTTCTCCCTCCCTTTGGCCTTTGGCTTCTCGCTGCCTCCCTGGCCGGTGGTGGAGAGAGAGTAAAGGAGAGAGAGACGGGAGGGAGGGAGTGAGTTGAGCCCTCCTCTGCATATTGTCCATCCACTTATATAAGTGTATTAGGCTTTGCGGATGGCTGTTGCCTATTAGGTGTTAAGTTCTACAATTAGAGTTTGGTGTTGCTGCTGCTAGTATCCACAACCTTTGTGTCTTTTTTTTTGAGTCTTTTGTTGTGTTCATCTAAATCTGTAGTTATCTATTTTCTAGTTCGTCTAAGTCATGTGAGTCTATAAATTTTTGTGTTAGTTAGTCGATTGCTTTGCTAGCCTCAGTCCATCCAATATGATTCAGTGTGGCCTTTTGCATGACAACAACTGCCGCTCTTCTCTCTCTGAGCCGCGTGCAGGTCGTAGATATTGTTATGATACCGCCGCTTCTTTCTAAGCCATCGTCTTGAGCTTTTAAGGCCACCACGCTTTTTTTGCATTGCGCTTCAGTTGCACTGCGCCGTCGCCGCCTTAGGCTTTATTCTGCTTTATGGGCTACAAACATATTTATGGGATGCCGCACGATCTCAGGTGGAGTTCTTCTGGCTTCAACACAATTTTCAAAAGCCGCACACTACGATGACGTCTTCAAGACTTACATTTTAGATTTTTCCTATTTTAGTGTCAACCTTTTCAAATACAATGCTATTGCATACACTTTATATATGAGGGGTCGGGGTGTTAAGGATATAAGGGTATTTGTGTCTTTTTATAGTTTCTAGGGTTTAGTTGTATCCCTTGAGTCATGTAGTATATATTGCCCATTGCGTTGTGCGATACATGTGCAATTTATTTATTCATCCATAGATCTAACAGATATAATCTTTGGTAGCTTTTCTCACTCTCTTGTTTATACTTTTTTTTGAAATTATGAGTAGGGAATTTGAGATGTCGATGATAGGTGAGTTGTCATACTTTCTTGGTTTACAAATTAAATAGACAAGTCATGGTATTTTTGTACATTAGGGTAATTACATAAAGGATTTGTTCAAGAACTTCAAGATGCAGGATCGCAAGACTCTCTCAACCGCAATTGGAAAAAATACTACATTAGACCCGGATGAGGATGGTTATCCAATAGATCAAATGAAGTATCACAACATGATGATCATTGATGTACCCAATGACTTCTTGAGTAGACATTCAGTTTGCAATTTGTCTTTGAGCTAGATTTCAGGCATCTCCACACACTACTAGTTTTCAGGTCTAGGACAACGGAGCGAAATCGTTGCGATAGGGCCAAAATAGATGCAATATGTACCTATTGCAACACATCACTTCTGTTGGCAAGCGTGGCAAGTACTTGCGTGCTTAAAAGATTGTGCAACGGATTGTGGTTTCGTTGCAATACCTATGGTTATTGTCATGCAATGTGTTGTGGCAATTGTTTGTTGTTGCAACGAGTGATGTCGTGGCGATACTATTGCCACAGCTGACTCCGTGGCAATAGCTTCTTTTGCCATGAAGTTTGGTCGTGGCAATAGTATCATTTGCCATGAAAATATTGCGTGGTAATAGATTCTATTGCCACGCCAATGGTTCGTGGCAATAGACCCTACTACCACGAAGAGCATTTCGTTGCAACAGGATATATTGCCACGGAAGGCGTTTCGTTGCAGCAGGTTTAATTGCCACGGGAGCCGTTTCGTTGCAATATGTTTTATTGCCACGGAAGGCGTTTCGTTGCCATAAAGTTATTGCGACGAAATATATTTTGTGGCAAATAGAGCCTATAGCAACGAACATTATTCATGGAATATAGTGGAATCGCAACATAGTAGCGGCGTTGCAACATCCTATCACAACGAAATACCAATTTTGCATACAGGTTTATCGCAACGGTAAAATTTGTGGTAGCATATTGAGCATATGATATTTTATTATAATTTGTTGTTGCAAATTAATAATCAAATTAGGAACACGGCTGGATCAAAAACACATATATTAATTCAACACATAATAATTTAAAAGTGCCACCACTCATGCAGGAATTACATATCAATCTCCAAACTTAAACAAAGGGTACAACTCATGCAGACAATGTTTCAGGTGTGAAGGAATTACCACTCATGTAGGGCCTAACTTTATTTCCTTGATTTACATTATTGTTCAGAGGGACGTGAGTAAGATGAAGGTGGAAAACCTGGAGGATTTCAAGGAGCGGTTGTGGGAGCTGTCATCAAATAGAATACCGATGCAGACAATGTTTCAGGTGGACAATATATTCAAGACACTATCAGAGATGTTTCCAGCTCCTATGAGGCGAGTGCAAAACTAACAATCCAGTAGAATCTATCTCCAGTCACATGAATAGATTGAATCATATACTGCCCTTCTGTATCTGTCGTTCACGTATGGGTCCCAGATAGCTTGAGATTCTTCCTTTTGCTTAATTTTCTTGAGAAGTTTGAATTGTTGACTGTGATGGCAATTTGATGAATCATATGAACAATTCAAAGCATAGAAATAAAGAGGCAGCATAGAGAAACTTGTTTTAATTCATCTTATTAACTGACCGAATATAGTTACGAGTTATGATTCTGTGCATCACATAGATCTTGCATAAAGCAAATCTTATGGACACTATATGTAAGCATTCATTTCTTTTTTTTTCTTGTAATTAACAAGGGAATTTTTGCACCTCCTTATATTATCCCCTGTTAATGATTTAGTTTTGAAAAATGGTTGCTTACACTTTTCATTTTTTGTGAGTGTTGAATGCTGATACAAGGGAAGTCCAATGCAATGCAATTTGTCCATAGGAAATATTTCAGCATAAAAAAACAGAACTCTGTGTTTATGTGCTCTGAACTGATGGAGAAGTTGAAGACTGGATTCATTTATCCTTCGTGTGCAACTTCTGTGAACAATGATTTTTTAGGCATTTCAGTAAAGAACCTTGCGCCCTAACATATTGTTTGGGATGTTGCTCTTGAGCATTTATACATGCTTGATTGCTTGTACAAGCAACGGATGCAGCCGACTCCCATGAGGGTTTCTTCTAGGGGCTATACATAATCAACCGGGGGTGCTAAACCTGCCTTGAGTTTATTGGAATACGCGTAGGCTACGGAAGCAGAAAACAAAACTTTTCTACCGCGCACCCAAGAACATCATGCTAAGGAAGGATCATGGATCGTTACCACTTAGACGCGCAGCGCAATGTGAAGAAGAATTGGAAACCGATCCAATCTCGCGCCGAGGTAGTAGTGGAAGTAGCCGATCGTCCCAACAGATCGTCTCCTCCACGCACGCCGATCAAGATCGCAACGAGCAGCGCCTCCACCGGTATCCACACGTCCGGCCGAACGCCAATCGCGAGTGTACTAGCACTCGTGAGCGCTAGGGTTTGGCTCGGGAGGTGGCGGCTAGGGTATTGCTAGATGTTAAGCGGGACGAATCCCTCCGCCTCGCCTCCATATATATAGACCTCCTCACGTGGGCCTCGTGGACCGAGGCCCAATAGGAGTCTATTCGGATCTCTATCCGAATTGAGCCCATATCCGAATCATATTCGAATTAGTGTTCCAACCCGTTAAGCGTGCGACCACAGAGGTTCACGTATACTTGGTCGTGACTCGAAACGCCTTTCCGATTACCATGTTAATAGCGGCCTCTAGTAAGACATATTAACCCCAAAGTATATGTAAAGATCATATCGGCTGAACTGTAATGTTCTCTCATGTACGAATCCCTTTGCCTCACGATATAGATTGAGCTTAAGGCGAGACTGTGTCATCCTCTTAATAGCTCAATCACTCTCTCGATTCCGTGATGGATTATAAACTCGTGATTGACTCCTCAATCACCTTGGCATGGCCATGCACTTTCATAATCCATTACATCGAGGCCCGAGATATCTCTCCCATAAGGAGGGGCAAATTCTATCTTGATCATTCACATCCCACTACATGTTTCATGGCAAACCCGAAGACTACTTTTATGACTACCCGATTCACGGAGTAGTGTTTAGTAGTCCCAAAATAAGCTACTACTCATGTTGGGAACCATGATGATCTCAAGTCTAAGGACTCTACATAAACACTACTTGAGACCAAGCGATGACACATGGAATCTCTGCGGTGTCTCATGGCAGTCTATCCAACATATGTTCACTAACACATGTCCATATTATTGATTTGGTATCACCATACCATGATCCATGAGACATGATCATCAATCAATACATATGCTGATCTTTGTCTTTGAATCATATTTGTTCCTCATATGATATACGATCAGGGATCATTTAGAAATAGCAACATCTTAGTATTTAAGAGTCTCATGAATAAGTCACATACTCATTGATCAATAATGATGATGTCTATTCCAAGGAACAAAGTAATGTATCATAAACATAGTATGTGATATATACAACATCTCCATGTTGCCTCTAGGGCATATCACTAACAGAGTTTGTGTGATAGCATGTTTGCCCCTCCCTTTTGTGTGCTGCCTTCTTTTCCCCTGAGACAACTGAGTACAATAGTCTCATCGACAGGTGGTAAAACAAATCATTATGTGCTGACCCCAAATAACTATAGGGTCATTGTATTCCCCACAACTACCCAGAAATTCAGTTGTGAACAAAAATTGTATCATACCTACTTACAAATACCAATAGAAGGTTAGATAGAGTAAAATATGGCCCAATGGCTGAAATTAAAGAGAGTATTGTAGGGCTCCAGCCCAACATAACTTACAATCCAATAATTGAAACCCACAAGAAAAGCTTAAGTGCAATCGTAACCTTAATACATCAACATTGATCGTAACCCACAAGAAATTGTGTGCTTCGTAACTACCGTACTGTTCTCTTATCTCCCTCCCTCTTCAAGAGAATAGTAGGTAAAAAACAAAATGTGAATGCCTACTTGAATGGACTCGACATGAAAAAACTAAAGCGGGACAATACATAGAACAAAGTAACTCATGCAATTCGTCATTCTATCCTTCAATTGCAGATAGAATTAATGATGGAGTTGGAACATGGATGGCTAGGATCGAGATGGTGCCTGGCCTAATAGATTGTTCCTGCATGACATGCTTGTATGTACACTTTATGACCATGCTTGCAGATGTATTAGTGAATGAAAACTATCTCTTGGTCCATGTTGGGTAGGCATGCCAACTACATGCTTTGCTTCTTTCCACCAGGACAAACTAGCTAGGTCTCTGCAAGCCTGTTTAATTTGGGCCCTTGGTCATCAAGCCGACATGCGTCAAAGTATGAAAGTTTTAAATTGCACATGCCTCACCTTTGATAATGCATCCCTTAAGTCATCGCTTTGTGTTGATCTCCTTTGATGGCATGCCAGTTTTCGCTGATGAAGTTGGTTGTGTGATATGCGATAAGTTCCAAGTCCCTTGGAAGGAGATACATGAGGAAGTTCTCTTGGATGTGGCGGGTGGTGGTGTTGTTGGGCTAATCATATGGATCATCATGGGCTAATCATATGGATAATCATAATCCTTAGACTCTTCCTCCTCCTGGCCCTTCATGGGCTAATCATATGGATCATCATAATCCTCCGACATGTAATAGTCATTGTAGTCATTGGGCTCCTTAGGAGGGTCATATTGCTCCGAGTGGCAATTGTATCCATCCTCCTTAGGTGGAGGCGTAACTGTGCATGAGTGGGCATCATCACTACTACTACCATTGTTGTAATCATCGGGCATTTTGCAACTAGTAGTATAGACTGTGGAGCTAGCGAGATGGGATTAATTGCTGATGCTAACGTGTATATATAGTGTAGGGTCATCAATTATGTATTTTTGCGAAACTACTAATCCTACGATTGCAATAGGTTCTGATTGGCTACACCCCTTCTCCATCTCCTACCATAGGGCATGCATGAGCTTTCTAATGTCCTGATCCTCTAGGAGGCCACAAAACTATGTGCTTGATAATTTGCTTACCGTTCTCTCATGTCCCTCTTCAAATCTTCATACTTCTTTTGAGAAGAGACTAATAGGTAAGAAACAAATTGTGAATGCCTGCCTGAATGGACTCCGCATGACAAAAAATTGAAGCAAGAATACATATAACAAATTAACTCATGCAATTCATCACTCTTTCCTTCAATTGCAGATGGAATTAATGATCGAGTTGGAATCATGGATGTCTGGGATCGAGCTGGTGTTTGGCCTAATAGATTTTTCCTACATGACATGCCTCTATGTACACCTTAATGAAAAGGTTTGCAGATGTATTAGTGAACAAAAATTGTCTCTTGGTCCATATTGGGTAGGAATGCCAATGGCATGCTATGATTCTTTCCACTAGGACTAACTAGTTAGGTCTTTTCGAGCCCATTTAATTTTGGACCTTGGTAATTAGGCCGACAAGCCTCAAAGTATGAGAGTTTTAATTTGTACTAGCATTTCTCTTGTCATAAGGGCCTCAAAGTATGACCCATCAAGTAAAGGCGAATGACCCATGGACTGAGTAAGACATTCTACCTCACCTTCAATGATGCATCCCTCGGTAGGTTCACCTCCATCTTTGACTACTAGTGTGTTAAGTCATCACTCTGTGTTGATCTCCTTCAGTGGCCTGCTAGTTTTCACCGAGGAAGTTGCCATGTGGTATGTCCTAAGTTCCAAGTCCTTTGGAAGGACATACATGTGGAAGTTCTCTCGGTGTGGCTGCTGGTGGTATTGTTGTCACTCGCATGGAGAACTTGAAGCACTTATCTCTATCACATGAACATATTGTTGAAGACCTTTCATGAATACTTCCAACGATGCCATCATTGTCCCTACCTTTGATAGTACGCTCGAGAGTAGCACTTCCAATAGGAGAGTCCTAACATTTGATACATACTAGCACACCCATGGTAGCTTTGCAACATACCAGAGAAGATCCCGATGTTGTTGTCAAAAAGCCATTGGCCATGCCTAGTATGTTGCCAACTGAGGTATTCTCTAATGTGGTTCCTATTGGAGAACTATCAGCTAAGATGTCTACACCAATGAAAGAACCCCTATTGGTGATGGAGAAGGGCCAGGTTGAATCTATAGAGGCTAACACCATTGCTTGTGTTGAGCCAAATTCAGAGGTTGTGTCTTAGTTTGTCTCATCAATTTGTTCACCTCCAGATCATTAGAAGTGAAAGGTAAAAAGGTTAAGCAATTATGTCAGTAACCTACCCCTCGAAGGAGTGTTCGCTTAGCTTCTAAAGCAAAAGTGAGATGACTTGATACGAAGCAGGAGGTGCAGTACAAGTTGATGAAGAAGTTGGTCATCCTTGGAAAGAACGATGAAGTGGATGAGAGTGTTGTAGATTTTTAGAGCTATTCAATGAGTCATTCCCACCAAGTGTGATTATGGAACTTTTGTTCGGATTAGGTAAGTTGAAGGGCCCTTTTGGTGATATATGTGTTTAGGTAGATGGTGAGATGGCTTCTTGACTCTACTTTCATTTAAGGTGACTAACTTGGTGAGTTGAGGAGGACCTCATCATCAGTGTAGCTAGTTTATAGTAGCTAGGTAGTGTTGGTCGTTCTATGTATTGATGTTCTTATTTTGTGTTTGTGTGGATGTTGTTTACTCAATGTTGAAAGTGTTGTCCACCTTGGACAAGTGTTTGTAAACTTCTTCTCTTAATGAAATAGAATGTAGCTCTTTTGTATTCTCTTCAAAGAAAATGATAACCTATACTTGTCAAAGGCAGGAGTATATCAATGACATAGCAATCATGCCTACCTTCTCCCCACCAACCCTAGTTAACCCTAATGTCTATGCATTCCATGTTGAATCCATTGATTTGGTGGCAATATTCTATAAAGTGGGCATGAGACCCAACACAACAAAAGAATGGCCCAATGAAGCCCATGTATGGGTGTGAGAGCATGTAATATGCATGAAATACAAACACTGGGGCCGAGTGCATTCTAACCCTAGGGTGAGCTCTTTCGCATGAAGCAAAGACGAAAGTATAAGCAGAGTTGGTGTAAGTTCATGTGATAATGGAAAATCCACATAAATAACCCACCCAACCTGTGGGTGAGAATCGAATTCTAATTATTAGCCAGAGATGAGATGCTACATTGTTGGGTTATTTAACAGTTGGAATTTATGAAACAACCCTTTGGAGTTGTATAAAACTATAGTAGTATATGTTTGGAACACATGAATGTAACAAAAAAGTTGTAAAAATTCCATAGGGAACAGTTCAACTCCCGTGTGAATTGAGAAAAAACCTATGCAATCTAAATAGGGTCTAAATCTTTGTAGTGGAATTGGTGGAAAATGACTTGGTTACAATTAATAACTTAGAGCATCTCTGATGCTCAACCATGGATACTATCCACGTAGAAGAGAGATGCCACGTTAACATGGATATATAATATCTTCAAATAGGACTATGGTAGCTTCAATTAATTAATGTGGGTCTAGTGTGTAGCAACTCTCTTTTAGTACATTGGAGTCTCACATACCTTCTCTGTAGATTTCTGTGGACCACTCAGAAGTTAATATGAATTGGAGTAGGGGTGTAGCTTCGCTTCAGATTTTGTGGGCACACCCTAAACCTACTACACATTGTAGTGGGGATTTTGGGTGGACTTAAAACTCATTAGAGTTGGTGCATCATGTAAACTTCCTTATCATATCATACCACATACAATAAAGACATGGCTCTAGATATTCAGCCTATTCATATTGGCTGTGGTTGATAGCTTTTGGCTACGGTTAATGGCTTTTGATTAAAAATAAATAGTAGTGGCTAAAAAAGTGGCTTTTAGAAAGAGAGGACGAATGATGAGGAAAGTGAGGGAGAGGTATATACACACAATGGGAGAGAGAGGAGTGGGGTGTTTTATGCACCTATGACCTCCTGCCTTATCCCTAAAGCAAGACAGAAGCAAAAGGAATGGAAAGCCGAGTGTTATCTTGGCTTTTGGCTTCTCCAAGCAGAAGCCTATATGAATAGACCTGCATCTCTATATTTCTATCAAGTCTTGTTCTTTATTTTTGAAACCAAGTGCAGGGGCTCTACCATTCCATTAAAGAAGCAGAGAATACAAATACTGCCCCTAAAGGGAAGACACTACATACACCAACACCAGGGAAGGAGCCCGAAAGCTAAACTCCTACCAAAACAAGCACCAACAAGACAAGCACCTTACGGAGCAACCCACAATCATGACCCCAGCTACAAACTACTGCCTCATGATGAGAAACGAAGAGGAGCCCTATGTGTCACCTAGCTTACAATAAAAAATCCAACCAGCTATCAAAGAGGCATTGCACAATGCTGAAGAACAACTCTTGGAAGGGCTTAAAGTGTAGCCACCCCACCATGGCTGCGCCATCACCACTACCACCAACAACAAAAGACAAAGCCACAAAAAAGCACTAGGGACCACAACAAGCACAATACGCTTAGGACAACCAGCAAGAGTACATATTGAAGTGGGTGAGAAAATGACCCCTTTGCTCTCACTATGATGTGGACAAGCGAGCAACGCCGACTTCTCCCCCACCTCCCGCGGTGCTCACCGATGGTAGCCTTGTAAAGCTAGGAATTGCACCGTAACACCCACTCAAGGGTTATGAGTTTTATTTATAGCAGAAAAGAGTGCATCATGGTTACATGAGATCCTCATCTACGGGAACTAAACTTGGGACATTACAACATTCTTCAGATTACAAGTACTTGGTTGTTGTCAGATATTAGGCTATTGCTAGATATGCTACAACTAACTTTGAAGGCTTAGCATCAATTCAGGGAGAAGTGCGCTAGCTCTACAGAAGAAGCGGTGCATAGTTCTATCCTTTTAACATCCTCCCACAATCTCAACTTGGCCAAAGATTGAGATTGTGTTTGCACAAGTGCAATGCCTGTGCAGCAAGTGCTTTTTTTTAAAGATATCTGCCACTTGATCCTTAGAGGATATGAACCGTACCTCCAAATTCTTGTAAGCAACTTGTTCTCTAATAAAATGGAAATCAATCTCCACATGTTTAGTCCTGGCATGAAAAATCAGATTTGTAGTGAGATAAGTAGCTCCAATGTTGTCAAACCATAAGGAGGGAGGCCTGGCCTGATAGACTACAAGTTCCTTCAATAGTGACTAAACCCACATGACTTCAGTAGTAGCGTTGGCAATAGCTATATATTCAGCCTTGGTACTGACTGTGAGATCATAGGCTATTTTCTTGAACTCCATGAAACAAGATTAGACCCAAAGAAGACACATGAAAGCCATTGGTAGAACTCCAATCGTCAAGACAACGGACCCAATCTGCGTCTGAAAACACACTGAGCAAGGTGGAGTTAGACTTATGAATATGCAATCCTATGTCTATCGGAACCAGAATTATTCATTCCAAATTCCTCTGTGATTTCTGCACTATTCCCTGGATCAGTAGCTAGTGCTCACAGATACATCACTGTATATCAACAACATATTTTTGCGAAAGCGTGATTTATACAGTAATAACTTACACATGGGTCGATTGGGCCAAAAATAGAGAATACAGCAGTGGAAACCTTCACACAATGGGAACCCTCAGGACTTGCCCACAAGCAGCCAACTGGGGTTTCGCGACCTAGTTCTTGGCCTTCTTGGATACCAGCTCTGTCGACCCTTTTTGAAGCATTTCAGGGTCTCTTCTCCTTGTTTCTATTTTGACTGGATGAGGATAATTAAGCAAGAGTGAGCACAAACGTACTCAATAAGCCATCACACAGAATGCAGCGATAATAATACTACATGCAAGGCTATGAAAGGAGGCTTGGGGTCATTTTATTTGCTAAAGCAGCATTCCCAAATATCATAAGTAAAATTCCTGTGACTTAGCACTTTTAACCAAAACGTAAGTTGTAAAGGGAGAATGCAATAGTAATAATAGCGCATGCTACATTCACCTTTTACAATGCATGGTTACCTCCACCGATGCTAGATTTTATAACCACTAGACTACGTCCATCCAGAAAAAGTTAAAGCCAGAGTACCTCCCTCTGATAGATTTTTTTATCCCGCCCATAAAAGGTTTTTGAAATAGAACTAATTCGAGGATTTTCCTATGTCCACCTTTGACCGTGGGCATGACTATTCGAATAGTTTAGACTTTGTAGAGTTTGTACATCTGTACCCACAAGAGATAATCAGCCCGACTGGCCAATGTGATTCCTTAGTCATATAGATCGAGAGATCATCACGAGGCCTTTACAATACCTTTCCCCCTAAGCATATCATCCCCATGGGGTTGAACCCATAAGTTGTGAGGGATGTCACTCATAGCAGCTGGCGCAGCTGGATACTTCTTCCACAACACCACCCTATACGTCGTACTTCACCTTTACTCGGTGTTCCTTCAGGTAGAACCTTCTTTGGTCTCCTGCACCCCACTTCATACACCTGACTGACATGTGAGATGCCTTCAGGGGTCTAGTAAATTATTCAGCCAAGCCTACACTTTGTTAGCTTGTGGTTTGCACTGTTTTACATGTAGAGGTCATATAGGATTAAGTCCTTAATTCGTCTAGGCGGTGCTTACCACAACCCTATATTTCATGCTACGTCCACACCAACCACTCTTACCAACCGCCCAGACAGGTAAAGCAAGTTTTAGTATTTTAGAAAGATAAGATGTACCAAAATATCAGTCACCTACATCCAATGACTACCCAAAATAATTTCACATGCTTTAAGTAATGAGCCGGACAACTGAATGCCTTGGCTTTAGACTTGCTTGGCATTAAGTATGACTTAACTAGTAAAAATACCAATAATATCTAGGGTGACAAGGAATTAGTTAAATCAAACGGTAAAGAGTATCATAATAATACTGGTATCATAAAAGGGTAATATCTACTTTACATTTGAAAGAACATAATTTTTGTAAAATGTAGGATCAATATGATCAAAGTGATGACTTGCCTTGCTTATTTACCGCGGCCTTGTTTTAGCGCAAAGCCAATTTAATTAGTCCATCGTATTAAATCTTGAATCCTTCTTTCTCGATAATTTGAACTCGCTTGAGCTTGTCGTCTTTAGACTGCAGCTTCTAATATGCGGCAAATAAACGAAGAACCAAATAAATGCAAATAGCGGCAAAAGTTTAGTTCACATTAATTGAACTCATTTAATGTTGCTTAAGAATTGAGAGTAGAGAGGGAGTGGTTGAAACGGATTTGAGTGGAGGAAGAAGTTGTCTAGACAACTTTACCGTGAGGGAAAATTTTAGATCTTTAGGCAGATTTAAGAACAAAACTTCTGCTGGGTTCAAGGTAAAAGGTTAGATAAGGAATGCTATATCTTGATCCCTTTTTTATAACTTCTTTTATAAGATTTTATATTTATCAAGGAAGTTCCAAGAGTTAAGTTGGACTTATGTATCTTTTGAAAGATTGCCTGAGAAGGCGATTTGCCAGATACTTGAATCCAGGTATTTTATGGTTTCAGATATAGGATGGAGTGGGGTATTTATCCAATTACGATTAGGAGCAGGGTTGATTATTTTGATGATTAACAAATCTATTAGGGATTGAACGAAGGTTGTATTTTTAATTAAGGTGTGAGTTATGAATTGACAAGTTTCCCATGAGTTTAATCTTAACTATTTAGATGATGATCGGATAAGTACTTTAGGTGCAAAGATAGGCTTTAGGCAAGATTCTTAGGTAATGGTGTTAATTACTCAAGAGTTGTTATTTTATGATCTTTCTCTTGCATGATTTAGATTTAGGATGCATGTTTGAATTATCTTGGGGTCAGATATTTAAGGTGGAAAGTAATAATCCTTTATTTAGGTTTAAGAATCTTTTAATCTGAAAGAGGTTCGAATCTTTGTGTTTTATTAAAGATTTGAATTACAGTTTTCTTAAGCATTACTTAAAAAGAGGAGTTTTAATGGCTTTAGGAATGAACCATCTATTGCTGGCATCTTAGGTGCAAAAGAATATGGTTAAATTAATGAGCTAGGTTTGCTTTAGCAGACATGTGCTCAAGATAAAGATACAAGAGATATTATGAAATCTTAGCTCCTGGTATTATTTTATTAATAGAAATAAAAGGTGACTCAATGATTTTGCTGATGTATGTTATCGCTATTTTACAAGTCAAGGTTTAAGTAGACTTGATTTGCGTTAGTTGATTTAAATCCAGGGAGAAAAACATGTGGTAAAAGAATCAAAGTTCCGGTAGATTTTGGGTTTGGTTTGAATCATTCTTGAATTGTTATTGCTCATTAAACTTTGACATCTATAATTAGCAAGATTAGGCTAATTACTTGGAAATTAGTCATGAGAGTTTAATAAATTCTTTCATAAAGTTCTCTTTGATTTTTGGTACATATTCCTGTTTAATCTTGCAATTACATTTTCATTCCTAACACTATTTTCCAGAGTTATCCATTGGAATTTGTAGAATAACTTCTCACAAGATAGTAATGTATGGCATGATACAAATGATAACCAACAGCTGAACACAAATTTCAGCGGAGCCCACCTGTCACAGAAAAAAGAGGAGGCCGAGGACTTAGGTGCATTCAGCTAAAACGAAGGAGAGGGCTCGGCCGAGGAAAGCAGGGAGGGGCACGACACGCTTCTAGGTGGTGGTGCAGCTGACGGGGGACGACCAGAGAGGCGACAACCGAATTTCCAGGTGGTCGAGGAAGCAATGTGTGGCGACAGAAATTTAGGTTTACCCAGAACTTTGAGAATTCAGATTTTAATTTCGAAGTATTAGTTCTTGATCTTGCTCATTTGTTTTGATAAATTGAACTTTTGCCGACAGAAATTCC
Source organism: Melocanna baccifera (assembly GCA_036346265.1). Taxonomy (NCBI): domain Eukaryota; kingdom Viridiplantae; phylum Streptophyta; class Magnoliopsida; order Poales; family Poaceae; genus Melocanna; species Melocanna baccifera. Next base: position 13,331,586 of record CM070692.1, read on the forward strand.
AAATCAAGAACTTAGATAAACAAAATTTTGAAATGTACAGAGAATCGTAAAAGATTTTTCATTGTTTTGCAAAACACACTAGTCCTGTATTTTTGGGATGTTACAAATCCTACCCCCCCCCCCCTTAAAATGAATCTATCCCTGAGATTCGGGTAGAGTAGAAAGAAGGAGGTGGGGACAAGCTGGCTAGCAGTAGGTTACAAGGTTCTGCTTGGCGAGTCATCATTTCCTTGGAGTAGTCGGGAGAGAGAAGAAACCTGCACAAAAGAGGGTTAACACTTAGAGAGATGAGGTGCGTAGGGAAACCTTGGTCTTCAATGTAGACTTCGTAGCGGTTGCCTCTTCATACACTATAGTCAACTTTCCAGGTGACCATGTTGTCCATTAATGCTGAGCCCAAGAATCGTAGTAATAGTCCATTATTAGGGTGTCTTGACATTCTGGTGTTATCCTGGCTACCCCCCTTAAAATTAGGTATCCGTTACTGATTTCTTTTATCAATTTCCGCCATGACGATCCTGATGGCAACTTGCAGGCTTATCCGTTGTATCTCGGCAGCTTTGGTTAGTATGATACTCATGGTACAATCCTTGGGGCAATTATCTTGTCCTTCACAAAGAAAGCATGTGACTTTGCTCACGGGACATTCTCCGATTTAGTGATCTTCGTCACAGTTTGAGCAACTGACGGCGCATTGGTCATCTTGATGTCCTTTTTCTCCGTACTGTATACATGCCACTAAGTTTTGGAGGCAATTTCCTGCTAGGTGATGTTCCTTGCAGTAGGGACAATAGGGGATTTGACAATTATAGCAATAATGCCCTTTTTGTCTGTAGGTGAAACACAATCCTCTTTTATCCAATCGTAGTGGAGGACACGATTGGACGCTATGTCCTTTCCTGCCACATTCACAGCATTCAGTAGTCGGCAGAGCTTCTGGATCTGAAGGTAGCTTTGGGGTAAGCATAGTTTGTCCTTGAATAGTGTCCTTGGCGATAAAACATTCCATGATGCCTAAGGAAATCACAACAAGGCTTTTACAATGCTCTACCTCAACTTAATCCTACCCGCTAGGGTTTCGCATCACACCCCCCTCGCGCCACATGGAAATCAGCAACCATGTTCATCACAATAGCAGAATCGAAACTAGAATATCACAAATTAATCAGCCAGATCTATCCCATACTAGACATGTGGTTTGCACGATAAAGCTCAGATCAATGGCGCACAAAGTTAAGTCCTTAAATCTACCCGGACGAGACCACCACATGCCACGAAGTGAACCTGCACTTCCCCCTTTACTGCACGATCACTCGCCCAAGCGAAAAACCAAGTTTGTATAACCACGCCAATGACACACCAATGTCATGGCATAAATTTTGATAATAGTGGCACCAACCACGGTTCCATATTCCATTAAGTCAAGTTGAATATTCACATGCGATGATAAACCCTTTCATAAAATAAGCAAGGCTAAGCATTCTAATCGTACAACTCATATGACATCTAGCATAGCATCACTAGTAAATTTCCTAACCTATGGTGACAATGGTATTATGGCATTCAATTTATCAAGGCGGGGTAATTCAATATGGGATGGTAACTACCATATACAAAGTTTGTAATTAAATAGCGATGCAATGTAATTTAAAATAAAATAATTAAATAATAGATTGTAAATTGGGTTCAACATGATCAAAGGACATGACTTGCCTTGGTTATGCTCAGCGAGGTGCTCTGGGTCTTCTGGCGTCGCCCCCGCTCCTCCGGAATCGAAATCTAACGAGAGAGAAAGCGACCGAAACAACAAAAACAAATCAAATAAACTTCAAAGGAATTCCAAAAACCTTGAAACCAAAACCAAAAGGTAGAGCTCGATTTTAGGTGAATTTCAAAATCCTGAAAATTCAGAAAATCTACTGTGCTGTGGACCCAGCGCATGGAAAAGCATGTCCACGCTGGACCCGGTCCACGAAACAGTGCGCACGGCGGGGCGGCGCTGACGCGGCGGCCTAGGGTTGATGTGGCAGCATGCAGTGCTAACACGTGGCTAGGGCTGATGTGGCACTGACGTGGGATGCTGACGTGGTAGTAGGGGCGGGTTTTGGCTGACGTGGCGCTGACATGGTAGGACACGTGGCACTAGGGCCGACGTGGCATGACACGTGGTTAGGGCTGACGTGAGACTTCAGCCTACGCCATGTGAAGTTTCTCGCGGCCTACGCCACGCTCACATTCAGCCTGTAGCGAAACTATACTTGGAATTTCACAAACTACTTAGCCAGGTCTGTCCCATACCGGACCTGTGGTAGTACGAAGTGACTTTGCAAAATGAATCATAGAAATGGTCCTTAATTGACTTAGGCTCAATCCACATACCCACATGCACAACAATCAACCATGTATCTCCAAACATGAGGTATGCCGGCACCCCACCACCTAACTAATATCCTAAGTCCAAATCAATTTTCTATTTTCATTTTAAAACCATTTCATAAACTTTCCTGACTCACCGAAGTTAAGAATTCATTGAGAGTATTTGTCATTTCATGTGAAATAATTGATCCCACCTAAATCATTCTAAGCCAAGCTAAGCAATTCTATAAAATTTCAAGTTAATACTATGGTACTATCTAGTTTTCAGCTAAGGTGACAAGGTGGGTGAAATTCAAGGTCAAATTGGCCACATTCAAAGGATCATGGGTATATCTAACATTTAAACTTGAATTTAAATTACATTTGAATAAAAGTACGCATGCATATACAGTAAAACAACATAATTAGATTTGAAATACTGGGGTCAACATGGTCAAAGGTGTAACTTGCCTTGCTCGAAGTCTTGCTGCAAATCGTCGAAGTCGTAATCTCCTGAATCGTCAAAATCTAACGTGAAGAACTAATTCAAAAAAAATTCAAAAACAAAATTCAAATAAATTCAAAAATTCAAAAGAAGTGCAGAAATGGAAAGTTCATGATTTTAGAAAATTTTAGAAATTTGAATGGGTCAATTTGGAGTTAAAATGAAGAAGTTATGGCTTTCGAAAGTTTAAATACAATTTGTAATTATTTTTCTGAAGGAAAATAATAATTATGACATCAGCAGCACAATTAATATTCGACCGAATTAACTTTAAACGAAAAATCGGTTTTATTGTGTCAGCATGATGTCAGCCCTGATAATTAAATAATCGGAGTGAGGCTGACATGTGGGTCCAGTTCACGATGGACTGAGTCCACGGACCCGAGGGGGCTGAGGTGGCGCGTGGTCTGACGGGGCGCGGGGTGGTGCTGGCTTGGGCGGCCTGAGACGTACATGGCGCCTGTGTGGCAGCCACGTCGACTGCCACCTCGACCCGATTGCTGACGTGGCAGGGACGGCCGACGGTGGCGCACGGGGACCGATGGTCGCCGGCGTTCCAGCGGGCGACGGTGCTGGCCAAGTGTACCAGGAGGTAGAGGAGAGTGAGAGGAGTCCAACGGTACCTTGCACGGAGCTCGAGGCTGGCCGGTGCGGTCTAGCGGCGGAGAGAGGCGGCGGTCGAAGGAGGCTTCACGGCGGCGGAGGTGCTCCAGTGGCGCACGTGCTCGGGGAAGGGAGGGCTTTTGATCGCCGAGGCACGAGCAAGGTGTTGGTGACGTCGACGAGGAGAGGGAGGCCTGGTGTCGCCGGAATTGCTCGCCGGAGTAGAGAGTGGCCGGCGGAGGAGAATAAGCTCGGGGAGGGCTCTGAGGCTTTAGCGCTCGAATTGAGAGGCGAGGGAGGAAGACATGGCGGGGAAGACGGTGCTGACAAGGGGGACCCACCGGTCAGCGAGAGAGAAAGAAAGGAAAGAGAGGGAGGCGGCTGTTGGATTGGTGACAGGTGGCAGGGCGAGGATCGGGGCTGCCAGATCTAGAGTGAACCGTTAAGTGAAAGGGGACGATCGTGATTCTATCCGGCAACGGGGATTAAATATGAGCCGATCGAGTGCCTTAAGTGATAGGGAACGACTGAGATTTAAATTGGCAATAGTGGACGGTCTCGATTAAGCCACTCGTCAGCCCTAGGGGAGAGGGAGGCGGTTGAAGTGGTAAGTGATCAGGTGCGGCTGGGATTGATTCGGGCGGGAGGTGGCCGGTCCGATGCACGACACATGTCGGCCAGGGAGGGAAGGGGGGGGGAGAGGGTTTTAAGTGACAGCGGACGACTCGGATTGAATTCGGCGGTGGGGATCGGCCCTGGGGATGGTTTTGGATTTTATTTCTTTTTTTATTTTCAGAAATACTTAGGAGGCTTTAAAATACTCAAAAAAAGACCAAATAAAATTTGAAAATTTCAGAAAAATAAAACGCACTTATTTTTGACTTTGCAAAATGAAATAAATTTATTTTGGCTTTTATACAATGAACATTTTAATTCTTCTCATTTCAAGGCTTGGAATAAAATCTAGAAAAACCCTTTAAAAGGAAAATTTTTTTGGGATGTTACAAACCTACCCCCTTAAAAGAAATCTCACCCTCGAGATTTGCACTGACTAGCAAAAGAGATGGGGATGGTTGGCCTTTAAATCCTCTTCTCGCTCCCAGGTGGCTTCGTATTCGGTGTGGTTATTCCACTGAACCTTGCAGAATCTGATGGTCTTCCTTCTGGTCGGACGCTCTGCTGTCTCGAGGATCTTGATCGGCTGCTCCTGATAGGTGAGATCATCTTGAAGATCCAAGGTTTCCAATGCAGCTTGCTCTATGGGTACTTAGAGGCACTTCTTCAGTTGAGAGACGTGAAAGACGTTGTGCACTCCTTCCATGCTCGGTGGCAGCTCCAACTGATATGCAACTTCACCCCTTCTGCTTAAGATTTTGAAAGGCCCACAAACCTAGGTGCCAGTTTTCCTCTGACTTGAAACCTCTTGACTCCTCGGAGTGGGGACACTCTGAGATAGACGTAGTCCCTGACCTCGAAGGTCAAGTCTCGACGACGGTTGTCCGCATAACTCTTTTGTCGAGATTGGGCTATTTTCAGTCTGTCCTTGATCTTTCTCACTTTATCTTCGGCGTCTTGAAGTAGGTTTGGACCAGCTTCTTATGGTTCTCCTTGCTGTTCCCAAAGCAAGGGTGTCCTGCACTTCTTGCCATACAAAGCTTCGAAAGGTGTCATCTACAGACTGGCTTGGTAGCTATTATTGTACGAGAACTCTGCATAAGGCAATGAACAGTCCCAACTGCTTTCAAAATCTAGCGTACAAGCTCTTAACATATCCTCGAGTACTTGATTTACTCTTTTGGTTTGACCATCCGTCTGGGGATGGTAAGCTGTACTGAAACTGAGCTTACTTTCTAACTCTTCATGCAGTTTCTGCCAAAATCGAGAAGTGAACTGACTGCCTCAATCCGACACTATCTTCTTGGGAACTCCATGTAGGCACACAATTCGGGACATGTACAGTTCAGCTAATTTACTCCCGAAGTAAGTGGTCTTGACTGGTATGAAGTGAGCTACTTTCGTCAATCGGTCGACGATTACCCAAATCAAATCATAACCCGATTGAGTTATCGGAAGTCCGGTTATGAAATCCATACTGATTTCTTTCCACTTCCAATTTGGGATCGGCAAAGGTTGTAAAAGTCCAGCGGGTCTCTGATGCTCTGCTTTAACTCGTTGACTGGTGTCACAGGCTCCAATAAACTCTACTATCTCCCTTTTCATACTGACCCACCAGTATCTTTCCCTCAGGTCCTGGTACATCTTGGTACGACCTGGATGAATGGAGTATGGGGTGTCATGAGCTTCTTTGAGAATCAGGTTTTTGATTTCTTGATTATTCAGCACACAGATGCGGTTCTCGAACCAAACAGTGCCATGTTCATCTTCACTGAATCCTGGTGCTTTGCCTCTCCTCATATTCTTTTTGATTTCCTGAATATCCTCATCCACTTTTTGAGCTTCTTTGATCTATTCTAGCAGGGCTGGTTGGATTTCCAAAGTGATGAGAATGCTTGGATTCACGAGATTTAGGCTTAGACGGGCGATTCCCTCCTGAAATCGGGTCTGGTCTTCCTCCGATAAAACCATATTTGTATAGGACTTCCTGCTCAAGGCATCGGCCACAATATTAGCTTTTCCAGGATGGTAATGTATTCCAATATCATAGTCTTTTATCAATTTCAGCCACCTTCGCTGCCTTAGGTTGAGTTCTGCTTGGTTGAAGATGTACTTCAGGCTCTTATGGTCCGTGTACACTTCACAACGGTTACCGATAAGATAGTGGCGTCAGATCTTCAAAGCATGCACTACGGTTGCTAACTCCAAGTCATGAGTAGGATAATTGCACTCATGAGGCCTTAGTTGGCGCGATGCATAGGCTACTACTTTGCCTTCTTGCATCAAGACAAAGCCTAAGCCAAGGCGAGAGGCATCGCAGAAAACATCAAAGTCCTTATGCACATCCGGCAGAACAAGCACGGGTGCTGAGACTAGCATTTTCTTGAGGGTCTGAAAACTCTGCTCACAAGCTTTCGTCCATTCGAACTTCTTTCCTTCCTTAACAACTGTATCATGGGCTTGGCTAATTCGGAGAATCCTGCTATGAATCGACGGTAATAATTCGCAAGTCCAAGGAAGCTCCTTACTTCTGTTACTGACTTTGGTTGCTTCCATTCTATAACTGCTTCTATCTTGGAAGGATCTACAGCAATTCCTTCAGCTGTCACGATGTGTCCGAGGAAAGCAATCTCCTTAAGCCAAAATTCACATTTACTGAATTTGGCGAAAAGCTGATGCACTCAAAGCTTTTCCAAAGTTATCCTAAGATGCTGTTCATGTTCTTCTTTATTCTTGGAGTAGATGAGAATGTCATCAATGAAGATCACCACGAACTTATCAAAGTATTTCATGAATACACTGTTCTTCATGCTCATGAAATAGGCAGGTGCATTGGTCAGTCCAAACGACATGACAGTGAACTCATAATGTCCATATCGAGTGGAGAATGCAGTCTTAGGAATGTCCTCTTCACGGATCTTCAATTGGTGATACCCTGACTGCAAATCAATCTTGGAGAAGATGACAGCTCCCTTCAATTGGTCAAACAAGTCATCAATCCTGGGCAGAGGGTACTTATTCTTGATTGTGACATCGTTGAAGGCTCAGTACACCACACATAGCCTCAAACTTTCATCATTTTTCTTGACGAACAGCACAGGTGCTCCCCAAGGCGACGAGCTTGGACGGATGTATCCCTTATCTTCCAAATCCTGAAGCTACTTCTTCAACTCTGCTAACTCGTTAGCAGGAATCCGATAAGGTCTCTTGGATATTTGAGCAGTGCTTGGGGCTAGGTCAATCACAAACTCGATTTCCCTATCTAGCGGTATCCCAGGTAACTCTTTGGGAAACACTTCTGGGTATTTCCTCACCACATGTACTTCTTCCAAAGCTTGGAGATGATTAAGGGCACATCCTTCTTCTTTCGGAATTTGAGGAGAGAAGGTCACTTCTGTGCCTTGGTCATTGGTGAGGGTGATGGATTAGGTAGCACAATTGATCTGACCTTGATTTTTGGCTAACCAATTTATTCTGAGAATGACATCCAACCCTTGTGATTCTAAAACCAAAAGGTCGGCCAGGAATAGGGTTCCATCTAGGAGCAATTCTACTTTTGGGCACAAAGTCCTTGCTCTCATTTCTGCTCCAGGGGAGTGAACTATCATAGGGTTGCTAAGAGTAAGCATGCCCAACCCATGCTTATCCACAAAAGCTTTTGACACAAAAGAATGCGAAGTTCCGAAATAAAAAAGGACTGATGCTGGTACTGAGTTAACAAGGAACATACCCAGTACAACGTCCGGTGCGGCCTGAGCTTCTTCAGCTGTCACATGGTTCACTCTCCCCTTAATGAAGGTCTACGGCTTCTGCTGCCCATGGTTTTGGCTTCCCGATGCTCCTGAGTTGGCTGCAACTTGCATCTTCTTGGGGCATGCCTTGGTATAGTGCCCTGTTTTCTTGTAGTAGAAACAGGTCACTCCGTCTGAAGGGGGACTGCCCTTCTGGACTTGGCCACCGGTAGCTGGAGTGTGGTTGGCCTGGAACTGCAAGCGGTTGGCTTAGAACGGCAGGCGGCTGGCTGATGGCTTGAACTTACTTGAGGAAGTCTTGAAGCTGCTGCCCTGTGGCCTGAACTTGTTTAACTGCGAAGGGGTGCTACGAGCCTTATGAGAACCTCCAGAGTTACTCCTCTGATTAGCCATTCTTCTCTTCCGATTCTCCATCTCCACGTGCTTGCCTTATTGGCGGATGGCCTTACTGATTAGCTGATGGAAGTCAGCATAGTCAGCTTCATCTGAGGCCACATCTTATGGGGCATAGCGGGCCAACTGGTTGAATTTTTGCACGTACTCATTCACTGTGTGGCTTCCTTGTCGGAGGGCTCAGAATTCCTTCTTCTTCAGGGTCATGGTACCGGTGGAGATGTGAGCTTTGCGGAAGCTCTGCATGAACTCGTTCCATGTCACGGCCTGAGGGTTGGCATGAGTGGCAGTGAAGGTATCCCACCATTCAGAAGCAGGTCCATTCAATTGGTGGGTGGCGAACAAAACTCACTCCCGATCAGTACACTGTAGTATGTCCAACTTCTTGCCGATTGCCCGGAGCCAGTCATCGGCGTCCATGGGTTCTGCACTGCCAACAAAAGTTGGTGGCTTGATCCTTAGGAATTCTGATAATCTATTGGGCGGAGCTTGAGCAGGCTGGTGATGAACGTGGTGAGCGGGGTTGTTGATGGTCTGAACTAAAAGTTGGATCAACTGATTCTGGTTGGCCATCAATTGAGCCCAATCTGGTCTTGCTGCTGGCGAAGGCGGAGGGATAGGAGCAGATTGGCTACCCTGAGCTCCGGGGTTGGCATCGTCGTTGAGGTTCCTCCTTGTGTTCACCATCTGCCGAAGCTTCCATATTTAGAGGAGAGAGAGAGAACTAAAGGAGAGGTTTCTTGTAACAATCCCACCAACAAGAACACAGAAAAAGCAATGAAGAAACCGTGAATAAGAGTCAATAAAAACTTCTTTTATTTTATTATAATAGTCTTGCAGCTGTTAACAAAGGACTACATCTCGCTGATAGCGTTTTAAGAGTAAGACTCAGGGCTCTCTAAACACTGGTGCTACGCTTAAGTCTCTTCGGGGGTGGCTCTAAGGTAGCGGAGTCCTCATTGTCGGCACAGTAATTGGCAGCTCTTCCTCCACGGCGCGAAGTCTCTGTGTCATGGACTGCAGCTCATCTAGGGCGGCCTGGTACACAGAGTCCATGGCCTTGGTGAGTTCCACCTGCTGGATGAGACGAGGGTTGCTCTCGTACTTTGTGGACGCGAACTCACTGGCAAAGTTGACTGGAACTCTGATGGGGTAGTAGCAGAAGTTGGTGCGCTGCAGTTCCAACGTGTAAAGGTTCCTCAGCTGACGAATAGCTTTGCGGGCTGCATCCTGAACACCGGCGTCGAAGGTGTGGATGGATGCTTGGTCTCTAAAGTTGGCGATGATCCTTACTTCGACCCTTCAGCGTGTTTGATCTCCGTGTAGACCCAAGTATCCATGGTAGAGGGGACGGGGTTGGAAGCCCAACTCTCGCATGAGGCTGTAGAGGCAATCTGCGAGGTCTCCGACGAGGGTTCCGTGGGTGTCAGGACCCGGAACAACAACTCCAAGTCCCTCTGTGTAAATTGCACTATCCCAGGAAAAGCTAGTGCACACAGGGTTAACAGTAATGTATATTATGCAAAAATCACCACCGAATATTATTAAACGAAAGTACGGCCTTATGGCCAAGTTTTACAATAATGTGGCACAAGGCCAACAGAAAATAAAAGCAGCGGAAAACAATAAAGGTAGCAGAACAGCCCATCCAGCCTCCCACAGGCGAATGACTGTAAGACGCGTCCTACTCGCTGAAGTAGTCCTCACCGTCATAGTCGCCGATGAAGTCTGGCAACAGATTTTAGCAAGGTGAGTACTTTAAAGTACTCCACAAGTTATACCGGAAAATATAATTGAGTGATGCATGCATAATGGATTTCAAAGGAAGGCTTAATAGGGTAAAAGTGCGGAAAAACAATACTAAATTTTAGATACAATAATGAAAGTTCAAAATCTGAATTTTAATATAATATATGAAACAATATTTTAACAAGTATTATTATTAGTGTAAGCTCCAACCCACACTAACCAAACCACGGACATCCTACCCGGACCATTTTCTAAACCAACATTCTTGTCCGTAAAACAAGTTTTATAAAATTCAAGTCTAATCTATGAATACTCTACTCAGTATGTCCATGACCATGGACACGGCTATGTAGGATAGATTTTAACTTTGCAGAGGTGTACAGCTTTACCCACAAGACGTGTCCTCCCACTTGAGCCACGCGATTAACACACTGCCTTAGGTGTGCGGCGAGGAATTCACGATATGGCTGTTATAATGATCCATAGCCAAAAAGTCACACCGCCACTAAGGTTTCACCACAACTCGAATCCACGAGTTGGAGCCCCCTCTGGTGCCATATGAGGCTTCTCGCGGCCTACGCCACGCTCACATTCAGCCTGTAGCGAAACTATATTTGGAACTTCACAAATTACTTAGCCAGGTCCGTCCCATACCGGACTTGTGGTAGTACGAAGTGACTTTGCAATATGAATCACAGAAACGGTCATTAATTAACTTAGACTCAATCCACATACCCACATGCACAATAATCAACCACGTGTCTCCAAACACGAGGCATGCCAATACCCCACCTCCTAACCAATAGCCTAAGTCCAAACCAATTTTCTATTTTCATTTTTAAACCATTTCATAAACTTTTCTGACTCACCGAAGTCAAGAATTCATTGAGAGAATTCGTCATTTCATGTGAAATAATTGATCCCACCTAAATCATTCTAAGCCAAGCTAAGCAATTCTATAAAATTTCTAGTTAATACTATGGTACTTACTAGTTTTCAGCTAGGGTGACAAGGTGGGTGAAATTCAAGGTCAAATTGGCCATATTCAAAGGATCATGGGTATATCTAACCTTTAAACTTGAATTTAAATTACATTTGAATAAAAGTACGCATGCATATACAGTAAAGCAACATATTTAGAATTGAAATACTGGGATCAACATGATCAAAGGTATAACTTGCCTTGCTCGAAGCCTTACTGCGAATTGTCGAAGTCGTAATCTCCCGAATCGTCAAAATCTAACGTGAAGAACCAATTCAAAAGAACTTCAAAAAAAAATTCAAAAAATACAAAAATTCAAAATAAGTGTAGAAATAGAAAGTTCATGATTTTAGAAAATTTTAGAAATTTGAATGGGTCAATTTAGAGTTAAAATGAAGAAGTATTTTTAAACCAAAAAGCATTTATGACGTCAGCATGAATTTTTTCTGAAGGAAAATAATAATTATGACGTCAGCAGCACAATTAATATTCGAGCGAATTAACTTTAAATGGAAAATCGGTTTTATTGCGTCAGCATGATCTCAGCCCTGATAATTAAATAATCAGAGTAAGGCTGACATGTGGGCCAGATTCACGATGGATGAGTCCACGGACGAGGCCGAGGAGGCGCATGGTCGGCGGCGGGCGCGGTGGCGGCGCGCGCGGCGCTCGGGCGCACGTGGCGCCTGTGTGGCAGCCACGTCGGCTGCCACCTCGGCCCGATTGCTAACGTGGCAAGGGCGGCCGGCGGTGGCGCACGGGGACTGATGGTCGCCGACGTCGGCCAAGTGTACCAAGAGGTAGAGGAGAGTGATGGGAGTCCACTAGTACCTTGCACGGAGCTCGTGGCTGGCCGGTGCGGTCTAGCGACAGAGAGAGGCGGCGGTCGGAGGAGGCTTCACGACGGTGGAGGTGCTCCGGTGGCGCACGTGCTCGGGGAAGGGAGGGCTTTTGATCGCCGAGGCACGAGCAAGGTGTTGGTGACGTCGGCGAGGAGTCGGGAGGCCTGGTGTCGCCAGAATTGCTCGCCAGAGTAGAGAGTGGCCGGCGGAGGAGAATGAGCTCAGGGAGGGCTCTCAGGCTTTAGCGCTCGAATTGAGAGGCGAGGGAGATTTAAATCCGGCAACGGGGACGATCGTGATTCAATCCAGCAACGGGGATTAAATCTGAGCCGATCGAGTGCTCTAAGTGACAGGGAACAACTGTGATTTAAATCGGCAATAGCGGACGGTCTCGATTAACCCCCTCGTCAGCCCTAGGGGAGAGGGAGGCGGTCGAAGCGATAAGTGATCGGGTGCGGTTGGGATTGATTCGGGCGGGAGGTGACCGGTCCGATGCACGACACTTGTCGGCCAGGGAGGGAAGGGAGGCGGGGAGAGGGTTTTAAGTGACAGCGGACGGCTCGGATTGAATCCGGCAGTGGGGATCGGCCCGATGGGTGACACTTGTCAGCGCTGGGATGGTTTTGGATTTTATTTCCATTTTTATTTTTAGAAATACTTAGGAGGCTTTAAAATACTCAGAAAAATATCAAATAAATTTTTAAAATTTCAGAAAAATTCAGAGAATCATCTATAACCCTTCTAGACTTAACAAAATATTTTCAACTGAAATTGATAATTAGATTTTGCAAAAACACAAATTGACTCTAAAAAGGAGAGTTTTAAATCTTTATAAATTCTTCAAAATTATTATAATTTCATAATTGACTTGGGCAAAATAAAATGCACTTAATTTTTGACTTTACAAAATCAAATAAATTTATTTTAGCTTTTATAAAATGAACATTTTAATTTTTCTCATTTCAAGGCTTTAAAAGGAAAAACAATTTTGGGACGTTACAAAGAGGCGGCGCGGAGGGAACGGCGGCGGTCGGGTGCGGTGAGGGCTCTGGCGAGGGAGGCGGCGGCGGTGAGCTGCGATGGAGACGGCAGCGACGGGAGTGCACACGAACTGAGGGCGGCGGCGGGTTAAAAACACACAAACCGAGGCAATCCCGGGAGGAGATGGCGTGGACGCGAGCAGGACTCGGTTGGGGCAAGTGGACAGCCGAATCAGCACCACGTGAGCGGGGTGCAGATCGGGCGACGCGGAGCGGGGTAGGGAAGCGAGCGGGCTAGGGCAAGGTGGGCGCGAGGCGGCGGCTTGCGGATATGCGCCACGTGGCAGAGATCGGGCCACGCGGCGAGGCGGTGCGCGTGTGCAGGCCGCGCCGAAATGGTGGCATTGCGTGGCGCGCGGAGCGACCAACGCATGCCACGAACGTGGGTCGATGCAACTCGGCCCACGGGGTTTTAGGAGTTTTCCCCGATTTTCTTTTTAATAAATCTGAGAAAAATCCAAAAGGGCTCCAAAAAATTGTAAATAAATCCCAAAATTTCACAAAAAATATCAGAAAATTCCTTGAGACCTGATGAACTCGAATGAAATATTTTTAGCTTATGTTAATATTTATTTTAATTAGATTAAATCATTTTAATTTCTAAAAATTCAATTTAAGCTTGATTAAATTCCAGAAAAATTCTTCAGAAAAACAGGATGTTACAAATCTTATCCCCTTAAATGGGATCTCGACCCTGAGATTCGAGCGAACTAGGAGAATAGGTTTGGAAACTTGGCTTTGAGGTCCTCCTCACGCTCCTAGGTGACTTCCTCCTCTGAATGGTCACTCCACTGAACTTTGCAAAAACGGACTATTTTATTTCAGGTGACTCGCTCTAACACTTCCAAAACTTTGGGCATGTTCTTTTCAGGTTCTCAAAATGGCTTTTGGCTTTTGCTACAGTACCTAACTTTTAAACAGAGTATTTTTTTTAAGATGAAGTCTACAAGTTAATTATAGTACACGTTAAAAGCCCAACATCTGTACCATCCAAAATCGCAAGCGAGTATCTTTCTCTCCGCAATCTTTGTCGCAAACAGCTAAAATTCAAAATTTTCTGTCAAAAGCCATAAGCCGCAGCAAAAAAGAACAGGCCCTTTGATCGGGTGCTCTTTATAGGACACATCCTCCTGGAGATCAACTGCCTCAACTTGCACAACCTCCTCTGGCACTCTCAGACACTTTTTCAACTGGGACTCATGGAAGACATCATGTACCCGACTAAAGGACGTAGGTAGCTCCAACTGATAAGCAACCTCTCCCCTACGTTTTAAAATCCTGAACAGTCCAACATACCACGGTGCAAGCTTTTCTTTTAACTGAAACCTCTTCACACCTTTCAAGGGTGTGATCCTGAGATATACAAAATCATCTGGCTCAAAACTCAGCCCTCGATGTCTGGTGTCTGCATAACTATTCTGCCTGGCCTGTGCGGTTTTCAATCTTTCTTGAATAAAATGGACCTTGTCCTTAGCTTCTTTTAAACAGTCTAGACCAAACACCTGACCTTCCCCCGTCTCTTTCCAATTGAGAGGGGTCCTGCATTTTCTGCCATAAAGTGCCTCAAACAGTGACATCTGCAAACTGGCCTGATAACTGTTGTTATATGAAAACTCTACAAAAGGCAAACAACTGTCTCACTTGGCTCCATGATCCAATACACATGCCCTCAGCATGTCCTCGAGTATCTGATTTACTCGCTCGGTCTGTTCATCTGTCTAGGGACGATATGCTATGCTGAAATTCAGGCGAGTTCCCATAGCCTTATGGAAACTTCCCCAAAAATGAGAGGTGAACTACGATCCACGATTTGATACTATTTTCTTTGGCACTCCATCCAGACTGACAATTCTTGACATATACAGCTCTGCAATCTATCACCACTGTAAGTTGTCTTGACTGGAATGAAATGAGCAACCTTAGTCAAGTGATCCACAATGACCCAAATCGAATCATAACCCTCTTTGGTCGATACAAATCTCTTCCCATGTAACATCCCAAAATTTTTATTCCTTTACTAAAGTATTTTCTGAAATTTATTGGATTTCCTGGATTTTATTCCAAGCCTGATTTGAGAAAAACTAAAATTTCTATTTTATAAAAGCCAAAAAGAATTTATTGCATTTCATGGAAGTCAATAAATGTAATTCTTTTTCCTAAAGTCAAATATGTAATTACTTTAATTTTCAGGAAATTATAAAGATTTAAAACCCTCTCTTTAAAGTCATTTTGTGTTTGTGACAAAATCATTTATCAAAATGGGTTGAAAATATTTTTATTAAATCTCAAATAGTCCCAGAAGGTTCTCTGAATTTTTCTGGATTTTTTAAAATTTATTTGGTATTTTTCTGAGTATTTTAAAGCCTTCAACTCATTTCTAAAAATCAAAAATAAAATAAAATCCAAACCCTCCCTCGGGCTGCCAAGTGTCAAGCATCGGCTGAGCCAGCGCCGCCGGTTTCTTTTCCAGCCGTCCGATCCCACTTACCCCTTCATCCCGCCTTCCCTCTCTCCGCACGCGACGCGTGTCTCGCATCGAGCCGTCCGTTGCCTCGCCTATTCAATCTCAGCCGCCCGCACCAACTTATCGCTTGGCCTGCTTCCCTCTCTCGCTTGAATTTTTGGGATGTTACATCCAACCACCGCCCGATTCCTTTCACGTTTCTCTCTCTCGCTGACGCTTGGGCCCCGCTTGTCAGCTCCGTCTTCCCCGCCCCCTTTCCTTTCTTCTCCGCGCGATCCCCGCCCGCTGCCGCCATTGATGCCGAAAACCGAAGCTTTTAAAGCTTCGGTTTCCTTCCCAATCAATGCCCCGCGCCGACTACAAATTGCAATTACCTCTCTACCGCGTCCGTTGCAGGCATAATTCTCCCCAATTACACCCTCCTTCACCATCGCATTAAGCTCCCCGTCCGTTCCAAAATCGGCAAGTTGTGCGTGACCGTTACTCCCCTCCCCAGCCTATAAAAGGGATACCCCGAGGTCCCTCTACCCACACCGCCCCTCCGTCACCTCTCAATCGAAGCACCCGAGCGCTGGAACCTCCCCGAGCTAGATTTTCCTCTCCGCGGCTTCGACGACTCCGGTGAGCAATCGCCGTCGCCTCAAGCCTCCCTGAGCTTCACCGACACCTCCCCGACGTTGCTGGTGCCCCGGCGATCCCCGACGACCACTTCCCAGAGCTTCTGCGCCACCGGAGCTCCTCCGCCGCCGTGAAGCCCTCTTCGACCGCCGATCTTCCTCCCCGGCCACCCTCGGGACCTGCGCTAGGTACCAGTCGACTCCCCTCACTCCTCTGTACATTTTTGTGCCGTCGGCCAGCGCCGCCTCCCGCCGGAGCACCGACGACCTTCGGTTCCCGTGCGCCACCGCCGGTCGCCCCTGCCACGTCAGCTCGACGGACCGAGCTGGCAGCCGACGTGGCTGCCACCCGGAAGCCACCTCGGCCTCGGGCAGCCACGCCAGCGCCACGCCACGCGCCCGCTCACCCACCTGCCATCTCACCCTTCCCTCGGGTCCACGGACTCAGTCCACCGTAGACCAACCCCACCTGTCAGTCCGTCGTCCGATTTATTTAATCCCAGGGCTGACGTCTACTGACGTCATAAACCTATTTTCCCGTATGAAAATAATTCGGCCAAAAACCTATTTACCTTGCTGACGTCATAATCTGTTATTTACTTTAGAAAAATAATTCATGCTGATGTCATAAATGTTTTTTCGGTTAAAATTAATTCCAGAATTGAGTATTTTTCTTTTTAAATGTATTTAAACTTTGGAAGGCTATAACTTCTTCGTTTTAACTCCAAATTGACCCATTCAAATTTCTAAATTTTTCTAAAATCATGATCTATCCATTTCTGGCATCATTTTGAAAATTTGAATTTATTTGAATTTTGTTTTTCAACTTCTTTTGAATTGGCTTTTTACGTTAGATTTTGACGATTCCGGAGAGTTCGAGTTCGACGATTCTCAGCAAGACTTCGATCAAGGCAAGTTACACCTTTGACCATGTTGAACCTAATATTTCAAATTTAGTTATGTTGTTTTACTGTATATGCATGCGTACTTCTATTCAAATTTAATTTAAATTCAGTTTAAACTTTAGTTATGCCCATAATCCTATTATTATAGCCCATTTGAATCTCGAATTCATATACCTTGTCACCCTAGCTAAAAACTAGTTAGTACCATAGTATTGACTAAAAAATTTTATAGAAATGCTTAGCCTGGCTTATGACGATCTGAAAATGAAGCCTTGACTTCCGTGAGTCAAGGGTGGTTTATGACAATTATTTAAAAATTAAAATGGAAACTTATGATTTGGACTTAGGCTATTGGTTAGGTGGTGGGGTGCCGGCATGCCTCATGTTTGGTGACACCTGGTTGATTGTCGTGCATGTAGGTATGTGGGCCTAAGTCGGATTAAGGACCGTTTCTGTGAATCATTTTACGAAGTCATTTCGTACTACCACAAGTCCGGTATGGGATGGACCTGACTAAGTAATTTGTGAAGTTCTAAATATAGTTTCGCTATAGGCTGAATCTGAGCGCGGCGTAGGCTGTGGGAAGTCTCACATGGCACCAAAGGGGGCTCCAACTCGTGGATTCGAGTTGTGGTGAAACCTTAGTGGCGACGTAATTATTTTGGTTATGGATCATTGGAACAGCCTTGTTATGAACTCTCCGCCGCACACCAAAGGAAGTGTGTTTATCGCGTGGCTCAAGTGAGAGAGAATGTCTTGTGGGTAAAGTTGTACACCTCTGCAGAGTAACAAACTTTCTGAATAGCCGTGTCCACGGTCATGGACCTGCTGAGTAAAATTTTCACGGATTAGACCTGGTTTTTATAAAACTTGATTTTTAGGACAAACAAACCGTGGTTTTGGTAATGGTCCGGGTGGATTCCCGTGGTTAGGTTAGTGTAGGTCGGAGCCTACACTAGCAATATTACTTGTTCAAAAATACTGTTTCATATATTGTATTAAATTCAGCTTTCATACTTATCTGTTATTGTATTAAAATTCAAGTACTGCTTTTCGCGCAAATAAACTGTTAAGCCTTCTTTTGTTATCCCTATGCATGCATCTACTCTGTTCAAACTCCTGGTGTAACTTGCGTAAGCATTTAATGTGCTTACCTTGGGAGTACTTTATGTGCTCACCTTGCTAAAATCTGTTGCCAGACTTCGACGGTGACTACGACGGTGATGACTACTTGGTGAGTAGGATCGTCTTCTGATCATTCGCTGTGGGAGGCTGGATGGGCTGTCCTGCTACCTTTACTGTTTTCCGCTGCTTTCATTTCTTTCTGTTGGCTTCGTGCCCCTATATTGTAAGACTTGGCCATAAGGCCGTATTTTGTCGTTTAATAATATTTCAGTGGTGATTTTGCATGATATACATTACTGTGGACTCTGTGTGCACTAGCTTTTCCTGGGATAGTGTGATTTACACAAAGGAACTTGGAGTCATTGCTCCAGGTTCCAACAGAAATGGTATCAGAGCAATAATGACCCTAAGACGTGACCTTAGCTAGAGATCAACCTTAAGGATATATCTTGATAAGAAAACTTCCTTTAAAATTATTTCTTCCTTTGCTCAATCTCTTATCAAAACTGGTTACTAACTTCCTCTCCTCTTCAAAATTTTAGATGGAGCAACCTACCCGCGTCTCCCACGGAACTCTTGCCGGACTCTTCGCGGACGACCTGTACAACCTCATGCAGGAACTCAACTGTCGTCCGTATCCCCTCTACCAAGGATACGTAGGAATGTACGGAGACGAGGAGCGCTGGAGGGTGGAAGTGAAGATCTCCAAAGATTTTGCAACCAACGGGGCCATTTACATCTTCGACGCCCCCCTACCTCGAGCTACCTTCTTCGACAGAGTGCAAGATGCAGCCCGGGAGGTCATTCGCTAGTTGAGGAACATCTACGCCTGGGACCTGCAGCGCACAGACTTACGCTACTTCCCCATGAAGACTCCCCTTGGTGCTGCCAGCGATTTCTCGTCTACGGAGTAGGAGAGCAACCCCCGTCTCATACGACAGGTGGAATTCACCAAGTCCATGGATCACATGTACCAGACCACACTGGATGAGCTGCACACCGCGACCCAGAAGCTCCGTGCAGTAGAAGAAGAATTGGCTGAGCTCCGTGCCGAGGATGCAGACTCCACTACTTCCGAGCCATTTTCAAGGAGGCTCGAGCGTAGCACTAGTGTCTAGAAAACCCTGAGTCTTAGCCTTAAAACGTTACCCGCGAGCTATAGTCCCTTGTTAACAGCCGCGAGACTATTATAATAAAATAAAAGAAGTTTTATTTGGCTCTTATTTGTGGTTTTCCTTGCCTTTGTGTGTTCTTGTTTGTGGGATTGTTACAAGAACCTTTCCTTTAGTTCTCTCTCTCCTCTAAATCTGGAAGCTTCGGCAGATGGTGAACACGAGGAGGAACCCCAGTGACAGTGCCAACCCCGGAGCTCAGGGGAGTCAGTCAGCTCCTATTCCCCCACCTCCGCCCGCAGCAGGACTGGATTGGGCTCAGTTGATGGCCAATCAAAACCAGTTGATCCAGTTGTTAGCTCAGACCATCAACAATCCTCAAGCTCATCATCAACCTGCCTAAGCCCCTCCCAATCGGCTTTCGGAGTTCCTAAGGATCAAGCCACCGACCTTCGCCGGCAGTGCCGAACCCATGGACGCCGACGACTGGCTCAGGTCGATTGGCAAGAAACTGGATATATTGCAGTGCACCGATCGGGAGCGAGTCCTGTTCGCTTCCCATCAGCTGAATGGGCCTGCGTCTCAATGGTGGGATACTTTCACCGCCTCACATGCCAACCCGCAGATTGTAACGTGGAACGAGTTCGAGCAGAGCTTTCGCAAGGCTCACATCCCCACCGGCACCATGGCCTTAAAGAAGAAGGAATTTCGAGCCCTTCGCCAAGGAAACCGTACAGTCAATGAATATGTGCAGAAGTTCAACCAGCTGGCCCGCTATGCGCCAGAGGATGTGACCTCCAATGAAGCCAAGCAACAATGGTTCATGGAGGGCCTAAACGACAACATCTCAGTGCAACTGATAGCGGGTGACTACACCGACTTCCACCAGCTAGTCAGCAAGGCCATCCGCCAAGAGGGCAAACATATGGAGATGGAAACCCGGAAGAGAAGAATGGCAGATCAGAGGAATAACTCTGGAGGTTCTCACAAGGTTCACAGCACTCCTCCGCACGCGAACAAGTTCAGACCTCAGGGCAGCAACTTCAAGACCCAGTCGGGCAAGTTCAAGTCCGCAACCAGCTGCCCGCTATTCCAAGCCAGCCGCCAGCAGTTTCAGACCAACCACACCACAACTGCCAGTGGCTAAGTGCGAAGGGCAGTACACCGTCGGACGGAGTGACCTGTTTCTACTGCAAAGAACCAGGGCACTATGCCAAGGCGTGCCCCAAGAAGATTCAAGCGGCAGCAACTCCAGGAGCCTCCGGAAGTCAGAACTAGGGGCAGCAGAAGCCGCAGACCTTCGTTAAGGGGAGAGTGAACCACGTGACAGCAGAAGAAGCACAGGCTGCACCGGACGTTGTGCTGGGTATGTTTCTCGTCAACTCAGTACCAGCATCAGTTCTTTTCGATTCCAGAGCATCACATTCTTTCGTACCTAAAACTTTTGTGGATAAACATGGGTTGGGCATGGTGACTCTTAGCAACCCTATGATAGTTCACTCTCCTGGAGCAGAAATGAGAGCAGGGACCTTGTGCCCGAAAGTAGAATTGCTCATAGATGGAACCCGATTCCTAGCCGACCTTTTGGTCTTGGAATCGCAAGGACTAGATGTTATTCTCGGGATGAACTGGTTAGCTAAATATCAAGGCAAGATCAATTGTGCTACCAGATCCATCACCCTCACCGATGACCAAGGCATGGAAGTGATCTTCTCTCCTCAGATTCCGGAAGCAGAAGAATGTGCCCTCTTTCACCTTCAAGTCTTGGAAGAAGTGCCAGTAGTGCAGAAATACCCAGATGTCTTTCTCGAGGAATTACCAGAAATGCCGCCGGATAGGGAGATCGAGTTTGTGATTGACCTAGTCCTAGGCACCGCCCCAATTTCCAAGAGACCATATCGGATGTCTGCTAACGAGTTAGCAGAGTTAAAGAAGCAGCTTAAGAAATTGGAAGACAAGGGATACATCTGATCCAGTTCGTCACCTTGGGGAGCACCCGTCCTGTTCGTCAAGAAAAAGGATGAAAGTTTGAGGCTATGTGTGGATTACAGAGCATTCAATGATGTTACCATCAAGAACAAATACCCTCTGCCCAAGATCGACGACCTGTTCGATCAGCTGAAAGGAGTCGGTGTCTTCTCCAAGATTGACCTGCGATCAGGATATCACCAGTTGAAGATCCGTGAAGAAGACATTCCTAAAACTGCCTTCTCCACCAGATACGGGTATTATGAGTTCACGGTCATGTCGTTTAGACTGACCAATGCACTGGCCTATTTCATGAGCATGATGAATAGTGTATTCATGAAATACTTGGACAAGTTTGTGGTAATCTTCATCGATGATATTCTCATCTACTCCAAGAATGAAGAACATGAGCAGCATCTCAGGATCACCTTAGAAAAGCTTCGAGAGCATCAGCTTTTTGCCAAATTCAGTAAATATGAATTTTGGCTAAAAGAGGTTGCCTTCCTTGGACACATCGTGACAGTCGAAAGAATTGTTTTAGATCCTTCCAAGATAGAAGCAGTGATGGAGTGGACGCAACCAAAGTCCGTGATTGAAGTCAGGAGCTTCCCTGGACTTGCGGGTTATTACCGTCGGTTCATAGCAGGATTCTCCGAGCTAGCCAAGCCCATGACTCAGTTGCTTAAAAATGAAAAGAAGTTCGAATGGACGAAAGCTTGTGAGCAGAGTTTTTCAGACCCTCAAGAAAAGGCTAGTCTCAGCGCCCGTGCTTGTTTTGCCGGATGTGCATACGGGCTTCGAGGTTTTCTGTGATGCCTCTCGCCTAGGCTTAGGCTATGTCTTGATGCAAGAAGGCAAGGCAGTAGCCTATGTATCACGCCAACTCAAGCCTCATGAATGCAATTATCCTACTCATGACTTGGAATTAGCAGCTGTGGTGCATGCCTTGAAGATCTGGCGTCACTATCTTATCGGCAACTGTTGTGGGGTATACACGGACCATAAGAGCTTAAAGTATATCTTCACCCAGGCAGAACTCAACCTGAGGCAGCGAAGGTGGTTAGAATTGATAAAGGACTATGACATTGGTATACATTACCATCCTAGAAAAGCAAATGTTGTGACCGATGCCTTAAGCAGGAAATCTTATGCGAATGCGGTATTATCGGAAGAAGACCAGACCTGACTTCAGGAGGGAGTCGCCCGTCTAAGTCTAAATCCGATGGGACCAAGCATTCTATCCACTCTGGAAATAAAACCTAGCTTGCCGGATCAGATTAAGGAAGCTCAGAAGGTTGACGAGGATATTCAAGAAATTAAAAAGAATATGAGAAGAGGCAAAGCACTAGGATTTAGTGAAGATGAGCATGTCATGGTTTGGTTCGAGAACCACATCTGTGTATCAAATAATCAGGAAATCAAAACCATGATTCTGAAAGAGGCTCATGACACCCCATACTCCATTCACCCAGGTCGTACCAAGATGTATCAGGACCTGAGGGAAAGATACTGGTGGGTCAGTATGAAAAGAGAAATCACCGAATTTATTGAGGCCTGTGACACCTGTCAATGAGTCAAAGCCGAGCACCAGAGACCAGCTGGACTTTTATAACCATTGCCAATCCCAGAATGGAAGTGAGAGGAAATCAGTATGGATTTCATAACTGGACTTCCGAGGACGCAATCAGGTTATGATTCAATCTGGGTAATCATAGACCGATTGACTAAAGTGGCTCACTTCATACCAGTCAAGACCACTTATTCCGGGAATAATTTAGCCGAGCTATACATGTAACATCCCAAAATTTTGTCCCTTTATTGAAAATTTAATCTGGAGTTTATTTGGATTTTCTGGAGTTATGTTAAAATCCTGATTTGAGAAAAATTTTAAACTTTATTGTGTAAAAGTCAAAATTAAATTTATTGCATTCCTAAAAGCTTAAACCAATGTATTTCAGCTTCCCTAAGTCAAATGTGAGATTATATTAATTTTTTTCTGGATTTTAGAAGGAATTAAAACCCTCCCTACAAAATCAAATTATACCTTTGCAAAATATACTTGTTAAAATGAGTGGGACATATTTTTATTAAGTCTATAATAGCTCCAGATAGTTCCCAGAATTTTTCTGGATTTTTCAAAATTTATTTGGTATTTTTCTGAGTTTTCTAAAGCTTAATAGCATTTCTGGAAAATCAAAAAGAAAGAAATTCCGAAAATCCCTCCCGGCCGCCAGGTGTCAACCATCGGCGTCCCCTCCGCCCGCCGGAATCCCCCTCAGCCGTCCGATCTAACTTAAACCCTCTCCCCGCCTTCCCTCTCTCCGCGTGCGACGCGTGTCACGCATCGGACCGTCCACTCCGCGCGGATTTAATCCTCGCCGCCGCACCCACTTACCGCTTCACGCTCCCCTCTCGCTCCTGCCGCCACGTGGTGTTATCAAGCCGTCCCCTATTGCCGTATCTCATCTCGGCGCGCCTTCCCACTTAAGCACCGTTCGGCCCGATCTAACCTTCGTTGTCGGATCGGATCTCGGCCGCCCCCTTCACTTACCCCTTCGCAATGCGCCGCCGTCCCGATCTCTCCCCGTGCCACCGTCAAGCATCGGCCGTCCCCTCGCTCCTTCCTTTCTTTTCTCTCTCGCCGGCGTGCGGGCCCCACTCGTCGATTCCGTCTCCCCGCCCCTTTCCTTTCTTCCTCGCGCGATCTCCGCGCCGCCGCCATTCTTTGCCGCAAACCGAAGCTTTTAAAGCCGGTTTCCTTCAAATTATGCCCGCGCCAGCGGCCGATCGCATTGCACCTCCACGCGTCCATTACGGGCATAATCACGCATAATCGCGGCCGTTATCACCGTCGCAATAAACCTCCCCGCCCGTTGCACTCCGGCGAACTTCGCGCGGCCATTACACCCCTCCCCAGGCTATAAAAGGGCCTCCCCGAGGTCCCTCTACCCACACCGCCACCCCCCGAGCCTCCAGAGCACATAATCCAGTCCCGAGGGCCCCCCCTGCGCCGATTTCCCTCCGCCGGCTCAAGCAACTCCGGCGAGCAATCGCCGCCGGCTCGAGCCCCCTCGCCCCTCGCCGACACCTCCCCGGCCTTGCTGGTGCCCAGGCGACCCTCGGCGACCACCTCCCCGGGCACGTGCACCACCGGAGCTACTCCGCCGCCGTGAAGGCTTCTCCGACCGCCGCCCCTCTCCGCCGGTTTCCCTCTCCAGTCATCCTCGGCCTCCGTGCAAGGTACCGACGCACTCCCCGCGTTCTCCTCGTCGTTTTGGTACCCTCGGCCGGCGCCGCCGCTCGCGAACTCGGCGACCATCGCCCCGGCGCGCCGCCGTCGCCGGCGAGCCGCGTCGGCCGTCGGGCGGGCGGCGGCGGCGTGGCAGCAGTGGCGGCGGTCGGCGCCACGCCGGCGCCACCCGCACGCCCCTCGCCACCTCGCGGCGTGCATGCGTCGGCATAAAGCCGTGGCGTGGCGCCACGCGCGACCACGCGGCGCCCCGTGGCGCCACGTCGGCGCCACCCGCTCCCCGCGCGCCTCCACGCCACCTCACCCTTCCCTCGGGTCCATGGACTCGGTCCATGACACCGGGCCCCACTGTCGACCTACGCCCGAATATATTAATCCTAGGGCTGACGTCATAATCTATAATTTCCTTTAGAAAAATAATTCGTGCTGACGTCATAAATCCTTTTCGGTTTAAAAATAAATTCAGAAAATACCCTTTTTCTTTTATTTTGAATTCAAACTTTGGAAGGCTATAACTTTTGCATTTTAACTCCAAATTGACCCATTCAAATTTCTAAATTTTTCTAAAATCATGATCTATCCATTTCTGGAATAATTTTGAAATTTTGAAACTTATTTAAATTTGATTTGAATATATTTTGTAATTCCAAGGTTCAAATTTAAATTAAAACTTCCAACTTCTTTTAAAAGCCTCATTGCCATTTAAAAATTGTTGACCCACATCCAAAAATTCAGAATTCTGTCTCCCAAATTATTTGATAATTTTTGGAAGTTATTTGGATTCCATTTGAATTTTTGTTTTGAATTTGCTTTGAATTGATTTCTCGTTAGATATTGACGATTCCGGAGAGTTTGAATTCGACGAATCGCAGCAGGACTTCGATCAAGGCAAGTTACACCTTTGACCATGTTGAACCTAATATTTTAAATTATTTATATTGTTTTACTGTATATGTATGCGTATCTTTATTCAAGTATAATTCAAATTGGATTTTGAAACTTAGATATTCCCATGATCCTTTGATTATAGCCTATTTGAAATCTGAATTCGTATACCTTGTCACCCTAGCTGAAAACTAGTTAGTACCATAGTATTGACTAGAAAATTTCATAGAAATACTTAGCACGGCTTAGTATAATTTTGGTGGGATCAATCTTTCACATGAAATGACGGACTTTGAAATTCAATATCTTGACTTCGGTGAGTCAAGGATGGTTTTACGGAAATTATTTAAAAATGAAAATAGAAAACATGTTTTGGACTTAGGCTAATGGTTAGGTGGTGGGTACCGGTATGCCTCGTGTTTGGTGACACCTGGTTGATTATCGTGTACGGGGGTATGTGGTTGAGCCTAAATCAACTTAAGGACCGTTTCTGTGAATTATTTTACGAAGTCACTTCGTACTACCACAAGTCCGGTATGGGACGGACCTGGCTAAGTAATTTGTGAAGTTCCAATTATAGTCTCGCTATAGGCTGAATGTGAGCGCGGCGTAGGCTGTGGGAAGTCTCACATGGCACCAGAGGGGGCTCCAACTCGTGGATTCGAGTTGTGGTGAAACCTTAGTGGCGGCGTGATTATGTTGGCTATGAATCATCGAACGACCTTGTCATGAACTCTCGCCGCACACCTAAGGCGGTGTGTTGATCGCGTGGCTCAAGTGAGAGGAATGTCTTGTGGGTAAAGTTGTACACCTCTGCAGAGTAACAAACTATCTGGATAGCCGTGTCCACGGTCATGGACATGCTGAGTAGAGTCTTCACAGATTAGACTTGAATTTTCATAAAATTTGGTTTTGGCAAACAAACGTTGGATTTGGTAATGGTCCGGGTGGATTCCCGTGGTTAGGTTAGTGTGGGTTGGAGCCTACACTAACGATATTACTTGTTAAAAACAATGTTTCATATACTGTATTTAAATTCAGATTTTCGTACTTACGTTATTGTATTTAAATTCAAGTATTGCTTTCCGCACATTACCCTATTAAGCTTCCTTTGAAATCTCTTATGCATGCATCAAATCTGTTATATTTCCTGGTGTAACTTGCGTAAGCATTTACTTGCTTACTTTGGGAGTACTTTCGTACTCACCTTGCTAAATTTGTTGCCAGACTTCGAGGGCGACTACGACGGTGAGGACTACTTCAGCGAGTAGGATGCGTCTTACAGTCATTCGCCTGTGGGAGGCTGGATGGGCTGTGCTGCCACCTTTACTTTTTTCCGCTGTTTTGTTTACTTTGTTGGCCTAGTGCCTTATTGTAAGACTTGGCCTTCAGGCCATATTTTCGTTTAATAATATCTCGTGGTTATTTTTGCATGATATACATTACTGTGAAACCTGTGTGCACTAGCTTTTCCTGGGATAGTGCGATTTACACAGAGGGGCTCGGAGTTGTTGTTCCGGGTCCTGACAGAAATGGTATCAGAGCAACAATGACTCTAAGACGTGTCCTTAGCAAGAGACCAGCTTTAAGGATATTTTAATAAGAAATGCCCTTTTAAATTATCTCTCCCTTTTCTCAAGTCTCTTTACAAAAACCGATTACTAACTCCTCTCCCCTTCCAAATTTTAGATGGAGCAACCCACCCGCGTCTCCCACGGAACCCTTGCCGGACTCTTCGCCGACGATCTGTACAACCTCATGCAAGAGCTCAACTTCCGCCCATACCCCCTCTACCAGGGATACGTTGGCATGTATGGAGACGAGGAACGCTGGAGAGTGGAAGTGAAGATCTTCAAGGATTTCGGAGCACACGGAGCCATTTACGTGTTCGACGCACCCCTACCTCGAGCCACCTTCTTCGATGGAGTTCAGGATGCAGCCCGAGAGGCCATTCGCCAGCTGCGGAACATCTACGCTCGAGACTTGCTGCGCACCGACTTCCGCTACTTCCCCATGAAGACTCCCTTGTGGGCTGCCAGCGACTTCTCGTCTACCGAGTATGAGAGCAACCCCCGCCTCATACGACTGGTGGAGTACACCAAGTCCATGGATCACATGTACTGCACCACCTGGGACGAGCCGCACACCGCACGCACAAGCTCGCGCACGCGAGAGGAACTTGCCGAGCTCCGTGCAGAAGATGCAGGTTCCACTGATTCCGGACCTTTTCCGAGGAGACTCGAGCGCAGCGCTAGTGTGTAGACAACCCGAGTCTTAGAACGCTATCCGTGAGCTGTAAACCTTTGTAAACAGCCACGAAGACTATTATAATAAAATAAAAAGTTTTATTTGGCTCTTATCTGGGTTTTCCTTGCTCTTGTGTGTTGTTTTGGTGGGATTGTTACTAGAACCTTTCCTTTAGTTCCCTCTCTAAATCTGAAAGTCTCATTAGATGGTGAACACAAGAAGAAATCCCAACATGGACAACGCCAACCCCGGAGCACAAGGAAGCCATCGCTCCGATTCCACCACCTCGCGGCGAGCGGGACCAGATTGGGCACAGTTGATGGCCAATCAAACCCAGTTGATCCAGCTCTTAGCTCAGACGATCAACAACCCTCAGGCTCATCATCAACCTGCCCAAGTGCCTCCCAATCGTCTCTCTGAGTTCCTGAGGATCAAGCCACCCACCTTCGCCGGC
This sequence comes from Melocanna baccifera, assembly GCA_036346265.1. Lineage (NCBI taxonomy): Eukaryota > Viridiplantae > Streptophyta > Magnoliopsida > Poales > Poaceae > Melocanna > Melocanna baccifera. The sequence goes on from CM070692.1 coordinate 13,359,449, forward strand.
AGTGCTGAACCAATGGACGCCGACGACTGGCTCAGGTCGATTGGCAAGAAGCTGGACATTCTACAGTGCACTGATCGGGAGCGAGTCTTGTTCGCCTCCCATCAGCTGAACGGGCCCGCATCTCAATGGTGGGACACCTTCACCGCTTCACACGCCAACCCGCAGACGGTGACCTGGATCGAGTTCGAGCAAAGCTTTCGCAAAGCTCATATCCCCACCGGCACCATGGCATTAAAGAAGAAGGAGTTCAGATCTGCGCCAAGGAAGTCGATCACAATGAGTACGCATGAAGTTTAACCAAGCGCCCGCTATGCGCCAGAGGATGTGGCTTCCGATGAAGCCAAGCAAGAAAGGTTCATGGAGGGCTGAATGACAACATATCAAGACAAGCGATATCGGGTGACTATCCGACTTCCACCGGCTAGTCGAGAAGGCCATCCGCCAGGAGGGCAAGCACATGGAAATGGAGACCCGGAAGAAAAGGATGGCGGACCAGAGGAACAACTCTGGAAGTTCTTTCAAGAATCGCAGTACTCCTCCCCACCCAAACAAGTTCAGACCCCAGGGCAGTAACTTCAAGAACCAGTCCAGCAGGTTCAAGTCCTCAACCAGCCGCCCGCCATTTCAGGCCAACCGCCAGCAGTTCCCGGGCAACCGCACCCCAGCAACCGGTGGCCAGGCACAGAAGAGCAGTCCGCCGTCTGACGGATTGACCTGCTACTACTGCAAGGAACCAGGGCACTTTGCCAAGGCATGCCCTAAGAAGATTCAAGCGGCAGCAACTTCAGGAGCCTCTGGAAGTCAGAACCAGGGCCAGCAGAAGCCGCAGACCTTCATCAAAGGGCGAGTGAACCACGTGACAGCGGAAGAGGCCCAGGCTGCACCGGATGTCGTGCTGGGTATGTTCCTTGTCAATTCAGTACCAGCATCAGTTCTTTTCGATTCCGGAGCATCGCATTCCTTTGTGTCAAAAACTTTTGTGGATAAGCATGGGTTGGGCAGGGTAACCCTTAGCAACCCTATGATAGTTCACTCCCCTGGAGCAGAAATGAGAGCAGGGACCTTGTGCCCCAAAGTGGAATTGCTCATAGATGGGACCCGATTCCTCGCCGATCTTTTGGTTTTGGAATCACAAGGATTAGACGTCATTCTCGGGATGAACTGGTTAGCCAAGAATCGAGGTCGGATCGATTGTGCTACCAGATCCATCACCCTCACCAATGACCAAGGCGTGGAAGTAATCTTCTCTCCCGCATTCAAGGCGTAAGAATGTGCCCTCTTCCACCTCCAAGTATTGGAGGAAGTGCCGATCGCACGGGAGTACCGGATGTTTTTCCCGAGGAACCGCCAGGATGCCACCGGATAGGAGATCGAATTTGTGATTGACCTAGTCCGTGCACCGCCCGATTTCCAAGAGACCATATCGGATGCACGCTAACGAGTTAGCGGAATTGAAGAATCAACTCAAGGAGTTAGAAGACAAGGGTATATCCGACCTAGTTCATCGCCTTGGGGAGCACCCGCCCTATTCGTCAAGAAGAAGGATGAGAGTCCGAGGCTATGTGTGGACTACAGAGCACTCAATGACGTCACCATCAAGAATAAATACCCCCTCCCCAGGATCGATGACCTGTTCGATCAGTTGAAAGGAGCCGGTATCTTCTCCAAGATTGATCTACGATCAGGATACCATCAGTTGAAGATTCGTGAAGAAGACATTCCTAAGACTGCCTTCTCCACCAGATATGGGCATTATGAGTTCACGGTCATGTCATTTGGACTGACCAATGCACCAGCCTACTTCATGAGTATGATGAACAGTGTGTTTATGAAATACTTGGACAAGTTCGTAGTAATCTTCATCGACGACATCCTCATCTACTCCAAGAATGAAGAAGAGCACGAGCAGCACCTCAGGATCACTCTGGAAAAGCTTAGAGAACATCAGCTTTTCGCCAAATTCAGTAAGTGTGAATTCTGGCTAAAAGAGGTTGCCTTCCTCGGACATATTGTAACAGCCGAAGGAATCGCTGTAGATCCTTCCAAGGTGGAAGCAGTAATGGAGTGGAAGCCACCAAAGTCCGTAACAGAAGTCAGGAGCTTTCTTGGACTTGCGGGTTATTACCGTCGGTTCATAGCAGGATTCTCCGAGACAGCCAAGCCAATGACCCAATTGCTGAAAAAGGAAAAGAAGTTCGAATGGACGAAGGCTTGCGAGCAGAGTTTCCAGACCCTTAAGAAGAGACTAGTCTCAGCACCCGTGCTCGTCTTGCCAGACGTGCATAAAGGCTTCGAGGTTTTCTGTGACGCCTCTCGCCTAGGCTTAGGCTGTGTTCTGATGCAAGAAGGCAAAGTGGTAGCCTATGCATCGCGTCAACTCAAGCCTCATGAGTGCAATTATCCTACTCATGACTTGGAGTTAGCCGCAGTAGTGCACGCCTTAAAAATCTGGCGCCACTACCTTATTGGTAACCGTTGTGAAGTATACACGGACCATAAGAGTTTGAAGTATATCTTCACCCAGGCAGAACTCAACCTGAGGCAGCGAAGATGGTTGGAGTTGATCAAGGACTACGACATCGGAATACATTACCACCCTAAAAGCGAATGTAGTAGCCGATGCCTTAGCGGAAGTCTTATGCAAACATGGTGATATCGGAAGAAGACCGGACCCGACTTGGGAGGAGTCGCCGTCTAAGTCTAAACCCAACGGGACCAAGCACCCTCACCACTTTGGAAGTGCGACCCGCTTACCCGATCAAATTAAGGAAGCTCAGATTGTGGGCGAGGATATTCAAGAAATCAAGAAGAATATGAGGAGGGCAAAGCGCCAGATTCAGCGAAGATGAACATGGCACGGTTTGGTTCGAGAACCGCATCGTGTGCCGAATAATCGTGAAATCAAAACACGATTCGAAAGAGGCTCATGATACCCCATACTCAATCCACCAGTCGTACCAAGATGTACCAGATCCGAGGGAAAGATATTGGTGGGTTAGTATGAAAAGGAAATCGCAGAGTTCATCGAAGCTGCGACACTGTCGCCGAGTCAAAGCTGAACATCGAGGCGGCGGGACTCTTGCAACCATTGCCGATTCCGAATGGAAGTGGGAAGAAATTGGTATGGATTTCATAACCGGACTCCCAAGGACACAATTGGGTTATGATTCAATTTGGGTAATCATAGGCAGATTGACTAAAGTGGCTCACTTCATACCGATCAAGACCACTTATTAGGAAGCAAGTTGGCTGAATCTGTACATGTCTCGAATTGTGTGCCCGTATGGCGTACCCAAGAAGATAGTGTCGGATCGAGGTAGTCGATTTACTTTCGATTTTGGCAAAGGCTGCACGAAGAGTTGGGTAGTAAGCTCCGTTTGATGCATCGCTTACCATCCCAGACATGACGGTCAAGCGAGAAAGAGTTAATCGGATACTCGAGGATATGCTAAGGGCTTGTCGCTGGATTTGGGAACAGTTGGGACCGTTCAACGCCTATGCGGAATTCTCGTACAATAACGACTACCAAGCCGACTGCAGATGGCACCCTTGAAGCCTTGTATGGTGAAGTGCGAGAACCCCTTGCTTTGGGATCGCAAGGTGAACCCCAAGAAACGGGACCAAACTCGCTGCAAGGCGAGAAGATCAAGTGAAGAAGATCGAGGACGGACTAAAGATAGCCCGGTCTCGACGGAAGAGCTACGCGGATAACGCCGCCGAGACGACCTTTGAGGTCGGGGACTACGTCTATCTTAGAGTATCCCCACTCGGAGGTGTGAAAAGGTTTCAAGTTAGAGGAAAACTTGCACCGCGATATGTGGGCCCTTTCAAGATTACGGACCGAAGAGGTGCGATCGCATATCGCTTAGACTTGCCGCCAAGCATGTCGGGTGCACAATGTCTTTCATGTCTCACAGTTAAAGAAGTGCCTCCGAGTGCCCACAGAACAAGCCGCACTCGAGACCTTGGACCTCCAGGATGACCTCACCTATCAGGAGCAACCGATCAAGATTCTCGAGGCAACAGAGCGTCGGACTGAAGGAAGACCATCGATTACGCAAAGTTCGGTGGAGCAATCACACCGAGGACGAAGCCACCTGGGAGCGAGAAGAAGACTTAAAGACCAGCCATCCCCATCTCTTTTGCTAGCCAGTGCAAATCTCGAGGGCGAGATTTCCTCTAAGGGGGGTAGGTTTGTAACATCCCAAAATTTTGTCCCTTTATTGAAAATTTAATCTAGAGTTTATTTGGATTTTCTGGAGTTATGTTAAAATCCTGATTTGAGAAAAATTTTAAACTTTATTGTGTAAAAGTCAAAATTAAATTTATTGCATTCCTAAAAGCTTAAACCAATGTATTTCAGCTTCCCTAAGTCAAATGTGAGATTATATTAATTTTTTTTTCTCTGGATTTTAGAAGGAATTAAAACCCTCCCTACAAAATCAAATTATACCTTTGCAAAATATACTTATTAAAATGAGTGGGACATATTTTTATTAAGTCTATAATAGCTCCAGATAGTTCCCAGAATTTTTCTGGATTTTTCAAAATTTATTTGGTATTTTTCTGAGTTTTCTAAAGCTTAATAGCATTTCTGGAAAATCAAAAAGAAAGAAAATTCCGAAAATCCCTCCCGGCCGCCAGGTGTCAACCATCGGCGTCCCCTCCGCCCGCCGGAATCCCCCTCAGCCGTCCGATCTAACTTAAACCCTCTCCCCGCCTTCCCTCTCTCCGCGTGCGACGCGTGTCACGCATCGGACCGTCCACTCCCGCGCCGGATTTAATCCTCGCCGCCCGCACCCACTTACCGCTTCACCGCTCCCCTCTCCGCTCCTGCCGCCACGTGGTGTTATCCAAGCCGTCCCCTATTGCCGTATCTCATCTCGCCGCCTTCCCACTTAAGCACCGTCGGCCCGATCTAACCTTCGTTGTCGGATCGGATCTCGGCCGTCCCCCTTCACTTACCCTTCGCAATGCGCCACGTCCCGATCTCTCCCCGTGCCACCGTCAAGCATCCGACCGTCCCCTCGCTCCTTCCTTTCTTTTTCTCTCGACGCGTGCGGGCCCCACTCGTCGATTCCGTCTCCCCGCCCCTTTCCTTTCTTCCTCGCGCGATCTCCGCATTGCCGCCATTGCCGCAAACCAAGCTTTTAAAGCTTCGGTTTCCTTCAAATTATGCCCGCGCCAACGGCCGATCGCATTGCACCTCCACGCGTTCATTACGGGCATAATCACGCATAATCGCGGCCGTTATCACCGTCGCAATAAACCTCCCGCCCGTTGCACTCGGCGAACCGCGCGCCATTACACCCTCCCGGGCTATAAAGGGCCTCCCCGAGGTCCCTCTACCCACACCGCCACCCCCCGAGCCTCCAGAGCACATAATCCAATCCCGAGGGCCCCCCCCTGCGCCGATTTCCCTCCGCCGGCTCAAGCAACTCCGGCGAGCAATCGCCGCCGGCTCGAGCCCCTCGCCCGCCGACACCTCCCGGCCTTGCTGGTGCCCGGCGACCCTCGGCGACCACCTCCCCGGGCACGTGCACCACCGGAGCTACTCCGCCGCCGTGAAGGCTTCTCCGACCGCCGCCCCTCTCCGCCGGTTTCCCTCTCCAGTCATCCTCGGCCTCCGTGCAAGGTACCGACACACTCCCCGCGTTCTCCTCGTCGCTTTGGTACCCTCGGCGGCGCGCCGCCACCGAGCTCGGCGACCATCGAACCCGAGCGCCGCCGTCGCCGGCCAGCCACGTCGGCCGTCGGGCCGGCGGCGGCGTGGCAGCGGTGGCGGCGGTCGGCGCCACGCCGCGCCACCCGCACGCCCCTCGCCACCTCGCGCGCGTGCCGCCACGTCGGCATAAAGCCGTGACGTGGCAGCCACGCGGCGACCACGCGGCAGCCCCGTGGCGCCACGTCAGCGCCACCCCGCTCCCCGCGCGCCCGCCTGCCACCTCACCCTTCCCTCGGGTCCATGGACTCGGTCCATGACACCCGGGCCCCACCTGTCAGCCTCTGCCCGATTATATTAATCCTAGGGCTGACGTCATAATCTATAATTTCCTTTAGAAAAATAATTCGTGCTGACGTCATAAATCCTTTTCGGTTTAAAAATAAATCCAGAAAATACCCTTTTTCTTTTATTTTGAATTCAAACTTTGGAAGGCTATAACTTTTGCATTTTAACTCCAAATTGACCCATTCAAATTTCTAAATTTTTCTAAAATCTTGACCTATCCATTTCTGGAATAGTTTTGAAATTTTGAAACTTATTTAAATTTGATTTGAATATATTTTGTAATTCCAAGGTTCAAATTTAAATTAAAACTTCCAACTTCTTTTAAAAGCCTCATTGCCATTTAAAAATTGTTGACCCACATCCAAAAATTCAGAATTCTGTCTCCCAAATTATTTGATAATTTTTGGAAGTTATTTGGATTCCATTTGAATTTTTGTTTTGAATTTGCTTTGAATTGATTTCTCGTTAGATATTGACGATTCCGGAGAGTTTGAATTCGACGAATCGCAGCAGGACTTCGATCAAGGCAAGTTACACCTTTGACCATGTTGAACCTAATATTTTAAATTATTTATATTGTTTTACTGTATATGCATGCGTATCTTTATTCAAGTATAATTCAAATTGGATTTTGAAACTTAGATATTCCCATGATCCTTTGATTATAGCCTATTTGAAATTCTGAATTCGTATACCATGTCACCCTAGCTGAAAACTAGTTAGTACCATAGTATTGACTAGAAAAATTTCGTAGAAATGCTTAGCCTGGCTTAGTATAACTGTTGGTGGGATCAATCTTTCACATGAAATGACGGACTTTGAAATTCAATATCTTGACTTCGGTGAGTCAATGATGGTTTTACGGAAATTATTTAAAAATGAAAATAGAAAACATGTTTTGGACTTAGGCTAATGGTTAGGTGGTGGGTACCGGTATGCCTCGTGTTTGGTGACACCTGGTTGATTATCGTGTACGGGGGTATGTGGTTGAGCCTAAATCAACTTAAGGACCGTTTCTGTGAATTATTTTACGAAGTCACTTCGTACTACCACAAGTCCGGTATGGGACGGACCTGGCTAAGTAATTTGTGAAGTTCCAATTATAGTCTCGCTATAGGCTGAATGTGAGCGCGGCGTAGGCTGTGGGAAGTCTCACATGGCACCAGAGGGGGCTCCAACTCGTGGATTCGAGTTGTGGTGAAACCTTAGTGGCGGCGTGATTATGTTGGCTATGAATCATCGGAACAGCCTTGTCATGAACTCTCCGCCGCACACCTAAGGCGGTGTGTTGATCGCGTGGCTCAAGTGAGAGGAATGTCTTGTGGGTAAAGTTGTACACCTCTGCGAGTAACAAACTATCGGATAGCCGTGTCCACGGTCATGGACATCTTGAGTAGAGTCTTCACAGATTAGACTTGAATTTTCATAAAATTTGGTTTTGGCAAACAAACGTTGGATTTGGTAATGGTCCGGGTGGATTCCCGTGGTTAGGTTAGTGTGGGTTGGAGCCTACACTAACGATATTACTTGTTAAAAACAATGTTTCATATACTGTATTTAAATTCAGATTTTCGTACTTACGTTATTGTATTTAAATTCAAGTATTGCTTTCGCACATTACCTATTAAGCTTCCTTTGAAATCTCTTATGCATGCATCAAATCTGTTATATTTCTGGTGTAACTTGCGTAAGCATTTACTTGCTTACTTTGGGAGTACTTTCGTACTCACCTTGCTAAATTTGTTGCCGACTTGAGGCGACTACGACGGTGAGGACTACTTCTTGAGTAGGATCGTCTTCGATCATTCGCTGTGGAGGTTGGATGGGCTGTCTTGCCACCTTTACTTTTTTCCATTGTTTTGTTTACTTTGTTGGCCTAGTGCCTTATTGTAAGACTTGGCCTTCAGGCCATATTTTCGTTTAATAATATCTCGTGGTTATTTTTGCATGATATACATTACTGTGAAACCTGTGTGCACTAGCTTTTCCTGGGATAGTGCGATTTACACAGAGGGGCTCGGACCATTACTGTGAAACCTGTGTGCACTAGCTTTTCCTGGGATAGTGCGATTTACACAGAGGGGCTCGGAGTTGTTGTTCCGGGTCCTGACAATACATGTCCCGGATAGTGTGCCTACATGGTGTTCCCAAGAAGATAGTGTCAGATCGAGGCAATCAGTTCACTTCTCGATTCTGGCAAAAACTGCATGAGGAGTTAGGGAGCAAGCTCAGTTTCAGTACCGCTTACCATCCCCAAACAGATGGTCAAACAGAACGAGTTAATCAAGTACTCGAAGATATGCTAAGAGCTTGTACTCTGGACTTCGGGAACAGTTGGGACCGTTCATTACCCTATGCAGAGTTCTCTTACAATAATAGCTACCAGGCCAGCCTGCAGATGGCACCTTTCGAAGCCTTGTATGGCCGAAAGTGCAGGACACCCTTGCTTTGGGAACAGCAAGGAGAAACTCAAGAAGCTGGGCCAAATCTGCTTCAAGACGCCGAAGAGAAAGTTAAGAAGATCAGAGACAGGCTGAAAATAGCCCAATCTCGACAGAAGAGTTATGCGGATAACCGCCGTCGAGATTTAACCTTTGAGGTCGGGGACTACGTCTATCTCAGAGTGTCCCCACTCAGAGGAGTCAAAAGGTTTCAAGTCAGAGGGAAACTAGCACCGAGATATGTGGGACCTTTCAAGATTCTGAACCAGAGAGGTGAAGTCGCTTATCAGTTGGACTTACCACCAAGCATGTCAGGAGTGCACAACGTCTTCCATGTCTCTCAGCTGAAGAAGTGCCTTCGAGTACCCGCAGAGCAAGCCGCATTGGAAACCTTGGACCTTCAAGTTGATCTCACCTATCAGGAGCAGCCAATCAAGATCCTCGAGACCGCAGAACGTCAGACCAGAAGGAAGATCATCAGATTTTGCAAGGTTCAGTGGAGCAACCACACCGAAGACGAAGCCACCTCGGAGCGAGAAAAAGATTTGAAGGCCAGCCATCCCCACCTCTTTTGCTAGCCAGTGCAAATCTCGAGGGCGAGATCTCTTTTAAGGGGGGTAGGTTTGTAACATCCCAAAAATTTTATTCCTTTACTAAAGTATTTTCTGAAATTTATTGGATTTCCTGGATTTTATTCCAAGCCTGATTTAAAAAAACTAAAATTTCTATTTTATAAAAGCCAAAAAGAATTTATTGCATTTCATGGAAGTCAATAAATGTAATTCTTTTTCCTAAAGTCAAATCTGTAATTACTTTAATTTTCAGGAAATTATAAAGATTTAAAACCCTCCCTTTAAAGTCATTTTGTGTTTGTGAGAAAAACCTTTATCAAAATGGGTTGAAAATATTTTTATTAAGTCTCAAATAGTCCCAGAGGTTCTCTGAATTTTTCTAGATTTTTCAAAATTTATTTGGTATTTTTCTGAGTATTTTAAAGCCTTCAACTCATTTCTGAAAATCAAAAAGAAAATAAAATCCAAACCCTCCCTCGGGCTGCCAAGTGTCAAGCATCGGCTCAGCCAGCGCCGCCGGTTTCTTTTCCAGCCGTCCGATCCCACTTACCCCTTCATCCCGCCTTCCCTCTCTCCACACGCGACGCGTGTCTCACATCGAGCCGTCCATTGCCTCGCCTGATTCAATCTCAGCCGCCCGCACCAACTTACCGCTTCGCCCGCTTCCCTCTCCCCTCCCTCCGACGCGTCGCTCAATCCCAACCATCGCTTGTTGCCATACTAGATCGCAGCCGCCCCCTCCCACTTAACGCACCGATCGGCTTGGATTCAATCCCGGTTGTCGAATCAAATCGTAACCGTCCCCGTTCACTTACCCCTTCGCGCAGCACCCGACGGCTCAAGCCTCCACGAGCTTCACCGACGCCTCCTCGACGTTGCTGGTGCCCCGGCGATCCCCGACGACCACTTCCCCGAGCTTCTGCGTCACCGGAGCTCCTCTGCCGTCGTGAAGACCTCTACGGCCGCCGCCCCTCTCCGCCGATCTTCCTCTCCGGCCACCCTCGGGACTTGCGCTAGGTACAAGTCGACTCCCCTCACTCCTCTCTACATTTTGGTGCCGTCGGCCAGCGGCCACCCCTGCCACGTCAGCTCGACGGGCCGAGCTGGCAGCCGACGTGGTTGCCACCCGGAAGCCACCTCTGCCTCGGGCAGCCACGCTAGGGCCACGCCACGCGCCCGCTCACCCGCCTGCCACCTCACCCTTCCGGGTCCGTGGACTCAGTCCACCGTAGACCGGCCCCACCTGTTAGTCCCTCGTCCGATTTATTTAATCCCAGGCCTGACGTCTGCTGACGTCATAAACCCATTTTCCCGTATGAAAATAATTCGGCCGAAAACCTATTTACCTTGCTGACGTCATAATATGTTATTTCCTTTAGAAAAATAATTCATGGTGACGTCATAAATGTTTTTTCGATTAATATTAATTCCAGAATTGAGTATTTTTCTTTTTAAATGTATTTAAACTTTGGAACGCTATAACTTCTTCATTTTAACTCCAAATTGACCCATTCAAATTTCTAAATTTTTCTAAAATCATAATCTATCCATATCTGGCATCATTTTGAAATTTTGAAATTTTGAATTTTATTTTTAAATTTCTTTTGAATTGGCTCTTTACATTAGATTTTGACGATTCTGGAGAGTTCGAGTTCGACGATTCTCAGCAAGACTTCGATCAAGGCAAGTTACACCTTTGACCATGTTGAACCTAATATTTCAAATTTAGTTATGTTGTTTTACTGTATATGCATGCGCACTTCTATTCAAATTTAATTTAAATTTAGTTTAAACTTTAGTTATACCCATGATCCTTTGATTATAGCCCATTTGAATCTCGAATTCATATACCTTGTCACCCTAGCTAAAAACTAGTTAGTACCATAGTATTGACTAGAAAATTTTATAGAAATGCTTAGCCTGACTTAGTATAATTTTAGGTGAGATTAAATCTTTCACATGGAATGACAATCTGAAAATGAAGCCTTAACTTCGGTGAGTCAAGGGTCGTTTATGAAAATTATTTAAAAATAAAAATAGAAACTTATGATTTGGACTTAGGCTACTGGTTAGGTGGTGGGGTGCCGGCATGCCTTGTGTTTGGTGACACCTGGTTGATTATCGTGCATGTAGGTATGTGGTTGAGCCTAAGTCGGATTAAGGACCGTTTCTGTGAATCATTTTACGAAGTCACTTCGTACTACCACAAGTCTGGTATGGGACGGACCTGGCTAAGTAATTTGTGAAGTTCCAAATATAGTTTCGCTATAGGTTGAATCTGAGCGCAGCGTAGGCTGTAGAAAATCTCACATAGCACCAGAGGGGGCTCCAACTCGTGGATTCGAGTTGTGGTGAAACCTTAGTGGCGGCGTAATTATTTTGGCTATGGATCATTGGAACAACCTTGTCATGAACTCTCCGCCGCACACCAAAGGAAGTGTGCTTATCGCGTGGCTCAAGTGAGAGGGAATGTCTTGTGGGTAAAGTTGTACACCTCTGCAGAGTAACAAACTATCTGAATAGCCGTGTCCACGGTCATGGACATGCTGAGTAGAATTTTCACGGATTAGACCTGGTTTTTATAAAACTTAATTTTTCGGACAAACAAACCGTGATTTTGGTAATGGTCCGGGTGGATTCCCGTGGTTAGGTTAGTGTAGGTCGGAGCCTACACTAGCAGTATTACTTGTTCAAAAATACTGTTTCATATATTGTATTAAATTCAGCTTTCATACTTATCTGTTATTGTATTAAAATTCAAGTACTGCTTTTCGCGCAAATAAACTGTTAAGCATTCTTTTGTTATCCCTATGCATGCATCTACTCTGTTAAAATTCATGTGGAAGGCTGGATGGGCTGTCCTGCTACCTTTACTGTTTTCCGCTGCTTTCATTTCTTTCTGTTGGCTTCGTGCCCCTATATTGTAATACTTGGCCATAAGGCCGTATTTTATCGTTTAATAATATTTCAGTGACGATTTTGCATGATATACATTACTGTGGACCCTGTGTGCACTAGCTTTTCCTGGGATAGTGCGATTTACACAGAGGAACTTGGAGTCGTTGCTCTGGGTTCCGACATCGCACTTCCATTTAGGGATTTTCAATGGCTGTAGCAAACCTGCTGCCTTTGATGCTCTGCCTTTACTCTCTGACACACATCACAAAGTGCCACAAACTCAGCGATCTCACGCTTCATGCTTGGCCACCAATACTTGTCCTTAATATCCTGATACATCTTGGTACTGCCGGAGTGAATTGAGTACAACGACTCATGAGCTTCCTTTAGCAACAGCCCCTTTAGGTCTTTCTTATCGGGCACACACAAACGCTGCTTGAACCGCAGGGTTCCTTGGGCATCCTCTAAGAATCCTGACTCTTTTTCTTTACTCATGTTGACCCTGATACATTGAAATGCCTCATCCTCTGACTGAGCCTAACAAATCTGACAATCCAAAGTTGGCTGCAACTCCATTGCGACTAAAAATCCTTGTTCAACCAACTCTAGGCTAAGCTTATGAAATTCCTCATGCAAAGCTGGTTGACTCACTTTTACCATCACTGTATTATAATAAACATTTCTGCTCAAGGCATCTGCAACCACATTGACCTTACCAGGATGATAATGTATACCAACATTATAATCCTTTATTACCTCTAACCACCTCCTCTGCTTGAGGTTAAGCTCGGCCTAGGTTAAGATGTATTTCAGACTCTTATGATCCGTGTAAACCTCACATCTATTACCCATCAAATAATGACGCCAAAATTTTAAAGTATGCACTACGGCTGCCAGCTCTAAATCATTTGTAGGATAATGCTCCTCATGTGGTCTCAACTGGCGTGAGGCATATGCTACCACTCTCTTTTCTTGCATCAGTACACAACCCAAACTTTTGTGGGAGGCATCGCAATAAATCTCAAAATCTTTGTTTAAATCAGCTAACACTAGCACTGGAGCTGTGGTCAGACTCTCTTTTAACTTCTGAAAACTTTTCTCGCACTCTGGCGTCTAAGTAAATTTCTTTTCCTTCTTGAGCAACTGTGTAAGAGGTCTGGCTACACTGGAAAACCCTTCAATGAAGCGATGATAGAGGTACTGGCAACTGCGGTCGGGGCTCTTCCCTGACTGGCTCCAGTAGACTGGGGATAACTCCATATTGCTCCTTGAACTTCCTGATGAGTCTGGTCATGTTGATCTTGTATAGCTTGCACAGTCGTTGGATGGCTTTGTACGTAGCTCCTTGTGCTGACTCTTCTCGACATGCACCAGTATTCTTGAAGCTATGATGTAGAACTTGCTTACCGACTCTCATGGTGAAGTACAACCTGGTGATGCTTCAGATGCGTTGACCTTTCGCTTTCTCATCCTTGGTGAGGTAGACGGGCGATCTCTTTAATTCAAGGCTCCGCAACAAGATACGAAGAAGTCCTCTCCATCCTCCCGTCTGGCTGAAAGAAGCTTGGGACATCTATTGCATTTATAGGGTAAAGATCACTTTAAGGATTTACAAAAACAAATTTGCAAGAGTGAGGCGAAGAACGAGAACCTTAAGAAAGAGGTAAGAGAATAGAGATATTACTATGTATCCAATTTAGTTGGTTTGATTTAGAAAATAATTTTTAAGGCTAAACGACCATGCTAATTAGTGCTTCGTTCTACAGTCGATATGGCTCTGATACCATCTCTGTCGAGACCCGAATATGCAAATCTAGACTCTCTGCGTATACTGTACTAGTAAAGGATCACGCTAGTGCACACAGTCAAACATAGATGTAATAGCAACCATACACACGCTAAAATAAACGGAAATGTTAAATCGTAATAAATCTCAAAGGTACGACCTTATGGCTAAGTTTACAATATCTCTAGCCGGAAGTGCTTTAAATCTAGCAGCGAAAAATCCAAAATAAAGCATAGCGGCCAATCAACATACCCACAGACTATCGAGTGGGGAACGAAGTCCTAATCCGTGAAGTCATCGAAGTACTTTCCCTCTGGAACCTCCTATTGATAATACTCCTCCTCCTCAACTGAGCAACACAAGCATAAAGCCGTGAGTACATTGGTACTCAGCAAGTCATTTGTAACAAATGAATGCAATATAGTATGCAAAGCATACCAATAGAGAGCTAAAATGTTAATTTGCATAAAAGGGTATTTTTGAGATAAATACGAATTGAAATAAACCACTTGTGGACATCCCATCCACAAGCTAAGACAATAGTGAACTACATGTTCACTAATCAACCATAAACTACAAGTTTCCATGAAATCACTACCCCCCGTGTGAAATCACCGAGCATTGTCTATGACCGAGGACGCGGCTATTCGAATAGTTTTACACTCTACAGAGGTTGCACAACTATACACACACGATGTGATTAGCCTCGGCCTAAAGAAATCACAATAAGGCCTTTACAATGCTCTACCTCAACTCAATCCTGCCCGCTAGAGTTTCGCATCACACCCCCCTCGCGCCACATGGAAATCATCAACTATGTTCATCACAATGGCAGAATCAAAATTGAAATATCATAAATTAATCAGCCAGATCTATCACATACTAGACATGTAGTTTACACGATAAAACTCAGATCAATGGCGCGCAAAGTTAAGTCTTTAAATCTACCCGAGTGAGACCACCACATCCAACCAAGTGAACCTATACTTCCCCCTTACTGCACGATCACTCGCCCAAGAGAAAAACCAAGTTTGTATAACCACGTCAGTGACACACCAATGTCATGGCACAAATTTTAATAATAGTGGCACCAACCACGACTCCATATTTCATTAAGTCAAGTTGAATATTCACATGCGATGATAAACCTTTTCGTAAAATAAGCACAACCCATGTGACATCTAGCATAGCGTCACTAGTAAATTTTCCAACCTATAGTGACAATGGCATCAAGTCATTCAATTTATCAAGGTGGGGTAATTCAATATGGGACGGTAACTACCATATACAAAGTTTGTAATTAAATAGCGATGCAATGTAATTTAAAATAAAATAATTAAATAATAGAATAGAAACTGGGTTCAACATGATTAAAGGATACGACTTGCCTTAGTTATACTCAGCGAGGTGCTCGGGGTCTTCTGGCGTCGCTCCTGCTCCTCCAGAAACGGAATCTACAAGAGAGAAAGCGACCGAAACAACAAAAACAAATCAAATAAACTTCAAAGGAACTCCCAAAACCTTGAAACCAGAACCAAAAGGTAGAGCTCGAATTTAGATGAATTTAGAAAAAAAGAACAGGGTCAATCAGAGCTAGGACGGAGGAGAACGGGCTCCTAATCCGTGAAGTCATCGAAATATTCTCCCTCTAGAACCTCCTACTGATAATACTCCTCCTCAACTGAGCAACATTGGCATAAAGTCGTGAGTACATTGGTACTCAGCAAGTCGTTTGTAAAAAATGAATGCAATATAGTATGCAAAGTTTACCAATGGATGGCTGAAATGTTAACCTGCATAAAAGGGCATTTTGAGATAAATACGAATAATAGATTGAAGACGAAATTTAATGGAAAATAATAATAAATAAGTAATCAACAGAATTAAAATAAATCACTTGTGAACATACCATCCACAAGATAAGCCAATAGTGAACTACATGTTCACTAATCAACCATAAACCACAAGTTTCTATGAAATCACTACCCCTCGTGTGAAATCATCGAGCATTGTCTATGACCGAGGACACGACTATTCGAATAGTTTTACACTCTGCAGAGGTTGCACAACTGTACCCACACAATGTGCTTAGCCTCGACCTAAGAAAATCATAACAAGGCATTTACAATGCTCTACCTCTACTCAATCTTGCCTGCTAGGGTTTCACATCACACCCCCCTTACGCCACATGGAAATCAGCAACCATGTTCATCACAATGGTAGAATCAAAATTGAAATATCACAAATTAATCAGCAAGGTCTATCCCATACTAGACATGTGGTTTGCACGATAAACCTCAGATCAATAGTGTACAAAGTTAAGTTCTTAAATCTACCCGGGCGAGACCACCACATCTCACAAAGTGAACCTGCACTTCCCCTTTTACTACACGATCACTCGCCCAAGTGAAAAACCAAGTTTGTATAACCACGCCAATAACACACCAATGTCATGGCACAAATTTTAATAATAGTGGCACCAACCACGGTTCCACATTTCATTAAGTCAAGTTGAATATTCACATGCGATGATAAACCCTTTTGTAAAATAAGTAATGCTAAGCATTCTAATCGTACAACCCATGTGACATCTAACATAGCATCACTAGTAAATTTCTCAACCTATGGTGACAATGGCATCATGGCATTCAATTTATCAAGGCGGGGTAATTCAATATGGGACGGTAACTACCATATACAAAGTTTGTAATTAAATAGCGCTGCAATGTAATTTAAAATAAAATAATAAAATAATAGATTATAAACTGGGTTCAACATGATCAAAGGACACGACTTGCTTTGGTTATGCTCAGCGAGGTGCTTGGGGTCTTATGGTGTCGCTCCTGCTCCTCCGGAATCGGAATATAACGATAGAGAAAGCAACCAAAACAACAAAAACAAATCAAATAAACTTCAAAAACCTTGAAACAGAACCAAAAGGTAGAGCTCTATTTTAAATGAATTTAGAAAAAAGAAAGGGATCAATCGGAGTTAAGACGAAGGAGAACAGGCTCTCGGAAAATCAAATCAAAAGAAAATCCTGAAAATTCAAAAAATCTACTATGTTGTGGACCCAGCGCACGGAAAAGCAAGTCCACGGCGGACCCGGTTCACGAGACAGTGCGCACGAGGGGGGCGGTGCTGACGCGGTGGCCTAGGGCTAACGTGGCAGCATGCGGTGCTGACACGTGGCTAGGGCTGATGTGGCGCTGACGTGGCAGTAGGGGCGGTTTTTGGCTGACGTGGTAGGACCCCCGTCCGCCGTCGCTCGTCTGCTCCAGGGGTCACCACCATCGCATCCAAGACATTACCCTCGGGGTCAGACCTCGAGCCTCGCCTTGTGGCCACGTCGCCGTTTCGCCGTGCAAATCCCTGTCGCCTCTGCGCTAGTGCTTCTACTGTGCCGCACTGTGGTGCATTGAAGCTTGGCCTCGCGAGTGTGTTATTGCCTCCGCCCCTTCCCCGCCTAGCTCCCCTAGCGCACTCAAGCACTACTGCCCCTCGACACTGCAATTGAATGGCGTCAACGCCCTCCACCCCCCTCTTTTGTGCTTTAAATCGGCAGCAATACGTCTCATTTGGGGTCACACAGCACACTCGCCCCCTTTCTTTCCCCGAGCTCTGTTTTGCCTGCATTTTCTCGCCGCCGCCCGAAGCTCTTCGGCCGTCACCGTCGCCAGCCACCTCCAAGCATTCGCAAGCTCCCCCGACCCTCTAAACTTGTTGCTTGGACCCTCCTTATGCGTCCATGAAACCTAATCGGACCCTTGTGTCGTGCAGCTCGTCGGCCCGAGTCTCTTCTTCAACTCTGGCCAATCTTCGCCATCGCCAACTCGGACATTCCCAACTCAATTCCGTTCGGCTAGAGCTTCATCTCGGCTTGTTGAACCCGAAGCCGGCACCAATTTGAAGTCTCCACGGCCCGTCTGCCTTGGCATCGACCACCCCCTTTCACCGCCGACCATCACCGACGCGAGCCCAATCCAAGCTACCTCAGGCTCCACCTTCTCTTTCAGTGAGCTTCCACCATTCTCAAGGTGCTCCCCTGTGATTTAATCGAGCTTTCTTCATTGTTGACGCCGTCGCCCTTTCTCCCCTCATCCCGCCACCGCCGAGCTCACCGCCGACAGGTTCCGTGCCGATTCAGGTCGCGCCGCCCCGATCGAAGGTGCGCCCAAGCCTTCCTTCGCCGCCGGCAGACCACCCCTGTTTTTTTTACCGTTCAATTAACCAAACCTATAATTAACTACTAATGATTAAATTTAATGACTGTTAATTGTTTCACTGACCGGTGGACCCCCCATAACTGTTTAACCGGATGAGTGGCTGACAACTGGGCCCCACCCCTTTAATTAAAACCGAATTTAAACCTTGGAGTCACTGACAGGTGGACCCCACTGTACGGATAAGTGCACCTGGGACCCACATGTTAGTCACTACCCTTTTATTGATTTTTCAAAATTCAATTAATCCGTGGGCCCCACATGTCATACTCTCACCCATTTAAAAATATGAGATTTTAATAAAATTAACAAAAACTTGTGGGACCCACATGTCAGAGAGAGAACCCTCTCTCCTCTTTTATTTTTGGGATTTTTCTGAAAATAAAACTCCAGAGAAACCGTTCTCCCTCACCGTAACTCCGATTTAAGTAAAACTTGTTTCTAAAATTTTCTAAATTCAAGCTCTTTCTGTTGATTCAAGATTTGTTTGATTTAGAGTTTATTTGAATTTTATTTGAGTATTTATTATCTTCTTGCCTATTGTTTCTTTCTGGTATTTTCGCGCGAATAGAGTACGAGGATAATCCCGAGCAACCTTTCGACGCTTCACGAGATCTGCGAGACCTACCAGTATCAGATCCAGGTGAGTCAACACTTTGATCATGTTGAATTTCTATGTTTTAAATCATTTATATTGTTTAAAAATACTTAACCTGCATGCGTTATTTTATGTACACTAGTTTACCTTCTTTCATTAGTTACTTATCCACATTGCTCTATTAGCGCTAAATAGCTACACCATTCCTTATAATCTTGTTACCCCTTACCATTGTCGCCTTAGGTACTACTATTAAAAGCATTTTCAAGATAAGCTAAATTAAATTGCCAAGCGAGTCTAAGTAAGCCTCAGGACACTAGCATGTCCTGGCCATATCTTCTCAACAAACGCAAGTTCATTTTGGGCAATCATGGGATGTACATGATTGGTAGTTTGGTAAAAGCTTATCTTATGCTTCTCAAAATCCTCAAAAATTGCTTACCTGCCTGGGCGGATGGTAAGAGTGGTTGGTGGATGTAACAATTTGGGTTGCGGAAGCCCGTCTGGACAAATTAAGGACTGAATCCTGTGTTGACCTCACCATATAAAATAGTACAGACCACAAGCTAGCAAAGTGTAGGCATGACTAAATAATTTGCACTCGCTAGTAAAGGAATGCACTTCGGAGAAACTCACGATTTTCATCGCTGGACGCAAACCGTCTTGGATGTGGTCATGTCGCTGGATGAGGTGGGTGCAAGAGGGGGTCTAGCTGGGGCCCAAAGGGCTTTCCTGTAAACGAAACCTTAGCGAGTGCAATCCTATACTAGATGCATTGTAAAGGTCATGTGCTAACTCGGTTGATCTGCATGTCTAAGGAAACATGTGGAATATAACAATTGGGTTATCTCTTGTGGGTAAAGGTGTACAACTCTGCAGAGTCTAAACTATTCGAATAGCCATGCCCACGGTCAAGGGCAAATATGGGAACTTCCTCGAGTTAGTTCTATTTATAAAATCTTTTAGAGGTGGGAACAAAAACTAAGTGGAGGGAAGTACTCCACTTTATTGGATTTTTCCTAGAGGGATGTACTCCAGCGTTGGCTAATTAGGGTGGATGTAGCCCAGTAACCAAAAATTAAGCATTGGTGGATGGAACCATGTAATTGGTGGACGGAACCGTCTACAATATATTTATCGCACATTTAAATGATTTTTGCATTATTGAAAACCTGCTAAGTCATAGGATTTTATTTAAGTATTTGCCAAAGATCGCTTTATGCAACTAAAAGAGACCCCCAGCCATTTATTGAATAAGCCTAGCATTCTATACTATTGCATTCTGTGTGTTGGCTTGTGGGGCACAATTGGAAGTGCTCACTCTCGCTCTCAATCCCTCCCAGAAATGGAGCAGCAGGATCATTATGACTACTATGAGGAGCCGGACCAGGGAAATGATGGAGGCCACGACGATAATTAGTCTTATTAGTTTTAGTGCTCTCCTTCCCTTATAGATCAGCTGACCTTTCTAGATAACAAGTGAATTCCACTACGGTCGTATCGACTAAATGTTAAATTCACTTGGGCTATCCCCAGTCGCTACCTGTAGGGAATTGCGCCTTCCTATCTTTTGTCTTTTCCGCTGCTTTTGTTGTAATGAACTATTTGGCTTGATGGCCTAATATATGGAACTACTTTATCTCCATTATTGTAATAAGAATGTACCATGTTTGAAATGATCCAGTTATGTATCTGCGAGCACTAACTACTGATCCAGGGAATAGTGCAGATAAATCACAGGGATTCGAATTGTCAAAATCCGAGTCCGATAGGGCTGGTATCAGAGCATACGACTGTAGGAAGCCTTAGCTAGAATGGCCATGACTAGGAGGAAAACTTACTTTTGAGTATTAACTCAAGGCTTTATAAAACTATGTGTAAATATAAATGCTTTACTTACCCTTCTATTTGTTTTGTTAAAATATTCTTCATCTGTATCTAACTCTTTATTTTAAACTGTAGATGGCGAATCCTTCCACCCCTGCCTAGGATGTACTGTCTCATTTGGAGGCAGAGGAAGGCTTCGTAGACCTGCTGCGTCAACTGATGCAATACCTGCACTACCACTGGCAGCCCATTTTTCAGGGGCGCTGCACGAGGATCCAGGATCGTGAGTCTTGGGTGGTGCATGTCTTCATTTATGCCCGAGATGGAGGCATGATCCCTGTCGTCACCCCCGCCACCTTTCCTCGGAGTCACTGCCGTGACGCAGTACACAATGCCGTGTTCTACGCATTAGCTCGCCTAATGCATGAGCACGGGGATGATCTGCACCAGTCCCCATTCTGCTTCTTTCCCATCCTCCTCATGGGAGAAACCGACCCTAAGCTGTAGGGGGAGCCGATCGACGACCCACAGCTCTCGCACCAGGTGTCTACCACAGGGATTCGGATTGTCAAAATCCGAGTCCGACAAGTAGTTATGGGAGAGGCGTCTACTTCATGCTTTTTCATTTGGTAGGATGGCTCAGGATAAAACTCACCGGAGGCGACGAATTGATGACGAGAATAAAAAACGGCTGGTTTTGGGAAAAACTTGATTCCTGCCAAATAGCTGCATCAACACCAAATTAAATTGATGAGTAGGTTGCTAAGATAACACAATGTGATGTGAACAAAAATACATAAAGATCACCAGAGCAAAAGGTGGCATGGTGGAGGGAGGGGGTGGGCGCACAAGCGCGGGTTGTGACTTCTCTGGTGCTTTACATGGTGAGGCAGGATGTCTAATGGTTTGTATAGGGGTAGAATGGAGGTGGAACTCCTATTTATAGAGCAAGAGCAAGAGGAATGAGTTAATTCGGCTGTGTTATGTGCAATGTCGGTTTTCAATGCTAAAATGCAAGAAACTAAAAACTAAAATTTTAATGGATAAAAACTAAAAAGGAATTGATGCTTGCTAATGAATGAAGGCATACTTGCTGCATGCCAATTAATTTGGAAAGAGGGAATTGATTTTGCTTGTATGCATTTATTGCTCATGGTGGCTTTAGCTAAAGAACAAAGTGTTTGTTAGTCGAATACGTGGAGATGAACAACAAAGAAAGGAAGAATAAATATTAGGCCAAAAAGAAATAGTCCAAATGCCTAAAAAAGAATCTATGGCACTGGATGCGGTGAGAAGTTTGGAGTTCAGCGTGCTTGAACAAAAGAAGACTTTGGATGGGTGACCTAGTGGAAAGTCTCATTATTTATTTTTATTTATTTGAAAGAGAGAAATGCCAGGAGAATATTTGGACCTAGAAAAATAGAATGGATATATTTATAGAGATTTTGAATTTTGGAAGCGAACTGAAAATTTAAAATGAAATTGAGACTTCGAAAATGAACTGGGTATTATTATTTGGAGTTTAAATTTTGGGATTACTAAATAAACTTCAAATATTAAAAAGGATTGTATAAACATATAGTTTGGAATTGTTGATGAATTTAGAAATTTGAATGGGCTCAATCGGAGTTAAAACGAATGAGAATGGGCTCTCAGAAGTTTAGAATCAAAACAAATTGAATAAAGGAATTATTGGAATTATTTTCCTAAAGGAAATTAAGATTATAACGTCAACAAGAAAATGAATTTTTGGTCAAATTAAATTTCTAAAAGAAATTCTAAATTATGATGTCATGCTGATGTCAGCCCTGCACGTGGTAGGTGACGTGACGGATTTTGCTAACGTGGTTGCCAGGTGTCTAACACGTGGTGTTAATGTGGATTCGGGAGCGTCGAGAGTTTATGTGGCATGCCACGTGGCACTGACGTGGCTGCCACGTGGGTCGGGTGCGGACGTGTGTAACCACGTGTCACTAGTGACTCGGCATAGTTTGCTGATGCATGCTGCTTGCTCGGTAGATGCACTTATGTGGCTGCCATGTGGTGGACATTGGGCCGAGGAGGCCGTCAGATGGGAATCAGGCGGTGATGATGCATGGAGAAGTTCAGACCAGTCCAAACGGTCAAGGATCATGCAGACCGTCCGATCGGCAATGGACTGTCTGATCAACAAATGGACGTTCGGATTGTCCAAACGGCAATGAGCTTTTAGACCGTCTAATTGGCAAAGGACTGTCTGATCATCCATTGAACTTTTGGACTGTCCGACTGGCAAAGGATGTTTGGACCGTTCGATTGCATGGGGTGAAACGTTTAGATCGTCCTAACAGTGAGGAAGGTTCTTATCGGAAAGGAGCAGAAGGTGGCTGACGGCAAGGAGGTAGGGCAGCGGTGGCACACGAGCATCAATGCGAAGAAGGAGCGGTGGTGGTGTAAGGTCAAGCTCCATTAAGATTGGTTTTAGTGATAATGATAAATACAATTGTGAGACTAATATGTTTATTAGTTATAATATTATCTAATCTCATTTGGATGCAATTAATGACAAATGTTTTTGGATATAATGACAAATACAATTGTGAGACTAACATGTTTGAATGATTATAATTTGACTTAGTCTCAAAGGGCTACTCCTGAGGATCTTGAGGAGAAGCAGCCCGACGGTGACGACGGCCATATTGGACTAGATTGACCGCATGCTCAAGAGAGGTCATACGGTCCCCAAGAGAGGAGACGGCAGCCATCAGAGAAGAGACATCCTCAGTCAAGGAGGAGATGTTGCCAGTCAGGGAGGTCATGTTGTCAGTTAGAGTAGACATGCTACCGTCGAGACGCATGACAGCGGAGTAGATCTGGGCAAGTGTCACCATGTCTTTGCCTTGCTACCTAGAAGAGGACGCTCCTGAACGCGCTCTGGGGCACGGAGGTGCGGGAATTGGGGGTCCCTCCCTTAGCTTGTATGGCTTGTGCACTCCGCCCCGCCCACCTCTGAAAGGTCCAGTCTTGTAAATGATTAGGGCTATGATATAAGGTGCATAGTTAATCCTCCTAACCCTATCATTCTTCGTCGCAGTCATTTCTCGAATCATAAGATCGACTACATCAAACTTTGTTCCTATCATGATGTAGACAATCACATTCTATGCATGTTCTCGAATGGCGTCGAAGTTGCCGTTCTTGGGGAGAATAGTATGATTGATAATCCGGTTGACAAAGCTCGAAATGGGAAGAAGTCCATGGAGATTGCCCGCCACATATCGCATATTTTGATCATAATATTTAGTGCATTGGGCAATGGGAAGTGATGGTCTGTCGAAGACTTTCTCATGGGCACTTGAGAATGTGTTCAGAGCTATCTCAAGTTCTTGTTTATTTGAGTCCAAGTATCGATCCCCCGTCATCTAGGATAAGTGCTCAAAATTTGAAGATATATAAAGAGCGGCATAGAACTGTCTGATTACCTTCTCATTGTAATCCGATTTAAGGGACACGATATGATGAATTCCCGCCCTCTAAAATAGGCGAAAGGTGCCCTCAAACTTATCCATGCCATCCAAGTGATCCCAATCCATGTACTTATGATCCACAAATTTCTTGGTGGGACCATAAATTTCTTCATAACTAGTTCCTGGAACTGGGTATGGAATTTTAGATTCTCACTGTTTCTTGGGAGCATGAACTGATTTCGGTGCCGGAGGGTGGCATAGTCATCACTGGTCATGCGCAGGATATCCCTACGCTCATTGTCAGCCGGTGCCATCTCTTCATTGGCTACCTTAAGGACCGGACTTCCAGAGGGACTGTTCCTCTATTCTGACTCGGTCTCGGAATCACTGGGGGTCCCGTTGCCACTGTCTTCAGGGGTCCTTTTAGTCGATTCTTCGTGAGCCGTCTCGATTGTAGGCGACTCGGGGACATATGAACCCTATTGGGAGGAACCCTGCCCTGAACCGCTGGCCCTTGCATAAAATTTCTTGGTCACATTCCTCATCTTCTTGGTTGCATTTCTTGTCTTTGGTGCCATCTTGAAATAAGTGAGAAAGGAAGTCAAGGATAGATAAGAAGTTTGGAAATTAGGTTGGAATTGAAAGAAAACAAGATGCTGATTTTTCAAGAAAATCGATAGTACCACCGTTCAAACCGCGGTAGTACCGACCTGCGATAGAACCAGTGTACAAACCCCGATAGTACCGCTGTGCGGTAGTACCAGTGTACAAACTCCAGTAATACCGATGTGCGGTAGTACCGCGTTCGTCGAGCGGTAGTTCTAATTTTCCTGAAATTTTCTAGGACAATTTATGCATGATTCCAAGTGATGTTTTTGTTAGATATGATCCAATAGAAAGATGAAAAACTATCATACATCACTAAAAATATCATTTTGCCCGAGAAAATAGCATCACATTGTCCATATTTCAAAACTAACCTATTTGCACCTAGAGTTCATAAAAACAAGATAAAGATCGAAGTTTGATCCAAAATACCTTGAGAATCAGGGGAGGTGAACTCTAGAGATGCAGAAAATAGCCCAAGAATGAAGAAAATCCCACTGGATTTGGAGATCAGGTGGAGGATTTGAGAGGGGTTCTTGGGGGTGTGAGAAAGAGAGGAAGAGGGATGTGTACGGTTGCAATTGAATGTGAGGAGAGAGGGAAAGTTTTGGGGAGGAAATAGGGAGAGAATCCCGGGAGTAACTGCCCTCCTCATGAAAAATCGATAGTTCCGCAGTTAACACGCTGGTAGTTCCGCACCCCAGAAGTACCGCGCTTTTGCTGCTGGAAGTACCGCACTACGGTAGTACCGTGCATTGAACTGCGGTAGTTACGATTTTTCTGAAACTTCCTGATTTTGAGATTGATATGAGAATTTATACAAATGATCCCTAATTTTGCACTCAAATAGGAATCATTCAAGATCATTATGCATTAAAGAACCTATTTGAAGTCTAAGAAAATAGTTTTTTTGAACATAAGAGATTTTAGCAAAATTTTTTGAAAATTCATCTCAAAAATACTCAAATGGCACCAACAACACACAAACACTTGTGACAAGTGCTCAAGCTATATTTAATAGTCTAAAACATTTAATTCATTCCTCAATTTATAAAATCGGCTTTCATCTAAGGGTTTGGTGAAAATATCTGCTAATTGATCTTCGGTTCTAATGTAACTAATCTCAATATCCCCTTTGCTTACATGATCTCTCAAGAAATTGTGGCGAATATCTATGTGCTAGGTTCTTGATTGTTGGACGAGGTTATTGGCTATTTTCACCGCACTTTTATTATCACACAAAAGAGGCGTTTTGTCAAATTTAATTCCATAATCCATCAAAATTTGTCTCATCTATAGCAATTGTGCATAACAACTACCCGCGAAAACATATTCGGCTTCGGCGGTTGAAAGTGCTACGGAGTTTTGTTTCTTAGAAGACCATGACACTAAGGACCTTCCAAGAAGTTGACAACTACCCGAGGTGCTTTTTCTATCCACTTTGCAACCCGCATATCGAAATCCGAATATCCAATTAAATCAAATTTAGCACCTTTTAGGAACCACAACCCTATACTAGAGGAATGCTTTAAATATCTTAGAATCCTCTTTACGGCTATCAAGTGGCACTCTTTTGGAGAAGATTGAAATCTTGCACACTTGCAAACACTCAACATGATATCGGGCCTAGATGCAGTAAGATAAAGTAAACTACCAATCATAGATCTATAAAATTTTAAATCTACTGGTTTACAACCTTCATTGAGGTCTAAATACTCGTTTGTTGCCATGGCAGTTTTGATGGGTTTTGCGTCTTCCATGCCAAACTTCTTGAGTAAGTCCTTGCATACTTGGTTTGGCTTATAAACGTCTCATTTTTTAGTTACTTGATTTAAAGCCCAAGGAAGTAGCTTAATTCCCCTATCATAGACATCTCAAACTCCCTAGACATCATATCACCGAATTATTTGCAAAAATCTTGATTAGTAGATCCAAATATAATGTCATCAACATGAATTTGTTATACAAAGAATTCATTGTTTATAATTTTGGTGAATAATGTGGAATCAACCTTCCCGATTTTGAATCCTTTTGAAAGTAGAAAATCCCGAAGGCGCTCATACTACGCTCTAGGAGCTTGTTTTAATCCATATACACATGATTTGGATTTTTAGGATCCTAAAATCCAAGAGGTTGTTCAACAAAAATAAGTTCAGTTATTTTGTCATTTAAGAATGCACTTTTAACATCCATTTGATATAGTTTAATATCAAAGCTTGAGGCAAAAGTAAGCAAGATCCTAATAGACTCAAGTTTAGCAACGGGAGCAATGCTTCATCATAATCTAATCCCTCAACTTGAGTAAAACCTTGAACCACTAATCTTACTTTGTTTCTTACCACAATCCGTGCTCATCTTGTTTGTTGCGGAAGACCCATTTTATGTCAATTATGTTGTGCTCCTTGGGTCTTTTCACCAAACTTCAAAC
Source organism: Melocanna baccifera (assembly GCA_036346265.1). Classification (NCBI taxonomy): domain Eukaryota; kingdom Viridiplantae; phylum Streptophyta; class Magnoliopsida; order Poales; family Poaceae; genus Melocanna; species Melocanna baccifera. The sequence goes on from CM070692.1 coordinate 13,386,284, forward strand.
ATCATTTCTTGCGAAATTGTTAAGCTCTTCATGCATGGCATTTACCCAATCGGATCATCTAGAGTGTAATCTACAACTTTGGGTTCAAGAGAAGAAATAAACGAGTAATGTTCACAAAAGGAAGCTACTCTAGATCGAGTTTGGACATCCTTACTCACATCACTCAATATTTGATCTTTGGATATGGCATTATGGATCTTGATAGGTAAAGGTTGATCTTCCTTTTCTTCAACATCTTGAGCTTGGGTGTTGTTTGTTGTGATAGAAGTAGGAGGTTCAACTTGCATTCATGAAGATGAATCATTTGTATCTTCTTTTGGCTTAATGCCACCAATTTGCATATTCTCCACTGAACGCCTTAGTCCTTCATCGCCTATATCATCTAAATTTTCTTGCTTTTCTTGAGAGCCATTAGTTTCATCAAATTGAACATCTCAAGATTCTTCAACTAAACCAGAGTTTTTATTGAAGACTCTATAAGCTTTACTATTTAAAGAATAGCCTAATAAAAATCCTTCATCATACCGGCTTTGAAATTTTGAAAGCCGAACACCCTTCCTCAAAATATAGCATTTGCATCTAAATACCCTAAAATAGGAAATGTTCGTCCTCCTCCCTCTGAGAAGCTCATAAGAAGTCTTTTTCAAAAGTCGATGCAAATAAATGTGATTTATGGCATGACAAGCGGTATTGATGGCTTCCCCCCCAAAAGATATCGGAAGTATTATATTCATCAAGCATTGTCCTAACCATTTCAATTAATGTTCGATTTTTTCTTTCTACAACTCCATTTTGCTCCGGAGTGTACGTTGTGGAAAACTCGTGCTTTATTCCAAATTTATCACAAAAATCTTCAATTTTTGCATTCTTGAACTCAAAACCATTATCACTCCTAATTTTCTTTATTTTCAAATCAAATTCATTTTAGGATCTTTTTGCAAAACTTTTAAAAACTTCGGGAGTTTCACCATTGTCATTTAAGAAGAATACCCATGTATACCTCGAATAATCTCCTACAATGACAAAACAATAGCTATTGCCACCCAATGCTCTTATAGGTTGTTGGCCCAAACAAATCCATATGTAAGAGCTTTAATGGATTAGAGATTGACATGATACTTTTGGAAGGATGAGAATTTGCAACTTGGTTCCTGGCTTGGCAAGCACTACAAAGTTTATTTTTCTCAAATTTCACATCTTTCAAGACAACTACTAGATCATTTTTGAAAAGTTTTTTAAGTTGAATCATGCCTACATGACCCAACCTTCTATGCTATAACCACCCAAAGAGGATTTTGCTAATAAGCATATTTTCAAACCCGAACTACTAGAGGAGAAATCTACCAAATAGATGTTTTCAAATCTAAAATATTTGAAAACAATTTCTTTGTCCTTTTCTTTTGAAATTGTAACATTATCCTTTAAAAATAAGCATATTAATCCTAGATCACATAATTGAGCAATAGTTAGCAAATTGAAATTTAATATTTCTACTAAAAATATATTAGAAATGGAAAGGTCATTTGAGATAGCAATTTTACCCAATCCTAAAACCTTTCCTTTGCTATTATCGCCAAATGTAATCTTTTCATTGCTTCCATTTTCAAATGTAGTGAACATCTTTCGGTCTCCGATCATATGTTGAGTGCATCCACTATCAAGCACCCAATGCCTTCCACCGGTCTTGTAGTTCACTTACAAAAAAAAATCAAATTCTTTTAAGTACCCAAATTTGTTTGGGTATTTGGAGGTTAGTAACCAAGGTTTTGGTCACCCAAATAGCATTATTTTTTGTGCCTAAAATTGAAGTACCAACAAATTTTGCAACAATTTTACCACTATTAGATTTTTTAGGTAAATAGCACTAATCATACAACTTAATAGAAGGAGTTGTGTTTTCTTGACAAGATTTGCCATTTGGCCTAACAAATCTTGTGACCTCCTTCATTCGTCTCTTACGTTTCTTAGGTACAATCCCAAGTCCCTCTTTATTGAATGAGTATCTTTGCTCACTCAATAATTTATCAAAAGTGGCATTTTCCTTGAAGCATCTCTCCAAACTTTTGTTGAGTTGAGAAACTTGTTCCTTCAATTTACTATTCTCAACAATAAGTTGTTCAACACATGGATTAGCATGATCATCAATATTTGAAGAACATGGCATGGTTAATAAATCATCACATGATGTGGAAATGTTAATTCTAGCAATCTCTACACTAGGCAAATCATTTAAAATATCACAATTAATGCCAATGCTAGTGCTAGAGTTGCTTGATTTTTTTAAGAAGCAAGTCATGAGCTTCCTTTAGCTTCTCATAGGAATTCTTTAGAGAGAAGTGTTCTCTACTTCGTTACTTGAATTTTGACTTCTCTTTTCTAAGAAATTCATTTAATTCAATTAACATGTCCATTAACTCATCATAGGAAGGCTCACCATATCAATAAATTTTACCTTTTCTCTTTTTGTTATAAGGCATGTTGGAGTTTAGAAGAGTGATGGAGCTTCCTTGATGGCGATTCCAACTAGTCACTTCTTCTTGGGGGACTCTCCCTCATCGGAGTCGGAATCCGTGTACTTCTCATCTGAGTTCTATTCTCTAACGTGAGCTTCATTCTTGCCATTTTGTGAAGCCTCTTGAATAGCTTCTTCTTTGGGATGAATTCCTTCTTCTTGGTTGACATGCCCTTGTCATCCTTTCTTGTGGGACATTGAGAGGTGATGTGCCCCTTCTCATCGCACTCATAGCAATGAATGTTACTATAGCTTCAGTATGGACGCCTTCTCATGAATTTCTTCATTTTCCTCACAAGGAGTGCCATCTCCTCGGAATCCTCATCTTCATCCTCAGACTCTTCACTTGATATTGCTTTGGCCTTGAAAGCGGTGATCTTTTTTTCCTTTGAGGAGGATTGCTCTAAAAGCTCCTCCTTGTCCTTCTTGTACAACTCATTGGTAATAAGATTACCCAAGAGTTGTGTTGGAGTTATCTTTGCCAACTCGGGTGAGTTGAGGAAGAGAGTCACTAACATCTCATATTCCTCCGGCAACGTCCTAAGCATTTTTCTTACAACATCAATATCCGTTAGTGACGTGCCAAGGCTCTTGAGCTTATTTCCATTGTTGTTCAACACCCTATACAATTTGGCTTCCTTAACCGCGCTGTTCCCTCATGAATTTCCAAGAGAGTGGTCCAAATATCATGAGCTGTTTCTAGATTGCTCACTCTATTGAATTATCCACGTTTAAGACTCCAAATAATGCATTCATGACTTGAGTATCTAAATGAGCATTAGCCCCCTCTTGATCCGTGGGGTGTAGTGGATTAAGAGGCATAACATAGCCCTCATTTACAATTTTTCATATGCTCGGACTCATAGTTTTAAGATATATAGACATTCTAATTTTTCAATAAGCATAATTTGAACCATCAAATTGAGGTGCCTTCCCTATAACAATTTCTTCGCTAGCTATCCTTTTCTCTTTAGACGGTTAAGTCTAATTAATAAGAGACCAAGCTCTGATACCACTTGTAGAATCAAAAATAACCGACTAGAGGGGGGTGAATAGGAGATTATAAAATTTTGCCATCTTTTTGTTAAAAAGATTACAACAATTTAACACTAAGCAAATGTACTAATTTAAATTCAGCCTATTCAATTCTAGTGAACCTAAAGTACCAGAAGCAATAAATATAAATGCTAAAGGAGAGTAAAGAAATAATCACAAGGGGATACACGATGTTTTTCTCGTGGTATCAAAGACTTGTCGGTCTTCACTAGTCCATATTGAGGAAAGCCTAAGAGCTCTTGGACCGGCTCCACGAATTAAGCCTAACTCCTCGATCACAATTGGTTGCTCTTGCTCCTCTCCAGAGATGGCGAGCACCAAGCCACTCACAACCTTGCTCAGGCCTCTTTACAAGCTTCTCGAAGAGATCACCTCGTGATCAACCACCACGCCGTCTAGGTGCCAGCAAGCACCAAGAGTAAAAAATCACGCTTCACTTGACGATGCTCAAGTACCAAGGATCAATCTAGAAAATGTATGTACTTGAAAATGGCTCACAACACCTCAAATGAATGCACAAGAGAGAAAGAGGTGTGGAATGAATGCTCAAAGCTTAAAGATGTTCAATATTAGCTCAGCACACTATCCTTGAGCTGGTGAGGGGTATTTATACCCTCACCAACCAAAACTAGTCATTGCAAAATTTTAATCTGAAAATTCAGGGAAATCGAAACTACCGGCGTTCTAAGTGCGGTACTACCGTAGTTCACTGTAGCACACAGTAACGGCTTTCTCAGAATGTCAGAACTAGCCGTTAGAAAAGTAGTGTGGTACTACCGCCGTTGTAAGTGCGATACTAGCGCACTGTGGTAGTTCCGCATGTCGGTGCGATACTACCTCACTGCGGTTGTTCTGCCGTGCAATGCCTGGTACTTCCGATTTCTGCCACTGGAATAGGCTGGTACTTCCAAACATCAGTAATTCCGCTGGTCAGTGCGGTACCACCGCACTGTGGTAGTTCCGTCGTGTTAAATCCGGTACTACCGATTTCGGCACGCCCAAGTCCCAACAAGGGTGCTTTCTGAAAAAATTGTACCGCTCAAAATCCGCTCAAAATCCGGTACTACCGTGGTCTGGTAGTTCCGTAGTTTACATGGCGGTACTACCGGACGCTGGTCATTTCATTGTCAATACGGCGGCACTTCCGATTTTTGAGAAAGAGTACAGTTTGTTTTCAAACTTAATTTCATGTGCATGCATGATCCTAAATTGATCTAAATGGCACCAGAAAATGCTATCAAGCTACGTTCAATGATCCCTCTTAATAGTACAGCGACTATCCTATAAACCGATCTTTCAACCTTTCTTCTAAGACCAGTAAAAATTAAAAGAGATCCTATATTTCATGTACCTTGTTTTTGATTCATCTTGTTGTCCATTTCGCTTGCAACTTACTTTTATCCTTTGTGCACTTATGAGACTTAGCCTATGCAATCTTCAACACACATATTAGTCCCATATTCATAAATTGCATTAATTACTAAAACCATATTTTAGGGGCCTAGATGCTTTCAGTGCGCACTTCGACCATAATAAGAGGAAGGCAGTGTTTATCGTGGAGGTGCCATACCTCCACGAGTTGAGGGAGCAAGCGCTGCTCGAGGTGGCCCAGAAGCTCAACACAGGTGAGACCACGTGGTGGCCAACGCTATTCGTCCACTCCTACCTGGCAGTGGTGAAGAGGGCGTCTTCCATGGTCTAGGTAGGGGCCATGGACATGAAGGTTGTGGTGGGTAGGGCTGGAAAAAAAAGCTCGTTAGTGAGGCTCGTCGGCTCGGTTCAAAATTGTTTCAATTACACTCGTTATATAGTTAAACATTGAAAGAGTCGATTTCGGATGAAATTAAATTTTCTTTTGGCTCAGCTCGGCTCGGCTCGTTAACTCGATTCTAAAAATAATTTTAAACTATCAATAAAATAATATTAAATCAAACTATGTCAATTTCAATAAAAGCTCGATAAGATGAACAGATAGCTCGATATCTACCCCTAGTAGTAGGGGAGCACCTCTTTTCGATGATGATAACTTTTTTCACTACGACGATGGCTACCACCGCCATAACCGATACGGCAATGAACGACCAAATAAGGAGAAGTTTGGTAAGCTTAAATTTACTATACCAACATTTTTGGGTACACATGATCTCGAGGAGTACCTTAATTGGGAGCTCAAGATGGACAAGCTGTTCCGTTTGCATAATTATTCTAAAGAGAAGAAAATTCACATGATGAGATTTGAATTCACTGATTATATATTTATACAGTGGGAATAAGTTTAAAATCAAAGGAGAGAGTACGATGAGCCTCCCATCACTACATGGGAAAAGATGAAGTACCACATGAGAGTAAGATTTGTTCCTAAATATTATAAACGTGATTTATTTGATAAATCGTAGCAAATAAAGCAAGACACCTTCACAATGGAGGAATACCATTAAGAGATAGAAATGGCCATGATTCAAGCTAATGTATACGAGCAAAAAGAGCAAGCAATGGCACGATTTCTTGCTGGTTTACACTCTCCCATCAAGCGCATCACTGAATTTCAGCCTTACAATAACATGGTAGAACAAGTGCATCAAGCAACCAAGGTTGAAAGACAAGTGCAACAAGACATGAGGACAACATGAACATCATCCTTCATGCCCTAAACAGCACCTACAAGAGGTAAATCAATATCTCGTTTCAATTCATTTAAAACTAATCCCTCTAGTGAAAATTTTGCTCCTAATACACGTGCTACCCCAAGTGCAAAGAATGTCACTCCTTTCAATTCAAAGAGAGGACCAGCTCCTTCTTCATCATCTTCTGTTAGTTCTATGGTCAAGAGTAACTCCATCCAATGCTTCAAGTGTCCTGAACGCGGACATATGCAAAAGAATTGTCCAAATAATAAGGTAATGTTGATAACTAAGAATAAAGAATATGATTCTACAAGTGATGAAGATGAAGAGTACCTTACTGATTTTGAGGCGAATGAGGATCGCCATGGGGGAGAAAGAGAAGAGAAAACGCATAGGGATGGGTATTGTGACCCCGAGTCTGGTCCTATCCTTGTATGCACTCCTTCGGTATTGAGCATTCAAGCCAAATCTAATCATAAATAGCGCTGCAACCTCTTCTAAATAAGAGCTCAGGTAAGCAAAGATGGTAAGTATTGCAAAATTATTATTGATAGAAGTAGTTGTCATAATCTAGCTAGTAAAGAACTTTGCACCAAACTTGAATTGAAATACAAGAAACATCCACATCTATATCAAATTCAATAGTTGAATAATGATGGTTCTATGAATATTGGGTACACTGTTGATGTTAACTTTCAGATTAGTTATTACCGAGATACTATAGAGTGTGATGTAGTCTCTATGAATGTTTGTCATTTACTTTTAGGAAGGCCATGGCAATATGATAGGTCTGTGATTTATGATGGTACAATAAATCAATATAAATTCATATGGAATAGCAAAAAAAATAACATTGCGGCCTATGACCCCTTCTCAAATTGTCATTGAAAATGCTTAAAAGAAAGAAATGCAAATAGGGATTAAAAGAGGGAAAGAACAAAAGACTATAATTCCACAAAGGGTGAGCGAGAGAGAAAAATTAAAATTGAGTAGAAAAGCTAACATTGAGAGAGAAAAAGTTAGTGATGATGGTAACAAAAACTGAGTTGAGGGAGATGAGAGATGATCTCACTATGTTTTACTTTGTGTTGCTATATACAGAAGCTTTAATGACTACTAATGACTTAACCTCTCTTCCTAGTATTGTCTCTTACGTTTGCAGGCTTATGATGACGTGTTTTCAAATAAGGTACCCGTTGGACTACCACTCATTCGAGGTATTGAGCATCAAATTAACTTGGTTTCGAGAGCCTCTCTTCCAAACCAGCCGCCATACCGCACCAACCCCAAGGAAACAAATGATATTCAATAGCAAGTGCAAACACTTTTGAACAAAGGGTACGTACGTGAGGGTCTTAACCATTATACCATTCTTGTTATTCTTGTTTTTAAGAAATATGGTATTTGGAGAATGTGTGTAGACTATAGAACTATTAACAACATAATTGTTCGCTATCGTCATCCTATTCGTAGATGGATGATATGCTTGATGAGATAAGTGGCCCTACTATTTTTTTTAAGATTGATTTGCGTAGTGGTTACTATCAAATAAGAATGAAACATGGTGATAAATGAAAAACTGTTTTTAAAACGAAGTTTGGCCTGTATGAATGGTTAGTGATGCCTTTTGTGTCCAATACTCCTAATACTTTCATGTGCTTAATGAACCATATTTTAAGGCATTTCATTAAAAAAATTTACAGTAGTTTACTTTGATGATATCTTGATATATGATGGCTCTTTGGATGATCATGTTGCACAAATCAAACAAGTGTTAGAGATGCCTAGACAGGAATAATTGTATGCTAATCTTGATAAGTGTACCTTTTACACTAGGAAGGTTGTGTTTCTAAGGTATATTGTTCCACCTCATGGCATTGAAGTAGATGAATCTAAAATTGAAGCTATTCAAAATTATCCTACTGCTGTAAATGTTAGTCAAATTCGTAGCTTCCATGAACTTACTAGTTTTTGCCGATGATTTGTCGAAAACTTTAGCACCATTGCAGCACCATTAAATAAACTAACTAAAAATAAAGTCACATTTGAATGGGGAGAAAAACAAGACAAAACTTTTGCTGAATTGAAGAAATATTTGACTGAAGTACCATTGCTTGTTTTACCTAATTTCACTAAAACTTTTAAGATTGAATGTGATGCTAGTGGAATCGGTATTGGTGGTATTTTGATGCAAGAAAGAAAACATGTTATATATTTCAGTGAGAAACTTCTTGCTGCACAATTAAATTATCTTGTTTATGATAAAGAATTCTATGCTCTTTTGCATGTGCTAGAAACTTAGAAACATTATATTTGGCTTAAGAAATTTATCATATATTTTGATCATGAAACTTTGAAATGTTCGAAAGGCCAAGCAAAATTGAATCATAGACGTGCTAAATGGGTAGAATTCATTGAAACTTTTTCTTAAATTGCCAAATACAAGAAAGGCAAAGAAAATATGGTAGTTGATCCATCGTCTAGAAAATATGTACTTTTTACTCAATTGGAAGTAAAGGTTCTAAGATTAGAAAGCTTAAAATAATTATATGCTTCCAATCATGACTTTTCAGCTCTATATTCTAATTGTAAAGACGGAAAAAGGTGGGATAAGCTACTTGGGAATGCGTTCCAGACTCTTCCGTGCATTTACTACTATTGCAGGAGTCTCATGCAGAAGGATTAATGGGACATTTTAGAATAAAGAAGACATACATGATATTAGCCGGTCACTTCTATTAGCCTAGACATCGAGAGGTTTGTTCAACGATGCATGAAGTGTCATAAGGCGAAATCGAAACTCAATCCACATGGTTTGTATACTCTACTTTCAGTTGTTAGTGCTCCTTGGGAAGACATTAGCATGGATTTTGTGTTGGTATTGTCTAGGACTAAGAGGGGAGGGATTCTGTTTTTGTTGTTGTGGATAGGTGATGAGGGGGTGGGGTCCCGATCTTCCGATAGGATGATAACTTCGATTTAGAGAAGAACGACTTTGACGATGTGGCTTCTAACCGGTCACGACCAGAACACCAAGCAATCGCTAAATCACACTCCGAGTCATTATCAACCGTGCCAAAAACGCAATTGACCTGACCACGAAGGTCTATTCCAGCATGCAATCGAAGAACACGTAAGAACAAGATAAATCTCAAATTGCAAATAAGATTGAAATACTCAATATTGTGGGATTCCGAATAAGGATCTTGACTGGATGGTCTAGTCGACACACGCAGAAGATACAAGTTGCAACACAAGCAAACTAAATATAAATGAAATCCGAGAAAACTAGAGGTGTGCGGCCTCCTCAAATAGGGGAGTGGAAGCTACATAAAACTAAAAAACAAGGGGGTGGTACTATTCGTTACTGTTCACGTAAACAGTACCACGGCCTCTGGAGGCCGAATTGTATTCCAAAACGTGTCCCACTTGAACTCCGGCTTAAATTGGTCCAAAAGTTACGTGGTGACCTTAAGGAAGAGTTGAGGGAGATGTCGACATGGTCTTGATATGTTGGTTGGCTTTTCTTTTGGTAGACCCCAATTACGAGCTCGTAGTGTTGATGCAATTCTCGTTGTATAGCTACGTAAATATGCATTTTCATCATTAGGTAGCATCATATAGTTCATATGATATAAAGGAACTCCTAAAAATAAACTCACATGATAATTTAAGTGATGCGTAGGAACTCTTGTAATTAGAACAACAAATAGTGCTAATATGGTTGTATCCACCGAGGCCATGTCCTCATCATCCTCCCCTTCTTGAAAACAAAGCCATCCTCGGCTTTTGATACGTTGAAAATAGGGTAACAAAGAAACCAATGTGTATGCATGGTATATGTATATGTCATCCGTTTTAATAATTCTTCGTTGGTGCATAATTAATGTTATAAAACAACAGCGATTATAAAAGCTCATTGTGTTAGTAACCCGCGAGTTAATGAACAAATCAAAATTTCTCACACAGTAATTATTGCAACTTGTTTTGCAAATGTAAGTGATGCATTTATGCAATTCAAATCTCTGAGATTGTAACTTGCATCGGTAGCACATATGGGCAAAGCTACAACTTTTGGAATCAAACAAAGTTCATCTAGCAAGGGTGAAAAGATTTGTAAGTTTTTCCATCCGTCAACTTCATTATTCAGATTTTCAATACTAGATGGTTCAATAAGAGATGAACACATAAGATTTGAATTGTCACTAATTTTTATTTTTCTCTCATAATGAACAAAATTCAGCACACCAGAATTGTTATTCAAAATAACAAGCTTCAATTCGTCCTGTGATCACAAATTATACATATTCGATATACATGAAATTGATTGTCTACACCGTAATCTCCAATCAAATTGAACTTATATGTGTAGGCATGAGTACTTGCTAATGATTTTAAATATAAAATTTTAGCAAGATTCTTAATCACACTAATAGCTCTCTAGGATTATCGAACATGACATAATATAAAGAATCTTCAGGAGATATTTTAGCAAGAACTTCTTTATGAGTAATCAATTCTACATTATGTAAATTGAGCAAAGAAATTTCAGAACAGGGAATTTTCAATTGAACACATGAATTCTCACAATTACTCACCTTTTCATATTTACTTTCAGCACCATAGTTATTACCTTTATCGACCTCTTCAGTTGATGTAGGTGTTATAGATATCAAATCTTTATGATGAAGCAAGGAGATAGCAAGTACTTCATCTTCAACCGTGGTTATCTCCTCATCTTTTGCTTTCAATAACACCCGTTGTTGAACATTTAACTCCTTATATTCAATGTGAACTCTCTTCTCTTCAGCATGGTTCTCAACTTCCTGTAGGTTGTCAGTTATAGAAAAAGGCACAAACAAGGGTTTGTTCTCATGTTTCTTGTCATTAATCATTCTCAATTTCTTCTCAATCTGACTTTCAACCTTACAAGTATAAACAAATGAGTGAGAGAATTATATTCTTTGTGAATAAGAATATTCTGAATTTCTTTATTAAGCCCACTCAAGAATATGTTCTCTGTAGCTTCAGCATGTTCCTTTAAACCACAACGCAACAAACGAGTCTTTAATTCATTATAGTATTCCCTTACAGTTCTACTTCGTTGCTTTAAACGTTGCAATTTAGCTAGCAAATAATCAACATGATATTTAGGGACAAAATCATCTCGCAATAGTTTTTTCAATGCATTCCAAGTTCGTGGTACTCTTCCATGTCTACCAAGATACTTCCACTAAAGTATTGCATCATCAATAAAAACACTAGTGGCGGCTCTAATCTTTTGTCTATTAGACCAATCATAATATTCAAATTCTTTGTCTAATGCTATCTCCCAGTCAATATAGGCATCAAAATCAAATTTACCAGCAAATGATGGAAAAGCATACTTGACATTAGTTACTGCATCATCATTGCGTACCTCTCTTTGTAACCTACACATTCCTCATTGATTTTGCGGGAGTCGATGACGATCGAAGTAATCAACTTTAGTGTTGCTGATGTAGTTGTTCTCTTTGATATCATCATCCTCGTTCGACAAAGAGTTTGGAAGAAATAGTGCACATCGAGTAGCTGGGGGTGAACATTTATCCATGATCTCAACTCTGTTGTTGATGGTGGTAAGGGTATTATTAAGCCGATCCAACATGTTGTTAGTCTCACAAAAATTCCTACTATGTGATCTTAAACCTGTTATGGTTAGTAGAAAATAAGGAAATACACGATAATTATATAAGTTCCTATAAACTACTAGGAGGTGAAGCTTGATAAGTCACATATCTTTCAAACTCTTACCAAGCTCTTACAAGTTCTTACCAATGCAAACAGGTGGTGTAACCGGTGGCTGGTTCGTGATAACTTGACTCATGTGATGTGTATAGCGATTGCAAGGGTCAGTTCGACGTGATCTGCTCGATTAGTAAAAGGTATAGCTTGGAAGGCTAGATATGTAGTAATGGAGAACAATCAGTTAATTTCAAAAATTGCACAGAATTAAATTGTAGTTTGTATCTAGCTCTTAGCCTATGTTGCTGATCAAATAAGGATAGGAGAAGGCTAAAACAAGTGTGTAATAATGTATAGGAGTGATAAACATAAGATAATTCAATAGAATGCAATCTGGAATTGAAAAGCACAAGGATTAACCCAAATCTGAGAATGACAGATTTCTGTCCACTGGATAAGACGTTGGTATTTTGGCCGTAACCTTTTTCAGTTGTCTCTTTTTTATGATTCTTTTTTTTTCTTGTTTTCTGACGACTTTTGCTACAACTTCTCTTTTAGGGTCAAGTTCTAGAAATCGACAGATAAAATCATACAAAAATCACAAGTGCAGACTGTTACAGATTCAATCCAGAAATTTGGGTCAACTTGCACCGCAGATATCTTTTAACTGCCTTTATAGAATGAAGCGCAATTTTAGGAGCAGTTAGATATGGAAGTTATCGATCTAATGGCAGTGGTTTCACTCAAAAAAGATATTAGAAACAAAAGTTATGGCATTTTTTTGTGGATGTGGCAAGAAAGCCATTTATCTGGCCAAAATTTCAAATTATGGTGTAGGGTGTTCTTAATGGATTTTGATATGGGGATTTTTTTTTTGTTTGGATTTTTATAGGAACAAGAATATAATCAGCAAATAGACAATGCTAAGATGGACACAAACTCAATTTAGCAAACCAAAATTAACAGATTGAAAAGCACAGTGTTGTTTGGACAGCGGAAATAAACTCTTTTTGTAGGGCAATTTTTCTGGACTATCGGACATAAAAAATCAATCTACTAACAAGGGATAAAAAATCCTACCGGTCAACTGAAGCTCTGATACCACCTGATGAGGGGTTGGGGTCCCGATCTTCCGATAGGATGATAACTTCAATTTGGAGGAGAATGACTTTGACGATGCGACTTCTAACTGGTCACAACCAAAATACCAAGCAATTGCTAAACCACACTCCGAATCGTTATCAACCGTGCCAAGAACGCGGTTGACCTGACCACGAAGGTCTATTCCTACATGCAACCAAAGAACACGTAAGAATAAAATAACAAGCAATCTCAAATTGTAAATAGGATTGAAATACTCAATATTGTGGGATTCCAAATAAGGATATTGACCGGGTGATCTAGTCGACTTACGCAGAAGATACAAGTTGCAACACAAGCAAACTAAACATAAATGAAATCCAAAAAAATTAGAGGGGTGCGGTCTCCTTAAATAGTGGAGTGGAAGCAACACAAAACTAAGAAATAAGGGGGTGATACTATTCATTACTATTCACGTGAACAGTACCACATCCGTGAATAGTGGGAGTAGCACCTTCCTCTTGGGCCCAAGCATTACAAGGCTTGGTTTGGCCTAAACAGGTGGTGTAGCAATTTCTTTTGATGATTACAGAGTGTACAGAAGGAATTTGTAGGTAAGGATGGATCCGTTGGAAAGAGGACAAGAAAAGCTTTCCATCATGTACTCACGGACCTCAAACGAACTCCGTATGTGAAAGTTATGCTCATTTGAAGTTAGACCTGTCAGGCTCAATCCGAATTTATCTAAAGGTCGAATTGGATTCCAAAACGTGTCCCACTTGAACTCTGGCTTGAATTGGTCCAAAAATAACGTGGTGACCATAAGGAAGTGTTGGGGGAGACGTCGACATGGTCTTGATATGTTGGTTGGCTTCCCTTTTGGTAGATCCCAACTACGAGCTCGTAGTGTTGATGCAATCCTCCTTATATAGCTATGTAAATATGCATTTTCATCATTAGATAGCATCATATAGTTCATATGACATAAAGACACTCCTAAAAACAAGCTCACCTAATAATTTAAGTAATGCGTAGGAACTCTTGTAATTAGAACAACAAGTAGTGCTAATATGATTGTATCCACCGGGGCCATGTCCTCATCAATAGGTTTTCTAAGATGGCATATTTTATTCCCTGTCATAAGAGCGATGATGTGTTGCATGTAGCTGATCTATTTTTAGTGAAATTGTGAGATTGCATAGTATGCTCAGGACCATTGTTTTAGATCACGACGTCAAGTTCATGAGCTACAGCTACTTTTGGAAGACTTTGTGGGCCAAGCTTGGAACAAAGTTGTTATTTTCAACGACCTGTTACCCACAAACAGATGGACAAATGGAGGTGGTGAACCGTACACTCTTAATGCTGGACAATGATCAAAAAGAATTTAAAAAAGTAGGAAGATTGTCTACCGCATGTTGAATTTGCATATAATACGACGGTGCATTTTACATCTCAACTATATCCATTTGAGGTGGTGTATAGTTTCAAATCAATCACGCCACTTGACTTAATGCCACTTTCCTAACAAGAACGTATTAATATGGAGGCTTCAAAGCGTGCTGATTTTGTGAAAAAGCTCCATGCAAAGACTAAAGAGATAATTGAAAAGAATGTATGTGTTTATGCTTTCAAAGCTAACAAATCTCGCAAAAAAATATTTTTTGAACTAGGTGACTTAATGTGGGTACACCTTCACAAATAACGCTTTCTACGGAAGCGAAAATCCAAACTAATACCTCATGGTGATGATTCTTTTAAAATACTTGCCAAGATCAATGATAATGCATATAATATAGAGCTTTCGGGAGACGATTATAGGATAAGTACTACTTTTAATGTTGCTGATTTGTCATTATTCTTTGAACAAGATGACACAGTGTTAAAGACGACTCCTTTTCAAGGGAGGAGGATGATGAAAACATCCCTATTACATATACATCTTTCACTAAGCATGCATGAGAATGTCCAAAAATATGTTCATGAAACACCAAATGGTCCAATGACAAAGGCAAGAGCCAACAAACAGTTGATTTTGTTTCTTAAGGAGTTTCTTTTAGTTGATAATGAAATTAGGATATTATTTCATGCTAGTATTTTATGTATTCTAATATATGATTCATATGAAGATCTAGGAAGTAAAGTTTTGGAGAAAAACCCAGAGAAAGAAGGCTATCAGATTGCCATGCGGCCAACAAGTTCAAAACCATGCAACTATCAATCCAGCGGAAGGCCACGTGATTACGAATTTCAAGGCGTGAGCAAGATGTGGCCTGTGTGCCAAAACGTGACTGAATCCATCTAAAGTTTCAGCATTATAATCAGATAGGGGCTTAGCCCAAAATTTAAAGGATACCGAATAGCTAAATTTTAGGAATTAGATTAGAAAACCTTGACTGAATAAGAGATTAGCTCAGTCAACGCTTTCCTTACGTGTGACAGGAGACACTACAAAAACTCTTGTACTCTCCCATTGTTGAGGAGACCACCTTTGATAAAAATTAATCTACCAAAAGTTGTTCGAGTTCTCTGTGATTGCCAAAATTCTAAGGAAAATTAGGTTTATTAATCTACCAAAAGTTGTTCGAGTTCTTTGTGATTGCTAAAATTCTAAGGAGAATTAGGTTCATTATTCAATCAAGATCGTTCAATCTTTCCGCTGAAAATTGAATGTACGATAAATCTTTGCTTAGTGGTCGATAAAATCAACACATGTTTTGGCAGATTAAATAGTACTCATCCCTTGCACAGTATTGAAGGATCATTACAATTAATTAAAACTCCCGTGAGTATCCATTCTACGTCGAAAAGATTGAGCGGCCCTGTATCACGTGCTGTAATAAAAAATTTCATACAAATTGGGTTGCACTTTTGTGCTGATATGGGTGATTGGGGATTAGATTGGATAAATATAAATCAAGCCCTGAGTGAAGTTCGATTTAGGCAAGGAGATTGGTGTTGAAATTTAATATTCACACTGTAATAGTAGCATTTGTTTGTTTCACGAATCACCCTAAATATTTAGATCCGTGGATTTACAAAGTTGAAAATATCAATTTGGATGTTCAGGCCATAAAAAATACAACACATTGAAAATAGTTCATACCAAAACCAAAAACTACAAGGAATGAGCTAAGGTCGCTTGTTCAGTTCATCTTCCATCATCCAGGCACTACTGAGGCTTCAGCTTCAGAGATGCACTGCAAGGAAAAAGGACAAAAGAATGGACAGAAAACCTCATCAGTTTAACCTGCCAACAGAAAAATGCTTCGCCAAGGAAGCCTATTTGGTTGGATGCTACTAGATTTTCCATAATTAACTTCAATCATGCACACCTCCTTAGCAAATCTTTTGTTCATTGCAACAATTAAAGCACGCTTCACTTTCTTAGCCCCAAGTTTGATTGTCATTTTTTTCCCTTTTTCTCTAACTTGACTATCGCTGTGGCGGCTGACTTCGCTACCACAAAAAACTATAGCATGCCTTAGTGACGAATGAGGTAACACACAGCTTTTTTTTTCATAAAATCATTGTACTTCTTAATTTTTTAATCTGAACCATATGTAGTTTTTACTAAATGATCCCACTAATACTATTGTAAGTTAAAATTGATCCCCACAAGTGTAAACCAGTGGATTCACCAGTGGTAAGCCTAACCTTAAGAGAAAAACATGTGGCAAAGATAGCTATGGATGGTTTCGCATATGCTGATATACCTGTTAATACAGTATCTCTTCCCTGTTGGTGGTGGCCCATCGTCAAAGACATGCCCGAGATGAGCGTCACAGGCAGCACACAACACCTCGGTCCGGGGCATGAATATGATCGACATATCAAGCTTGGTCTTGACATTGTTGCCAATCGGTTGATAATAGGACGGCCATCCAGTACCACTATCAAACTTGGTCAATGACCTAAAACGCCATAGCAGTAGTGCAGAATAGTGAGCAGAATAACATCTAATATTTCAATGCAGAAACAATTATCTTTTACTTTTCAAAGGAAGAAAGAAGAGGCCATTTCTCTTGGGATGTTCAGGTGTTGGTGCTTACTCAAACAGAGGGGTGTCACAGCAGACACAGTGATACATGCCTGGGGTTTTAGTGTTCCAGTATTCCCTGATTATAACAAAAACAGAACAATGTTATGTTGTGGTAGCACTATAGATATCAAACTAAGATGCTGCACAAATTAAGATCAATAATTGGATTAGATTATGAAATAGATTTGAATAAATAGGTATTTCACATTTGGCAAATGGCAACATACCCAGTGAATGCCCTTTCAGTACCCTTCTGCCGAGTGATGTAATACTGTTCTCTTGTCAGGCGCTTCTTCCACTCCTCATCACTCAAAGATGTGTAGTCCACTTTCTTTGTGTCTGTACAAAAACATGGGCTGTAAGTGAAATATTTCTTCAAGAGTTGAGAATGCGTCTTAAGAAAACAGCTCTATCCAAATCAGGTGACAGATAGAACAAGTTTATATGATTTTTCAGAGGCAATGGAGTAATTTAGGGCATCCCTTGATAAAGACAGAATCCAAAGATTGAAGAAAGATATTTTATCCACAAGAAATTTGCTTGAAGCATCAATGTGTCACCTGAACATCAATTGTTCTAACCGCGCTAAGAAAAGAGAATGGCCATACATTTCTCAGAAGTCATTGCAATTGTCTTGCTCTCACACATAGCAGGCTGAACAAAAGTGTGCAATCTTATATGGATGGAAAAATGTCTCCCCTACCAGGCTGAACAAAAGTGAGCAATCTTATATGGATGGAACCATTTTTCTTTTTCAGCTAAACGTGTGTACTAGTATATGACTATATGTGAAGTCGGAAGTTGTGAAGAAGAATACACAATTCTTCCAACGGCCTTCATGATAGGCATTTGTGATATATTATAGCCAGAAGGCTCATACTACTTATTATTGCCCACGCCACAAACATACAGTCTGAAATTCACACCAAGAGAATTATCACACTATCAAATTACTAATATCAGGGAAAAGGCTAGTGGCCTTGTGTTGGGATGCTGTTTAAACTCACCACCCACCTGGGTTCAAGTCCTAGAACCAACTCAGGTGCCCATCTCCTTCTTTAGTGAATGCCAGAGCTCCTAGCCATTTTTATTTTTGAAGTTACTAATATGTTTTGGAGATAACTAAAAACTTTGCAGCATGTGTTAGTTGTTCCCCTTGGAGGAAAACTACTGGCAATCGGATCTATGTTGTCGATTCTGAGGAAGTTCATACATAAAGCAAGTTGGTTTCTTGCTTTGTGATATCCTTCCCCATTGGCATCCAATGTTATATCAAGAAAGAGGCATCATGTGTTAAATTAAGCTGCACAGTCCCAAGCTAATTCAAAAATGAACAAGTAAGCCCTACAGTCTAATTTGCCAGGATTAAAATCAGGATATGGCTAACAGCATAACTGGCTAATTGCGTAAATTAATCAAAATCAATTTTGCCTGCTGCCTTGTTGCAATTGACAGGATTAATTCCGGTAAAAACTGCATCAAACGCAGAGAAATCTCCACTTCAATTTCTTCCATCAAAATTAACCAGTTCATCACCTACAACTTGTAAAACACGGACTAAAAGAACAGAAATCAAGAATCATTCAATGTCTCGGGAAATCAATCCAACCGCTCCAAACTAGCAACGACGGGTTGTTTACTAGTAATGGGGCAAAAAAATAATAATTAGAAGGCAAAGCACCGGACGGCACCTTGGGCTTGCCCCGGCGGCGTATGCGGCGACGGCGATGACGGCGCGGCGCCCATGGCGCGAACGGCGGCTTGCCTGTACCTGCCGCAGGTCCACGCCCCCCTGGGACGCGCGAAGGGAAGGGCAGCAGCGGCCGGGAGGAAGAAGGACAGGTCGGGCGCCCGCGCTCTGGACGAGACCACGGTAACGGTAGCGTTGTAGTACCGGATGGCCATCGGTGAATGGAGTCCAGGCTCTTCTAACGTGCGTGCGTTGAAAGTTGAAACACGCAGGGGCCAAATCGGAGCGGGGCGGGGGCTTGCTCGGCGGCTGGCGATGCCGAGACGTGGAGGGAGCCCGATCGACACAAGCACAAGTTTCTAGACCGTGCGTCCGTCATTAGTGGAGAGTCATTTTTTCACAGTAACTCTTACTCTAATTTGTTCATCGTCGTTCTTTAAAAGCTGACTATTTTACAACATATACAATTCTAGAAAACACAATTAAGTCTACTGTGTAAAAAACTTTTTAAAAAATTATAATGTTTGGACCTTATTTTCTATATTAAAAAATTCATACAAACACAAAACTTAAATAAATTTTGAGAAACATTCAGAACGAATAAAATTATGAAAAATTACACAACCAAGTACACTATATCGAGAGGCTCCATACAAAAATTTATAATTTTTGAAGATCATTTTCTATATTTATAATTCCTACAAAAAGAATACTTCAATGATTTTCGATGAAAATTCCTTTTTTAGATGCTACCGTGCATCACCGCACGGTGACCGTACGGTGCTGCCTCCACCGCACAGTGGCCATGCGGTTTTGGCTAATACACACAGCCACCGTGCGGCATCTTTTTTGTGTTAGCCGTCGGTCACACCCGCGCTGTGACCGTGCGGTAAATGTGCTATTTTTGTAAATTCCGCATGACGAGTACCATTTTTGCTTATTTGCATGTCAAAAACTGCTATTTCGGCCAAAAACTCCAAATTATTCCTTATCACTTACATCAATATATATATATATATATATATATATATATATATATATATATATATATATATATATATATATATGAAGCCACTTTTCTACTTAGAATGTAATTTTTCTAAACAGTGCTTAACAATATTGCACATGAAATAAGCTAAAAGCAAATGTCCACTTGAGCAGAGTTGTTTAGTTAAAGATTTAGGAGCTACTCCACATGGTTTTAAGAGAAAATTGCACTGAAATTTAGGGCCTAGTACATATGTCTCTGGCTTCTGCTATGGCTGCTGACTTTTAACTGAAATTGCACTGTAACCGCTATTAGTTTTTTTAGTCATTCACACCGTTATATTTTCACATATAATGCAAAGGAATAAAAGGAAAGCTAAAAAAACTAAAAAACTGAAATTAAGAAGTCGTTGCGCTCTAAGTGGTTTTTGGCTTCTACATCATGGTGTGCATCATCTGTATCTGGGCTACTAAGAACTGACTAAGGGCTGGATCTAATCTCATTGGGACTGCCTGAATTGACGAGTTGGTGGCGCTATTTCTTGGATCCTAATTCGCCTCACTACGGCCAGTTGAGTTCTGGGTATCAACTATCTTTTTTGCTGCTCTAAAACGATAAACAACTTTTAACTTCAAAAGTCATAAAAGGTGAGAGGGAAAAGCACAAATAAAGGGGTAAACTTGTCTAGGGGGGTTTCTAATGACAAATTTAGACTAAGTAAATACTTAGCCAAGAGACTAACAACAAAACCACTCAAATAACTCCAATAAAGATTTTGATGGGATTGCAATATAATGCTTTTAAGAGCAAAATTGTAACTCACATCACACACAACTGTAAATAAAATCCAAACGCTCTATTCACACTCTCTAACCAAAGGTCTAATTTAAGGGCTCCCACTCGGATCCTGACCAGTAGGGCTCGCTAAACTCCTCCTCTGAGTCACTATAAACCAACCACGAGTTGCAAACTCGTGGCGACTGCTCCTCGGCTACGGCTAGAACGAAGTGCCGAAGGTACTCCTAACGGTTGCCTACTATGCGTCGGCTCTCCTCTAGGCTTGGTGGCATAGGCGAGGGTAGATGCACTGGCAGCTACGGTTGAGGTTCCTCCATGGCTTGCGCTACTACGTTGGGGGTAGTTATATATTGCTCCTTGAACCTCTGAATGAGCTTAGGCATATTGATCTTGTGTAATTTGCAAAGACGTCGGATAGCCTTGTGCGTGGCTTTTTGCGCGGACCACTCTCCACAAGTGCTGGTGCTTTTTAAACTATGGTGTAGAACATGGTTGCCAATCCTGGTGGTGTATCCAATTTGGTGATGCATCCAATGCGCTGGCCTTTTGCCTTCTCATCCTTGGTGAAGTAAACTGGGGATCTCTTTAATCCAAGGCTCCGCAACAAAACTTGGAGAAATCCTCGCCATCCTCCAGACTGGTTGTAAGAAGCTTGAGACATCTAGGGCATTATAAGGGTGAGAAGATCAGTTTAAGAATTTGGGGAAACAAATTTTTGGGAATAAGGCGAAGAGTGAAAACCTTAAGAAAGAGGTAAGAAAATAGAGATATTACTAAATATCCAATTTGATTGATTTGATTTAGAAAATAACTTTTGAAATCGGGCTAAGACCCACTCTAACTAGGGCTTCGTCCTATAGTCGATATGGCACTGATACCACCTATGTCGAGACCCGAATATGTAAATCCGGACTCTCTATATATACTGCACTAGTCCAGGATTACGCTAGTGTACACAGTATAGTATAGATGAAATATTGACCATATACACAATAAAATAAAGAAAAAACTTAAATACTAATAATTACCAAAGTACGACCTTATGGTCAAGATTACAACTTACTAGCCTAAAGACATTAAAATCTAGCAGCGGAAAACAGAAATAAGTGTAGAAACCACTTGACGTGCCCACAGGTAATCAACTAGGAAGTAAGGCCTAATCCGTGGAGTCGTTGAAATATCCTTCCTCTGATACCTCCTGCTGATATAGCTCCTCCTCCTAACCTAAGCAATAGTGGGTATAAAGCCATCAGTACATTGGTACTCAGCAAGTCATTTGAAACAAATGAATACAATATAATATGCAAGGTAGATGACTGAAAGGTTAATTTATAGAAAGCAATATTTTAAAATAAATATGATAAATAGATTAAAAGCGAACTTTAAGGAAAAAGGATAACAAGTAATTAATCAACGAAATTAGATAAACCACTTGTGAACTACCCATTCACAAGCTAAACCATTAGTGAATTAACCATTCACTTTTCAAAGATAACCGACCAAGTTTTATGAAGACTTTACCCCTTGTGTGAAATCACTGAGCATTGTTCATAACCGGGGACACAACTATTTGAATAGTTTTATACTCTGTAGAGATTGCACAACTGTACACATACGATGTGATTATCCTCACATTAAATAAATCACAACAAGGCCTTTACAAAGTATAACCTCAACCCAATCCCGCCCGCTAGGGTTTCGCATCACACCTCCTTTATGCCTCATAAAAATCAGCAACCATGTTCATCACAATGGCGATATTGAAATTGAAATATGTCAAATTAATCAACTAGGTCTATCTCACACTAGACATATGGTTTGTATAGTAAAACTCAGATCAATAGCGTACAAAGTTAAATCCTTAACATTACTCAAGCGAGACTTCCACATCCCACAAAGTGAATTAGGTTGAGCTAACACGTGGCACCTAACGCTGATGTGACGGCTAACTCGGATGGATCAAGCTCACGGGTTCATGGCACATTACTGTTGACAAGTGGGATCTGGCTGGCAGCAGCTCAGCTCACGATAGACTTGGTTCACGGAGAAGGTGAACTGACGTGGGGGAACAGGTGTGGGGTGACCTCACGACGATCCAATGGTGGTTAGTGAAACACGTGGGAGGATCTCTACCGTCGGTGCAAATCTGAGCAAACGGTCGAGATTGGGAATCAAACGGTCCAAGGGCCAACGTGTGGCGCGGCGCGTGGCGCGAGGCAACGGTACGGCACACGAGGGGTCGCGGGTGTGCACGTGGATCGAGACGATCTGCGAGCGGCAATGCGAGCAGTGGAGCAGATGCGGTCGAAAAGGGGCGACACAATGGTTCACCGACGGTCTGGACGGTGGAACTCACCGGTGGTCTAGACGATAGACAGCGGCTGTGCGAGGCGGGGTCATCTTGGATGGTGGCAGATGGAGGAGCAGCAAGTCCTGGCTGCTTGAGCTCACGGCAACAGCGATGGCGACAATGACTCTCTCGGCAAGAACGACGAGGCAGGCGGGCGACTCGGGGTGCGGAGGAGCGAGGCGGGGCACGGCTTTTACGTGCGGCACCGAGGGAGTCCAGGATGGGCACACGGTGGAGTCCGCGGCGGAGACAACACTCAACGCGGAGGAGTTCAGGTTGTGCACGCAAACCGAGGATGAGTCAGAGACGAACTGCTCGTGGCAACGATGATGAACAGTGTCCGGCCTTGCGGATACACAACATGTGGCGGAGCTCGGTGATCGAACGGCTATCGGAGAAAGCAAGGATGAACAGTGGTTGGTCCGCTGGATGGAGGACACGTGTCCTCGACCAAAATTCGATGAACGCGAAGCGGCATGGCTCGGATGGCTGACACGCGGCGGCGGGGCGATCGGGCTGCTAAGGGAGATTGGGCCAGGATGAATAGTGGTGGGCCGGCCCAATACCATACACGGGTTTTTGGAGGTTTTTCTTTTTTAAAAATTCAAATAAAATAAAAAGTGCTCTAGAAAAGAGCAAATAAACCCAAAAAAATTCTCAAAAATTCCTTGAGTCACAAAGAACCCAAATAAAATATTTTTCGTATATGTTAATATTTATTTTAATGGGATTAAATCCTTTTAATTAATAAAATTTTATTTTAAGGTTTAATTAATTCCAGAAAAATCCAAATAATGAATTTTATTTTAAATGCTCTCAAAAATCAGGATGTTACACCTAAGTCACATGCTACAGGAATTATGTGTGAGCTTCAACCATTTGCAAAATATATTTGCAAATATTATGCCTCATACTATAAGGAGTAGGAAACATGGACTTTAAACACTTGCAAAACACATTCATAATGTATAGTTCCATATTATAAGGATTCATCACATGAGTTTCGACTATTTGAAAAACATATTTACAAATATAAGCATAATGCCATAGAGAGCTAGAGCAAGTGAGGTTGAGCTATCAACGCATGATGATACTCAAGCTACTAGACATGACCCCTCTTAATAGTACGATAATCTAACTAGCAATCCGGTAAAAGACTAGGAACACATCTTTAGCTCTAGCTAGTTATACCTCTGGCTTATACATTTTTTTGAATTTTGATGACACACATCATCACTTCAAGTTCAGATCTTTGTCTTAATGTGCATCAACACATGATACATCTTTCACTTAACCTCCATTAACATACGATGGGTCTTCATATGACTTAATGATCAACACATGATCATCTTTTCTTGGATATACATCAACTTATGATGCATATTTTTCTTGAGCTTCATCAACACATAATGAGTCTTGTCTTCACTCGATGATCAACTCATGTTCATCTTAACTTCTTGATGGCCTTCAACACATGAAGCCATCTTCTATCATCTTGACTTGATGATCTTCAACAAATGAAGTCATCCTCCATCATTTTGACTTAATGATATTCAACACATGAAGTCATCTCAACTCATCTTCACTTGTGGAACTAACCTATTCATCCAACTCATGAAAAATGTTAGTTAACAAATCAATTATCACCAATTATCAAAACTTCACCATTAACATATAGTGGGGGACTAGATTCCACAATCTTTCATTTTTGGTAATTCATAACAATCTCAACAAATAATGAGATATAAAATGATTTACGAGTATACACTGTGTACACAATAATTATATACTCTAGAATGAGCTTTTCTTAAGTAATTAACTCATTTGAATGTGTGTGTTTATCTTTTAGATTAATTACTAGCAAAGCTTACTCATCCAGTTGTCATTAATCATTCAACCATT
The DNA here is from genome assembly GCA_036346265.1 of Melocanna baccifera. NCBI lineage: Eukaryota > Viridiplantae > Streptophyta > Magnoliopsida > Poales > Poaceae > Melocanna > Melocanna baccifera. The sequence goes on from CM070692.1 coordinate 13,411,050, forward strand.
AACACATAATGAAAAAATTAGGTGACAATCCGATTATGAGTATATATGAACTACACAAGCTATATGTACTCAAATGATACATTTGAAAGTAAAGATTCTTAATATGTGAAAAAAGAACATGGATCAATACTAATGAAACCACAAAGTATAGATTGAACTTCCCCTAAATGTGTGCATACAAGAATGTTTAGTGCAAAACATATGCACATATTCATCTTAGACTTTTGGTAGAGTTTAATCTATATTTTGGATCCGAGTAATGCACTAAGATATAAATGAATGTAAGTGTCGAATGCATACCCCTATAATTTCACCTTTTCATCCAAATGAGACTAAACCATATCATAATCATTCAATCATGTTGGTCTCACAATTGCATTTGTCATTTATTATATCTAAATGAGATTAGGTAATATTATAACTAATAAATAAATTAGTCTCATAATTGTATTTGTCATTATCACCAAAACCAACTTAATGGAGCTTGAACTTATAGTTGCAAGAAAACCAACTTCAGTTGGGATGAGATCATATGAACACATGGGAAGAAATGAAGCATGTGATGCGACAACATTTTGTTCCATCTCAATATTAGCGAGAACTCCATAATAGGCTGCAACGCCTCACTCAAGGATCATGCACAATAGATGAGTACTATAAGGAGATGGAAACCCTTTTGATTCGTGCTAGAATCAGAGAAGATTAAGAGTCTAAGATGGCTAGATTTTTGCACGGTCTTAATGAAGAAATTTTAGATTTTGTTGAGTGTTTCCCCTATAATATCCTGCAGGAACAAGTGGACCAAGCAAAGCGAACTGAGAGGAAAGTTCAGCACCATGGACATACTTGTTCTTCTTTGAGCCGCCCTTTTGTGGCACCCTAGCGACATCCACAACAGGGCCAATCTCATGCTAGTTCCAGGTTTCAAAACACGGTGCAACGACCAGCATTACCTGCTACTAGTGGAAGGCAATTGGCTTCATTAGCATCTTCTCCTACTGCTCGTAATGGTGATAGGTGTCCAGCTGCATCCACGGGAGCATCATCAGCAACACCAACTCCTAAACGCAATCGTGACATCGAGCGCTTCAAGTGCAAAGGAGGAGAGCACATTTCTTCTGAGTGTCCTAGTAGAAGGACCATGCTTACTAACGAGAAGGGTGAGTGGGAATCTGAAAGTGACCCTGATGAAATAGGGATACCTGATGAAGGATCGGTTGATGGTGAAGAGAAATCTCTGATTGTGACATTCAAGCTGATGAGGGAGATAATAATTATTTTATTTCTCATCGTGTATTAAGCGTTAATGCAGCAAAAGAGGATAAGGGACATCGGCATAACATCATCCATACCTATAGCGCTATCAGAGGGAAGGTATGTCGGATCATTGATGACAATGGAAGTTGCAATAATATTGCTAGTTCAGATTTGGTGGAAAGATTGTGTTTGAAACAGTGGCGTCATCCCAGTCCATATAAGATGCAATGGCTCAATGACTGTGGTTCATTGCGGGTTAACAATATTGTGAAAATTCAATTTTCTGTTGGAAAATTCAGTGATCAAGTGGAATATGATGTGGTTCTAATGCAGGCATGCCATTTACTTTTTGGGATGTCCTTGGTTATATGATCGTGATGTTCAGATTAGTGGTCAAGTTAACAAGCCTACTTTCCAATACCAAAGGGAGCGCATCTCTTTGGTTCCTTTTAACACCAGAGGAGATAGCGCTGGATGATCTAAAAATAAAGGAGAGGGAGAGTGAGAAACACTTGAGTGAGAACCAGTAATATAGTTAGCAAGTGAATCCTGTAATGCCCTGAACGTCATTACGATCTCCCTGAGAATATTTAGCGAAATCGCTGAGTTTCCTGATTTTTCGGTGAATCGTGGGAGGCGAAAATAAAATTACGGAATTGTCTAAATTAAAAAAATTAAATAATTAAAAATGAGGGTTTTGGGCTGTCCGAAGGGGTGGACGGGCCACTTTGGGCCAGCCGGCTCAAAGGGGGCCGCACCCCTCCAAACCCTAGTGCCCCCTTATAAAACCCCCCTCCCTTGGCCCCTCTCCCTTTTCCCCCACCTTTGGCCGCCACCCCCTCTCCCCCATTGTGCCTCCACCTCCTCCATAACCTGTTGCCCTGCTGCAAAGGAAAAAATCAGAGAAGAGAAGGGAGAACGGAAGAAGAAGAGAGGGAAGAGAAGGAAGAGAGGAAGAGGAGAAAAGAAGAGGGGTGATCTCAAGGGATCACCTAGATAACTTTCTCATCTCAAATCTTTCTGTTTTTAGAGTAATTAGGGTTCTTAACACGAGATTAGAAGTGATTAGCAAATTGATTAACCGATTAGTGATTTTCTACTGTCTGCACGTAGTCAGATTTGTGCAGCACGGCTGTTTGCATAGATTAGGGTATCAAAACGATTTTTCCTGTGGTCTGCCCAAAAGGAAAGTTTTAGAGGATAACAAGATCTATTTTGGGTAATTTTTCCAGAATTTTAGGTCGCGGGGTTTGGGCACAGCAGAGCCGAGAACATTGCTATTTGGCAGAGGCATAGTCCGAGACAGATTGCTGTTCAGGTGTAAATTCATAGTAGTAAATAATTTTTATGATTTTGACCACAATTATGAAAATTGTAGGGAATTCAGTAATCTAACTACTGAATTAAAATAATGAATTTTAGAGCTTTGTACAGAAGGTAATATCTGTTAGAAGTTGACTGGCCTGATTGCTAAAACAGAGTATGTCCTCTATTTTACGCGTTAAATTACACCATGTTAACAACAAAATAAAAATAACTTATCTACTTGAAAATTAAAGGTATTTCAGTAGAGTTTTCAGAAATATCCCATTTGCTGTGATAGACCTAATAATTTTAAAGATACAAAAATAACAAGCAGCACTGTTGCAGTGGGCTGGGCGTAGGATCGTCGAGCAGAGTGGGGATTGTCAAGTTTGGGGTATAGCGACATCTTTATTTTCTTAAGTTGCGAATACCTTGCTGCAGTTTTGTGCTGAGAGATAATTTTGGACAGGTGACATCGCTCCTGACCAGACGTGAGCGTTTCGCTTCAACGGTAGAGGCAAGTAAACGTAGCGAATATACTACTGTTTAACTCGTTAATCATTCTACATTCATACTAGTTAATTCTCTTAATTTGAGATGTTATGCCATGGTTACATGCTTCCTTAATGTGGTCTATGTGGTAGCAATTTAACAATTAGTTGGTTATGCCTTGACGGATCAATTGTGATTATGTGGTATAGTTCTTAATGAGACAAGTATGGTTGTGGAGTAATATTCCTACAAAGATATTGTGTCTTAGTGATGGTATTCTTACTGAACACATTGTGGTCCTAGTGGTAGTATCCTTACTGAACATATTGAGACCTAGGTTGTAGTACTCTTAGCGAATATACTATGGTTATAGTAGTAGTATTCTTAATGAATATTTTGTGGTTTGTGGACGTGGAATGGGGGTTCACCCCTTGTGGTATGGCAGGGGATGTGGTTGTGGCATGAGATATTTTCTCTTGTGGTAACTGTTGTTAGCGATTGTGATTGTGGAAAAAGAAAAAGGTTAATGAGGAAAATATGTTAATGCTTTATTGATGTTGGTAGTAGTGGTGCTTGCGGTTATGAAGTAGGTAATCGAGACCTAATTGCTAATGATTTGTGGTTGTTGGTAGTAATGGTGGTTAAGGCTATAATTATGGTCAATGTGGAAAATAAATGTTAAAACTTAAATTATTGTAGTTTAATTAGTTTGTTAAACAGTTTGCTTGCTGAGATTTTTATCTCACTCTTGTTTTTCCACCTTTCCAGGTGATCTTTGAGTATGCATGGAAAGGGTAGAGCGGTACAACACTATCACACACCTTATCATGATTCATGTTGTAATAAATAAGTGAAGTCTCTAGTTGTTCATCCTTTTCTCTCATTGTTGATCATTTTTAATTAATAATGTTAAACTGTGGTTCGCTTTAATTGGTTACAATTATTAGCGGATATTCTTTAAATAATAGTGTTCCATTACGCTTGGTTTAGTATGCTTTCGCTTAGCTTATCATGTTTTAGAAATTATTGCCAGTTTATGTTATCTTGTAAATTGGTTAGCTTGTGGAGTGGTTTAGTGGCATTCTAAGGTAATGTGGATCCTAGAGTGTTACAAAATCCAAAGCCAAACAAAAATAAGCCAATATAGTGAGCTCAACCATCATGCCTAGCTTTCTTGACCGTACCCCAGCTCATCCTCGAGCTTACTCATAATCCACGTCGTCAGCTATGGTTTCCTCAAAACCTCCCTGCACCAAGAAATCGTTTTCAGATATAAGTTCTTCATAATTTGATCCATATTAGCCAAAACATAATTCATGCACCATGAATGCAATAACCTAGGATTCAAGAACTCAACATATGACCATTTCAACTCACTCGGCTCAGCACTGGCCGATCTGACCAACAGCTGGTAGGATCACAACAAACTAAATTAAGAACTCCCGATAACAGGGGGCTGGTCTGACCACGGCACCCATGTCGATTAGACCGTCGCTGGTCTGACTACTCACACACAGTTGTCAGACCGCCTCTGTAGGCCTGTCAGATCACTGTCACCTGATAGCAAAACCTCAATTGCAAATTCCCAAAAACCAAACTCAAACTCCATAAACTTACTTAAGCCAAAAGTCAATTATTCATCATAACATAGGGTGACTTCCACACAGTCAAGTACTCATGAGCAAGATACGGTTTCCATTGTTGTCATCTGGCAACACGTTGTACAAAGAGTTTTGAAACAAACGTGGCAGATTCTCTAAGTGGCTTCTTAAAGCCACTTCTCCAAATTGCTCCAAGCCCAAAATCGTGTGCGTCATCCGCGTTGGCGTCTCCGCCATCCACCGTCATTTCAACAAACGCAGACAGAAACCATCAGTCACAGCCAAAAGCCATCAGCCATAACCTAAAAGAACATGACCATTAAGCAAACCATCAAGAACATATAGGTATTGCCTGTTCTACATCTGTCGTAGAAGTTCACATTCTTCATTGGTTGTTTCTCCATCACCACGTGCTAATGATACATTATAGACATTTTTCAGGTGTTTCTGGGATCTGTGAGTTGACCTGCGTGTACATAATCTCTACAACAGATTAGAAAATCCCCCTGCATATCCTAAAACAAGAAGGAAAAAAGTTCATTTCTCAACCTTGACTATTCTATTGTCAGATTCAAATTTCAACCTTCAACTCCAAAGTCATTTACTTTTCACTTTTATCTATCAAAACCATTTACCTTTCACCCCTGAATTGATTTCATAAGTGTTTTTTGCCAAGTTGACGGTCACATCACTTGTTTTTGGCTTTATGTGGCATCGAGCCCATGAGGCCCATAGGTCAGCCTATCTCCTTCGATGCAACACAGGAGAGAAAGAGAGAGGGGGAGCTATGGTAGAAAGACATTTGGGCATGACGTCGGCAATGGTGTGGTTGCAACACAAATGGAATGCTTGCACATGAGGAACCTTTTGGTGGTTGTGGTCTAGAGAGAGGTGTTTCTAGGTTGGAGACGGAGGTGGGCAGCGATGGCGGTCAAGTTAGGAGGTGACGACGCTATGGTGGGTGAGAGGCAAATCTAATAGGACATGGCCCCAGTGGTTACAACCATACGAGCTCGCAGTTGGGATCTACCAAAAGGGAAGCCAACCAACATGTCAAGACCATGTCGACGTCTTCCCCAACTCTTCCTTATGGTCACCACGTCACTTTTGGACCAATTCAAGCAAGAGTTCAAGTGGAATACTTTTTGGAATCCAATTCGGCCTCCAAATCTGTTCGAATTCAGCATGACAAGGCCAACTTTAAACAAGCATAACTTTCACATACAGAGTCCGTTTTAAGGTCTATGAGTACTTGATGGAAAGCTTTTCTTGTCCTCTTTCCAACGGATCCAACCTTGCCTGCAAATTCCTTCTGTAGCGCCCGCAATCGTCAAAAGAACTTACTACATTACCTATTTGGGCCAAATTGGGCCTTGTAATGCATGGGCCAAAGAGGAGTGTGCTACCTCCACTATTCACGATATGCTACTGTTCACGTGAACAGTAACAATAGCACCACCCCCTTGTTTCTTAGTTTTGTGTGGCTTCCACTCTCCTATTTAAGGAGGTCGCACCCCTCTAGTTTTCTTGGATTTCGTTTATGTTTAGTTTGCCATCGTTGCAACTTGTATCTTCAGTTGTGTCGGACGACCACCTGTTAAGATCCTTATTCGGAATCCCACCACATTGAGTATTTTAATCTTATTTGCAATTTGAGATTGCTTTTCATCTTGTTCTTGCGTGTTCTTCGGTTGCATGTAGGAATAGACCTTCGTGGCCAGGTCAACCGTGTTCTTGGCACGGTTGATAACAACTCGGAGTGTGGTTTAGCGATTGCTTGGCGTTCTGGTCGTGACCGGTTAGTAGCCGCATCGTCAAAGTCGTTCTCCTCCAAATCGAAGTTATCATCCTATCGGAAGATCGGGACCCCATGGCCTCATCAAGTGGTATCAGAGCTTCAGTTGATCGATAGGATTTCGTGTATCTATTAATTTTTTTTCATGTCCTATAGTCCAGAAAAAATTGCCCTACAAAAAGAGTTTATTTCTGCTATCCAAACCCTGTTGTGCCATTCAATTTGTTAGTTTCGGTTTGCTAAATTGAATTTGTATCCGTTTTAGCTTTGTCTTATTGCTGGTCATATTCTTGGTCCCATAAAACTCTCAAAAAAAATCCCCACATCCAAAACCATCAAGAACTCATCAAACCCTAATTCCTATTTTCGGCCAGAAGACTCCCTCTTGTGCAGCCACCACCAAAAACGCCATAACTATTGTTTCCGATATCTTTTTTGCGTGAAACCACCGCCATTAGATCCGTAACTTCCGTATCTAACTGTCCCTAAAATTTCACTTCATTCCATCAAGGCAGTTAAAAGATATCTGCGGTGAAAGTAGACCCAAATTTCAGGATTGAATCTGTAACAGTCTGCACTTGTGATTTTTGTGCGATTTTATATATTGGTTTCTAGAACATGGCCCCAAAAGAAAATTTGTAGAAAAAGCCGTCAAGAAACAAAGAAAAAAAGAATCATAAAAAAAGGCAACTGACAAAAAGTTACGACCAAAATACCGATGTCTTGTCCAGTGGACAGAAATCTACCATTTTCAGATTTGGATCAATCCTTGTGCTTTTCAATTCCACATTGCATTCTATTGAATTATCTTGTGTTTATCACTCCTATAAATTGCTACACACTTGTTTTGGCCTTCTCCTATCCTTATTTGATCAGCAACATAGGCTAAGTGCTTGATACGAACTATGATTCAATTCTATACAATTTCTGAAATTAACTGATTGTTCTCCATTGCTACATATCTTGCCTTCCAAGCTACACCTTTTATTAACCGAACAGATCACGTCGAACCGGCCCTTGCAATCGCTATACACATCACTTGAGTCAAGTTATCACGAACCAGTCACCGGTTACACCACCTATTTTGCATTGGTAAGAACTTGTAAGAGCTTGGTAAGAGTTTGAGAGATATGTGACTTGTCAAGCTCCAACTGCTAGTAGATTATATGGACTTACATAATTATCGTGTATTTTCTTGTTTTCTACTAACCATGACAGGTTCAAGATCACATAACGGAAAATTTTGTGAGACCAACAACTTGTTGGATCGGCTTAATAAGACGCTCTCCACCATCAACAACAGAGTTGAGATTCAAGATAAATGTTCACCTCCAACTACTCGACGTGCACTATTTTTTACAAACTCTTCGTCGAATGAGAATGATGATATCGGAGAGAACAATGACATCAGCCACACTAAAGTTGATTACTCCGATCGGCGTCGACTCTCACATCAACGAGGTATGTGTAGGTTACAAAGAGAGATACACGATGATGATGCAATAACTAATGTCAAGTATGTTTTTCCATCATTTGCTGGTAAATTTGATCCTGATGCATATATTGACGGGGAGATAGCATTAGACAAAGAATTTGAATATTATGGTTGGTCTGATAGACAAAAGATTAGAGCTGCCACTAGTGTTTTTATTGATGATGCAATACTTTGGTGGAAGTCTCTTGGTAGACATGGGAAAGTACCACAAACTTGGAATGCATTGAAAAGACTTTTGCGAGATGATTTTGTTTCTAAATATCATGCTGATTATTTGCTAGTTACATTGTAATGTTTAAAGCAACAAAGTAGAACTGTAAGGGAATACTATCATGAATTAAAGACTCGTTTGTACGTTGTGGTTTAATGGAATATGCTGAAGCTACAGAGAATAGATTCTTAAGTGGGCTTAATAAAGAAATTCAGGACATTCTTATTCACAAAGAATATAATTCTCTCACTCATTTGTTTATACTTGCTTGTAAAGTTGAAAGTCAGATTGAGGAGAAATTGAGAATGCTTAATGACAAAAAACATGAAAACAAATCCTTGTTTGTGCCTTTTTCTGCGACTAACAACTTGTAGGAAGTTGAGAATCATGTTGAAGAGAAGAGAGTTGACATTAAAGAACAGGAGTTGAATGTTCAAATACGGGTGCTTTTGAAAGCAAAAGATGAGGAGATAATCACAGTTGAAGATGAAGTACTTGCTGTCTCCTTACTTCATCATAAAGATTTGATACCCACAACACCTACATCAACTGAGGAGATTGATAAAGGTAATAACTATGGTGCTGAATTTAAATATAAAAAGGTGAGTAATTTTGAGAATTCATATGTTCAATTGAAAATTCCATGTTCTGAAATTTCTTTGCTTAATTTACATAATGTGGAATTGATTACTCATAAGAAAGTTCTTACTAGAATATCTCCTGAAGATTCTTTATACTATGTCATGTTCAATAATCCTAGAGAGTTATCTAGTGTGATTAAGAATCTTGCTGAAATTTCATGTTTAAAATCATTAGCAAGTACTCATGCCTACACATATAAGTTCAATTTGATTGGAGATTATGGTGTAGACAATCAATTTCATGTATATCGAATATGCATAACTTGTGATCATATGGATGAATTGAAGCTTGTTATTTTGAATAACAATTTTGGTGTGCTGAATCTTGTTCATTATGAGAGAAAAATAAAAATTAGTAACAATTCAAATCTTATGTGTTCATCTTTTATTGAACCATCTAGCATTGACAATCTGAATAATGAAGTTGATGGATGCAAAAACTTACAAATCTTTTCACCTTGGCTGAACTTGCTATTGAACTATCTAGATGAATGTGCCATTGCTCGATTAAAATCTGATTACTTGGATGAATTTTGTTTGATTCCAAAAGTTGTAGCTTTGCCCATATTTCCTACCGATGCAAGTTTACAACCTCAGAAATTTGAATTGCATAAATGTATCACTTACATTTGTAAAACAAGTTGCAATAATTACTGTGTGAAAAATTTTGTTTTGTTCATTAACTCTTGGGTTACGAATACAATGAGCTTTTATAATCGCGGCTGTTTTATAACATTAATTATGCAACAACGAAGGATTGTTAAAATGGATGACATATAAATATACCATACATACACCTTGGCTCCTTTGTTACCCTATTTTTAGCGTATAAAAAGCCGAGGACGGCTTTGTTTTCAAGAAGGGGAGGATGATGAGGACATGGCCTCAGTGGTTACAACCATACGAGATCGCAGTTGGGATCTACCAAAAGGGAAGTCAACCAACATGTCAAGACCATGTCGACGTCTTCCCCAACTCTTCCTTATGGTCACCACGTCACTTTTGGACCAATTCAAGCAAGAGTTCAAGTGGGATACTTTTTGGAATCCAATTCGGCCTCCAAATCAGTTCGGATTCAGCATGACAAGGCCAACTTTAAACAAGCATAACTTTCACATACGGAGTCCGTTTGAAGTCTATGAGTACTTGAAGGAAAGCTTTTCTCATCCTCTTTCCAACGGATCCAACCTTGCCTGTAAATTCCTTCTGTAGCGCCCGCAATCGTCAAAAGAACTTACTATATTACCTATTTGGGCCAAATTGGGCCTTGTAATGCATGAGCCAAAGAGGAGTGTGCTACCTCCACTATTCACGGCGTGCTACTGTTCACGTAAATAGTAACAATAGTACCAACCCCTTGTTTCTTAGTTTTGTGTGGTTTCCACTCCCCTATTTAAGGAGGTCGCACCGCTCTAGTTTCTTGGATTTCGTTTATGTTTAGTTTGCCATCGTTGCAACTTGTATCTTCAGTTGTGTTGGACGACCACCTGTTAAGATCCTTATTCGGAATCCCACCACATTGAGTATTTCAATCTTATTTGCAATTTGAGATTGCTTTTTATTTTGTTCTTGCGTGTTCTTCAGTTGCATGCAGGAATAGACCTTCGTGGTCAGGTCAACCGCATTCTTGGCACGGTTGATAACAACTCAGAGTGTGGTTTAGCGATTGCTTGGCGTTCTGGTCGTGACCGGTTAGTAGCCGCATCGTCAAAGTCGTTCTCCTCCAAATCGAAGTTATCATCCTATCGGAAGATCGGGACCCCGTCGCCTCATCAAAATCGGAGCGCGTTAAAAGATAGAGGATGAGTATATGATGCTCTCATATGATGAAATCAGACGGAGTCTCACTGGTTGCCATGAACCACCGTTGGAGAAGCTCAATGGGGTTGGAGAAGAAGTTTGATTACGAGCAGATATGGATATGGAACTCAAATTAATTTAGATATATGACGTAGGGAGGTAATGGATACGATGTGGCGCGGATGGTTGTGAGGTTAGCTCACCAAGGACGGTATTTTGAGTTTGGTGCGCTCAGCGCCCACTCGGCTCCTTCTCAAGCGAGATGCAACCAGGTAGTGAAATTTAGGCACCGCTCAATTTAGCTTCTGATTTTTTCTTTTTTTACTATTCATTAATTTCATTTTTTGGACTTTTTTGTCTTTTCTTTTTTTTCCATATTCTTTTGTATTGTCTGTGATAGGCTAACATGTTTTTTCTATTTATAAAGTTTTTTAAATTTAATTATGTCAAATAAATCAATATAATTATAGTAAAAAATAAGCTAATTACAGTAAAAAATATAAACTAATATTATTTTAAACACCCCTTAGAAGGCAATGGGTGGGAAAAATCAACAGACATCTCTGTCCCTCCTGTCGGTTGATTGAAGGGGAAAAATCAACAAGCATTGACGGTAGTAATGATGTGAAGGTGGAAGACAACTTAGTACTGGGTTAAGGATTGAAAAGTAGACTTTTTCTAAACCAGAATCTTGGGTGAAAACGGTGGGAAATTTTTTAATTCAACTTTGAAATTATCAGAAAAAGAAAAATCAAAAGAAAAGGGAAGAAAAATTGGCAGACGTGCGATCCGAATTCCGAACCCACGCCCCGACACCACAGCTACACAAGAAAACATGCCTCGTGTGTGGCCTATGTGGCTGTCCCCCTCTTTCCCATCCATTGTCATAGCAACAGTAGAGCCCAGGAGGGATGTGTGGTGTGCTTAGCAATAAAATCCCAACCCCGCATCACCAATCACTAGGCGCGCGCGCTATCCACAGCCCCGCCCATCGTTTCCCGCCCGAAGAACGCAACGCCATGGCCGCCGCCGCCGCCGCCTCGTCCACGCTGCTCCCGGCAAGAACCTTCTCGAGCACCCGCCCCGTCCCAGGGACCGCCGGCCTGTGTCTTCCAAGAAGGGTAGGGAGCAGGCCGACGCCCTCTTCTGTCAGCTTCTCCACCGGGAGAAGGCGGCGAACGGAGGCCGTTCGCGCGTCTTCGGGGGGAGCGCCCGCCGCCGCCCTGCCGGCGGCGCTGCTCTTCGACTGCGACGGTGTGCTGGTCGACACCGAGAAGGACGGCCACCGCATTTCCTTCAACGAGACCTTCGCCGAGGTCCGGTCCCCTATTTTGATTTCCTGATGCAATTGCTCCCCAGACGTAAATGGTCGGTGGCTCTTATGTTTGGTAGTTCTTGGAATCGACATCTTAACGGTTCACGGATCAAACTTCATCCCAAGCAAATATATGCGGCAGTTGATCACTAATGTGCATCCGGAACAATCAATCTCATCTGGTGGAAAAATGTGGAACCGGGGGTCTTTTAGTACTAATGCTGGAACTGCGGTTGGTCATGAGATGAATTTGGCAAAAACACTACTTTTGATTTTATGCAGATTCATATTTATACTTTGGAAAACGTTTGCATCCTCAAAATTGTGCACATTAAATGTATTTACTAAATGAAATCACACCTATTTACCCAAATTTCAGGTGGAAAATTATACTCTGCGTGCAAATTCAAACACATGTTGTACTATGTGGCATGTCCACATGGGAATTTGCAATGACTAATGTATACGTGTGTACACTGTAATTTCTTACACCATGGTTCAAAAGTTTTAGTTGACTAATGTTGTTCTTCCCTGCAGTGGAGGGGGAAAATCAAAGAGGGACTGAAAAAACTGTAGTTAAGAACTTAGGATTGAACCCAACCTAGAGTGTGGTTGTTTTTTTGGGTCAGCAAACAATGGCACTGCATTGATAGAGCGGAGCCCAGCGTAGACCCATGAAAAGCCCATGGAATTCAAATGAACCTACCTGAATTCACAGATAAACCCAATCACACATAAATATTTATAGAAATTACACCGTTGCAATTTGTGCCATTGTAACTGGCAAGGGAGTTTTGCGAGTAATGGTTTTCCCACGTGTACATGGATGTTCTTGTACAATCTTCACCATCAAATGTGCCTCGAGTTTGATGCAAACTTTCAAAATTCGAACCAACACCCCTTCTTCTAATAATTTCAATGTCCTTGCACAAATCTCGGAGCACTTTGGATGTATAAGATAGTATATGGACATCCATGTACATGTGGACTTGCATTTCTCGGAGTTTTGCCCATGAACTTTGGAATTGTTAAAAACATTCAAAATACTTCCACTGAACTCACTAGTACATCCAATAAATGCCATCATAAATTCATAGTAAAATTAAAGAGTAAATTACACAACCCCTTGAGTTTTGTAGCACAGGTTGCATAAAACCCTAGGTATGTTGGTTAGTGGAACATAACCACAAGTATTAGACGTAATAGTTTCAGAAAATCACATGAAAATGGAATCGACAGTTCATTGAAATCTCCCACCCCCCTTGTTCATCTTCTCCACAAAGCACATCCTGGCACATAAAGACAAGTATTATGACATAGTAGTTTCAGAAAACCACATATAAATGGAATCTACAGTTCATTGCTGGCGCCCACCCCTTGTTCATCTTCTCCACAAGCACATCCCCGCAGCTCTCAATTATGCAGTCGTCATCAAAGATGTGCCTGGTCTTCAGTTCCACACTGTGAGAGATCATACAGGTGTAGTCCCCCGATATCACCATTTCTCCAGAAAATATGGTGCCAGCAAACAACATCGTCGACAGCGAGCTCACCACCTTGGGCAAGAACCTCCTGGTTGGCAATGAAATCACCAATTGCGAGTCCCAGTTCTTGACGCCAGACTCTATTGAGGAGAACACTGGTTCAAATGACCTGCCTGAAGCAACCTGCATTCTGAGCTGTGACCTGGACACCAACTTGCAACCACCAACCACGGTACCCTTCTGCTCTGTAGGATCGATACACACTAAGATAGGCAATCAGAGGGGGGGTGAATGATTGCGGAAGCTAAAAATAAATTTTAAGACTCACCCCTAGAAACAAAACCTATTTAAGCCGCGTTTAAATAAACCGGACAGAACACCGCGACCTCACTAAAAATGATCTCAATAAAAATCCGTAACTCCGATGGACCTCAAACTTTGTCAGAATAAACTAGAGAAAGTTATTGAACTAACCCAACTGGAAGTATATCAATCGGAGGTCTAGAACTCGAGATATAAAATAAACAAGCTTGCTGGGTAGAAAGTACCGAAAATTAATTAGACCTAATTACCTTTTGCTAATACATGCATGCATGCAGTTTCAGATCAGAAGAAAAGTAAAGATAATAATAATCATGCATGAAGTCAACAACTTATAGCCATCTCAAGCAAAACAAAAACTGGATTACTAATTACCTCCTGATCACGCACATGCATGTGCAGCATGCAACCTCCTTTTTCTTTTTGCATGCAACAACATGCAGCAGCCGCTCTATCTTTTCAAGACCGAGATAACTCACGGCCTCTGCAGCCTTTTCTTCTGCCCAAGCTGAGCTGCCTGTAGCTATCTTTTCTTGTCGATACTTCACGTCCAAATCGCAGATCGCTCGGTTCTTCTTTCTTGCAGAAGCCTCACAGCCGCACAGCAAAACGAGCCGCCATCTATTTCTTCTCACGTTGGTTTCTCACGGCAATCAAACAGGTGCTCGCTGCCTTTTCTTTTGGTTCTTGCCGCTGAACAAGCCACCGCACAGCTCCTACTTTTCTTGTCGCTCTACGTCCTCATGGCGCGTAACGACACGATGGGGCGCTGCAAGATGGACGAAGCAAAACAAGACGAGCTGCACACGACGAAGACTCGCCGCCACTTTTTTCCTCAAAAACCACGGCTCGGACGCAAAGAGCCGCCGCCAGCAACTTTTTTATCTCTCTCCGTTCCTCTTTCGAAAGCACAGCAGGCCACACGCCTTTTTGTTTCTTCAGATCGCCTGGCGCCTGCACGCGCTCCTCATCTTTTTCTTTCCAATTGCTCACGCAAGTCTTTTCCGAAGCCTCGCCGAACCGCTCGCCTTGTTCCCCAAAAATACCGCTCGTCTCTTTTTCTCCGAGAAATCGCTGACCGCACTCGCTTCTTTTCTTTCTAGTCGCACACCTGCGGAACCAAAAGCGGCCGTCGCTTTTCTTCTTCGATTCGCTTCGGTCACGGCACCAACACGAAAGCGGACGCGACAAATTCTTTTCAAAAACCCGCCAAACAAAAGCCGTGCACCAATTTCTATTTATCACGTGAATCGCATACAAAAACCCCAGCGCCAACTTAACAAAAACGAAGCCTCATATATATAGAGGACTTCTCAAGACTAACATATCTAGCCATCCGAATCTTGAAGGTAGACTCGGTTCACGAACTCAATATCCCTAAGCCGACTCGATGCTAATATCGTTAATCGTTTCTAAGAGAGTTCTCTAATGATTATCTCCTCCTTCCAAACCAACTCTCGCGGCCGCACCTCTCTGCACCTATTGTCACTTGCCTCCGCTTCACATGCAATCTCCGCCATGACGCATCTCCACGTCTCCAACGCGCGTCATCCTATGTGCATTGTTCTCTAGCTGAACATCCCGCATGACATCCTTGACCGATAGGACCTCGGTTCTCTCGAACTTAGTCCCAAACCTCGCCCACCGAACTTAGTTTGCCCCGTCATCGACGACGTTCCGCCTCAAGCAACACCTGCACATGAATAAACAACCAACCACGTACGAGCACAAGTCCACGACTTGACTCAACTCAATCCGCACAATACCTCACACGAGCGTATCATGCAACATACGCCAATCCGTACATGCAACACATCATAAGAAATATCATAACCAACGTTGTCAATTATTCATCATCTAGTCTAGACCTGACCACATGGTCTAACAATCTCCCCCTTGATGAATACATTGACAACATATTAAGTTAACATGACTTCCAACAAATCTAAGTGAAGAACTGAAGCCAAACTCTCAAACTCTCCCTCTCAATACAAGAGAAACAAAAACTCTCCAATCTCTCAAATTTCTCTCCCCCTTTGGCAATGTAATCATCAAGAAATTTCAATGAATAAGAATAAATCTAAGAAAGAGCAATAAGAATAAAAATCTAGAAGCTTTGTAGATTATCCAAGTCTCATTGCATTGGTTTAATAAAGTAACCAAGTCATATGTTTGAGTAGAGCTATCTAGATCATATAAAGCCATATATCATATAGCAATGTCAAAACAAGTCTGTAAATATGATTAAGCGATTTATATCAATGACAGGCATCGCAACAATGACCAGACTAATTATAAAGAGCACAATGAGATATCACAATGAAAAGTCAAAGCCTAAAAGTGAAGCAAACCTTAACTCTAGGCGGGCTAACAGTCTCATGTAACACTTATTGCTCCACACTCAATTCTTAGGCATGTGGCATGCTTGTAGCATACTTCTTTTTATAATAACATACTTTTTTCTTTTTCTTTTCTTTATGGTGGCATGCTTGAAGCATACTTCTTTTCACTTTGTGCACTTTTGTGCTTTTTTTTTGTTCACCATGGCATGCTTGAAGCATACATCTTTTCAATTATCTTTTCTTTTATACCTTTTTTTTAAAACATACCAAATTGAGTGATCATAAAAATTTGAGACATGAAACATACGAGCCTCATAGCCAAGAGTTAAAATAAGACTCACAATCGTGCTAATCCTTTTCAATGGACATCGCAAAGTAATAAATATAATCAATCTAGTCAAAGTATTCCGCCATGTCATACTTTTAATTCAAATGTAGCAAATTAATTATAACCAGTCATGATCAATGCTACACAACATATGAATAAATATGATAAAGAGAGCTCTACTACTCAATTGATTTCAATGACTTGGATTTGATGAATTATTTGACAAGGATAATAAACAAAGTTTCTGAAATTTTAAAAGATAAGCTCCCCCTCAGAATAATCCCATAGGATATAGAGCAACATCACCTTTGCCACATGGTCTCTCAAAAAGTGACAACTCTTAGAAGCCATCAAAGAGAATGAAGAACTATCAAGTGTTCCAATCAAGCAATGATGTAAAAGACCGAAACTCAATCAAGCTCATGTTCTCCATCCTCGTCAACTGTTCTTACATCACGGAAACATTGATCTCACAAAGACCGGGTTAGTGAAATATGATTTGGGAATCAAGATCTTGAGATACACGATGTGGAGGAATAGTAACAAAACTAGAACCAAAATCACGTACATGTGGTCGATCAAAACGCCAAAAAGAACGTGAATTACTTGAATTAAATCCCAAACCAAGCATGTGAATCAGATTTAAAGTTATCATAAAAGTTCTCTAAAAATCTAGCTTTCGCATAAGTTCTAGGAACAAAAGAATGTGTATTTCTCAATTTAGACCAATTCTTAGCATTTTCTTTCATTTGTTGTTTGGCTAGTCTAAAGCAAAATTGCACAAGATGTCCATCTTTACCACAATGACTGCAAGTGTACTTAACTTTATATTTAACTTGAGAAGTAGAAGCAACATTTGCATTCACTTGATTATTAGATGACATAATACCACAGACTTAAAAGCAGTTTGTTTTGGTTCAAATTCTACTTCAATTTTTCCAGGTTCAAGAAGCTTAACAACCTTTGGAGGATTATTCTTGGCATGCTCAATATAATTAAATCCTAGACCATGATTTTTCACACTTATTTTTGACTTATCTAAAATCATATTCAGATTTTTCTTGCCAAAAGAGAATCTCTCTAAAGTGTCCTTAAGGTACTCATTTTCTTTAACTAAAGTGGGACACGTTGAGCACTTAAAGGATTCATTCACAAGATTCTTAGAAGCAATAGATTGAGCCAATCTTTCTTTTTCAGCAAAATCATTAAGTTGTTTAGTCAATGCTTCTATTTCTATGTTAAGCTTAGGACAGTTAGAACAAGAAGATGTCTCATGATAAAGCATCTGTTGAATTATTTCCTGAGAAGAACTAAGTCTAGCTTCTAACAATTCACACTTAGAGCAAGTCTTAGAGCAAGTCTTAGATTGAGCATTTGAATTACTTGTCTCTAAACATATAGATGAACTAGACTTGAGTTTTTCAATTTCATCATTTGCAAGTTTTAACATTTCATTACAAGAGTCATGTGCCAATTTTAATTCATCAAGTTTAGCAGTTACATCACTAAGTTGAACCATGTTTGACGTATTAAATGTTCTAGCATTTTCTAACTCAGAATGTAAAACTTGACAAGACTCACAAGATTCATCATCAGGAATAGAAGCTCTAAGTCTATTGATTTCAGAATTTAAGCTCTCAACAACAAATTCATGATTTTTAATTTTCTTTTATACTTTTGAGCTCCTCTGTCAATCTAAGTACAAAGACGAGATAAATCGGTGTAAGAAGGTTTTACCTCATCAGGATCGCTATAAAGATCATCATCATTTAGCTCCTCACTGTTGGCCATAAAACACATCCCTGTGAAGTCTACCTCCTTTGCCTTCTTGTCATTGTCCTCATCGTCGCTTTGAGAATCATCATCACTTAAAACAATCTCATCAAGTGCTGAAATTATCTTATTGACTGCTCTGCGATAATTGCGCTTCTTGTTTGGATCAATCTTGATTTGAGAGCGACGAGTTGGTATCTTGTCATCCTTAACCTCCTTGCTCCTTAGTTTGGGGCAATTCATCTTGATGTGGTTTTGCTCACCACATTCATAACATCTAATTGGGCCTCCTCTTCGTCTTGATCTAACATTGTAAATTGCCTTGGTCACCTGTTAGAGAGAAGTACAAGTCGCTCTTCGGAATCTCCTCTAATTGTTCATCGAAATAGAGCACAATGCAGATAAAGAAACAATAGAAGAACTTGAAGAACTCATCGACTTGGTTAGTCACTAAGCCCAAAGAATTAGTCTTATTTATTCGCCAAAACATCAATCTCATGAGTTTTCATCTTAGAATAAA
Organism: Melocanna baccifera; assembly: GCA_036346265.1. Lineage (NCBI taxonomy): Eukaryota > Viridiplantae > Streptophyta > Magnoliopsida > Poales > Poaceae > Melocanna > Melocanna baccifera. The sequence goes on from CM070692.1 coordinate 13,429,730, forward strand.
GATCATTCAAAGTGAGTGTTTCCATATTAATGAGAATGATTAATAGTAGTGACTAACACATTCCAAGCAGACATATCCAAAGCATTTAAAATTTGACGCGCATTATCGAATCGAATATGTGACATCAACAGATTGCAAATCACTAATAATTTTATTAAAGCGGTCAAAAGTGCATCTACGATTCCCTGGTTTCATCTCAAATTTGGAATACTCCTTTTTAAATTGATTCTGGCGAACACCTTTAATGATTTAGAACCTTCATGATAATCAGCTAGAGTACTCCAAATTTTATTTGCAGATTTAATATGAGCAATTCTAACAAATTCGTTTCTACTAAGACCTTGCAACAAAATATTTCTAGCCTTAGCATTAGCTTCAACATCAGCAGAATTTGCAGTAGTAACAATGAAGGCACAATATATGGATTTTCAACTTTTGCCAAATTGCATTACCTTGTGCTTGCAGAAAGACTTCCATGCGAGTTTTCCAATAAAGATAATCGGATCCATCAAAAAAAGGTGGTTTACCTGAGAAACGATCCCGATCTGATGCCATTGTAACCTTGCTCTGATACCACTTGTAGGATCGATACACACTAAGATAGGCAATCAGAGGGGGGGTGAATGATTGCGGAAGCTAAAAATAAATTTTAAGACTCACCCCTAGAAACAAAACCTATTTAAGCCGCGTTTAAATAAACCGGACAGAACACCGCGACCTCACTAAAAATGATCTCAATAAAAATCCGTAACTCCGATGGACCTCAAACTTTGTCAGAATAAACTAGAGAAAGTTATTGAACTAACCCAACTGGAAGTATATCAATCGGAGGTCTAGAACTCGAGATATAAAATAAACAAGCTTGCTGGGTAGAAAGTACCGAAAATTAATTAGACCTAATTACCTTTTGCTAATACATGCATGCATGCAGTTTCAGATCAGAAGAAAAGTAAAGATAATAATAATCATGCATGAAGTCAACAACTTATAGCCATCTCAAGCAAAACAAAACTGGATTACTAATTACCTCGATCACGCACATGCATGTGCAGCATGCAACCTCCTTTTTCTTTTGCATGCAACAACATGCAGCAGCCGCTCTATCTTTTCAAGACCGAGATAACTCACGGCCTCTGCAGCCTTTTCTTACGCCCAAGCTGAGCTGCTGTAGCTATCTTTTCTTGTCGATACTTCACGTCCAAATCGCAGATCGCTCGGTTCTTCTTTCTTGCGAAGCCTCACACACCGCACAGCAAAACGAGCCGCCATCTATTTCTTCTCACGTTGGTTTCTCACGGCAATCAAGCAGTGCTCATTGCCTTTTCTTTTGGTTCTTGCCTTTGAACAAGCCACCGCACAGCTCCTACTTTTCTTGTCGCCACGTCCTCATGGCGCGTAACGACACGATGGGCGCCGCAAGATGGACGGCAAAACAAGGCGAGCTGCACACGACGAAGACTCGCCGCCACTTTTTCCTCAAAACCACGGCTCGGACGCAAAGAGCCGCCACAAGAACTTTTTATCTCTCTCGTTCCTCTTTCAAAGCACAAGAGCCACACGCCTTTTTGTTTCTTCAGATCGCTGGCGCCGCACGCGCTCCTCATCTTTTTCTTTCCAATTGCTCTGCGCAAGTCTTTTCCGAAGCCTCGCCGAACCGCTCGCCTTGTTCCCCAAAAATACCGCTCGTCTCTTTTTCTCGGAGAAATCGCTGCTGCGCTCGCTTCTTTTCTTTCTAGTCGCACACCTGCGGAACCAAAAGCGCCGCCGCTTTTCTTCTTGATTCTCGCTCGGTCACGGCACCAACACGAAAGCGGACGCACAAATTCTTTTCAAAAACCCGGCCAAACAAAAGCCGTGCACCAATTTCTATTTATCACGTGAACTGCATACAAAAACCCCCAGCGCCAACTTAACAAAAACGAAGCCTCATATATATAGAGGACTTCTCAAGACTAACATATCTAGCCATCCGAATCTTGAAGGTAGACTCGGTTACGAACTCAATATCCCTAAGCCGACTCTGATGCTAATACGTTAATCGTTTCGGAAGAGAGTTCTCTAATGATTATCTCCTCCTTCCAAACCAACTACTGCAGCCGCACCTCTGCAGCCTATTGTCACTTGCCTCCGCTTCACATGCAATCTCCGCCATGACGCATCTCCACGTCTCCAACGCCGCGTCATCCTATGTGCATTGTTCTCTAGCCTGAACATCCCGCATGACATCCTTGACCGATAGGACCTCAGTTCCTCCCTGAACTTAGTCCCGAAACCTCAGTTCCACCCGAACTTAGTTTCAGTCCCGTCATCGACGACGTTCCGCCTCAAGCAACACCTGCACATGAATAAACAACCAACCACGTACGAGCACAAGTCCACGACTTGACTCAACTCAATCCGCACAATACCTCACACGAGCGTATCATGCAACATACGCCAATCCGTACATGCAACACATCATAAGAAATATCATAACCAACGTTGTCAATTATTCATCATCTAGTCTAGACCTGACCACATGGTCTAACATGCTCCCAAAGAACATTAGCTATCTCCATATGAGCCTTCTTGAGGCATCTCTCCAATAAGAAGGGATGTAGGTCAGATCAACAGAACCTCCTGGTGTCAAGAATTGAGGTGGGGCTCCTTCGGTGTCCAAGAACCTAACTTGGGGGAGAACCATGAACGGCTTTGGGGAAGGGAACACAGTAGTAGTAGTAGAAGGGTTCTTCTGTTTTCTGCTGGGATCTCATTTACATGTGGTTTTGTGGAACTATTAGGCTATAATACATGTGGTTATGTGCCACTAACCAATATACCTGTGTTTTTTTTTTGTAACATACGCAATAAAACCTATGGATTTGTGCAATTTAAAATAAACCTAGTAATTGAAATAGGAAATTAAAAAATATACATTGAAGTGTTTCTTATATCCATGTTTTTGGTATTTGCAGAGGGAATTGGGTGTGAGCTGGGATGTTGAACTATATGGAGAATTGCTCAAGATAGGTGGTGGAAAGGAGAGGTCAATCAACTCTTCACTCTTTTCATTGATTGAATAACTTTAAGGCCTGCTAACATTCTAACCATTCATTTGCATTTTGCAATTTGAGTTATATTCATTAGCGACTAAAAGGCTTAATTATGATTAATTTCATTAAGAAAAATTTATTTTACTGTTCTTGAACATGTAATTTCTGCTAATCTATGGTATATCCTGCAGGAAGTAGAATCTGGTCGTCAAACCAAAATAGCAACAAAGAATAATGCACTATTGCTGTGCCAAATTACATAGTTACATTCTATAATAACTAATGTAAACAATCAAATGAGAAAAACATCCTCAATTGCAAGCTTTTGCAAAGACATATCTCTTACTTCAATTTTGTTACGTATACGAACATGGTTTGCTCTAATTGTTCACATAATGCCTTTGTCATTTATTTTTAATTTTGACTAATATATTGACCTAGGGGTTAAAACGTTAGTATAGTGTGCTTTAGTACTAGCATTTACTAAGAACATTCAAAGCCTTTAATATCAATAATTTTATTCTCTTTGCCATCTCTATCGATACATATTGGCCAAAACATTTAATGAAATACTGTGTCTGAGATAATAACATCAGACCATGTGTCTCATTTTAATCGAAAACAAAATTTAGACCATTGGCATTTGAGAATTTCAGAAGTGTATGTTTTTTATGGAAAATAATAATCAAATATGTAAAAGTTTGCATCTAAAGAAAATCTAGTATTACATAGTAATCACTAAAAGTAATATCAACATGCAGAGGGTGAAGAACAAAGACAAATGTTCAGTTTGATTTTGCACATCTGATTGAAATTAAGAATGAGATCTAAGTATCAGTCTGCAGCTGACTTTCAGAGTTGAAAATTTAATGTTTAGTTGTTGGCAAAGGTCATGCTAAAAGATCTTTACTTGCCACATAAAAAAAAGGAACATTTGTTGGCAAAGGTCATGCTAAAAGACCTTTACTTGCCACATAAAAAAAAGGAACATTTGTTGGCAAAGGTCATGCTAAAAGACCTTTACTTAGAATCATGATTTTCACAATTTTTTTATTTTCCCTGTAAAAGTAAAACCGAAACATTTGGTTGAATTCTACTGTAACACAACTGTTTCAATATTCCTTTCAGGATGATGTCATATTTCAACAAGACAGGGTGGCCAGCTAAAGCGCCAAAGACTGACGAAGAAAGAAAGGAGTTTATTGCTTCTCTTCACAAGAGAAAAACAGAATTGTTCATGGCCCTAATTGAGAAGAAGCTGCTTCCTCTCCGTCCAGGTGTTCAAAGGTCATATACTTCCAAGAATTTGATGACTTTAGCAACTGAGCTGCAGTTTAAATGAACTTGTGAGTTGTAACACTCAGATTGTAACACTCAGAAACATCCTCCCCTGCTTCTTCAACACTATTTTGAAGTGCTGCCCTGCTACAAATCAAAGTTGTCTTCATTTATGCTGTGTGTAACCAACAAAAGTGATAGTAAATTTTTACCACTCATTTTTATTTTAAAACATTTTTTCTATGAATACATATAGCACTTATGGTGTAACCGAGTTTTTTTGTTTTGGAAAATGCATTTACCTAAAATATTACTCACTGTACTTACGTTTTAACATGTAATAAAAAAAAGGTTTACGAAATGAGTGAAACATGTTTTACATTACTAAGATCATGAACTTAACATTTCACTTTCTTTTGAAGAAGTCTACACTACATGCATTAGAAGACATGTCAATGTAATGCACAACAGAATGGTGTAGAAATTAACTTAAAAACAAATATGGAAGTAACTTAGTGAGAGGAAAATTACTTGGATTAATTATTTTAAGTCTACAGGTTAATTGATGAAGCTCTAGGAAAAGGTGTGAAAGTTGCAGTATGCAGTACTTCAAATGAGAAAGCTGTAAGTACCACAGTATTTCCTACCCTAACGTGCCTTCATCAGAGATGTATAGGTTAGGAGTTACAACAAATATATACAGCATTTGGTAGAAATGTTTCTTCCAAAATTTGCACAAGGGAATGTACTAATAATTGCTGTTAAAATATTAAAAACCTACTTTATACTGCGCTGCGTTCTACTTAAATCATCTATCTAGATTTCAGTTATGAGCATTGTAAGGAGGCTCACAAATTTCTCGACTGAGTGCAGGTTTCAGCAATAGTATCATGCTTACTGGGGCCTGATCGAGCAGAAAAAATTACCATATTCGCTGGCGATGTGGTTCCTCGCAAAAAACCTGATCCAGTAAGGGCTAGTTTCGATTGCTGTGTTATGCTGCTCTACACGGTGGAATCTAGTTAGTTTGGGGAATATTTAGTAACATTTTGTTGGTACAGCTCCAAAAAAAGAAGCTTTCAACCATCACATGCAAAAATAGAAACAAATAGGTGCTTTTGAAAAGCCACTGCAATGCCAAATGGACGCTAATTTGATTCTCAATTTGGTAAAGATTAATTCATCTGCATTATTCTAGTTCTTTATTTGAAGAAAATTTCAAAGTCTACATAGACCTTTTTCATAACATTAGGAAGGTTAATTCACTTGAAAATTTGAACTATTGGGCAATTGCATTTTACAGTTTTCCTATGAGTCGAGAGCCCTATGCTAAAATGTATTAAAATAGGATAATAATGTACAGAAAGCTACAAAAGAGAAATGAAAAAACTTTTATTTTATTTGATGACATTCTAATACTCTATGGTTAACTGGTCCATACTTTTAGTTGACCTCACCGTTGCCTTTGAAGGATGAAATCCGTTGACAACCTACCAGTAGTAACTGAACAATGTGCAAATGTGCCTTACTGCCTATGCGGAGTCTGAAAACCCCGATAGTATTTATTTGCAGCAATGAAATAGCATGATTAGCACTTAGATAGTTTATGCCTTCCAATTTCCAGATTATCTGGGAGGAAAACAACACAGTCCTAGAGAGCACACTACAACTGAACCTTGGAAAGGAGAGATGAACTATTCATTAACAGTGCTGTATCTGACAGCCCATGATTTATTGTATTTGCATGTTTGGAACAATTAGCGCCTTACTATTTGAAACATGTTGGCTTTAATGAAATCTTGATAATTTTCATGTTTGCTTTTGTTTTCACTTGACCTTTTAAGGCAGATTCAATTCACCCTTCCTATCGTTCAAAAAAGATCACCCTTCCTATTACTCGTATTTACGCTTGCTTATGTGGGAAGTAAGTTTTCTGACATATAATTTGTGGATAACAATTTGGTTCCTGAATTTCTTTACATGTGAGACATTATATGTTTCTTATGTGGGCCTTTGCAGGCAATCTACTTGCTAGCAGCAACTACACTTGGAGTTGATCCATCTAGGTACTGTAAACTTTGTCAACATATGAATTGTTTTGTAGCAGATATCAGTCTAAAAGTCTTTTTGCTGATCATTGTTTTCTTCTCGGCTATCAGCTGTGTTGTCGTTGAAGACAGTGCCATAGGGCTTTCTGCAGCCAAAGCTGCCGGTATGAAGTGTATCGTAACAAAAAGCGGGTAATAATTTTCTTTCTATGAAGTACTTTAGCAGATGCATCATATTATTTCTTCATAACAGTCGGTAAGAAGTGTGTTGATCTGTTTTGAATAGAAGCAAAATTTTGACTTCTACAGGAGATTACAGAAGGGTTTTGTAAACCGTTTCCACCCAACAAACTGGTTTTCTTTTGGCAAAAATTTGAAATAGTGTTTTCAATATTTGATGCTTGGACTATGCCTAATAAGCAACATTGTTCACATTCTGCAATCCGCATAAAAATTAAGATCAAAGGGGTAGTGTTGTCCTTGGGGCTACTTTATAAAATCTGGACGCCACCCATTTGACCAAAACTAGTGCCAGTTTTTTGAACTCTGTTTTGCAGTATATGAATTATAAGTCCATTCCTACTGCACCGCATGGCCTGAGGAATGAGAATCTGTTTTCCTTCATAAGCAAACATGGCATGTTTTGGTTGGACTTGCAGTTTTTTAGAACCATAATGGGTGCATATGAGAACCTGTTTTGTTTCTCGAAGTGCACAAGTGTACAGACCATAATTGGTGCATATTTACTTGAGTTCATAACGTTTGCATTAGAACTTTCAGTTAATAATTTTATGTAGTGCAGAATGCGATGCACAATTATCTATGAAATGCTAGCATATGCACCGAAAATTTTGCTCAGCTACATAGTTGAATTAATATTATTCGGGGGTTAATTTGTTTGCTCAACTTTGTGCTTGAATTGAAACTCTCATAAAACCATTTATTATCCAACCCCGATGTTTTAAATCATAGTATCATGATGACATTGCAAAAAAGTTTACCACAAGTAGTGGAAGATATCATGGACACTATCCTACACCGCGGTCTCATCAAAAAGATGTTAATTCTATTGATTTTTGTATTATGTAAAATGCTATATGAACAGAAAAACTTATAACAAAAAACCGGGCTTCATTATGTAAATAGCAAAAAAAAAAGTTCAGGACATTCAATCAGAAAATTAAAATACGTAAAAATATGGTTGAATTCTTGAATTGGTTTATTAGAAATAAAAATATATTTAAAAGTTGAAGTCAATCTATAAATTGATGTTTCTTGGACTTCGGAAACAAAATTCAAATTTCATAGTGTAAGTTTGTATGAAGCTTGATGTATTGCAATAGCCTATGAGACACATAAATAGTACAAAGACTACACGAACTTAAATCCTAGACATATAGAAAATGACACTTATACATTTAGCACCTTCTAAGATATAAGGCATATGCAGTAACATTTTATTTAAAAGGGTTGACACTAAAAAAGAAAAAATCTAAAACCCGAGTCTTGAAGATGTCATCATAGCATGCGGTCGGAAAGGTAAAGGCAAGTGGAAGCAAAGTAGACCGCGGTAACACGATGAAGAGAATGTAGAAGATGACTCAGGTAGAGAGAGCTGGTAAATCAAGCCGAAGAGGGAGATAGAAGTATAACGACATAGATCGAACCCTAAGACGGTAGAGCGTTGTGCACAAAAAGCGCAACAGAGGTGCAATACAGAAGAAGCGCGACGGCCTTAGGCCCCGCTCGTTTCAGTTTTTTTTCAGCTTCAGCTTCTAGTTTCAGCTTTTTTTTCACTATTCAGTAATTCGTCTCTTTCTGAATTTTTTTAGATATTTTGGGCTTTTTTGCATTTTATTTTTTTCCCGTGTTCCTTTGCATTGTCCATGATAGGCTAACATATTTTTTCTATTTTTACATTTTTTAAATTTAATTATACCCAAAAAGTCAAATCAGCTACAGTAAAAAAAAGCTAGCTACAGTAAAATTTCAGCCAAAAGCCAGAAGTCATCGCTAAAACGATCACCCCCTTAGAAGCTTGGAGTGGCAACTAAAAAAAAGCGGTGGCATCATAAAAATTTCTACGATCTGCAGCGACTCAAAGAGAAGAGTGGCGACTGCGGCTATGTGAAAGAAAGAAAATGATCACACTCATCTGAGAGGATGGACCATGGTTAGCAAAGTAATCAGCTGACTGACAGAAATTTTGTGGACTCGCACGGTTTTAATGAACTGAAAAATTAGATGCTACAGACTTGTATGAATGCAACGAAAGACGCAAAAAAAAAAGACTCAAGATACTGATGGTAACACAAACATGACTACATATGTTGTGCCTGCAACTTCAGGGCCAGTGAGGCAAAGGCGAAGAGCGGACAGACCAGTAAGGATACAAGCATGCACAGCTAGCTGAATTAGAGGTGGCAATGGGTACCCGAAACCCGATACCCGATGGGTTTTTACTCTATTAGAGCATGGGTCTGGGTCAATTTCCTAACCCATGGGTCTTTTAATGGGCAAAAAATCTAACCCATCGGGTCTACGGGTTCGGATACGTTCCTATAGTACCCGAACCCGTAAACCCATGGGTAATATAAACCCAGCCCATAGGAGTTATAAACCCAACAAGCCAGCCCATAGCCCCATACGGGTTCGGGTATGTTGGTTTTTGAGAACTTAGCTACCATTGTAGTTTGCTTTTATAAGTAATTTTAGTACTTTTTCATTTTGAGTTGTCTATTCTGTTAGTATGGTATGAACTCAGTGAACTATGAACTATGAACTCAGTGGGTATGGGTCTGGGCATGGGCGACCCGTGGGTACCCGTTAACCCAGTGGGTATGGGTTTGGGCAAAAATTTGTACCCGTCACGGGTATGGGTTTTTTAGCGGGTACGTCCAACTTTCGCGGGCACGGGTTTGAGACGGCAAAACCCAGCGGGTTTATGCCCGTTGCCAACCCTAAGCTGAATGCACCCAACAGAACAGAGACCTGCTCGTTTCCAAAGTAGAAGCCAGTCTGAGGGGCAACATGACCAGCCCCTCACATCCCCATTACACTCCATCCCCCACCCGAGTCCTTATCCATCCGGTTGCCGACGCCTCCCTCCACCCACTGGCGTCGTCCGCCTCCGGCCGGTCGGGAGCCGGTAGGGAGCAGGGCGAGGAGCTTCAGCCGCGACGGCGCGGAGGGCAGCGGGGAGAGGAGCGCACGCTCGAGGTGGGCCTTGGCGTTGGCGAGGCCCCGGGAGCGAGCGAGCAGCAGGCCCGCAAGGCGTAGCCGCGCGTGGGCCATGGCGAGCGGGAGGAGCGAGGCAGCGTGTGGCGGCTGGAGCATGGACTCCAGGCACGCCGACATGGTGGAGAAGTCACGACGGCCCTCGGCCTGCTCCGCCAGCGCGAGGAGCCTTTCCGCCGGAGAGCGCCAGATCCAGCGCGGAGACATCGGATCCGAGCTTGGCGGAGCAACAAGAGCGGCGGCGGCGTTCTCTGCATCGGTGTGTTGCGCAAAGCAGAGGAGCGGCAACGGGGAGCCCGGATTTGGCCCGGACGGTCGGATCTGGGCTTGGCGGGGGCCGGGATGCCGCCTGGCCGCAACGGCCATCACCTTTGGCTTCTCCGTTCGCGCGGGCGAGCATGACGGCGTGGGCTCAGGGGTGGGCGCGGGCGACTGCTGCGTGCGACGACGGCCGCCCCCAGGAGTGGACATTGAGCCTCCCGGGGCAGCAACAACAGATATCCAGATCGAGTTCTAGGGCACTCATATCATGTAAGTTCGTAAGAAGATTGATGTATTGCAATAGCCAACGGGGCATGTAAATAGTATAAAAACTACAAGGACTCAAACTCTAGACATATAGGAAATGACATTTATAATCTTAACACATAGAATAGATTGTAAAAGTCTATGAAATTTAAACTTGATTCAAATTTTCAATATTTGAATGTAAACGTTCTAAGGACCAAACTGTAATTTTACCTATTTTGATTAATTTTTGGTTAAATAGCATAAGTGTATTTTTTCTAATACTGCCAAATTTCAAATTGAAACTGAACCAGAAACACTAATTTTGCAATTCTTGGTCTCAAAAAAACTAATTTTATTTAACTAAAAACCTATGTATACAATTGTCATATCAGACCGTTATTCCCGAGATAGAGGGACTGCCACTATAGCTCCGCTATAGGCCACAATTTTGAACGCTGTCAAATCAATAATCATGCTAACTATGTTTCCATTAGTTGCCTAAGCAAGGTCTACTAACAATCCTGCATATGGATTATTGATACTTTGATCATGTCTTGTAGTACTAGTGATCAGGCATTAGTATAAATTATAAACTTGATGACACCTACAACTTACACAGCAAGCTATGCACATTAAATGATTACTACAAGTTCGTCTTGTAGATATAATTACTCCAGGGACAGATCTGTGTACAGCGTAGTATGGTCAGTTACTCAATTCACCCTCTGATATTTTGCAATTCCAAGCAAATTCCTTCGTATAGCGATAAAGATATGTACCTCATGTTCTTATTGCTAGTTTTACATTATTATAAATTGCACAATGGATGCTCTATTGTACACTAGCTAATTACCTGGATGTATACTTTGTAAGACAAATCCGTGTTTGCATGTTATGAAATAGGTGGTTGTCAATCAAGCCCTAATTCATCATTTGCTTCCTTGTGCTGTTTTGCTTTTTTTTTGTTTTTTTGGCTGGAGAACAGATCCATTTCCTTAATAATCATTGCATTAGAATTATGGACCTCGTTTTCCAACCAAATGTGTCATAACACGCCTTCTGTGTTCTAGTTACACTGCAGAAGAGGACTTTGTGACGGCGGACGCCGTGTTCGATTGCGTCGGTGACCCTCCAGAAGTACGCTTCGATTTGGACTTCTGCGCCAACCTCCTCCAGAAACAAATCGTAAGCTGAAAAAGCACACGCTCAAGGCAACCGGCCTCCTATATAATGGTCTACAAAGTTTGTGAAGAGTGGTAATTATCGGTTGTAAAGTGAATGCAAATATGAAAGGAACAACATTGCTTTACGTGTAGAGACTGATAAAGCTAAACTTTTGATGAAATCAATCAAATTCCCCTCCTACTCTCTAGTGCCACGCCAGTGCTGGCGAGGTACCTCGGACCTCTGCTTCCCCTGACGGCTATGTGCCTCCCTTGTGTCGTCGCCTCTAGTGCCGGTGACAAAAGTAGTGGAGGGGTGTACAACAACACCGGCAAGGTCGCTTGCCCTAGTTTCCTTGCAAAATTGTAGTACTTGAGAGGAGGGCTTGGGCTGGCTTCGGCCCAGCCCTGCCTAAGCCATCTCCATAAAAGAGGGGGAGCAAGGTGGGGAAGGAGGGAAAAAAAAAGGCAATTTGTGTTCCCTCCCCCATGCTGACCTAGTGTTTGCCATCGCCTCCACGCCATAGCCCACCTTCCAGTGCCACAGCTCGTCGTCCTCCGGTGGACATTCGTCCCTGTTGCCTGTTGCTGCCGTTGTCGTCGCCTTCGCCCAGTTGCTGCACTCTGCGTCCAGCCAACCATCAGCGCTGCCGCCCGTTGCCCTTCGGGCGCGCCTTGCTTGCGTCCCTGTGTCCTAGTAGCTGATACCGCCGCCTCTGCCTTGCTGCACCACTGGCTGGGGTTGAGTTGCTGTTAGCCTTGCTCCGTCCTAGGGGAAGCCGAGCACCCCTTGGTGCTGCCGTCGCCGCCCCACCTCCACGCGGGGCGGCCACCCTATGCTATCCTCCTCCGCTGGTCAAGAAGAGGAGAGGGGAGGAAGTAGGGGCGGCTGTGAGGAGAGAGGAGGGGAAGAAGGGTTGTCGGCCATGGGGGGAGAGCCGGCCAACTGAGAGAGAGAAGATGAGAGGAAGGAAGAGGCGTGTTGACCATGGGGAAAGAAAGATAGGGAGCCGGCCAGGAGGAAAGAAAGGAAAGAAAAGGAGGAAAAGAAAGGGAAGAAGACGGGGAGGAAGAAAAGAGGAAGATAAGGGAAAAGGAGAAGGGGAAGACCGATGTGACACTTGATTCGCCAGATTCAGCCAAGACAAGGAGGAGCTCCGATCCAGTTATTTGGAGCTACGATAACGCCTCGAAACCATTCCCCCGCTTATTTATTGTTTGCGTAGAAGCTAAAATATCGATTTTTAAGATTGAGTTATGAAGAGGCTGATTTGTCGAGTAGCGAGCTACATGCATATGTTGGTTAGAACACAGCTAGCAGCTGGAATTCATGTGCCAAGCAGTGAAGTTGTGGCCATGTGAGTATAGAACAGGTGAAAAACGCTGGCCGTGAGGTGTTGTGTTAGTGAATGCGTGACCAACTAGTATTCAGTGAATATTAGTATGGATTAAGCAGTATGGGTTAATTAGTATAGACTAATTAACATCGGCTTTTTCTAGAGCACTATAGAAGATTGGAACACCGAGTTCAGTGGTATGGTTTGGGAGATATGACTTCAAGACGACCACGGCCAGTGTGGGATAACACGGCCATCGAAAGTGAAAATAATGGTATAACTAATGTAGTCTATAAATTGTGACAATTGGGCCTGTGAGAGTAAGCTGTGTAGATTACTGAACTCAGAATATCTTTACTATTATAAAAGGAGTTGGTGGTTGACCCGTCGTCACTCCTCTCTTCTCAGCCATTCGATCTGATTATAGGATAAAATCTGAACCGTCTTTCACCCCTCCCTCCCACCCCGCACGCCGCCGCCTAAACCCTAAAATCTGATCCCACTCCGGATCCTCCCCTCCCACCCCATACGCCGCCTCCCCTCCATCCGCTCCGCCTCCCCACCCCGCGCCGCCGCACTGACTCCTCCTCCCCACCCCGCGCCGCCGCACCGCCTCCTCCTCCCCACCCCGCCCCGCGCCTCCTCCCCACCCCGCGCCGCAGCCACCTCCTCCTCCTCCCCACCCACTTCCTCCTCCCCCCACCCCGCTCCGCTGCCCGCCGCCGCCGCCTCCCTCCTCCCACCTCGCGCCGCCGCCGCCTCCTCCCTCCTCCCAGCGCCGCCGCCTCCCCCCCCCTTCTCTCTAGCGCCGCCTCCTCCGCGCAGTACATCCTCCCAAACCGATCGCCACCGTAGCCTCGCACAAGGCGCCAACGCCAACACCCCCTACCTTTTGGAAAGGTTTTCCCCCTCTCTCGGGTGGGTGCATCGATCTGCTGCAGTACAAATGTGCAGACCAACGAAGAGGCCGCTATTAAGGTCATTTTTTCTCTGTGTTTATCTATTTTTTGATTTTGGTCACGATTGCTTCAAATTTGGGAATTTACTATGTGGAGGTTGAACTGTGTGCTCGATTTGGGGCATTATGATATTTGCTCCACTTGTCGGTTTATTTCCCTGATGCACTAAGTTGCGCTGAGTATTGGGGTATGCGTCGCGTGTCTTGTATAAATCATTTGTTTCATCTCTATCTGTAAAACTGTGCTTGCTTCACGGCTATGAATTTTGTTCGACATAATCTGCGTAATTTGTGTGACAATTTTTTAGAAATCTTTTTACAGGTTACATCGGTCCTCTATCTGTGGGCACTGATAGTGGCCTTGTTGATCCTATTGTTCTGTGCAGCAGAATGGGAAGACAAAGTATCCTAAGTTGTTGTATGACACAAAGTTATACAGGATACTTCAGAGAGGAAGTGATATATGTACTTTCGTGTTGTTTGCTTGATTTTACTTTATCCATTCGCTTGTTTTTCGATAGATGAATCAACTATCGTTCCCTTTGGTTGTGCCATTGTGATTCCAAATGCTAAATGGTTTGGTGTACAGGCTGATTACGGTGTCTTGATAATACTCTTACTAGGACCATGCCTTGAGGATCTTTCCAGTTTTGGTAACAGGAAACTGTCCCTAAATACTGTTTTGATGCTTGCTTATCAAATGACATGTTGCACAGCTAAGATCGAATTCGTTTTCTATTTTCTTTATGCAAATCCTAAGATATTTTCGCACTGTCAAATGTGGTTGGCCTTACAAGCACCGAAATACAACTTTGGCATCTAAATTGTCAAAGTAGAATTACCCTTAGATCTTGTTTCTGATGTTCTGCAACTACTACTAGACTTTGGTTATCCATGAGTACTTGATTATTGTCTCACCAATTCACATTACATAAAAAATAACCATGTTGGCTTTCTGAATAGAATTGTTTATGATTTCGCCAACCTAGAAGAATGTACGCTTGTAGAATAGATACTACTTTACCAAGTCGGCCTAGCCCAATCAAGAGGTCAGGTTTTTTTTATGGGTTTTTACGTATCTATTTGTCTTTATGTGTGACGTTGTCTTATGCCATGTACAAAATTATCCTTGAAATACTATTCTTCGTGCATTTATTTTTCTTCGTGCTCATCTATACATGCTTATTCCTTCCCTAGAATATTATTGCTTGCGCTCTCTACATCATTAGAAAACTTAATTGCTGGTAAGGAGTTCGTACCATTGTTTTTACAGCATGCTGTTATACATATCCGTTCTAACTACTGTAATTCATAATTAGGCGGGTTGTCAACGATGATGAGAGCAATTAAATTCATATTCTTCCGAATACAAGATATGCCACTGAGTTGGAAGGTATAAGTCTCTACACCATTAATATACTAATTATTTTGCAAGTCTCTAATAATTATTTTCATTTGTTTGATGTTTCAATTGATAAAGAAATACATATATAAGATATTTCGTAGCAACACACGGGCACTTAACTATTAGAAGTTAAGTTGGATAAACATCAACAGTACTAATAGAATGGAATATTATTTATGACAAGTTGGATAAATGTGTAAAAAGTGGGGCAAAAATAGTCCTTTCTCGGTTGGTAATTGGTGATCTTGCAACACAGGTATGCATTGTCATTCTGTTTTTCAGATTTGCTTTTGCGTAGCACTATATCCTGGGCTCTATGAATCTTCTTTTATGCAGTATTTTGCAGATCGGGACATTTTCTATGCTGGTCGGGTAACAGAAGAGGATTTACAGCGTGTTGCAGCAGCAACAGGCGGAACTGTTCAGATATCAGTAAACAATGTCATTGACGAGGTAATCAAGCTTATATTCTTGTTTTTGGTCTGTAGATGTATGCTGGATTGAATTGTGCGTACACGGGTAAACATTAGTTGATTGGCAATATATGTAAGCTGACTTAATTTATTATGGTTCTTTTTGTTGAAAAGGTTCTTGGTTCTTGTGAAGTTTTTGAGGAAAGACAGGTGGACAATGAACGGTTTAACATATTTAGCGGTTGTCCTTCTAGTCAAACAGCAACCATAGTCCTTCGCGGTGGTGCAGATCAGGTCCTCTACTGCTGTATATGATTTCTTAAGTTTGCAAATTAATCATAACTATACTAATGCTGTTGTTAATGCTATAATAGTTCATTGAGGAAGCCGAAAGAAGCCTCCATGGTGCCATCATGATTGTTAGGAGAGCCCTTAAGAACTCAAGTGTGGTTAGCTCAGTACTTTCCATTCTATGGTTTGTTTTGTTTCTGTAAACTATGGTAAACTTCTTCAACTCTATTTTATACCAAGTGGAATATAGTATTCACTTTATCAAAAAAAGAAATGTTTCATTTGTTGTCAATATGAATTTGGCTATAACACATTTGTTATATCTGAGTATTTCAATTTGAATTTTACATTCTGTATACAGAGAGAACCACATTGGTTTGTTCTTGAGGTTTGTAAGAACACGCAAGTATTGTTTATTTCGGATTCGTTGCAACGCACATGCAGCATACTGTGACAACAGTATAAATTATAGGATACACAATGGTTTTGTCAATGTAAATAGCCAGAAAATGTCTAAATCGCTCGGTAATTTTGTCACTATACGCAAGGTAAAGACATGGTTAGTTGATTACTTTCTTTTCCTAATAACTGTACTTCTACTTTCTCAAAGATCACCAATTTTCTCAGGTTATAGAGCTGTACCACCCGCCTGCTTTGAGGATTTTCTTACTTGGTACACACTACAGGTTCCCGATCAACTACACAATAGAACAGCTTAATGTTGCATCAGATAGATTGTACTACACTTATTAGGTAAGAAAAAGTTGATATTTATTATTCACTTTGAGATCATATTTGATAGTATGCATCACTTTTATTTGGTTTTTCGTTGTAACGCACGGGCACATTACTAGTTTGCTATATTATATTTCAGGTTGAATGACACGGTCGTTCGAGCACTCGGGACAGTAGGATGGTATATAGTGAAAGAGTGGGGTTTATGTTGGTTTTGCGCATAGGAACGACACCGTTCGTCTGTGTGCATATATCGCTATAATGTATTGACGCTGAGTGATGCTTGTACAGGTGGCGGTTCAGGTTTGGTGTCGTCCACGCATTGTTCATCAGGTTAACAGACAAATGCATGGTAGAATAGTAGATTGTGATGAATACCTGGTATTTGTTTTATGCCATGTTTTATGTGATTTTAAGAAATGGCATCCTTGCTTATCTGTTGATTATGCTGTGAGAAGAGATGCTTATGGTTGATTGTTATGCTGAAAGAGTATTGCGCCGTGCGGCGCACTCGTATTAAAGACTTACTTCACATAGGTATCCCACAATAGTGGGATAAAGATATACTTCACGTAGGCATCCCGCAGTAATGGGATAAAGACCTACTTCGCGTAGGCAACCTACAACATTGGGATAAAGCCCTATTTCATGTAGGCATCCCACAGTAGTAGACAGATAAAGACCTACTTTGGTAAATACTCCACGGAAGTGAAGTGTCTGTAGTGTTGATTGTGAATGCTGAAAGAGTATTGCATCATGTAAATTGCATGTGAGCTAGAATGGTGAGAAAATCATATAGCTAGTCCAAAGTGCATATGTCAGATCGGTGAGAAAACTATATGACTAATCCATAGTGCTCATGAGTAAGACCTACGGTAGGCGTCCTACGGGAGTGGAGTTTGAGACCCCCGTATGAAAGAGGACGGGGCAAGGGTGGTTCATCGATGGGTGAACACTCAGCTATACCGCTATGAGCTTAGAATGTGCTTATGGAAAAGGCATTGTATTGCATTTTATTGCGTTACATGAAAGTGATAGAGAAAGGGATACAGTTACACATGCATTGCATTGCATGAAAGTGACTAGAAACAGTGATACAGTTATAGAGATTGTGTCTTATAGTTCAAGGATATGGGATTTATTGACAGTTGCAGAGATTATGTCTTGCAGATCCAAGATATGGGGTTTAAATACTTTTATTGTCACCACTATTTTATTATGTGCTTGCTTAGTGTTCGGACCTACCTTTCCTTTGCTGTTGTTTTTAGGTGTTTGGTGAAGGTGACATGCATGGCGGGAGTAGCGCGTATATTCCTACATACAACAGTAATTCACATATCACCTCTAGTTGTCATGACAAACTTTAATAGCATGCTTTGGTAGTTAGCATTAAAATTCTGTCTTAATGGGAATGCCTCGTATAGTGTGGATTATACCTCTCTTTTGATAGTTGGTTATCGGGAATTGTTGCCTCAACGCTCACCGGTAAGCATGTATGCTTATCATGTCGTTAAGCGGAATAGAGGAGTGGCTGCCGGATTTGAGCAGTAATAGTTGTAAATGGTAAATGTTAGGGTAGTGGTAGCATTCTGGGCTCAGAGATTGGGCCGTGATTTTACAGTTTGTATCAGAGTAGGCGTTAAGTCCTTGGTAGATAATTTAGTAACCTATGTTGTCTTAATTAATTAAGAATGTGACCCAGATTGGGTATTAAATTAAGATTTGGCTTAGGTTCAACAATTGCTAAAACTTGACATACTCTGGTGCACAATAGGATGTGATTGGGGCAAAGCTTTACATTTACGTTTTCACAAGTCATATCGTTGATTTGTAACGTTTTGAGATAAATTCTTATGAGTGGTTGACAAACGGTTGAATTTGTCGTTGTGTATTCAAGTGGACTTTACTATGGTTGTATCGCTTGGCGATGAAAAAGAGGTAGAGGCCATGGCCACTAGAGTGGCTAGGTCGTGCTGCCATTCAAGGCATAGAGATAGCGATGTGCTATTCATAAGATGTTTTGCTCTAATTTTGAGTAGTGAGTACCCTTGAGTTAACAGCTCCCTGAGTTATTGAAATATAGCTGATAATGGGAAGTGCCTTTTGCAAGTCTAATATTCGGTAGAAGTTTTGATCTTACGAATGTTTGGAGTAACTTGCGTGATGATGCCAATGCTTTTGAAGAAGACAATATCCAATAGTGACCAAAATATCTGGCTAGGTTCAAGTGACATATTGTGGTTAAAGTGACTGGCTGGTAGGGTATGGAATTCTACGATGTGAGAACCCAAGAGAATAATTAATTTTAGTTATGCCATGGGATCGAAGCTGATTTGAATTCAATGGGATTCAATATTTATATGAGAAGTAGCCGCGTAAGGTATATCCATTTCTACTTACCAGTGGGACCTAGAATACGGATGAACTAATAGGTCGTCAAGATTGTTGGATTGTTAAGCCCTATTGAATGAGGTGTTTCATTATGGTCCCAATCGATGAACCTAGCCATACGATTTGGACATGCTAGGAAGTGTGGTAATCTATTGTTTTGGTGGAAAATCCTTCCCGGAGTTATTGTTTCGATGAGTAATAGGCGAATGACCAATAAAGCTAAGTTTACCAATGTCATACTGTGATTGATTGATTTATTGCAATGCTTGACAATGATTTTAATTTCGTTGCAAAATATACATATTGCAATGATTTTAGTCTTAATGCAACAATTAATTTCGTTGCAACAATCACATTTCCCTGTAGTGGCAACAAACTTTGCCACATCTCTCTTCATTCCAAATCACCAAAACATTTGCTTCAAGTCTTAGTACATCTTAGCACTCCTTGGGTGTATGATGTAAGGTGTTTCATGGGCTTGCCTAAGTATTAATTCCTTTAGCGTCTTATGGTTGTTCACAACTAGGTGCTTCCTATACCATAAGGTACCTTACTCATCTTCAGAAAATTCCGCAAGAACACCTCTCCATGCTATCCCTGATTTTTCTGATATCGTGACCTTCCTTCTGAGCTATCTTAATCTGCTCATCCAAGGTGGGCTTTACTTCCAAGGTGGACACATAATCTTTCTCCACCAATCCCAAGTTAAGGCATTGAAATTCCTTATATAGAGCTGGTTGACTTTTCTTAATCATGACATTATTGTAGTAGGTCTTTCGGCTTAAGGTATCAGCTACTACGTTTGCCTTACCAGGGTGATAGTGTATACTAAGATCATAATCATTGATTAGCTCCAACCATCTTCTCTGTCTTGGGTTTAGATCAGGTTGGGTGAAAATGTACTTTAGACTCTTATGGTCAGTATACACCTCGCAACAGTTTCCAATAATGTAGTGTTGTCAAATCTTTAAAGCATACACTACTGCAGCTAATTCCAAATCATGGGTAAGGTAATTTACTTCATAGGGTCTCAGTTATCATGAGTCATATGCCATGACCTTGTTTTCTTGCATCAATACACAACTAAGTCCATGGCGAGACGTATTGCAGAAAATCTCAAAGTCTCGATGTATGTCGGTAAGACTAGTACCGGAACTATGGTCAATCTCTTCTTTAATTCCTGGAAGCTTTCGTCACACTCAGTGGTCCACTCCAACTTCTTTTCCTTCTTGAGTAGTTGGGTGTAACATCCTGTTTTTCTGAGATTTTTAAAGCCTGAATTTTAAAAATGAATTTTCTGGAATTTTCTGAAATTAATTGAAGCTTCAAATGAATTTTTAAAGTTTTAAATGATTTAATATGATTAAAATAAACATTAACATAAGTGAAAAATATTTTATTTGTGTTCCTCAGGTCTCAAGGAATTTTCTGGTATTTTTGGTGAATTTTTGGGATTTATTTGCTATTTTCTAGAGCTTTTAGAAGTTTATTTGAATTTCTGGAAAAAGAAAAGAAAAGGAATTAACCTCAGCCGTCCGATCACCCTCTCTCCTCCACGCGTCGCCAATCCCGCGCCCGCGCCGCCGCCGTACCCTTTCCCGCGCGCCCGCTCACCCCGCCACCCGATCCCGCCCCGCGCCACGCGTCGCGATTCGCGGACGACGCGGCGGCACCAGCGCGCCGCCGCCGCCGCCCGCGCGCCTCGGCCGCTCGATCGCGCGCGCGATCGCAGCCGTCCGCTCCCCGCGCCCGCGCGAACCCTAACCCTAACCCTAATCGCGTCCCCGCCGTCCGATCTTGCCGCGTGGCCGCATCCTAGCCGTCTAACCCGTCCGCGTCGCGACCCTCGCCCGTATCCGGATCGAACTCCTCGGTTCGCGTGATAAAACCCGCGTTCATCCCTCGGTTCGCGTGCCCGTCCCGCCGAACCCTCGCCGCCGCCTCCGCTCGCCCTCGCGCCCGCCGCCGTCGCCGGATCCGCTCCGCCGCCGCCCGTCTTTGCGTCTCGCGCCGCCGAGGTCGCCGGACAACGGCCGCCGCCGCGTCGCCGCCGGCGAAGCTCCGCGCCGTTCGCCGCGTCGCCTCCGTCGCCTCGCCGCGCCCTCGCCGCGCTCGCCTCGGCGGTCGCGCCCGCGCGCCCGCGACCCGTCGCCGCCGCGCCGCGCACCCGCCACGCGTCGCCGATCCGCCATCGCGCGGCCACGCGTCACCTCGCGCCATGATCTCGCCGCCGCGCGCCGCGCGCGCGCCGCGACGCCCGCGCGGCGAGCCGCCACGCGTCGCCGATCCGCCGTCGCCGCGCGCGCGCGCGCAATCTCGCGCGCCGCTCGGATCGGCCGAGGCTCGATCGCTGCGTGCCGCGCCCCGCCGTCGGATCCGCCGACGCCGCCGCGCCGAGCGCGCGGCTCAGCCTAGCCACGTGGCAGCACGGCGCGTGCCACGTCGCCCTAGTCCACGTGGCATGACACGTGGCATGCCACGTCAGCGCCACGTCGCCCGAGCCGCCCCGAGCCACGTGGCGCCACGTCGGCCGGGTGACACGTGGCGGCATAGATATGCCGCCGCCACGCCGACGCCGCCGCCCGCGTCGACCGCGCCCTGCGTGCATCATTGCGTGGACCGAGTCCACGGTGGACTCGGAATTTCGTGGACCGGGTTCACAGCACAGTAACTTTTCCGTTTCTCCCGAATTAATTTTAGAATTAATTTTCCGGGAGCCCGTTCTCCTCCGTCCTAGATCCGATTGACCCCGTTCTTTTTTCTAAATTCATCTAAAATCAAGCTCTAGCTGTTGGTTCTGGTTTTGTGAATTTTGGAGTTCATTTGCTTGTCATTTTATGTGTTTCTTTGTTTCCGGTCGTTTTCTCTCTCGTTAGATTCGGATTCCAGAGGAGCAGGTTTCGCGCCAGAAGACCAGGAGTACCCCGCTGAGCATAACGAAGGCAAGTCGTGTCCCTTGATCATGTTGAACCCAATTTTGTAAACTATTATTTAATTATTTTGCTTTAAATTACATTGCATTGCTATTTCTATTCAAACCTTTGCACAGGTAGTTATTGTCCCAATTGAAATTATACCTCCTTGACACTTTGGAATACCATGATGCCATTTTCACCATAGGTTGGGAAATTTATTAGTGATGCTAGTCTATTTATCACATGGGTTGGTATGATTAGATTGCTTAGCCGGTTTATATTTACGATTGATCTCATCGCACATGTTAAATTATTAATTTGACTTAATGACATATGGAACTGTGGTTGGTGCTACGTGTATTAAAATTTGTGCCACGTCATTGGTGTGACGTTGGCTTGGTTATACAAATTGGTTTTGCACTCGGGCGAGTGATCGTGCATTAAAGGGGGAAGTACAGTTGTACTTTGGGGGATGTGGTAGTCTCGCCCGGGTAATGTTAAGGACTTAACTTTGTGCGCCATTGATCTGAGCTTAATCGTGCAAACCACATGTCTATTATGGGATGGACCTGGCTGATTAATTTGTAATACTTCAATTCAATTCTGCCATTGTGATGGACATGGTTGCTGATTTCCATGTGGCGCAAGGGGGGGTGTGATGCGAAACCCTAGTGGGCAGGATTGTGTTGAGGTAGAGCTTTGTAAAGGCCTTATTGTGATTTCCTTAGGCCTAGGCTAATCACATCGTGTGGGTACAGTTGTGCAACCTCTGCAGAGTGTAAAACTATTCGAATAGCCGCGTCCTCGGTCATGGACAGTGCTCGGGGATTTCACACGAGGGTTAGTGTTTCGTTTATAACTTGGTGGTTTATGTTGGGAGTGGACAGGTAGTTCACTGTTGGTTTAACTTGTGAATTGGTGTTCACAAGTGGTTCATGTTTATTCCTTTGATTATCTATTATTACCGTTTTTAGTTAACTTTCGTTTTCAAGTTATTTAATATATTTCATCAATAAATGCCTTTATGCAAATTAACCTTTCAGCCTTCCTTTGGTAAGCCTTGCATATTATACTGCATTTATTGTTACAAACGACTTGCTGAGTACCAATGTACTCACGGCTTTACGCCTATATTGCTCAGTTGAGGGAGAGGAGTACTATCAGCAGGAGGTTCCAGAAGGAGAGTTCTACGACGACTTCACGGATGAGGCTTCGTTCTCCACTCGATAGCCTGTGGCTTGTCGATTGGTCGCTACGCTTTATTTTGGTTTTCCGCTGCTATTTTGTTAAGCCCTTCCGGCCATAAGGTCGTACCTCTGATATTTTATCGATATTCGAGTATTCCTTTATTATTGTCGTGTGTATGACTGTGATGACATCTATGTTTGACTGTGTGCACTAGCGTGATCCTGGACTAGTGCAGTTTACACAGAGAGACCGAATTTGCATATTCGGGTCTCGACATTGGGTCATGGGTCTAGTAATACTAGAGAAGTTCTCGATAAACCAACGGTATTATCTAGCCAAAATGAGAAAACTATGGACTTTCGTAATGGTCTTAGGCTGCTCCCAGTCCAACACATCCTTAACCTTATAGGGGTCTACTGCAACTCCACCTTTGGATAGTACATGTCCTAAAAATCCCACTTCTTTCAACCAAAAATCACACTTGTCAAATTTAGCATACAATCTGTACTCTTTGAGCTTTTTTAATACCAACCTCAAATGATACTCATTCTTCTTCATTCCTTGAGTATATGAGTATGTCATCTATAAAGACTACCA
Organism: Melocanna baccifera; assembly: GCA_036346265.1. NCBI lineage: Eukaryota > Viridiplantae > Streptophyta > Magnoliopsida > Poales > Poaceae > Melocanna > Melocanna baccifera. The sequence continues at coordinate 13,453,228 of CM070692.1, forward strand.
CAAATTTATCCAAAAACTCCATAAACACTTTATTCATGAGATTCATAAAGTATATAAGAACATTGGTCAACTCAAAAGACATTAATACTCACACAAACCATAACATGTGATGAAGGTTGTTTTTAGGATATCTTCCTACCTAATTTTGAGTTGGAAATATCCTAATCTTAGGTCAATTTTAGAGAAAACTCGGCCTCCATTCATTTGGCCAAACAGGTCATCATTCCTAGGCAGTGGGTACTTATTTTCTATGATTACCTCATTCAGGGATCGGTCATCAACATACATCCTTAAATTCATGTCTTTCTTTTTCACAATCAATATGGGTGATCCCCATGGTGATAAACTCAGTCTAATGAATCCCTTAGCCTGTTGTTCCTTGAGTTGCTTCTTCAACTCAGCTAACTCGTCTACATGCATCCTATATGGTCTCTCCAAAATCAGAGCTATTTCAGGCTATAACTCGATTACGAACTTCATGTCTCTATCTAGTGGTACTTCGGACAATTCCTCAAGAAATATGTCGGGGGTACTCACATACTACTAGTACTTGGCTTAGGTTTATGCTTGAAAGGCAGTTGAGAGAAGGAAGGAATGATCTAGTTCGGTTAGAGATAAACATGACATGATTCCCTTCTTCACTAATGAGGTCAATCAAATGGTTGGCACAATTTATCTGTCCCTTATGTTTGAATAACCAATCCATCCCTAAGATGACATCTAATCCCTAGGACTCAAGCACTATCAAGTCCGCTATGAATTTAATCCCACTGATAATTATATTGACTTGTGGGCATACCAACTCGGTCTTTAGTTCTGAACCAGGGGATTGGACTAGCATGGATTTATCTAGCAATCCTATTTCCATATGTTGTTGGATAGCAAAGTCTTAGATGAAAGAATGAGATGCTCCAAAATCAAATAAAACCATTGCAGGGGCTGAGTTAATGAGAAATATACCCAACACAACGTCAAGCGTGTCCTGAGCTTCTTCGGTGGTCACATGGTTCACTTGGCCTCTACCAATGGTCCAGGGGTAAGTAACCATTTTGTAACCAAGTGAAAGGTACGGAAAGAGCTAAGGAGAGGAGTAAAACAACAAGTATATCCTATATTTTTCATGATTATTTGTAAGTTTGCAAATAAGGTTTTAGAATCACAAGTCCTTATACTAATGGCCAGTTCTATCTAAGAGTTCAACCTATAGTCAGTATGGCTCTGATACCAATGTTGTCGGGACCTAAAACTTGCATCCAAACCTATGTGTTTATCGTGCCAGTCCTATGATTAGTGGCTAGCACACACATTCAACAACATTCATATCACATCCACACACAATAAAATTAAGGCAAGTGGTGCATTAAGTGGCTAATATACCTAAACAACAGAGTTTGGGCTGACTGGCCAAATAAAGCATATAACATTAGAGTTTAGCGAAAGCAACAATAAATGAAGCGCCCAAAATCAGCAAGTATGCCTCATTCCAAACCACAGGCAACTTACTGGGGTAGAACCCTAGAATTCAGCGTCGTTGTCTCCAAAACCTATGGCATAATAGTACCCTCAAGATATGTCTTCTTCTGTATCCTTTGAATATATTCAACAAGCTGTTGAGTACAAAAATCGTACTCCACAAGACTTTTAAGCAAAGATATATAGTCGTAGGCTATGTCAAATATGGCTGTCTAGTCTAGTTTGATTTGCAAAACATGCTTTCAATTGAATAGCAAGTAGTAGTTGTAAGAGTATTTGAACTTGTTAAGTATACCAGTAAGCATAAAATTTGCATAATATAGAACAAAAAGGCATGCTACCTTAGAATTTCGAAGCAGCGGCATATTCCTCACCAATCCAACTTGCCTTCCCAACCACATCCTTCCATAACCATTTTGCAAAAACATAAATCTACTTATTGTAGGATTTCACCAAGCTGTCTATAACAGGGGACACGGCTATTCGAATAGATTTTACACTCTGCAAAGGTTGTACACTTTACCCATAGACATAAACATCTACCATGTTATGCATGTTGCACGATACCATCGATACCTGATTTGAGAGTTCATGACTAAGATTTTACATTATCGATACTAACAACCACTGCGCTATGATACATTCTTAAGACGGGGAGTGCCCTCCAGCATCCTAAAACTTATACAACATGTCGGGCACCTTCCGTTATGGACAAGGTCCCTCCAAACAAGGAGTCTGCACCATGTCCGCACGGTCCAAAAATTCACCTATAATCTACCACCCGCGGTGAAGTTGCCAGCCCTAGTAACATACTATGCTAACCTTCCCATAAAGACACGTATAGTTGTACGACTATACTTGGTTCTATGGCACAATATGAATAGATCTTTAGTGACTCGGGCGAGACATCCACACACCCAATTCTCGTGCGAACTACACCGATCTCCACAACTTCGGTAATGGCCTCACTACTTCGGCCTACCAAAATGCAAGGCTAAACCTAGACAACTTAGTTAGCTAAAGTCGTAACCAAAATAGCACATTTGGCTATATGCTTATACTTAGATATGCGGCAACAACGTTCAATCCTTAATTGATCCTAGCGAGAATCTCCCTCTTTGTACATGAGATACCTTCTAATATTTGATAGTTCATAATATAACTCGCCCGCATCTAAATCTAGATTTTTTTACTTTATTTTGCACCAAACTAATAGAGATTCCTCCTCTGGTCCATCATTTCAAAATTTCCATTTTCATACGTAAATTTTTCAGAATGATCAAACTTAGCGAAAATTATTGCGTAGCTAAGCATATAAACCATATACTCAATGTAATATACCCAAAATGGTATTAGCTATTGTCTAAACCATATCCTAAAGGTTACAACAGTAATGATATCAAATTTGCAAGAGGTTCAATATATACAAGCCGTTATACTAACGTTACCCATAGGATAGCAATTTTAATAGAATATACACACATGTACGACACTATACTTCCTTTGATATTTATTGGCACTTTGGGTATCTTCAGTCTTGAAACTACAGTTAGAAGTGTATTTCTACTCAAAACAGCACAAGAAAATGGTAAGGACTGTTGGGAATAGTTCCACATGGGTTGTGGGAAAGGAGAAAATACAACTTATAAGTGTAAGAGAGACATCACCTATTAGACTAGTCTTTTAAGGAAGAAGACCCAATACCACTTATAAGTCTGTTACTCCATAAGCTTAGTTGTGTTCAGCCTGTTTGGATCTGTGTCCAAAGAATAAACCCAATTGGACCTAGGCAAACAGCCAAGGTCCGATCTTACAATTGGTATCAGAGCTCAAGCGTCTAATATCTCTTTGGACCTCATGGTTGCAGAAATGCACAACCAATATATAAGGGGAAGAATACTGAGAATAGCCCTACATAGATTGTGGAAAAAAAAACATAACTTATAAATGTAAGAGAGATCTCTCCCATTAGATTAGTCTTTTGGGGGAGAAGACCCAATACCACTTATAAGTCTGTTGAACTGCGGGTTTAGTTGTGTCCAGCCCGTTTAGACCTGTGGCCCGAGTAGTAAACCCGATTAGATCTAGACATGCAGCCAAAGTCCGATCTTGTTAGATCGCAAGGGCCTTCTTTTAAGTTAGGTGAGAGACTTCCCAACTTTTAAGTTATGTCTTTTATCCTTCCACAACCAATGTGAGATTATTCCAACAATCGCTCCTTCACATATTAGTGTCCCTCAGCTGTTCACCGTCCCTTTACCGTACACCGACGGTTTCTCAGGGTTATAGTCCGTCAGACGTTCATACACTAGTATCCATTAGACCAGAGATGTTAGAACCCAACTCTAATATCACTTTTTAAATCGTAAAGGCTGTCTCACCTTAAAAGCTAGATAATGAGGTGAGAGATTTCACCACTTTTAAGATAGATCTTTTACTATTCTACAACCAATGTGGTACTATTCCAGCAAAGACTGGACCTACAGGGCACACGCTACAGGATGAATCGCCCCTTCCAGTAACAAGTTGCAGGCCACCAGTCTTTTCTCTCCAGATTGCAACTGAATTGTCAGTTAAAATTTTCATCGTGCACCCTACGTCGATAGGGCAACACAAGGCATGATGCAACTGAAGCAAAACTGTTCCAGCATCAGTATCAAAACCGCCGCCCTCAGCTTGCAGTGACCTTTTTTTGGACAATTCTCTTTCTTCGACGTTTTGAAGAGGCATCTTCAGGTACACCCTGCTTGATGCCTAGAAGTCCAAGGCCAGATACAATTGCATTCTTGGATGGAAACCACCTTGACTGTTGTTGATAAGCGGCAAGCTCTGCTGGGCCATTGCAAGCCCTCAACAAATTATCCGAGCAAAACAGATCAGCTTCCTCGCCAAGCCAGGCACGTCTTGATAACTCCCCAATTTGAATATTCATCAATCTGCAATTCATGTGCAATCAGTTGCAATGGAACGGCTAATTTTGGAATGTTCGAGAATTGGCACATTTTAGAAGCATTTATTAATATACTTTATGTGGTTCATGTGCTGAATAGGTTATCCAAGCTAAAAAAGGCTGTAATGAAAAAACTCATTACCATATAACATTATTGAGACTTAGTTCCTCACATACAAAAGGTCTTCACAACTTGCTAACATGGGGAAATTTCAAGGCGTAATAGTTACAGTTTTATCACAACAGAAATCATTGGACCGCTAACGTGGTTTTAGGTTAAGTATAGCATTAGCTTCCAAATGCTAAAATTGATGTCATTTGTGACATGCTCCTTGCAGTAGCTTGGATTCAGAATGACATATAAAAGTTAAGTTACATGTGCAGCAGTATCTAAATATAATGGAAGTGTAGACTTTCGGCGAAATTGCAGAGAAAAATGAATTTGTAGAGATCTACCTTATTGCTGTGCTGAAGAAGATTGCAACACCAAGAACATCAAAATGGTTTGCCATTGATCTATCAAGTCCACATAACATTTGATACCGCAGATTCGCATAAAGCCCATAGAAAGCTCCATAACTAAGAGCATTGGTGCTAATAGAAGGAACAGTCATCGATAACCTATATGTAACGAGATTAGTCAAAAATACATCCCAAAAAACATAAGGAGAACATTGCAGAATTACAAAAGAAAAGTAGGGCATTTGATGAACATAGAGAAAAGTACATAATAACCCACCTTCTTTCTCTTCTAGCAGAAAGGATATGAGATAGACCACCTTGAATGGAGCCAACAAGTAGCCCACCTAGGCAAAGCTCAGCAGCCTTGCTAAAGAAGGACTGGGTTCTTCTTAGAAGATCAAACTGTCTCAAAGGATAGCTCTTCTCAAATATGTTATTGGGAAGTTTCTGGATCGTATATGAACGGCATGGTGCGAGTGAACAGAAAACAGCTAAATTGCAAACTGTGGCAGTAACAACACTGAGAAACACCAAATCCCATTCTTGTTGGAACCTAACACCCACAAAATATGTAGGATGAGATAGGTGCAAGAAATTCAGGTTTGGACAATAAAAGAAAACATGACATACCTCTCCTTGCGATTCTTCATCTCCCACCAAACAGATGAACTAAGGGTAGCTAGCAATTCAAAGGTCATTTTATGCAGGAAAGATGGATCTGCAAGCATTCTGCAATTTAGAGGAGATGGCGCTTGTTATCGTTAAGTTGCAAAAATAACAGAAAAGACATGCTTAGATTAAAAGGTAGCCACTTTAGTAAACCATATAGTAATTAGATAATGTTATTATAGCGAGTTGCACGTATGTGTATCAACCAAGTAAACGGGTAAAATGTTTTAAAATAGTTCAGCCAACAAAATCACTAGGAACTATGCACAAGCTATATTTTGTTTCAAAGGCCCACCCTTAGGCACCAGTTTTCTTCAGCTACCCAACAGCTATTCATTCTGTAAACTGATGTAGTGTGATACAAGATAAACTATCTAACTCATGATAGCTTCTAGCTTAATTGTCAGATGAGGTTTATATAGAGGCAAAAATGTAATGTAGAGAAGATGTGATGTAAGACAATGTAACATTGCAGACTTATGCCACTTTATCAGTAAAGTAAAATAACTCAGCATGTAACAGTGTTTAAGCTCATATCGTTAGTTGACATTGTATTCTGAATAAGTAGTCAACTAAACAAGTTCAAGACCCAGCACAACTCAACAGACACCAATGAATTTGGATGCTGATGATTCCAAAATGTTTACCAATAGAAATAATGGACAACTATAAACAAAAACGAACAGATTAAAAAAGTAAGTAAACACAGTTCCATTCAATTAATGCCAAGGGATTAGATCTAATCATTCATTCAGATTTCTGATGTGTTGACTACCAGCAATCTGGAAAAGGTAGTCATAGGTCAAATTTAGAATTTGAACCTACCATATCGGGCTTTGGAGACCAACATGGTTCCCAGACATCAGAACCTTCGCAAAATAGATGGTGTTCAAATGTTGATCACCAGAAATTTGATGTTGCGATACTTGTACACAAAAAATGATTTAGAGTTTGCAAATGTTACATGTACAAATTTTCTTCCTGGTAACTCACAATAATACCAATCAGATATAGGAATAGCAGACAGAAACTGCTCTGACATGACATTGGTCAATTCCATCTGAGGAAGTCCAGCATTTCAAGCTCAACAAGATTGCACGGATTTTTTTTTAAAAAAAAATTGCATATGTTGAACAAATAGCACTAAACCGACAATTTTGAGAAATTACCTTCCAACAAGGCCACTAGAGAAAAAGCCTGGAAAAGCTCGAGAGAAATATCTAGCCGTTGTAGGCCTTCCAAATATTGACAAATATTGGACCATCTGAGCAGAGCTGAGCAAACCCTAAAACACGTCGAGTTGATAGCGTTCCATGGTTTAGATTCAAACTAAACAAGATCACGAACAAAATACAGATAGTTTCATACCATCTCGCAAGCTTGACGCAAACCAGTCGGCAAATTACTCATTGTTTTGTACCACTCTTGAAGAACAGCATCAACAAATTCTCTTTTAAAAAGCTGTACAAATAGAGATGTAGAAATGCATTAGCTTAGGAACATTGATCATACTCACGGAGCATGGATCAGAGCACTGTCAGTGAGAGTTATACCTCTTGTATGATAATACATCTTCTGAAAAATCCACTTTCTTCATCTCCATCTTCAAAGTCTTCAAAGTAATCATCATCATCACCATCATCATCTCCACCATCACCACCACCATAGCCAATTCTTTTCCCAATGTCTCCACCACCACCACCAGTTGCCAGCTATAGTATTTTGTAAGGAAATGAGGCATGAATGAACAAAGCTGTACATATAACTCAATGTTCCTAAAAGATAATATACTAAACCATACCATATGCACAGTAAGAAACTGTAAGCAGAAACTGCCAAATTAATATTTCAAAGTGAAAACTCCAAAATCATATGCACAGTAATAAATTACAAACAGAAATTGCCAAATTAATATTTCAAAGTGCAATCTCCAAAATAGCAAAAGTGCATATTGAACAACTTAAGTTACACCAAAAAAATTCACTTGTGTGCCCTTAAATTTCCTCTTAAAGATCAAACAGAGGAAAATTTTCCATCTAGACTAACTTACATCATACTGTACTTAAGGTTTTAGAATTTTAATAACTGCCTATCTGAGAATGGGTAGGTAAATTCTTGTGTATTATAAGGAGTCAAAGTGCACACAAAATTTCAAACAACACTCTGGCTGCCCTAGAAGGCTAAAACAAGACTCATAGTGGGAAATTAACAAGAAGATACCAGCAACTATGAGAACTGAAAACACCCAACAGAACTGATAGAAGTTCACAGTGAATGCTATGCATACTTTTGCAGGAAATGTACATGAATATTCAGTATCTCAAAGATGATGGCTCAACAGTTTACATAAGGAACCCAATCAATGGACAACTCCCTATTAGAATCCTTGTATAACATATGTTTTCCTTGTATACGTTTTCCTTGTATGCGTTTTCCTTACATACGCTTTCCTTATCCACGCTTACCTTGTATGCGCTTTTCTTGTATACGCTTTTCTTGTATACCTGCACCGAACCATATATATACAAAGCCACCTAGCCCTTTAGCTATATGGTGTTTGTGTCACTCTCTCTACATGGTATCAGATTTCTCTTGAGCCCTTCCGCTGCCACCCCCACCCACTAAATCCACGCCAACTCCCCTCCTGGCCGCTGCCCTCCCCAGGTTGCCCTCTCTCCCCTGGCCGCCTCTCTCTAGGACGCCACCGCCTTCCCTTGGCCGTTGCATCCCTCCACGCCACCGCCTCCCCACCTCCCTCCAGGACGCCGCCGCCTCCACCTGGACACTGCCGCCTCCCTGCCTCCCCCCAGGCCGCTACCGCCTCTACCTAGACGCCACCGCCTCCCCGCTTCCCCCCATGCCGCCGCCGCCTCCACCCGGACGTCACCGCCTCCACTCGAACGCCTCCGCCGCTGCCTCCCCCCAAGTTGTCGTTTCCTCCCCTCAGGCCGGGTCTCCCCTTAGGCCGCCGTCACCCCTCCTTCCTCACCGCTGCGCTCTGTTCGCCGCCACCGCTCCGACCATGTTGGGCCCTCTCGCCGATCCAACTGCTGCCGCCGCCACCGCCGGCGAGATCGCCAATGTCGCCCCTCCGATCGTCCTCAACCCCTATTGCACGATCGTCGTCAAGTCACATGTGCCGACCACTCTCGATCTGAAGACACTAAATTACTCCCGCTGGTTCAAATTCTTCCGGAACATGTGTGCGAAGTTCGGCCTCCTCTCCCACATTGACGACACCGACACGGCGCATCGCGACGAGGCCAACTGGGCCCTCGCTGACTCCGCCGTACTCAATTGGCTATACGGTTCCGTCTCTGACGACGCCCTCGACTCAGCGCTGACTGATCAAGTGACCACGCGTGATCTTTGGGTCGCGATTGAGGCGCTGTTCCGCGACAACAAGGAGTCCCGCACGATCTTCCTCAATAACCAGTTTCACTCGCTCGTCCAAGGCGATCTGCCCATCGCTGACTACAGCCAGCGGGTGAAGGTCCTTGCCGACAAACTACGCGACATTAGCTACCCCGTCAACGATACGCAGCTCGTCCTCAACCTACTGTGTGGCCTCAACCCGCGCTTCTTCACCACCGATGACATCACCAACTCTGTATCGTTCCCTTCCTTCGCTAGGGCGCAGTCCATGCTCGCTCAAGGAGACTCGCCTTGGCAACGAGGCAAAGATCGCCACCGCAACAGCCCTGCTCGCCTCCAGCGGCTCCTCCGGCTACAGCCCCACCTCGACGTCATCGACCACCACTCAGGCCGTCAATGCTCGTGACGGGCATCGCGGCGGCCGCAACCGCCGCGGCAAGAAGGGCGAGTCCGGCTGTGGCGCCAGTGCCGGTTTCCAGGGCGACCGCGTGCCACCATCCCCACCGACCGGTCCCTGGTTTTGCTTCAACCCGTGGACTACCACTAATGGCCGTCAGTGGCATCCCTCGCCCACTCCCGGCCTCCTTGGGGCTCCACCTCAGGCTCATACCATCTTCACGCTGTCTTACCCTTCCACCCCGTAGACCTAGGATCAGCAGGGCCTCATCACCGTGTTGAACCAACTGGCTGTCCAAGGACACGGCGGCTGGGTCATGGACAGCGGCGCCACCTCTCACATGACAATATACTTCTCTCTTCCCACCCCACCTCATTCGGTCATCACTGTTGGCAACGGTTCCCGCCTCCCTGTCGTTTCTCATGGTCACACGTTCCTTCACACACCGTTCACTTGTTTTCTTCACAACACTCTAGTTGTTTCTAATCTAGTTCACAACTTTCTTTCTGTTAGACAGTTCACTGATGACAACTATTGTTCCATCAAGTTTGACTCTTTTGGTTTTTCTATTAAGAATTCCAAGACGTAGAGTGTGATACTTCGCTACAATAGTGCGGGCTATCTCTATACTATCCCTTCAGTCCCCACCTCAGCTACACCCAGCACCCACATCGCCATCTCCTCCCAGCTATGGCATCAGCGTCTTGGTCATCCCGGCGTCGCCTGTCTCAACGCCCTTAATGAAAACTCGCTCATCTCATGTAATAAAGTAGACCGGTCTCTTTGCCAGTCCTGTCAACTTGGCAAACATATGTGTCTTCCTTTTGTTCCTTCTTCACGCTCTTCTGCGCCATTTGAGCGAATTCATTGTGTGTGTGGCATGCTTATTAAGTCATTGACTAGCCGACATGTCGGTGGCGAAGGAACGACTGGAGCAGTCGACTCGACTTACGCCGCCATTGCCGGATCTGCCACCGCCGCCACCAGATTTGCCATCGCCACCGTCGGATCCACTACTTCCGCCACCGCTGCCGGATCTGCCACTGCCACCGCCGGATCTGCCACCGCTGCCACCAGATCCGTCATTGTCGCCATCAGCTTCCTGCTTTGCCACCGTCGGCTTCCTGCTTCGCCGCTACCGGCTCCGGTCGAAGGAAGAGAGTCGAGGTAGTGGGGGGCGCCAGGCAGTACGGGGGTCGAAGGAAGAGAGGCGAGGCAGTGGGGGGGGGGGGTTATGAGGATTCGGCAGAGGCGACGCAGTGGCGACGGAGGCGAGGCAGTGGGGGGGGGGGGGTTTATGAGGATTCGGCAGGCAGTGGGGGGTTATGAGGATTCGGTATTTTACAATTTAGCCCTTAGTTTTTGAAATTGCAATAAAATCTTTCTCTGTATATACATATTCATATAAATAGTACAAACAGTATCTGTCGACTAGTCGGCCGACTTGTCGACTAGTCGACAAGTCGGTCACTAGGAGGGTAGTCACGGTAGTGTCGACTTGTCAACTTAATAACCTTGATGTGTGGACATCTCCAGTTCTTAGCATATCCAGTTTTCTATACTATTTGGTGTTACTTGATGATTTCTTTCATTATTGTTGGATCTTTTCTCTTAAAAAGAAATTAGACGTTCCCCAGCACATAGCAGATTTTACCGCCTATACTAGCACACAATTCAGTCTCCCTCTAAAATCTATATAGGCTGACAACGACACCGAATTTATGAACCACACCAACACATCTTTCCTTGCTTCCCGCGGCATTACCCTATGCTTCTCTTGCCCAAACACCTCCCCGCAGAATGGCAAAGTCAAGCGCATCATTCGCACCCTCAACAATACGGTTCACACGCTCCTGCTCCACACCACTATGCCTCCCAAGTATTGGGCCGAGGCGCTAGCAACTGCCACCTATCTCCTCAACCGTTGCCCATCCTCTTCTGTTGGTGGTGACATTCCCTATGCACTCCATCGCTCTCCACCACAGTATGGTCATCTCCGAGTTTTTAGTTGTCTTTGTTTTCCGAACCTTTCTGCCACTTCTGCTCATAAACTTGCTCCACGTTCCGCGGCTTATCTTCCTCGGTTAGCATTCTCACCATAAGGGGTACTGCTGTCTTGATCTCGCCACCAAACGTGTCATCATCTCCCATCATGTTGTTTTTGAAGTATAAGTGAATTGCCCACCTTTTCTCGTCAGGTTAAGCTTTTGGGCGAATTGGTTGGTGCATGCAACTTAATATGGTATCAGAGCCAAGAGGTCTTGAGTTCAAGACCCGATTGGTGCAATAAAAAAAATAATTGCAGCCCACTTCTATTCCACGTCTTTGGCCTGAGGGAACCTACACGTGAGGGGGAGTGTTGAAGTATAAGTAAATTGCCCACCTTTCCTCATCAGCTTAAGCTTTTAGGAGAATTGATTGGTGCATGCAACTCAATATGGTATCAGAGCCAAGAGGTCTTAGTTCGAAACCCGGTTGGCGCAATTAAAAACAATAATTGCAGCCCACTTCCATTTCACGTCTTAGGCCTGAGGGAGCCTACATGTGAGGGGGAGTGTTAAAGTTTAAGTGAATTGCCCACCTTTCTTCATCAGCTTAAGCTTTTAGGTGAATTGGTTGGTTCATGCAGCTTAATAGTTGTCTTTGATGAGAGCATCTTCCCGTTTGCCAGTAATGACCGATCTTCACCCCCTCCCTCTCACACCGACTTCGATTTCCTCGACGTCGATGTTGTCATGCCGGTGTTTCGCACTACTGCAATGGCACCCTTGTAGGTACTCCAGATGACTGCTCCACCAGTGCATGGTGTTGAGCGATCATCTCCTTCGTCCACGATGCCATCCGTCGCTCCGCCACCACGTCCACCCGTGCATCTGGTTACTCCAGTCTCCAGACAACCACGTGTGGCTCTTTCCGACCCAGATGGGTTCGGACTGCCGCCGATTCCTCTGTGGAGTTTTTCTCCCTAGCAGCCGAACACTCCCGGATATCATCCATTCCGGCAAACTATCGTAGTGCCCTCACCGATCCCAATTGGCGCACCGCGATGGCCGAGGAGTACAAGGCCCTCATGGACAATGACACCTGGCATCTTGTACCGCGCCCGCCAGGTGCTAATGTCATCTCCGGAAAGTGGATCTTTAAGCACAAGTTTCACTCTGATGGCAGTCTGGCCTGCTATAAAGCGCGCTGGGTTGTTCGTGGCTTCTCTCAGCAGCACGGTTTCGACTACGATGAGACATTCAATCCGGTGGTCAAACTGGTCACCATCTGGACTATCCTCTCCATCGCCGCATTTCGCTCCTGGTCGATTCATTAGCTTGATATCAAGAATACCTTTCTCCATGGCACTCTCAATGAGACCGTCTACTGCTAGCAGCCTTCCGGTTTCGTGGACCCTGCTCGTTCCACCCATGTGTGTCCTCCAGAAGTATCTCTCTGGATTAAAACAGGCTCCCCGAGCGTGGTACCAACGGTTCGCCTCCTACATCTGCGACATCGGTTTCGTCGCCTCCTCCTTCAACATGTCCCTGTTTGTCCTCCGTCGGGGGACTGACATAGCATATCTACTGCTCTACATCGACGACATCGTCCTCACGGCTTCCACCCAAGGTCTCCTACGGCATCTCACAGGCTTGCTCCACTCGAAGTTTGCCATGACGGACCTCGGCGACCTACACTTCTTCCTCGGCATCTCCGTTGCACGCTCCTCCGACGGCCTCTTCCTGTCTCAGCGACAATATGCCGTTGATCTCATGCGACGCGCTGGCATGGTTGAGTGTCACCCTACAGCCACACTAGTGGACACTCACGCCAAGCTATCCGGCCACGACGGAGCTCCAGTAGACACTCTGCAGTACATGACACTTACAAGTCCTGACTTGGCGTACCCCGTCCAGCAGGTGTGCCTTTTCATGCATGATCCACGGGAGCCCCACCTCGCGTTGATCAAACGCATACTACGGTACGTCAAGGGTACTCTCGACATCGGTCTCCACATCGGCCTCTCCCCGGCGACCTCTATCACCGCCTACTCCGACACCGACTGGGCCAGCTGCCCAGACCACGGCGCTCCACCTTTGGCTAATCTATTTATCTCGGTGACAACCTTCGCTTGGTCCTCTAAGCGTCAAACCACCGTGTCTCAACCAAGTGCAGAAGCCGAATATCGCGCTGTTGCCCATGCTGTAGCAGAGTGCTGCTGGCTATGACAACTTCTCCAAGAGCTTCATGCCCCAGTTGCTTCGACGATCGTTGTCTACTGCGACAATGTCAGCGCTATTTACATGTCGACTAATCCAATCCAGCACCGGCGCATGAAGTACATCGAGATTGACATTCACTTCGTCCGCGAGAAGATTTCGCTTGGTGAGATTCGTGTTTTGCACGTGCCATCTTCTCATCAGTTTGCGGATATCATGACAAATGGTCTGCCAACCTAGCTTTTTCAGGAGTTTCGATCCAGTCTTTGCGTCCGGACTTCTGCTACGACTGCGGACGGGTATTAGAATCCTTATATAGCATATGCTTTCCTTGTATACGATTTCCTTGTATGTGTTTTCCTTGTATACGCTTTCCTTGTATGCCTGCACCAGGCCATATATATACAAAACCACTTCAACCCTTTAGCTGTATGGTGTCTGTGCTAATCTCTCTACACTCCCCCATCTCTCATGGCAGTAATATGGTCAAGGGATTTTTTTCATCACAGCCTTTTTTCCACATTTCAGAACCTTGCTGGCAAAAAAAAGACATCACATTTTAAGTAGTAGATCCAAAATTTTTGTTTTGGAAAGAAAATGGCCATACTTCGCCTAACTCCTTATTCCAAGCATAATGTGTGTTTTCAAGCAACATTATGGTTATCCAAAGCAACATGTGAATAGTTATTGTTATTATTTTAATAAAACCTCTTGATTCCTTTTTTTTTAAATTTTGATAGTTAACATGAGCTTTGTATTAATGATCAATATGGTGCAGATAATTTCCAAGGCCTATGCCTTATGGCTTAGTGTATTTGATGAGATGTTTCACAGTGCTTGGGAGTTGGGAGGTATCAAGAGGTACTACATTCAAAATAATATCAACTGCTTATTAACAAGGTGGTAATTAAGGGGCACCAAAACATTTTTCTATCATGTATTGCTTAGAAGAAAATAGCATTGAGCTTATAAACCAATACACATTCTCAATATGTACAAGCACCACATTATGGATGCCAGTGCCGAGTCCTTGTTGTTCTGACAGGATGTCATCTTCTCGGTTCAGAGGAGAAAGTTTCTCTAGCATGAACTTGCCATGGATATGGGAGCTGGCAGCGGTAAAAAACAGAGAATGCAGAATGAGATGCATTCAATGGCTGCAGACTCCTCAGCGCCCATGAACAGTGCTTGCATGAATGAATGCTGCCGTGGTCATTCTATCAAATCTGCTGCTAATTTCATATTTTAATTGTTTGTTCTACTGGTTTTTGTTGTTGGCCCTTCTGCACGATTGAACATTTGGAACAAAAGTAATTTTGTTGAGTTACCCTTCTATGATTTGTTAGGTGCATCAAATTACTTCTATAGCCTTCCACTCCATTTGTAAGTACCTGCTCAGTGCCCAAAACCTAAGTACTTCTCTCCTAGGTGCTTTTATGGAACAAAATTAGTTATCTAATGAAAATAAAATTCATAGATCAGTCAACGAAAGTATATTTGCATTTAATTCAAACAAGGTATGTAAGATTGGAAAAAATGAACTACCAAAAAATTATCAAAATAGTGTAACTATTTTGTATTATAGAAAAAAAAACACATGTGCACAAGTGCAATGAGCAAAAACAGATTGCCACAGTTTATTAACTTTCTATAACATTACATTCTTATATTCTGGTTTAGTCCAGAGTAAAATTTTCCTAAATTAGGATAAACAAAGCCCTATTACATAACCTGGAACATATGACTTCGCGACACTTAGCGGCAGGAGCAACGAGGCAGGGATGTGGCGGGCCACTGAGCAGGTCAAGAAGCGATGAGGCAGTGGATTCATAAGGCAGCGCCAAAGGCATTGACCAACTGTAGCCTGCTGCAGTCGCTCGGACAGGATGCTGACGGTGTGGGGACTAGGTGAATGTCCACCCAAGCGAGTCCCAAATTTAATTTTAAGCAGACCTTATGTGCTGTGCCATAACAAGATCTGCTGCAATCTAGTAGAGCTTAGGCAGTTGAGAAACACTATCAAGTACGCCCCCTATACATGCTTTTATAGTCATGCGTCCTCCTTGACATACAAAACATTTCACACCATTGGGATTCAAGCTATTTAATGGGAGAAGGACTCCAAGGCCCATAGATGAGGAGCACAATTTGCCTACTTGATTACGACAGTGCATAAAATTCTAAGTAAGAGCTCTGGTTGGCAGCACAGAATCATATAAACACTGAAGACACGCAGAGATTTAGAGCCATCTGACCGTAGTGCCATACCCAACCTTCATTTCTCAGTGTAATATAACGCATCAAGGACCTCCAAAGCCCCAAAGGAAAGAAACACGTTCTGTTCTTGACACACCACAAGATAAATTCCCATGTCCAACATCGGAAAGGGCGCAACTACTCATATTTCTACCAACACAAGCAACAAAATTGCCTTCCATTTCGCGCAAGGCCATGTAATCCATATAATAGTACCGAATCTAAAAAATAACTAAAGGCATCACGCACCTCGGGGTGGGCCTTTTTGAGCTGCTGCGAGAGGTCGGGCTTGGCCTTCTCGAGCGTGACGGCTCCAAATGCCCCGTGCTGCCTCCTCCCGCCTTTCATCTCCGGCAGGGCTGAGGCCGGAGCCGGAGTGGCAGCCAGGCACCGCTCGAGGCCGGCCGCGGCGGCGGCGTGGTCCCGCTCCGCGGGCGCCGACGAGGCGGAGGCGGCCCAGAGGCAGGGGCGAGGAGGGGGGAGGCGGAGGCCGCGGGCGGGTGGGCGGGGCTGTGAGCGGGTGGAGGGGGAGGAGAGGCGGTGGGGGGAGACGGCGAGGAAGGCGGCGGAGGCCATGGGGGTGGCGGGGCTGCGACGTTGGTACCTCCGCTCGCTCGGGCGGTGGCTGGCTGCCTCGAAGTCGAAGCGCCGCGGGGATTTGGGCGCTTAGCGTGAGCAGGAGGGCTATCTGCTCTTTTGGATCCTTCTTTCGTGTGGGACCCAGAATGCATTAGAGGTTAATTCTTCTCTATTTTCTTTTTTTTTTTTACTTTATTTTACTTTTGTTTAAAGTTTTCTTCGCCTCGTCTGACGTCTGTGATGGCTGCCTGGGAAGCTGCCTGCGCCTTGCCTTGCGGTTGCGGGCCCGGGTAGGTGGTCGCCCAGCCACCGAAATTTTAGACATATAGGACATGTTTAATCTTTAAAATTTTAAAAATAACTTTTAGAATTCGAAAATTCTAAATATAGTCTCCTGTCCGACAGCACAACTATCTGACATTAACACGTGTGCGGTGGTACGGCCGGGGAGTGCACCACCTACTGTTCACAGAGTGGTGGTACGGTCCCGGACCGCACCACCTACTGTTCATCCTCCGCATTATTTTTTACATTAAATTATAGTTTTTATTTGAAATCTTTTGTAATTAGATAATTTAAAATTGTTTGTCCGTAATTTATTTGTACAGTGTGGATAAATATAATTTTCATCCTAAATTATTTATTTGTATATTGTGCATGAATTTAATTTTTGTTTGTAAATTATTTATTTGTATAGTGTGCACAAATAAATATACAAATAAATATTTTGACAAAAATTAAATTTATGCACATGTCACAGTGTGACATGTTTGATCTTCACGGTCAGAAGCTATATGTGACATGTGTCCAAATTTTCAGCCGCCGAGAGGCCAAGATGAATCTGCTCTGACCGACTAGTGGACTACACGGTCTCATTTTAACCTCGATTCATAGTATTTTTCTGTATATATTGTTTCGTAAATAATCAATTTTATTTTCATTAGTTTGTTGAGCTTATGGGGAATTGTTTAATTTACGAGGTCGTACAGTAGCGTTTAGAATTGCGATGACTTATGATTTTTTATTATAGTTAGCTGATTTTTTACTGTAGTTGAGTTGATTTATTTGTATAATTAAATTTAAAAATATATATATAAATAGAAGAAAAAATATATTAATCATCACAGATAATACAAAGAAACATAAGAAAATAAACAAAACACAAAAAACCAAAAAAGAAAAGAAAAATAAAATAGTAAAAAAAAAGTAAGAAGCTGACATCGAACGCCAACTTCTGAGAAGCTGACCGCGGTCTAAGCTACTTACATGCATGTTAGTATCCCCACATGGATCCCCGTGGGAGCCTCAGCGGAGGCAGGACACAGAAGAACGCTAGCAGGGGTGCATATCCCCTCGCAATTGCCATTCATTCTTGGATTGGCTTGTTTGTAGCCACATCTCGAATCCTTTCTTTCCGAACCTAAAAAGTTCGTCTTCACAATAGGAGGAGCAAATACTCATTCTCTGCACAGAATCCCCCACATCCTAGTGCCAAAAGATAACTGTCTTTCTGAGTTTTTTTTAATGAGTTTCAAAAATCTAGCCAACTATTTTGATTAGATGGTAGCATGACAGCCCTAAACTTTAGCACGCACATTTCACATAGCATATAAACGTTGCATGCGAACCTCGTATTTTTTCCAGATTGATCAAACCATTGCAGAGTAGGAATACCAAGCACACATTTTTCAGAAAAAGGAATACCAAGCATACAATGTACAAATGTAACTAGCAGTTTGCTATTATTTGTAGTAAATCCAAGCTATATACGCTCAGAACAGCCCATTTTATGTTCTTGCAGAACATTTCCACATGGAAATTGTTACATCAAACTTCACATATCAGAGGTGATGGCTTTTTAATACGCAGCTGCAGGCACCGCGGATTCATTGGTCGTGGACTCAGCCTCCCAGAACGAGGTCTTTTTGCCTGTCTTTGAAACAGTCTGCAGAACAGCATCTGGCGTTACATTACCCTTCACAGTGACCTTCTGTTCCTTGATGTCTACATCGAAAGACTCAACACCTGAAGCAACCACAAACCCAATGCATCTTTTTACATTCAGAAACTAAGGGCCCATTGGGAGTGCATGAATTTGATAGGAAATAGTTAAATACTTCAATTCCCACAAGAATCCAGGAAAGGCCCATTTGGAACACAGGAATTTCACATGAAACATTTTAATTTTCCCATAGAATTAGGAAAAATGTCCTCGTTCCAAAACATAGCATGACATACAGCAATATAGCCAGACCGTTGAACCATTCCAACCAGACAATGCTTAAGAAATAGATACAAGTATATTTAATCAACCGATCTGGTCATAAACCCGGTGCAACAAGTATGCATTTACTGCTGTTTAGGTTGATGATGAAAGGCTAGTCTTACTAGATTCAAGCAAGTGCTTTTAGATCAACAACATTACCAAAGCCGTAGCGAAGGTAGTTTCTTACCAGTCTTTGCATTAACTAAAATTTTATATGGCACCTTAGGAATTAATTTTTCTACAAAGCATTCTGTAACAGTAGGATGTTGCAATTTAATTACAATACTTTGCATCAATCCCACTACAACTTTGCACTTCAGCATTTTGACTATTTGATGTCCCATTTTTGCGCTTCAAGGTACCTTAAAATGTTATGAGTCGACCTTTTCTTTCTTTCTTTTATGGAAAGCTGCTTCTTAAATATGATGTTGCGGGCCAAGCTAAGGAGGAAAACTTCAAACTTGCTGATCCCAAAATAAAACAAAAAAGATACTAGAAAACAGTATATTTATGCCAAGAAAAGCTGCAGCTATCATTTGAAACAAAGAAGTTTTCGAAAAAGAACTAGCATGCTATCTCCTTCAATCACCTTCCAGTAATGAATGACAAAATCACTCAATCAACACATCTATTTGGCAACTAGCTGTCATGAAGCAAATTCCAAAAAGCATCTAAAGTGTCTTCCAAGAAATCTATGCTGAGAGCATTTTACCACACTCGATACCAATGCAAAGCTTGACCAGGGTTGATTCATATTCAGATTGGCATAAACGTGAAATACAATGCGGCATCAATTCTAGTTACATAGGTTTAATTTAAATAAATTATAAAAGGAAAATTATCTCAATGAAAAGTGAGTAAAAACAACCTTCCATTTTGCCAAGAACCCGCTTAACAGCTCCAACACAGCCTTCACAGGACATGCCAACCCTGAGTACAACAGTCTGCATCACAGAACAATTTTTTGTGGAATTAGGTAACAGTCTAATTATAATTTTGAATAAAAGAGCACAATATGGGACTTGCTCCTCCAAATTGCATACACATCTTAAATCCAACAACATTCCCATGGTTAAGAACATATATATGAATTGTTGCCTCCTACTGAGCATGCCCAAGAACAAAATTTTCAAACCCATTATTTGAAGCATAATGCGTGCATCATGGTATGTCTCAGCTTATATCATTTAATCTTTGTACAACATACTTTAATTGAATTAAATAGCCCCTGATAGATTAGAATCAGCATGCATGTTCTATCATAACCTTACAATCCTGATCGCCAAAATAAAAAAACTCATAATAGTGCTCATGTTCAAAACAATATACATATACAGTTGGGCCTAGTTCGTATGTATGTGTCTCACTGCATTTCAAGTTCTTTTTAGATTCAGAAAGGCCTTCCTCCTGGGTTTTCATCAAAACTGGAGTCATTACAGAAATTCACTGCATTTATTTACTTTCTAAACCATGCAATTGTATCAAAGTTGGCATTTGGTAATGCGTGTTCGGTGTTCCAGATCAACAAGTGTCCCATTTAATACATTTACATTGTGAACCTTTAGTAAGCACATAAATCACTTGTATCAAATCATGGAGATTAAAATTGCATTACTTATCCTGAAAAAATCAACAAAGCTCGGTTGCCCTTGAACAGCTAATTAATTTAACTATCATGTCATAAAATCGTAAAACTTGTCTAACGAACAGTTTGGTTGACCAAACTACACATCAAGTAACTGAGACCCAAAACTGTCTCTCGAATAATCATTTTCACAAAACCGAAGCTGCACGTCTAGCAGAGGCATGCATGGATCAATCTTACATCTCTCCACTTCAGGAGTTCAAACAACTTGTCTCCCAAGTGGCAGGATCTAATAATCTAAACCTATATTGAATAAACTAGTTTTGTATTCCAACGTTTCCCCAATGATTTTGCACCTGCAAATCACACCTTGGTAGCAAGATCATGCAAACCACACACAATATAATCGCGAACCAAGCGAACGAATTGATCTGCTGGGCCATCAGATCCCGTCATGTTTGGTCCCCAAAATTGTTGGGAAGAGTGAATTATTTAGGATTCCTAACATCACTACCGATCTAAGCAAAGGACGGCACCTAACAGATCAAATGGAAAATCGACAAGATATTGTAATACCTGCGACATTGCGTGCGAGATGGATTGATCTCCGGGCGGCGAAGCGTAGGAGGAAACGCTGAATTGGGAATTCTGCGGCGAAACCAGATGATTGTATGGTTCCAGACGGAAGGGCCGGGGCTGGAGGTCAATAAGTACTTACAACACAAGGCTGTGGCGTCACGAATGACGAAACGCGCAAGCGATGTTTTGACTTTTCAGACGTGGGGGACGGTCTTTCGCCCGGATGACAAGTGTGGATACGGTGTGGTGGTCGGTGGGGACGCGTTGACGGTGGCGGGTGGCGCTTCGTCCTGGCCTAGTGGATGTAGAGCTGGGATTTGGATCGGGTTTATTTGGGCCAGTTCAAAGCACGGTCGGTACGGTACGGTTTAAGCACGGTCCGATCCGACATGTGGTGGGCTGTGCCGGCACGGCACGAACGGGTGGGCCAGACCGGGCCTCAAAATCTGGTACGATGGGCGGCATGGTAGGCAGATCGGGCCGTGCTTGGGCCGGCACGGCACAGCGAGCTCAGGCGGCACTGCGGGATCGGGCGGCACGGGGGCACGGCCGGCACGCCCCGTCCTCCCGCCCCCCCGCTCCCCTCGCCCGCCTCCCGGCTCCCCTCACATTTCGCGACGGATGTTCTCTCGTGCCGGTGTCACTGTCTCTTCAGAAGCAACGTTCAGTTCGGTAGGAAGAATAATCGAAGAAAGAAGATCATCCCTCACGCCCAGGATGGTGGAGGCAATCACATGTGCCAAAGAGTGGAAATTAGCTAAAGAACGGCAACAACATCAATTGGAGGATCCTGAAATCGTGCAGGCGTACGCTGATCTCGAACGCATGAACGATCTAGATATTGATGAGTAGCTATAATGTACTATGTTGTTATAGTTAGTATGTACATATATTGTTACTGTACTCTTTTTCTTACTCGGAAAACCCCACTCTGGGGCGTAAAGTTTTTAACGAGGCAGTAATATTGTATTTTAAAATATCAATGCAATTACACTTTTTCCGAAATATTTACGCCATTGCGTGCCGATGTTTTCATACAATTAATTCAACTTTAATTAATTTTCAATGAGACGGGTATGAGAGAAAGTAAGATGACGGACATCGCCACAATTGTCGCGCAGCCTTTGTCGTGCATAGTAACTTTGGGCCAGGCTTGGGTTGGCACGGCACGAACGTCGACACGGCGGGCTTTGGGCCGTGCTTGGGCCTGGCCGGAGGTGAGGCGGGCGCGCACGCACGGCGCGATGGGATGATCGGGGCGTTTGCACGCGCACGAACCGCTCGGCTCAAGAGGCGATGGCCGTGCGCGTCTTGCGCGCACAGCCCAACTCTACCTTATCCTGAATTTTGGTCACGCTGGGGGTGCAAGATGGGCCTGTTCGTGCAGAACTATATGTGTTGAGAAGATATCTGGTTGGTTACATTAGAAGGTGAATAGGATAACTCCATGAAAGACATGGGGCAGCTTAAGGTCAATTTGGATGTTCCTCTTGGGTATGGCTCCAGGAGGAAACTTGCACCGTGACGGTCTTGTTCATTTTAGCCTTTTCTTTTGGTTTCTAGTTTATTAATTCTAAATTTTATTTTTTTCTATTTTTTTGGTTTTTTAGCTTTTTTAGCTTTTCTTTTTTCCTGTATTCGTTTGTATTGTCTATAATAGGTTAACATGCTTTTTCTATTTTTAAAATTTTAAAATTTAATTATGCCAAATAAGCCACCATCAGTTACAGTAAAAAATAAGTCAGGTACAGTACAAAATAAACCATAAATCAGCTTATTTTAAGCCGAACTAAACGCCCTCGTAAGGTTGGTCTGACATATCGACTAGGCAACAAAACATCGACCCTAAAAAGGCTCGGTATTTAAATGCCAAGACCGATCAGAAGTCCGATTGGCACGCATTTTGGAAGCTCAACTCGAGTCACAAAACCATGGTTCGAGGCCGCGACGAAGCCCAAATATAAATCGACAGACGAAAACATATCTTTGCAATGTACTCCTTCCCTGTAATATAAGTTATTATTCTTAGAAAACGTTGTCACATAATATAAGTCCATTGTGAAAGTCAAAGGTATAGTTATCATAATATTTTCACTATATATCTTTACTTTAATGTTAAAAAAAGCGTGAGTAGTTATAATATGCCATTTAATAGGGATATACATAATCCAATGGTATTAACTTTTTCTTAAATTTAATATCTCCTTAGTCTATGGCATGGTGGGCTTTGGACTTATATTGCGTGATGGAGGGAATAATCTTTACATGCTTGTTCCTCCGAAACCTCATTCCTATATCACCATTTGCAACAATAATACAACATTAGTTCATCCCATCCACAACTCCACACTCCACAATCCACAAGAAGTCTTACTTCGTCGAGCACGCAGCCAGCAAACTAAACTTAGCACAACTTGGCTGACAACCTCGATAGGGAGGACGGGAAAATGAGGCAAGAGGGAGGTGCATGACTGGAGTTGGCAACAGCACGCCACCATCGCGTTTGGGCGGGAGGGAGCCACCACCGCGACCCCTGGGAGGGATGCCGTCGCCATAGAGGGAGGGCACCGCCGCTACGTTTGGGAGAAAGGTTGCAACATCTTAGCCTAAAATTCGCTCAATACCTAGCTCACCCATGGGGCAGACCTGTGCACATATAGCACTCCGCTTACATTTTCGTCCTCGCTTTATGTAAAAGTAATAACCCAAATGTGCTATGTTTGGACTCAGCAGGTGTTATATGCTATTACAACTCACTTTAGACAAGCAATGTGGGACTAATCCCACGATCACAACTCCATAACTACACATGGGCCATATGGGTGGGCTAGGCATTGAGCGAATTTTAGGCCAAGGTGTTACAATTGATAGCAAAGCGAGTATTAGGTACATGGTGGATAAATGTATAACTTAGTTTAGATAAACAACTCAAATTTTGACTTAGGATTTGTAACTCAAGGAATTTAGATTGGTCTAAGTTAATTAATTACTAAAACTTGACTTAGGATAATTAACAAATTTAAAACAAAACTTGACATACTGGTGCATAGTAGGATGGGTTGATTCAAGCATTGCATTTATGTTTCTGATATTTTTCTTTATTATTGTCGATTTGTAATATTATGAGATTGTTTCTTTTGAGTTGATTGCATGAATGTTTGTTTCTAATGATTAGCTATGCCAAGGGCTAGAGGTCGTGGCCGTGGTGACTGTGGTCGTGGTCAGTGCATGGCCATGTGGAGCCACCACCCGAGGTTGAGGATCTGTTACTGAGGGGAGCGGTTCATAGACTACACTGCAGTTAGGGGAGTCAGGTGAGGGGGTCACCTATGTTGGGCATAGGCGGGGTTGTCAACCTTCCTATGAGAGCTTTAGAGGGAGATCCATGCGCTTTGTTAGTAGGTGCCGACAGTTCCTCCTGCTAATGGTGCACAGTTGTTGTCCCTGATGTTGTTCCAGCCACACCAGAGGTGAGGACGATCCTTCACAAGTGGATGGCCCTATGTCTGGACACCTTCAACAGTGCGTGTACACCGATCCAAGTGGTAGACTGGCTACACTACATGGAGAATGACCTCATAGCTAATGGCTCGCTTTATTGTCTTTCGGTTGAAAGGTTTGGTGGACATCTAGTGAGAAGTGGTTTTTTCTGCCATGACCCTTGCATAGGGACAAGTCACTTGGGAGGACTTTGTCGAGCAGTTTAGGGCAAAGTATTACTCGAAGTCTTTTCTAATGAAGATGGAGCACACCCTATCTCTACTTTTGTGTAGGGAAAGATGTCTGTGGTATAGTATGAGGTGGGATTCAACAACTCGCTCTGCTTCGTACCTTTTGTGGTGCGTAATGATCATCAGAAGACCAAGAGATTCTGCAAGGGGCTCAACAAAGAATATCGGCATGTCATGGGAGCAATAATTCTATGTGACTTCAACTCCATGGTTGAGCACACTAGGGGTATGGTGTTTGAGATGTAGCTCATAAAGGAGAGGTAGACTTATGGTGGTTCTAACATTTCTGAAGATTCTTGTGGAGGCCAGAAGAGGAGTTTCAATAGGGGGTGGGTCTTTTTAGCGGCCTACTCCAAAGAAGTTCAAGGGGGTCCAACGTCCTCTGTTGTCATCCAAGTCAAAACAATCAAGGTTGTTCTCTTCTTTGGCATCTTGTTCTTCTATAGAACCACCTATGATGTGTCTTGTCCCAGTCTAGGGCATTATCTGCTTTTAAGTGTGGTTATGGACACCCCGCTGCTGAGTGCTGCTGGACTAGGGAATGTCGTCACTATGGCCATTCGAACCATATGGAGCGGGTATGTTGACATAATCCCATTGGCATCATCAAGTGGGAGCTAGCACCTATGGCTTCTTTAGCCACTTCTTCTCAGGAGTCTATCTAGATGTTGACCGATGCTCCTATGCCACAGCTTCCGTCAGCCTGGTTGCCACCTGTCGAGTGCTACTGGCACCCTGCACCAACTTCTCTACTTCAGATCACCGCACCTTCAGATCACCCTAATGCCACCCGGAGTCTACCCCATACCTACCATTGAGTCTGTGAGTCATCCTGATGTGGTCATAGGTACAATACTTGTGGATTCACATGATACTCTTGTTCTTTTTTTATTCTAGAGCCTCATACTCATTTGTATCCCTATAGTTTGCTAGAAGGGCAAATTTGAGTATGCAACAAATTTCTTAGTCCATTCTAGTTAGTTCTTCAAAGAGTTTTGTGATATTTTCACTGATCATAAGAGCTTTAAATACATTTGCACTTAGAAGGACTTGAATCTAAGGCAAAGAAGGTGGCTGGAGCTAATCAACGATTATGATATCACCATCTAGTATCATTCAAGCAAGGAGAATGTGGTTGAATCTAAGGCAAAGAAGGTGGCTGGAGCTAATCAACGATTATGATCTCTACTCCAAATTGTCTTATTATCGATTTTGAATGGATGAAAATTTTCTATTGTTATACGGGCATCGCACAGGTTGAAACATAGTTACTTATTGAGTCAGCAATTCCAAAGCAAGTGAGGAAAGCACAATAGTATGATCGACTGCTTCAACAAGTGCGAAAGCATCTTAAAGAAGGCAAAAGAGGATTTCAGTCTTGATGAGTCAGGTGTATTACAATTTAAAGGCCATCCTTGTGTGCCACAGAAGGCTCAAGTCAAGGATGATATCTTGAGAAAGGCTCATCATACTTCGCATACCGTTCACCCTAGTGAGACTAAGATGTATCAAGATATGAAGAAGAGCCTTTGGTGTAAACAGATGAGATGGATATTGCTCAATATATGGCTTCCCACAAGGTTAAAAATAAAGGTTCGTATGTATTAATCATGATTTTTGGCCAACTAGAAACTTGTAAGAAATTTTGTGTAGTTTTCAAAACTCGTATAGTTTGCTATGTTTCGATTCCTAAGTTGAAAGTTATGGTCATTTGATCACCAAGAACAACTAAGGGGTTGTTCGGTGAAGGAGGAATTAATTAGGCCGAGATTGTGTGTAGATACAATATTGATTTGTTCATCGTTTATGTACTGTTGTAGAAGTTTTTGAGGTTGGATATTGATTGTAGGAGGAGTAGCTTCGGAGTTGGCATTGTCTTCACATTACTACATTCTCTGTGATTAAAAAGGCAAGTGCATGGTAGAATAGTGGTTTTGTTATAGTTGCTATTGTTAGTTTTTTATGCAATGTTTACGGTAATTTTCATATGATGTTTTATTCCTGTTTACATGTTGTCTATTCATTAATAAAAGATGCTTAAATGGATAATTAGTCATATTGAAAACAATATTGCATTATTGCATTGTATTCATACACATGACCTACCTTGGATAGG
Organism: Melocanna baccifera; assembly: GCA_036346265.1. NCBI lineage: Eukaryota > Viridiplantae > Streptophyta > Magnoliopsida > Poales > Poaceae > Melocanna > Melocanna baccifera. Next base: position 13,479,868 of record CM070692.1, read on the forward strand.
CATCCCATAGGAGTGGAAAAATAAAGATATACTTTAGTAGGTTTGACCCCATATGAAAGAGAACTAAGCTAGAGAGGTTCATCAACGGATAAACACTCTACTATACCGTATGAGTCACATATACAGACACATCTATAGTGCATTGGATAAAAGAGAAAGAGAATGTGAAAGATGATGGGATGGGAGTAGCACATATAAATCATGTGCATCACCATTGATTTAATGATCACATCTAGTTATGTTTATTCAATCTTAGTGATTTAGCTTATTATTTGGAGTTTAGTTAATGAATTCTTTACAGTATAATGGTAATTGTGTGTAACATGATTAGTCTCAAGTATTTTTTTTGGACAAGATTGAATTATTTGAGTTATCGGGTGATTAGCCAATGGTAAGAATGCTCCTAGGTGCATCGTTCTGGGTGTTCTCGGGTGTGTGGTCTCGAGTGTTCTCGGGTGCATGGTCCCAAGCGTTCTTGGGTGCGAGGTTCCCATTTTATGTTTGTGCAATGTTTATTCTTACCTTTGTCATCAATCATGTCTATTATTAAATAGTTCTTTGAGGAGAATTGGTTGGGGAAATTTTTGTTGAAAGTCTTAGTAGAGATGGTTTAATTTTTAGGGAGAGTGGTAGATGTGACATTATGAATTCCTGGTGATGCCGGGGTGTTTACAAGGGTGGCTGGGATGTGGGGATGGGTCGAAGGTAGAGGGGTGAGGAGAGAAACAAATCTTGATCTAGAGTTTAGAGTGAGGAGTGAGGGAAGTTAGGTATAATGAGCAAGTGGTGTGTTTTTTTATGTGATGGTCACCATGTGTTCCACATGTTGTGGTGATGGGTAATTGACAAGTTAGACATCATGAAATTAGAGCTTCTCGTTTGTTTTTAAAATGTTAGAAAGATTCGAGGTCCTTTTTGTATTTGAGTTTGCCAAAATTTCTGAGTAGGTCAGATCATCCATATGAGGTGGATGATCTTGGTCAGCCAGGCCTTTGGGTCTAATCATTGGTGTAGAGAGTGCATGAGTTGAAATCAGTGTCACTTGGACATCTAAGTGAGTCAAACCATTGGGTCAGACCATTTGTCTAGAGAATGTGATTTCAGGATTGTTTGGTCGGATCATCTGAGTCACTCGGATCATGGGTCGGATCAATTTTCCAACAAGCACGTTTTTTATGTTTTAAGCTATTGCGGACTGTTCGGTTGATCCCATAGCCATGGGATATTAACATCTTTTGTAGAGGACTTTGAGATGACTCTATTGATGATGTTTTGGGCAAATGGTGGGTTGTTTATGATGAGATTATGCTATACAATGTTTTGCTTGTGTTATGGTGCATATAGATGCATATGGAGTGAAGATGGTGAAATGGCAAGGATTGATGCTTGGTAGCTTTGAGCCTTTGCATACATGTTGTGATACACATGTTGAGACTATGAGAAATGGTTGAGCTAACCATTTATGGAGTTGAGTGGATGAGCGTGGTGTTGCTTGAGATGAGATGTATGAGGTGTACGTGGTGCATTGTGAGCCATGATATGGCTTTGTGGCATGGTGATACTTCCGAGAGTGAAGCATGGATGTATGTATCATATGCTCATCAATCATGTCAATTGATGGTTATGTGTGTTTTGTGGTGCTACGTGATGGTTTGTTTGTAGATGATAGTTGTAGGACTTTCGAAGCTATGTCATGGTGAGGTAAACGGGACTGAGACTAAGCTAGGAGAGCTTATGTCTAGAACAGTCAAGAGATTAGGAGTAAGCTATGAGAGCTTAGGTCAAGAATGTCAAGGTGCCACTAGAAGATAACTGAGGCTAGTGGAGTTGTTACAAGTTATGAAGACAAGGAATCGGTACGGGAGCTACCGGTGATGGAGATGATGGGCAATGATAAGGTAGATCAGAACTATACTTAGGAGGAGCCGAAGTCTAGAACGGTGTCATCATGGTGCATGTGGTGTGTTAAGTGGCTTGAGTATGTTGCAACTAAGGATGGCCTAGTGGGATCTGGATGCGTGAGAGACTTGGCAGCAAGTCATTGGGGCCACAGGAAATGTGTGCGTTCATGGTGAAGACACTTGATGTGATGAAGGATTGGTTCTAATTTTTCGGTAGATGATAATTCAATTGGTAGAGAATGACGTTGACAATGAGCCCACTTGACCAAAACACGATCAAACCATCCAACTATTGCTATACCATGCTCTTGTTGTTATCAACCTTACCAAGAATGATGGTTGACCTGATCATGAAGATCAATTCCACCAAGCAATTGAAGAACAAGCAAAAATTCAAGTAAAGGGCAATCATCTAAAAATTGCTAGATATCTATTGGTCTAATTGATACAAGAGGCAATGTGGAGTTTGTACACAATGGGCTAAATTGATCTAAATAAAACTTAAAGAGTTCAAAGGGGGTGACGGCTGAATATATGATATGGAGAAGGGAGAGAGGTAGCCAGGGGTCCTCCTAGGGTTGGATGCTTGCCTCAAGAAAGGTACAAGGCCCATGGGCCCAAGTGGAGGTGGCACAACACCTTTGGATTCGGATTCAGAATTAACCCTAACTTGTTTTGATGATTACGATGTGCATAGAAGAAATTTGGAGGTAGGGCTAGATCTGTTGGAAGGAGAATGAAATAAGCTTTCCATCCTGATCTCACACACCTCAAACAGAGTCTGTATGCAAATTCTGTGCACGTTTGAAGTCAGTGCTATCTCCGGAGGCTGAATTGGATTCTAGAATGTGTCCAACTTGAACTTTTGCTTGACATGAAACCAAAGTGACATGGAAACCTTGAGGAACAATTGGGAAAGACGTTGATTTAGTCTTGATGTATTGGTTGCCTTCCCTTCAGGTGGACTCCAACCACGGGCATGTAATGTTGATGCTATCTTCCTTGTATATCTGCATAAATATTTTTTATCATTAGGTAGCATCATATTCTCATTTAAAATAAATTGAAGCTGAAGAAATGAATTCATATTTTGTTCAATCTTGGGAGCTATGGTCGTATGTGGTTGTGGTATGGTTATATCATCCTCTCCTTCTTAACAAAAAACTGTCCTCGGTTTTAATAGATGTGTAGCCTTATGTATTGCATAATCTTGATCATAAAAATTGGTACATAACAAAGGATACAACGAACTCTTATTATGCAATATCATAAGTTCTATATCAAACAAAATAAAACCTCTTTAAAATAAGTATACCGGATTAGAAGTATTCTCACTAGATGGTGTTGGAACTATGTATGTATGTGTATCATCCAGCTCCTCTTCTTTAGAAAATAGGATATTGGATTGTGACCTATTCACATGAGAACAAGTGTAGAGCAGCACTATAGATCTTTTAATGCAAACATGAGATACATAAAATTCATTCTCATCATATTCTCCTAGTAACAAATTGACTTTGTATTCCTAATGCTTTCTTTTAAACAACAATTTGAAAGGATCTTCATCAATAATGATTTGCTGGACAGCAGGTAAATTCACAGGTGTAGCAAATCTATTTGAGTAGATAACTTAATCAATAGAAGTTCTAGAGAAGTCTTCCCTGATATTGATGATCTTAATGAGAGGTAAATTCTTTTCCGATACAAATGGAGCAATGGTTGTGGTATATGGAAGTAGCCCACAATGTTTCCCTTCTTGAAAGGTTTCCTATAGTTCACAAATAACACTAGATAAACTAGAAATTTGAAGGTTAGTGCCATTAGTTTCCCCTACATGATAGTATTCCTTCTTCAAAGTTAAACCTTCTAGTTCTGAAGTTATGCATATTCTATGAACCGTTAATTTCCTTTTTAATCATACTTGCCTATTACGCAAAATTTATAATAAAACAATAAAAGTGAATTAGGAATCTCAAATAACTTCTTCTTTAAACAACTCAGTTCACAAGGATGATCAATTTCAATATAACTTAAAGTGTTCAAAAAAGAAATCTCATTCAGCTCATCTCTGCATGGATCAATTGCACATTGATGGAGTCAAAGTAATTTATTTTGGTACATGAATTTGGAATTAAAATAGAAGAATTAGGTTTAATTTCTAGTTGTGTCAAAGATTGATGCAAGTCAAAGATTTATGTAAGGAATTAGCATACAACTCATTCTCAATACTCAAATAAATGCAATCTGAATTCTCTACTTGAAACATGTGCATATTAGAATTGTTTTCTACTAATTTTTACTCTAAAGTAGTATGAATGGTGGACAATTGTAGTTTGTCACAATCATACTCACCTTGAGTGATAATAGCACCATTATCTTTACCTTTTTGGCTCTCCTCAAATGATATAGGTGCATCTATCTCCTTATCTTCCTTCTCATGCAATAGAATCGATGGCTCAATTAGCTTATTCTCCTCTTCAATATGGTTCTCAACTCCCTGCGTGTTGTTAGTCATAGAAAAAGGCACAAATATAGGTTTGTGCTCATGTTTCCTATCATCAATCATTCTCAATTTCTTTTCAATCTGACTTTCAACCTTACAAGCAACTATAAACAAATGAGAGAGATAATTATGTTTTTTTGTGTACAAGAAGGTTCTGAATTTCTTAATTAAGCTCACTTAAGAATCTATTCTTTGTAGTTTTAGCATGTTCCTCTAAGCCACAATGCATCAAACGAGTTTTTAATTTATGATAGTATTCTCTTACAGTTCTACTAACTTATTTTAAATATTATAATCTAGATAGCAAATAGTCAGCATAATATTTAGGAACAAAGTCATCTCTCAAAATTTTTTAATGTATTCTAAGTTTGAGGTACTCTATCATGGCTACCAAGATACTTTTACTAAAGTATTGCATCATCAATAAAAACACTAGTGACAGCTTTAATCTTTTGCCCATCAGATCAATCGTAATATTCAAATTCTTTATCTAATACTATCTCCCAGTCAACATAGGCATACAGATTAAATTTACCAGCAAAGGATGGAAATGCAAACTTAAATTTACCTTATTTAGGCACAAGAGATGAATCAATGGTGTTGTTGAACTCATGAAACTTCCTCCTATGTGATCTTAAACCTATCATGATTAGGAGAAAACAAGAAGGTACATAAGAATTATGTAAGTCCCTATCAACTACTAGGAGGTGAAGCTTGAGAATTCATACATTTCTTAAGCTTTTACCAAGTCTTACAAGTTCTTATCAATGCAAAATAGGTGGTGCAATCGATAGCTAATTCATAATAATGTGACTCAAGTGATAAGTATAGTGATTGTCGGTACGATGAGACCTATTTAGTTAGTAGTATGTGGAGTTTGGAAGGCTCTAGATATGTAACAATGGAGAACAATAAGTTAATTTTAGAAATTGTATAGAATTTAATTATAGTCTATATCTTGCACTTAGCCTATATTACTGATCAAACAAGGATAGATGAAGGCCAAATCAAGTGTATAACAAAGGTATATGAGTGATAGATACAAGATAATTGAAAATAATGCAATCTGGAATTGAAAAGCACAATGATTGACCTAAATCTGAAAACTGAAGATTTCTATCCACTGGATAGTACATTGTTATTTTGGCCATAACATTTTCTGATGTGTATTTTTCAATGATTCTTTTTTCTTTGTTTCCTAAAGGCTTTTTATACAATTTTTGTTTTGGGTCCACATTCTGAAGACCGGCCAAAAAAGTCGAACAAAAATCACAACTGCTGATTGTTGCATATTCAAACCTGAAATTTGGGTCAAATTTCACCGCATATATCTTTTAACTGCCTTACTAGAATAAAGTGAAATTTTACAAAAAAGTTGGATAATGAAGTCATGAATCTAATGGTAGTGATTTCATTCAAAAAGAATAATGGAAACAAAAGTTATGGCTTTTTTGGGGCGGCGATAGAAAGGGGTGACTTCTGGCCGAAAATTAAAAATTAGAGTTTGGGGTGTTCTAGATGGATTTTGACTTGGGGATTTTTTTTAGTTTGAATGTTTTAGGAGCAAAGATATGATTAGCAACTAGATAATAGTAAGACAAACTCAAATTCAATTTAGCAAACCAAAACTAACAGATTGAAAGTTACAAACGGGGTTTGGATAGTGAAAATTGACTCTTTTTGTAGGGCAATTTTTTGGTAATAGGTATAAAAATCAAATCTAAAACTGAAATCTCATCAGGCAATCTGTACTCTAATACCACTTGATGTAGGATTGGTCCTGATCTTTCAGTGGATGATAAATTGATTGGTAGAGAATGACGTTGATGACAAGGCTACTTAACTAAACAAAATTAAACCATCCAAAAATTGCTACACTACACTCTTGTCGTTGTCAACTTCACCAAGAATGATGGTTGACATGATCACGAAGATCAATTCTAGCAAGCAATCGAAGACAAGCAAGAATTCAAGTAAAGAGCAATCTAAAAATTGCTAGATATGTAAGTCGCACAAGGATAGTTGAGGTTCTATAACACGGATCTGTTGGTCTAATCGACACAAGAACGCGTGGGGCTAGGCGATCGCTTTCCAACACATCTAAGAACGCATGATTTGGAGTTTGTATAAGAGATTTTTGCCTAGTTTTGTTAACAAGTTTTGGGTATGCCCAAATTGGTGTTGTAAGTGAGTTGAATAGGTGGTTGCTAAGTAGGTTTTGAAATCCACCACTACGCTACAGTTTGGAGATGAAGTGGTTGCCTTGGTCACCACTATAAAAAGAGAGGAGGAGTGGCTTGGGAGTTAAGCCTTAGAGATAGAGATGATGAGAGGTTAGGTTTGCTCTGTGATTATGTTGCACCATTCTCTGGATTAGTAGATAGTACTCACAGATACATGACTGGATCATTTCATACATGATGTATTTCTTTTTATTATTACAATATTAGAGTTTCGATAGATCCACATGGGGATCAGTCCTTACATACGGCCATCAGGCCAAAAGATTACAATACAGAATTGCAACAGAAACAGGAAGCAGGAAGGCACATTCCTTCAAAGGCAATGACTGGGGATAACCCAAGTAGATCCGATATTAGTTAAGGCATAGCTAACATTGGACCCACTTGACAGTTAGAATGGTCGACAGTACCGTGGGAGGAGAGGCAAGAATACTACGCGTTATGCCTAGCTGCCATTGTTTTCTCCTTCGTCGTGGCCTTGTTCTTCATAGAAGGCGTAGTTGTCTTGATTTTCAAATTTGGATGGGGGGCATTGAGAGCAAGGGTGAGCACACGCAATCGTGCTCCGCGAGCCAACACACAGAATGCAATAATATAAGATGCATGGTTTATCAAATGGTGGCTCGGATTCCTTTATTTTGCAGAAAGCAACATTTGCAAACATTAGTAGTAAAGGACTAACGACTTGGCATTTTTCGTAAATCATACGTATAATTTGAAATTGTGCAATAAATATATCGTAGACAGTTCCATCCACCGATTACATGGTTCCATCTACTAATGCTAAATTTTTGTTTACTAGGTTACATCCACCCTAATAATCATCATTGGAAAAAATTAAATTGAAGTACATCTCTTCAACTTATTTTCTTCTGCTCGTAAAATTTTTTGTAAATAGAACTAACTCGAGGAAGTTCCCATGTATGCCCTTGACCGTGGGTACGACTGTTTAAACAATTTATACTATGCAAAGATCGCACATCTTTACCCACAAGCGATAATCCTATTACTATATTTCACATGTTTCCTTAGACATGTGGATCAAGAGGATTATCACATGACCTTTACAATGCACCTAGCAAAGAATTTCACTCGCTAAGGTTTCATCTGGGGAGAAGCTATATTCGCTCTACCTAGACCCCCTCTTGCGCTACACGACAGCTTAAACCAGCGTCACGACTCGTGTCCACGATGGCTTAAACCAGTGGGTCACCCCGAAGTGCTTTCCTTTATTGGTGATGCAAATTAGTTAGTCATGCTTACACTTTACCAGCTTGTGGTTTGTATTATTTTACATGAAGAGGTCAACACAGGATTAAGTCCTTAATTCGTTCAGGCGGTACATACCCCTAAACCACAAGCTCTCGTGTTACATCCACATCCACCATTCTGACCCTCCACCCAGACAGGTTGAGCAAGTTTTTAGGGTTTTAAGAAGCATAAGATAAGTTATATTAAATTATCAGTCACTTACTTCCCATGCCTATCCCAAACAAGATTTTATATTTAAAAGAGATGATAATGTTCAGGGTAGCAAAGACCCTTGTTTTGACTCGACTCAGTGTAGCTCGTGATTAGATTCACTAACTATTTTAGACATAGCACCTAGGGCGACAATGGTATCGGGTTTATCAAGTTAGCAAGGAAGGCGTAGCTACATATCGCTACATTAACAATTTAGGTAATAGCTAACTTACAGATAACATATGATTGTACATAAAATAATGCATGCATGTTGATTAACTTTAAATGAACATAATTTGTATTAGGATCAAATGATCAAAGTGCTGACTCACCTAGGTGTGTAGCTGGAATGTCTTATGGGTCCGGTGTTGCGTCGAACTGTTGGTCGAGGATGTCCTCGAACTCTACTCGAATGGAAACACCAGAAAGAAAACAACAAGCAAGAGAACAAATAAATACCCAAATAAAATTCAAATAAATTTCAAATTGAACAAAACCACCACTAACGGAAAGATACTGAATTTAGAAAATTTTAAAAATAAGTTTCACTCGAATCGGAGTTGCGGTGAGGAAGAACGAGCTCTCTAATGTTTATTTTCAAGAAAAATCCTAAAAATAAAAAGAGAAGATAAAGTCCTCTCTCTGACATGTGGGTCCCACTGGTTTATTTTAAATTTTTAATTAAATTCCAGATTTTAAACACTGAGACTATGACATGTGGGGCCCACTGGTTTATTTAAATTCTTAACATTTATTTAATTGCCAGAAACTGACATGTGGGCCACAGCACGGTTTAACAGTAATGTGGGGTCCACCTATCAGTGTAACAAACTTTGAAATTCAGGTTTAACAGATTATTTACTGAGGTGGGGTCCGTTTGTCAGCCTGATATTATGGATAAACCGTTACGGGGCCCACCGGTTAGTGATTCATTAGCATTAACTAATCCCAATCATTAGTCATTAATACGAGATTATGCTTTAATGATGTCGAAATAGTGCGTGGCTTCGACCAAGCGGTGGCGCGGGCTGTCGGTGGTGAAGGGAGGCCGGGCCTCGCCGGAGCATGCCAAAAATGGTGCCACGGGGCCTGTACGCACCTTTGGGTGGGGTGGTGCGGTCTCAATCAGTTCGGGCAATCGTCGGCGGCGACTCCGGGAGTGGCGGGAATAGGGAAGAGTGCGTGACGGCTGTGCCAGCAACGAGGTGTGGCAGCTGGAATTGGGGAAGAAGGTCAGGTCGCCGAGCTACGAGGGAAGAGGGGCCAATTAGACTTCACTGCAGCATCAGAGGGGTTCAAGGAATATAGTGGTGGGGTTGAAGTGGCTTGCTCTGCTCCCGAAGCGGCTGGCAATGGTGATGGCCGAAGTAGTGCGGGGCGGTGGCGATTTCGAGCTTCGGGAATGATGAGCGAGCGAAGGATGAGCTACAACGGGAGAATTACCGTGAATTTATACCGGATTATTGCTGAGTGGGGAGAGTTGGCTTGAATTAAGGCGGGTGACGTCAGGGTGGCGCGTGCTCAAGTGCCTCTACGGCAGCTAGGCGGGAGAGGGGGGCGGTGTGTGCACGGCGGGCACGGGAGCTTCAATGCCCCACAGTGATGGGGGTGGCGCTGAGGCAATGGGCACGCACACGGCTGGGTAATGGCATTGCCACAAGGAGGGGCTACGGGCAGGGAGGGGCGAGGCCGGTGCAGGCGCTGCAAATGCAGGGGAAAGATCAAGGCATCACCTCAGGCACGGCACTGCGGATGCGACGACGGCGAGCACCGGGAAGCTAAGTGGTGACCGTGACGGGGGTACGACGGGAAGTGCAGGCGGTGGGGCTAAGAGGTGGGAAGAGGGGAGGATCTAGCCCAGCGAGGAAGGTACGGGGATACTGCGCCGATGCCACGGGGAGGTCAGCCGCCAGTGTAGGGAGGGGAAGGCCGGGGTGGTGACGAGGGTGGCGTTAGCGCGGCATGTGCGTGGGGAAAACAGGGGGCGCGGGTGACGAGCGCCGAGGAAGAAAGGGTAAGGAGGGGGAAGGCAGGCTGGCCGGCTGGGCCGCGCGAGGGGGTTTTCTCTTTTTATTTTTATTTTTCTTTTTTCCTTTCTCTCTTTTTTTACAATTATTTTTGGAAAAGAGGAGAATAAAATTTGGCAAATCAACAGACCCCAAATAAATTTAAATGCTAAAATTTTAAAGAAATCTAAATTCCCAATTAAAATATTTAAATTTTTGCAAAACAAGAAACCACAACGAAAACAAAAAATTGGGATGTTACAATTGTGATGGCTTGATTTGGTTCTTGTGTTGCTTTTTGTAGATCTTTCCTTCTTGCTTTTGCCTTTTGTTTTTAGTGTGCAACGAAGAGTAAGTGATGGAATAGATAGCTCATATTCATATCCATCCACCTAGTGCATTAAGTTTGAATCTTTACCGGTTTTCGTCCCTCTTGTTGGAAGTTGCTTCAATCTTTGTTTTTGGCTCAACCTTGCAAAGTTTGGATTTTGATTTGCTTTTCTTGTGCTATGAAGGGTGTAGAATAGACATGCAAAATATCAACTCAATCAAACACCTAAGCACCTCAAGATCGTAGATTTTGTGTTTCATCGGTTTCTTTCTTGTTCTTAAAGGAAAGTTGGGATGCCTTAAATTTCTTGTATTCTTGAACTTGTTTCGTGTCAATAAAATGTGAGTGATGGGATATGCATCAATTGCTCAGGTTCCATCCATCTAGGCACGTTTTGGAGTAAGTCTTGAAGTTGCCCAATTTTGCCTTGAGAAAGGTGAAATTTTGGGTTTCTTGGTTTTTAGGGTTTTGTGCATGACCTTACTATAATTTAGAGTACCATTATGCGTGGAAAATCATCACTAGTCATGTTGTAGTAGCCCAAAAAGCCTGTTGTCCAAAATAGTGTGAAATCTAAAACTTTTGACCAGCATCTTGTGGCATTTGGATTTTCTTGGTTTTTGATTGAGGTTTCAAATAAATAAAAGTTCATGGAAACAAAATCAAGAATAATAGATGCAAATAAGGAGAAACTAAGTTAAATTAAATGAAGAATATGAAAAGATGATCTAAATGCTCGGGTAGGAGGATTTGTAAAAAAATACTTTTAAACAAAGGCCATGAGCTATATTTTATTAAATTAAATCACAAACTTGGCCCTAAAATAAAGTAATGGAATTTAAATCAAGAAATGAAAATTATGGTTCAATCAGCAAAATCGTGAGTGTGAGTAAGCAACAATATATTAAAATAAAACCTGACTTTAAAGCTTTAAAATAAAATCATGAGCGAGGAACTCTTGATCTTCTAGCAGTGCTCCTGTTCCTTCGAAGACGCGATATAACGAGAGTTCAAACAACCGAGGTACAAAAATAAAATTTAAATGAACTCCAAAAACTTCAAAATTAGAACTAAAAGATAGAGCTCAATTTTAGATGAATTTAAAAAAAATAATGGACTCAATCGGAGGTAGGATAGAGGAGAACAAACTCTAGGTAAATTAATTTACTGGAAAATACTGGAAAATTAAAAAAGTTACTGTGCTGAAGACTCGGTGCACGGAAAAGCGGGTCTACGGTGGACTTGGTGCTCAAAATAGTGCACAGGCGACTGGGATGCTGACGCGGCTAAGGCTGACACGACAGCTGACTAGGCTAACATGTGGCCGACACATGGCACTAGGGCTGACGTGGCATCTGGGGGGTAGCTTAGCGCTAACTGCCACTAACGTGTCACTGACACGTGACACTACGTGGTAGTTAGGGCTGATGTGGCGCTGAGCTGGCGGCTGACTCGGACAGATCATGCTCACGGGCTCACGGCACAGTGGTGCTAACAGGTGAAGTCTGCTGTTCAGTGGCTCGGCTCATGGTAGACTTGGTGCACGGAGGAGGTGAACCAACGCGGGGCGCGGTGTGGCATGACGTCGGGATGATCCGATGGCGACGGTTAAGACACCTAGGGAGATCTCGGTCATCGATGCAAATCTGGGTGGCACGGTGCGCGGTGCGAGGCATCGGTTCGATGCGTGAGGGGTCGCGACACGGGCGCATGGACTGAGGGGCGACGCTCCAGGCGGCACGGGCACGGCCAGGCCAGAGGCGACACACAAGCAGCGGCCTAGCTAGGAACGGCGAACGGCAGTCTGATCGGTGGAACAACACACGCAGCGGTGGCTGGAACTCATCGGCAGCAATGGGCGATGGCGATGGGTCATGGTAATGGAGGCACAAGCGACCGGCTTTGAAGATGAAAGGTAACGGTGTCGCGAAAACAATGGCAAACTCCAACGGACTTTCATGGGCAGTGAGAATGGCGAAGCTCATGGTGAGGCTCGGCGGCAGCTCTAGCATGCGAAAGATGGAGGCAGCGTGCGACATTTATGCACGTCCACGAGGGAGTCCAGCTCGGAGACGGTGGGGAGACGCGCGCAAAGCGGATGGCGACGGAGAGTCCTTGGTAGAGACAAAGGGTGAATAGTGGCTGGTACAACGGATGCACGACGCGTGGCTGGGTGGACGGATTAGGCGGCTGCAATAGATGGCACAGATGCACAGTAGCTGGCCCGCTGGATGGAAAACACGTGGCTTTAGGAGGGATCAAGCGGTCGCCTTGCGGGATGGCTAGATGGCCGACGCGCTGCAGGGGGGAAATCGGGCGGCTGTGCGAGAATTGGGCTCTGTGAATTGGGATGGGCCGGCCCGACACTGTTCTAGGGTTTTTTATGTTCTCTTTTTTAAATACCCAAACAAAATAAAATGAGCTCTAGAAAATAGTAAATAAATCCAATTTTTTTTTAGAAAATTCTAGAAAATTTCTTGAGAAACAAGGAACCTAAATAAAAATATTTTTTAGCACAAGTTAATATTTATTTTAATCAGATTGAATCCTTTTAATTAATAAATTCATTTTAAGCTTTGATTAATTTCAGAAAAATCCATTTAATGAATTTTATTTTTAAAAGCTTCAAAAAAGCTCTGAAAAACAAGATGTTATAATCTGCGCTGTGGCACCTACGACCACAGAGGTGGTCGTGGAAATAGAAGAGAGAGAAAAACTTCCTGAGCAGCGCACTAAGGAGCTCGCCGGAGGCATCCCTCCTCAAATTTGGGAAGTGTAGGACCGAATATGGCAACAGAGGGCGGTGAATAGTGCCTTAAAAATTCCTCAAGTATTAATCCAACCCAAGTATTCACTCAATTATCTTCTCCGATAGTTATAGAAGCTATGAAGGCAGAACGAGATTGCTTACTGGAAACCAAGACTGGAAAACCAAGCTGGTCGACAATAGTCTGACTGACAACAGAGAAGTGCAGCTCGAACTAAGACAGCGCAGAAGGAGGCGATCGACCGCCGGACCAAGAACTCATGAAACTATTGATCCTCAACTCTAACGATCACAAAACTCAAACCACAGTAGGATAACAGTCAATGTATGAGAAATTATAGTACTAAAGAAAACTTGTTGCTGTGGTCGAAGAGAGAAGCATGGTCAAATGTGAAATAGAAGAAGTGAGCAGAGATCGACCACAAGATCCAAATTTCGAGTAACTTTTGACTCACAGATCGTTTGGTCACGAACCTTTAGACACTGCAAGAGCTCAACCTCTGGGAGAGAAAATACCAAGTAAACACAGACTCTCTGCCGAGAACCGGAGACACTGAGAAGTCGAGATCGGGACAGGGGACCTCGGAGGCACATGACCACTTTGCCAAAGAACTGATCGAAAAGATTGCTATCGGGAAGAACTGGCCAAGATAGCCTTGAGGATGAATCCCAGTTCAGAGCAAAGGAAAACTGAGGCTTCTCAAACCAAGAACTCCACTCAGAACAAAAAAGAACGAATCAACCAGAGAACCCAAGAACACAAGACAAAAAGAAAGAACAGGTACAAAAATCAATACATCTCAGGTAGAATAAAGCTCAGATGGATACAGAGAGATGAATGATTACATAGGGAGGTTTACAGCCGCTCCACCTAGGAGGACAAAATTCTAAGACTAGAGCACCCACACACACTTTCTAACTATCTCCCATAGGAGGGAGGAGGAGCTAGCCACCAAAAGGTTTAGCCAACCTTCTCAACCCTAACTCTTGTCTCCCGTCTCCCTTTTATAGACTTACACACTCGTGACAATCTGTTAACACCGAGAAGACACAGCTGCTTTACCCGCTGACACCAACGGCTTCACTACTTTGCCCATTAGCGCCAACCACTCCGGTGCTTTGCAGAGACACAACTACCCTTCGCAGCTTTTCGTATTTCTCCAATATGCCACTCCGCTGCCATCCCGGAAGCTTCATGTTCTCGCACGACTGCACCTGGCTTCTGACCGACTGGACCTCGACTCCTCCCTTAGTCTAGTCCCGGTCCACTCGTTGCACACGACCGCACCCAGCATCCTGACCGTCTGAACCTCGACTCCTCCCTGAACCTAGTCCCAGTCCACCTGTTGCACATGATCGCACCCGGCATCTTGACTGTCTGAACCGCGACTCCTCCCTGAGCCTAGTCCCGGTCCACCTTGCCGTTGCTCGTCATATTCACCTCCGGCAGCTCCAACTCCGGTTCCTCATCGTCCCAGCTTGCAACCACCTTACTAGCCTTGATCATCTTCGGCGTCTCCTAACCGTTTTGGATCTCAACACCTCCTATGCCTAGTTCCGGTTCTCCTACGCCTCACTATGACCTAGCTCCGAAGTCCTGCAACCAACACAGACAAGCAAACCATCACATCGCACCACCAAGTTCCATCAATTTCCAACACAAGAAGGTACTCAGAAATGCAAACCTAGCAAGTCGTAAACCCATTACGACCGGACAAATCCACAGATAAACGAATGCATAAGACCTACGACTGCTCTCTTGGTCAAGACGACCACCCTAGAAGTCATTACAACCGATTCCCAGAAGATTCGACCGCCTCAGGAGCTCATACGACCGATTCCTAGAAGTTACGACCGCTACCAAGAGAATACGACTGCTACTAACCACAACTGACCGCATACAAGCCCTTCCGACCACATCTGATCGAGTTCCAGGCTAGTCTGACTTTGCGTTCGACCGCAACCGACTACGACGACCTCACTCCGACCTCTGCACCCGATCGCGATGACTACAAAACCTGGTCGCTACAACTTACGACTACATCGGCATATCGCTATGACCATCGATTACCAGTCTACGACTATCGAGTTGTAGTGCTGACAACCAAGTCGTAAGGGTCTCTGCCAACAACCAAGTCATAAGCCATCTACGACTACGAAGTCATAGTGCCGATCACAAAGTCGTGAGGACATCTACGACTACGAAGCCGTAGCACTAGTTACGACTACCAAGTCGTGAGAGCTTTTACGACCACCACTCGATCGCCTACGACCACCAAGTCATAAACCCTCTGCTTTCGATCTTGAGGTCGTAAACAGTGAACTAGGTTTTCGACCATGGCTAACGTGGCCGTAGCAGCGTTCGACCACAACCAACGTGGTCGTAACATCCTTTGACCACGGCCAAGGAGGTCGTAAACCCTTCTGGTGTCCTCCAACCATGCCTGGTGTGGTTGTAAACGCCACAACGTGGTCGTAAATAGTACGCACGGCTTCCGACCATGACCAACATAGTCGTAATGCCTTCCGACCACTCATTCAACGCTTCTACAAGGTTCCAATTAGGGACAACGTGGTCGTAAATGGCTTCCGAGTGTCAATTACTCATCATAAACCAAGTGTTAATTACTCATCATAAATGTGTGGTCACTTCCATATGGTCTCTCAAGCTCCCCCTTGATGAGTAATTGACAAACACAGAAAAAGCATAAAGTTGAGTTTGTTTTGAGAGTCAAACATAGTCTAAAATAGAAACAAGAAAACTCAAAGACCATGTCAACAAAAGAGAATACTGGAGTAGAAACTGAAAGAGCAAATTTTTTCTCAAAGCTCCAGAATGTTCCCCTTGAAATGGCTTTTTCTCCGAAATTCTCTCCCTTTTGGCAATAAAATCATCAGGATGCATGGAGGAAAATGGATTATGATTTGAATGAAATAACTCTATCTTATTTATTTTGAGCATTCGAAGCCATGAAGATGATCTAAAATGACTTTATGAGTATTACACCTAGCCATAACTCATAAAAATGCTATCAAGATCATGACGATTTATGTAAAGACAAGCTAAACCAATTAAGTCATAATCTGAGAATTAGCCAATTTTCTTAGTATGTCACGTCAACTAAGATTATAATCTAGATAAAGGTATCCAAGGATGATGCAAGCCATGTCAAATAATCTAAGTGGAACCGAGAAGCTAGTATTGAGCCAGTTTAGTGTGCTACAAGTTCAAGAATGAATCATTTATTCAAGTTCTTGTTCTTTTTGTATTTAAGCAAATTTAGCACAATTGACCTTTTCTGAAAATCATTTTTGGCCTTATCTTAGCAAATCAAGTCTTGGACTAGGAGCCATCCACAACTGCCCCCTAAGCTTCAACCATTTTCATAAATTTTATTTTCTTAGCCATGTGCTAGATCTCAAGCCTTATGCGACCACTCCAAGCAATAAGCTTAAGAAAGTGATCTTGATCATCCAAAACTTCTCCTGAGTTTATGCCTAGTGCAATGGCAAGCAGTCTCATGAGAAAGATTTGGTGAGATCAGTTTTTTCACACAAAAGAGATCTTTTTGCTTTTGCTGAATTTAGTTCAAGAACGAGAAGTTAACATATTTTTGCTCATGCTTCACAAAGGAACTATCATAGCTGAATCTAAAACTCAATAAAGATTCAAGACTCAATTCAGCCTATGTGACATAGCGTGGATCATAAACAGATAACTAAAGACAGACTTGTCTCAAGAGCTACCATGACATGAATTAATTCAAGTTATGTATTTTTAATCGACTTATGATGACAAAGACTAAACTACACATATAAAGTCATAATAAATCTAGCAAGTTAGCCCAAGACATGGCAAGATATAAAGCATGATATCATGTCAAATAAGGATAATAGTCAGGACTCCAAAATTTATACAATCATTCATGTAAATTTTATGCAATATGACACAACAGAATGCACAACAAGTAAACCCCCCTAAAAAATAGCCTGAAAAGAAAAAGAAGCTTCAACTCCCCCTAAAGAAGGCAAATTGAGAAGAACCACGAATTAGGGATAAAATCTAGAAAATGAAGGTTCTAACTCAAAGAGGTGATTCCCAAGCACACCCTATCCTCATGGTCTCTAGCCTATATGCTCATACCACGGAGCAAAAGCACAATATGTCAGCGCACACGACACTAGTGGCCAAGAAGAAAGTTCAAACTAGGTAAAAGAGAATCCTAGAGTACCACAGCCCAAACTAGGTAGTAAATAATCGTAGAGAACCATTTGGAAGAGAGGTGTGACTGAGACAACATCACCTAGAGTTGGCTCCTATCTAACTAATCAGACCCTTCCTACAACTAGAATAAATATACTATGTAAAGCTAAGTGGTGGGAAACAAAACACTAAAGATCACAAGGGAGCAAACATCTGTCGTAGTCGCTCGGTGGGTAGTCGTGATCGTAGACCTGATCGTGTTCGAGTGGTCGAAGTTGTGTACAAGTTTGGCCACGGTCGTATACGAGTCCAGACTGTGGTTGTAGTTGCGTCCTGGCCGTGGTCGTAAAACGAGTCCTAGCTGTGGTCGTAGTCGAGTCACTCCACAGTCGTAGTCGGGTTCTGTTTCATAGCCATAGCCACTACGACGTGGTCGTAAAGAACATGGAGCGGTCGTAAAGGCTATACCAGTCTCCCTCTTCATTCACAACCTGCAGTTCAAACACAGGGACGACTGGTGTCCTAATACTGGGGTAAATGATATACAAGCATGGATCCAGTACTGAGACATGACAACAAAAGTAGCATCGCGAGTACTAATGACAGAACACATGAGAACACATACCCACACAAGCTCAATCTTGCCCTCAACAAAGCATCTAGAACAACAAGCCTAGTGCAACCCAATTCTAGAAGAAGCTTGTGACCTAACCACAGTTCTCATGAAATCTAAGCATAAGCACAGACTAAAGCTACCAAGATGTCATACAGTTTATTTCATGCCAGAACTGAAATGAATAAGATCAAGGTGTACATGCATCTCAATGAATCACAACCATACACATAGCAGGTGACAAGGAAAAGTCACAGAAGCAAATGCTAGCATGGATATACGCATGTATACAAGAAAAGAGAAGAAGGCACGAATAAACATAGCATCATGACATAGAAGTCTATCCAGGATGTAATCAAGCTCAAAATATCTATAATCAAACACACATCATGTAGGCATACATCATGACAAACAAAAATCATGGAAAGTATGCTAATATATATAAATAATGGTAAATAGACATAAGGAGCAAGATGTAAGCAATAAAACAGGATAGATTCCATAAAGTACAAAATCATGATGATACTTGACTTCTAATACACACAATCAACAAGTAACTTATGCTCAAGAAGTCAATTCAAAACTTAAGCATCCAATAAGTTAATGCATACGAACCTGATATAATGGATGCAAAAGAGTCAAACTCCCCCTCAAGATAAACCAAAAGGATTAATAGCGCCTGAATCACTACAAAAGAAATCGTTTGTGCCTTGGAACTAGGGTTAGTGAAGATTAGTATGCAAATCCACTTCCAAGACACATGATAGGCAAGAATGCTGTAATCCAAGATGAGAGGAGGCAATAGCAATTCAATGCTTACATAAGCATAAGTAAATAATTCTGTGCATGCACAAGAATGTACAAGGCATGGCAATGAGCAAAACAAGTACACTACATACTAAAGAGATAAATCAAGCTCTATTTATATCCATGGCAAAGAATGAAGTAAATGAGCAACAAAGCATATAACAGGGCACTCATACAATCAAGATCAAAGAATGCAAGAAAAGCTATGGCAAAGCTCACCTATCCATAATTAGCAATATCACATGTATTATCAACACCATGTAAGCATAAAACATGTCAAGAAACAAAACATGCTTAAATTATGCTAACAAGGATCAAGAGAGGGATATGCTAACATGGATACCTAATGGATATACGGATATCTAGAGCAAGATATCTCAAAAGCATAATAGTGAATACATCTCGATAATACATGCTCAAATGAAAAGCCAAGCTTAATTATACAAGAGAATCCTGATCAAAATTCTAGCTTACATATGAGCAAGTTAAAAGCATGACAAATGATGAAACTGAAAGTTCACATGCTAATAGTAACAAAAGAGATCCTATGCATCCACAATGGTCATATCATAATGCAAGGTATATAAAAGAAACATGACATGGGCAAATCATGCAAATACATGGTATGATGACATCAAGCAAGCATATAAATACATGGAATACAAGTAAGAGCATTATACAAAATATCACAAGAATAATACATGCTCATAAAGATAAAACTCATATATATACAAAGGATGAATAATTAACTAGCACATAGATATATAAGCAAAATACATATAAAGACATGATAAGAATGCAACATGAATAATATATGCCAATATGGTACAAGTGAGTACATGGTCAACCACAAATGCCAATTATGATCAAACATGAATATAAATGCATGAAGGTATATGATAGCTTACAAAGTAGGTGAAAACGCCAAACATGAAAGCATATGCCTCTAGGGGTCATAAAAAAGGAGTGAAGAACCATTAAGTGTTCCAATCATATGATGAAGCAAAAGACCAGAATCCAAACATTCATTAATTCTCCATTTAGCGTCTCGATATCTACACATGAGAAGAACAAGGTGCCCGAGTCTTGGATCCTGAAGGGTTAGTAAGAAAATACTTGAGGATCCAAAACTTGACACACCCACGCTAGAAGTATGCAAGTTAGCATGATGCAAAGGATGATTCATACAAGAATAACCAATCTATGAGGCACGTCGCAAGTGGACAACTCTATAAGAGAAATGAGTGCCATCTCTGAAAAGCGTGATACCTTACATGAAAGCACTAAGAATAGAACCACTAGGAGCACCATAAGAACTCACAACTCCTCCTCACAAAAGGTGTGCACCTCGCTTGACAAAACGAGATCCACCACTTGAGAAACAGTGGAAATCCTTCCTTGGGACAGCATGTGGACAAAAATAAAATCATGAGAGTCAAGTCCATGACGCCGTAAAACACCACTGAAAAGGTGTCAATGAAGCTACCAACGAAGCGAGCCTTCATGCTAGACTCACAAGTGTTCATGCCATGAGAAAGGCTATGGACACCTGGAGACTTAGAAGCATGAACTCGATGCATGCATTTGGCACACCGAAAGGAAGTGTCTATATGGTGTCCATCATTATCACAAAATGAGCAATGGTGCAAAGGTCTACTAAGAGACACGGTCCGAAAGGACAAAGCATCATCCTTACTCAAAAGAGAAGTCCCTTAGAACAAGCATAAAGACCTCGTATTAGCACTGAGTCAACACATGCCATGAGATAGGCGATGTGTGTCCCCAAAAGCTTCTTCTTCTTGGAACTTGAACAACCAGAAATGAAGAATGTACCACAAAGATCACACTTGTGGTTTCTTGAAAATAAAATCACTATCTAGTTGATTTCAAGTCTCTTATCACAAAGGACATCATTGGCAAAAGCATCACAGCAAGATGCAAAGAAGAGCTCAATTCCTCAAATATTAATTCGCCCTAAGTATTCACTCAATTTTCTTCTCCGATAGCTATAGAAGCTATGAAGACAGAACGAGATTGCTTACTGGAAACCAAGACTGGAAAATCAACCTGGTCAACAATAGTCTGACTAACAACAGAGAAGTGCAGCTCGAACCGAGACAGCGCAGAAGGAGGCAATCGACCGCCAGACCAAGAACTCGTGAAACTATTGATCCTCAGCTCTAACGATCACAAAACTCAAACCACAGCAGGATAACAGTCACTATATGAGAAATTACAGGACTAAAGAAAACATGTTGCTATGGTCGAAGAGAGAAGCATGGTCAAATGTGAAATAGAAGAAGTGAATAGAGATCGACCGCAAGATCCAAATTCCGAGTAACTTTTGACTAACAGATTTTTTGGTCACGAACCTTTAGACACTGCAAGAGCTCAACCTTTGGGAGAGAAAATACCAAGTAAACATAGACTCTCTGCCGAGAACCGGAGAGACTGAGAAGTCGAGATCGGGACAGGGGAACTCGGAGGCGCACAACCACTTGGCCAAAGAACTGATCGAAAAGATTGCTCTTGGGAAGAACTGGCCCAGATAGCCTTGAGGATGAATCCCAGTTCAGAGCAGAGGAAAACCGAGGCTTCTCAAACCAAGAACTCCACTCAGAATAGAAAATAATGGATCAACCAGAGAACCCAAGAACACAAGACAAAAAGAAAGAACATGTACAGAATTCAGTACATCTCAGGAAGAATAAAGCTCAGATGGATACAGAGAGATGAATGATTACATAGGGAGGTTTACAGCCACTCCACCTAGGTGGACAAAACTCTAAGACTAGTGCACCCACACACACTTTCTAACTATCTCCCATGGGAGGGAGGAGGAGCTAGCCACCAAAAGGCTTAGCCAACCTTCTCAACCCTAACTCTTTCCTCCCATCTCCCTTTTATAGACTCACACACGGACCCTTAGTCCAAACCGGGGATGACCCGTTAACGCCAACTAACACCGGGTTTTACACACGCGCACACTCGCGACAATCTGTTAACACCGACAAGACACAGCTGCTTTACCCGCTGACACCAACGGCTTCATTGCTTTGCCCATTAGCACCAACCACTCCGGTGCTTTGCAGAGACACAGCTTCCCTTTGCAGCTTTTCGCATTTCTCCAAAATGCCACTACGCTGCCTTCCCAGAAGCTTCATGTTCTCGCACGACTACACCTGGCTTCTGACCGACTGGACCTCGACTCCTCCCTGAGTCTAGTCTGGGTCCACTCGTTGCACACGACCGCACCCGGCATCCTGACCATCTGAACCTCGACTCCTCCCTGAGCCTAATCCTGGTCCACCTGTTGCACACGACCGCACCTGGCATCCTGACCGTCTGAACCTCGACTCCTCCCTGAGCCTAGTCCCGGTCCACCTTGTCGTTGCCCGTCATGTTCACCTCCAGCAGCTCCAGCTCCGATTCCTCATCGTCCCGGCTTGCAACCACCTCACCAGCCTTGATCATCTTCGGCGTCTCCTAACCATTCTGGACCTCAAAACCTCCGGTGCCTAGTCCCGATTTTCCTACGCCTCACCATGACCTAGCTCCGAAGTCCCACAACCAACACAAACAAGCAAACCATCACATAGCACCCAACAAAACCAAGTTCCATCAATTTCCAACACAAGAAGGTACTCAGCAATGCAAACCTAGCAAGTCGTAAACCCATTACGACCGGACGAAACCACAGATCAATGAATGCATAAGACCTACGACTGCTCTCCAGGTCAAGACGACCAACCCAGAAGTCGTTACGACCGATTCCCAGAAGATTCGACCGCGTCAGGAGCTCATACGATCGATTCCTAGAAGTTACAACGGCTACAAGAGATTATGACTGCTACTGACCACAACCGACCGCATACAAGCCCTTTCGACCACATCCAACCGAGTTCCAAGCTAGTCTGACTCTGTGTTCGACCGCAACCGACTACGACGACCTCGCTCCAACCTCTGCACCCGGTCGCTATGACTACAAAACCTGGTCGCTACGACTTATGACTACATCGACATATCGCTACGACCATCGATTACCAGTCTACGACTATCAAGTCGTAGTGCTGACAACCAAGTCGTAAGGGTCTCTGCCAACAACCAAGTCGTAAGCCATCTACGACTACCAAGTCATAGTACCGATCACAAAGTCGTGAGGACATCTACGACTACGAAGCCGTAGCACTGGTTACGACTACCAAGTCGTGAGAACTTTTACGACCACCACTCGATCGCCTACGACCACCAAGTCGTAAACCCTCTGCTTTCGATCTTGAGGTCGTAAACAGTGAACCAGGTTTCTGACCACGGCTAACGTGGTCGTAGCAGCGTTCGACCACAGCCAACGTGGTCGTAACATCCTTCGACCACGGCCAAGGAGGTTGTAAACCCTTCTGGTGTCCTCCAACCATGCCCAATGTGGTCCTAAACGCCACAACGTGGTCGTAAATAGTGCGCACGGCTTTCGACCATGACCAACGTAGTTGTAATGCCTTCCGACTACTCGTTCAACGCTTCTACAAGATTCCGATCAGGGACAACGTGGTCGTAAATGGCTTCCGACCACTCTTAGAGCTACGACTTCGCAGAAAACACCCAAACCAAACTCAATCTTTCTAAACCAAGTATCAATTACTCATCACAAACATGTGGTCACTTCCACACGGTCTCTCAGGAAGGTAACATATGGGAAGAGAATGAACTTTCTAACTTCTTCTCTTCTATTTTTAATCCTCCTTTTATAGCGAGGCACTTGTTCGATCGACCTCAAACCCCACACCCAAACGACCTACCCAATAAAGGGCAGATTTTCGACAACAATCATCTTGAGAATGTGTGGTGGAGGAGGGTCGATGAACTCATCCAGCTACAAGACTCCACGAGCGTTCTTACAAATTTTGCTTATAGGGAGATGGATGTAAGTATCTAGTACTTAGACATTCATATAAAATCTTTACTGGTGTCTTATTGGCTTTTCGAATATAGAGAGCATTGAAAAATATGACGACTGTGGCCGAGTACCACGGGCACCTAACTCTGTTTCGAGAAGAGAGCGCTAAGCTCTCTGAAGATGCAAGAGCACGGTTAGTTTCCCTACGATCAAATTTTGTTTTGACTACCTGACCAACCTTCTCATATTGTTTGCCATGCAAAGGCCCTAGCGGCTGCGCTCCAGGAGGAAAGACGCGAAGACTTAAGAAAGAGGTCACCGACCTAAGGATTGGCCTATTACAAGCTGATTCCAAAGGTAAGGCCTTAGAAGAAAAAAATAAATAGTAAGTTCTGAACTTACGACTGTTTACTCTTTTAACTTTCTCCTTACTTTCCCTGATTTCCTTTCTTTGACAGAAAAAGAAATCGAAATGAACCATCTCCACATTGAAGTCGAAGAAAAGACCAAAGTGATCGGAGCTATTTCTAGAATAAACAAGGAGAAGGAAAGAATGACCTTGAAAGCCTTGATGCATAACTTTCAAGTGAGAGTTACTTCACCTAGACTAGGTGGTCGTAGCAAAGCTTGCGGCTAGATGATCGTAGTATGTCTTACAACTAGATAGTCGTAGTAGAACCTATGACTAGGTAGTTGTAGCAAAACTTACGACTAGATAGTCGATACTAGGGTCATGATATGCGTTATAACCTGACGACCATTATTCTCTTTGCAGGGGCTGTTGCTGAAATTAAATGACTCATTGACGTCTCCACTTGTAGTGAAGAGGAGACGAAGTCGGTGAAAGCAATCCTTTACGACAACGTTAAACTCGTCAACAATCTTCTTGACAAGTTTGGTTATGAGAAAATGGACCTTCTTGAAGATTCCATAACCAAGTTCAAGTACGATTGGGCTACAATTGAAGACTCTGGAGAAACACTTAGCCGCACTGAAGGACGAACAAGTCAAGTCGATTCGGGAAGCGGTCAAAAGTGTCGTAAGCTATGCTATGGCAAAACTCAAGGCACGAGACCCGAATCAGTCATTTCAATCGATCGAGCACAACTTCAACTACTCAGACGCAATAGCAGCTCGACTGATCAAAGATACCGAACCTTATGCTCTAAATGGTCATGTAGCCATAATAAAATTTGTAATGACTTACCTTGGATTAAATAAAAGATCTCTTCCTTTTCCTTCAATGAACGAGGAGTCTTTTCTTGCAATGCATCTTTCTTTTGTACTCATAAAACAAAAGTTAGAAGAAAAAACATAAGAGCTAAGAAATAAAGTTATGCGGATAACTCTATCCTAGCCCCGACCATTTACTTAGTTTGTATAGATAAACAAAGCGAATAGTAATGAGCAGAGCATATCTTCTAACTACCATTATCGAAATCGATTGTCATACTCTAGCAACAAAAGTCTGGAACGAGTCGACGCTAGGGGGTTCCTTCTAGTGGGCAGAACCACATGCAGAGAGGAAAGTCTCCGACTAGATAGTCGTTACCATACTTTGACCAGGTTAATCAAATCGAAAACATAAACGGTAGTGAGATGTTCGTTTGAGTTACTTCTTTCATATCTGTCCAACATGTTCATAGATGACCTAATTGTTTTGTTCTAGTAGCAAGAGTTTAGATATGACGTATCACTAGAAAGCTCCTTCTAGTAGATAGGACCACATCCAGAGAGGAGAGATTTTGACTAGTGTTATCCCCTTCTCCGACTAGGTAAAACTAATTGGAATTACTAGGAACAGTCGAACAGACATAAAAAACTCTTACTAGATAAATATAAAAGATTGAAAACACCAAAACTTTATTGCCAAAGAAATGATAATCTTAGATGTAAAATTTACATAATTGGTCAATCTTCCAAGAATTTGAAAGAACCTGACCATCTTCCATGGCAAGTTGTACAAAGCCTAGTCGCGTGACTTCAACTACAGTGTAAGGACCTTCCCACTTAGGAAAAAGCTTGTTCTGATTAGATTGGAATTGGATTTTCCTTAATACCAAGTCACCTACAGCAAGGCTGCGAGGCTGGACTTTTTGAAATTAGTACTTATGCATGGCCTGCTGATAGACTGTCGATCGGATCAAGGCTTGGTTCCATCTTTCTTCGAGCACATTGATGTCATCCGCTCGAAGTTGCTCTTGGTTGGAGTTGTTAAAATTTGCAACCCTTGCTAACCATATTTTTATTTTTGGAGGAAGCATGGCTTCTGCTCCAAACACTAAGAAGAAAGGAGTTTCTTTGGTTGCTCGACTAGGAGTCATATGAATTGCCCACAAAAGGAACTCGAAACCCCGACGCTTGTGGAAATAGTCCGAGGATGTCTAATCCCCAAGTTGCAAATGGACATGAAAAAGGAATCATTTGTAGTGCCTAAGCTGGTTGGTGTATTTGGCGGCTGTGAAACTCGCATTGCACACATTTCTTAACCAACTCTTTAGCGTCATTGAGGGCTGTTGGCCAGTAGAAATCTTGTCGAAAGGCCTTACCGACCAACGTTCTATAGAATGCATGTGCTCCACAGATGTCTCCATGTATATCATTGAGGATTTGCAACCCCTCTCTATGCGATATACATCGCATGAGAACGCTGATGCGAATACGTACGTGTCTTGTACTTTTTAGTTAAATATATTATTCAACTGGAAAGAATTATTGAGCCGCATGAAGTTTGTCAATGGCAAAGCAATGGAGAGGCAAAAGGAAGAGGATAACCACATAAGGTGCCAAAGATATGAAGAAAGAAAGTCAATGCAGTGGGATAGCAAAAGGGAGGAGCCCAAGGACATAAACTAAAAGTTTTGGATAAGATTGTTAAGCCCAATTCGTACCTCCCACAAGCCCAACTGGATTCAAACTCGGATTCAACTCAGAATTCAATTCGGATTCGGTTCGGAACAGCTTGACAGGCAGTTACTAAAAAGGTCATAACTTTCACAAACGGAGTCCGATTTGGGTGTTCTTGTACTTGTTAGAAAGATAATTTCAAGGGCTACGCAATGGATCTAGTCCCAGCATCAAATTCATCACGAATCAAAATTTATGACCGAAACAATAGGACGGCTGTAAAATCTAGTTTCCTTTTTTGTGAGAGTTCGTATCTAAAACCATATAGGGTTGAGTTATACTAGGTTTGTGGACTCTATGGATGTCCCAAGGGGCTATATAAGCCGTGTATTAGTAGCCTTAGGGATAGACCACCTTTGAGAATAATCAATCTACGAAAGTTTGTTTGAGTTTATCATTGATGCCAAAATTTCATAGAGAATTAGGAGTGTTCTTAAATCAAGATCGTTCAATCTTTCCGCTGAAAATTGGGTGCATGATAGATCTTCGCTTGGTGGTCGGCGAAATCGACGCGAGTGTGTTTTGGCGGATTGTAGAGTGTTCGTCCCTTGCACTGGCATTGGAGGATCATTGCGATTCATCAAGACTCCCGTGAGTATCCATCCTACGTGAAGAAGATCGGGCGACCCCATATCAAACGCCTTGAGTACTCCGCTTGTAGAGTACCCCTTTGATCAAAGTATATATTTTGGCTTTGCGGAACAAACGATCTACTTCCATATCATCTTCGGGTATAGAACCCTTTTGAAGATACTCATAGATGGTTAATATCCAAGTATTTTTGCACTCAATAGATGCCATCTCATTAGGAGTTGTCTCTAATTCTTCGACTAAAGATGGCTTCCTGAGTTGCTCTAAGAAGACTCCTGATGGTACTAGCGATCAGGAAGAAGCTAGTCGAGCTAATTGGTGTGCGAAAAAGTTATCCTTCCAAGGGATGTACTGCAACTCAAAACCGAAAAAAATATTTTTCTAGCTTGTGAACTTCCGTCAAATATTGAGACATGGTCGAACTCGAGCATTGATATTCTTTGCCGACCTGATTCACGACTAGTTGAGAGCCTCCTCTCACAAGTAGTCGACGAATCCTAAGTGCTTTAACGGCCCGTATGCCAGCCAATAAACCTTCATACTCAGCCATATTATTTGTAGCTAGAATGAGTAATTGAATGGCATACTTTAAGGTATTTCCTGTACGAGATTCTAGGACCACCCCAGCCTCGAGCCACTTAATGTGAGTGACCCATCGAAGTACATCGTCCACATGTCGTAGAAATCGTACTGATAGAGATCCTGAATAGCTTCAGGATTTATCCATTCGGCGACAAAGTCTACCAAGATCTGGGATTTAATGGCCGTTCGAGATATGAAATGGAGGTCAAACTCCTGAAGTTCCACTGACCATTTTGCCATGCTCCCGTTGTTTCCCTACCTTGTAGGACTACTCCTAAGGGAAACTCAGATGGTACAAAAATCTTGTGCATCTAAAAATAATACCTTAGTTTCCTTGAAGACATGAGGACGGCATATAATAGCTTTTGGACCTACGGGTAGCGCTCCTTAGGCCCATGTAAGATTTCACTTACATAATATACGGTTCGCTGAATGTTGTCATGTTCTACAATGAGTACAACACTTACTGCCTGTGACGTGGCAGAAAGATACACGAGTAGTGTTTCACCTGGTTTTAGAGAAACCAGTATAGGAGCACTTGTGAGATATCTCTGAATATCCTCAAAAGCATCATTAGTCTCCTTCGACTACTCGAAACCTTCATGTTTCCTGATAAGCTTAAAGAAAGGAAGTCTCTTCTCATCTAGGCATGCGATGAAATGACTTAGGGTCGCCATACAACTAATGAGTTTTTAAACTTCTTTCTTCGTTGTCGAAGGGCGCATCTGCTCGATGGACTTGATTTTTCTCATGATTTGCTTCGATACCTTTCGCCGAAATGAGAAATCTGAGCAACTTTCTTGAAGAAACTCAAACACATATTTCTTGGGATTAAGTTTCAAGCAATGCTTCTTAAGGTTATCAAAAGTCTCTTGCAGGTCTGTAATGTGATTAAGTCATTTGACACTTTTGACAACTATATCATCAACATAGACCTCTAGATTGCAACCCATTTGATCTATAAAAGTCAATTGTATCAAACGCTGAAAAGTTGGACAAACATTTTTCAGACTGAATGGCTTTTTGATATAACAAAATATTCCAAATGATGTAATAAATGCAGTCTTGTCTTCATCTTCTGGTAACATACTATTCTGGTGATAATCAGAGTATGCATATAGAAAACTTAACATTTCAGAGCCAGCAGTAGAATCTACTAATTGATCGATACAAGGAAGAGGAAAGTTATCCTTCGGACAAGCTTTATTCAAATCAGTATAGTTTATACACTTACGCCACTTATCATTAGACTTTTTTTTAACCATTACAGGATTAGCTAACCACTCAAAGTGATCAACTTCTCTTATAAAGTCTGCTTTCAATAGCTTGTTCAATTCTGATTTAATAGCTTCTCACCGATGTGGTGAAAATCTCTATAATTTCGATCTTACGGGCTTCTTATCAGGCTTAGAGCTAGCCTATGCTCGATCATCCCCTAGGGACTCTGGGCATGTCGGATGGCTACCACGCAAACACATCTATATTTGCCTAGAGGAAAGTGACAAGGGTGTCTTCCTATGCAAGGTCAGAATTGACTCCGATACGAAGAGTCTTGGAAGGTTCTACTGGATCTAGAGGAACCTCCTTAACTCCCTTGTTCAGTTTCGACACGGCTTTTGACTTCGAGTACTTGCTTGAAGGCTACGTCATAATGGCTTCTCGAGTAGGTGGTTGGCCGACCATCCCGAGGGACTTGCGGTCACATGTTACCACCATTTTCTTGTCACAGCGTACTGTGATTACTCCTTTGGCACCTGGCAACTTGAGACATTGATACACATAATGAATAGCTATCAGAAAACATGCCAGAGTTGGATGACCAAGTATAGCATTATAAGTCGTATCGACATCAACCACATCAAAGGACATTTTCTCTATCCTGAAGTTGTTCAGTGTACCAAATGTTACATGCAAAGAAACTTGGCCAATAGGCTTAGCCGAAGATCCTGGCACAATTCCCTGAAAGGAATACTGCACCAGCTTTATTCTGCTTTGAGAAACCTGCATCTCGTCTAGTGCACAAACGAATAAGATATTTAAGGAACTACCACCATGAATTAATATGTGATTAACTCAGCAATTATTGATGGTGGGTTCAACCACAGTAGAAAACTGATCAGGTCTAGTTAAAGGCATTAGATAGTCACCCCTCTCAAATGAAATGGTAACTTTCGGCCATTTAGGAAAGTTACTGACATGGGAGGAATCGACAGAGTTTACCTCACGTTCGACAACCTTATACTGTCGCTTCAACTCGTACATAGACGAATCCCCATAAATGTGCTCAATTGTATGGTTCGGGCTCTGGAAGGGCATATCCTCGTCCTCGTCTGAGTGCCTTCGACCTCTCGACTATCCCGCTTTGTCGAGTGTGGGAAGTGGTTGCTTGCCTGAATAGTAATCATTGGGTTTTCTTTGGAAAACTCGACAATTACAGAGGTCATGACCCTTCTTCTTATAAAGTGGACACCACCTTGGCTTGCTGTCCCCCCGAGCAAATGTCTTGCCTTTGCCTCGATTGGGGTTATGAGGCTCCTCATCACCTACGACCAAGATTTCATTCGAAGGATCAACCCGAGGATTCTTACTTTTAGCCTTATTCTTGGACCTTTTGGATTTATCCATCTTACTACCTTCGCCTTCCTTTTTATTACCGTGATCGGCTTGATCAAGAGCTTTAGTCCACTCGACTGCTTCAGAGGCAGTCACGTAGCGATCAGCCATCTTGAAAAGCTCGGCAACGGTGGTCGGGGGATGCAAGACGATGTCTTCAGTGATTCTTTTATTTCAAACTCCCTTCTTGAATGCTCTAATGATGGAGGCATCAAAGATTTCTGGAATTGAGTTACGAACCTGGATAAAGCGCTAGACAAACTGTCGCAGGGTCTCACCGCAGTCTTGCCGCATTCAATGCAAATCATCCTCTTTCCAATGGTGGTTATATGTCTCTTGGAAATTGGCTAGTAGAAGATCGCAAAGATGCCACTAGGAATAGATTGGCTCGAATGGTTGGTTAAATAACCAAGACCATGTGGACCCCTCGAGCATTGTTGGAAGATAATTTTCCATAACGTGCTCGTCGCCCCCTGCTGCTCATACCGTAGTTATGTAAATTTGAAGGAACTCAATAGGATGAAAACGTGGCGGCCAGTGTACTGCTTGGAGTTTGGGTATAAATGCCCGACATCCAGTAACCACTTCTTGACATCTCCTTTGCGAGAAAGGGTAATTCGGGTCAACGAGAGATCGTAGTTGACGATGCCCATTGGTAGATTGGCCAGACTGATAGTATGACTGATCCATATGAGGGTAATACTCCCTGTACTCCATCTGCCTCTGTAGATTCCTTGGCTGAAGAGGTGACCGTCCTCTTGTCTAGTCGATCTGCCGATCTGGAGTCGCTCAAGAAACCCTTCTTCGACTGGATTTATGACTAGATGATCGTCGTAGATCGCCGTCATATCAAACCCTACGTAGAGAGTTCTGTGAACGACTCGAAGTGGTTGTGTTTGTCTAAATCCCAGGATTATGCGGCAAGGTTGCTCGAGTCTATTCACTATCTTACGTTGTCTTTGGCAATCCCTTCGGCGAAATGGTCGTAACCGGGCGCCCGAGCAAGTTCTGGAGTTAGATTTTTGAGAAGATCATTGATATCTTAAAGCTTTCGAGCCTCTTCAGACTGATACGGGATGCAGCTGGGCAAAGTCTTCTGAGCGGCCAGCCGTCTCCTCCGAGCGGTGTCAGGATCTTTAATTTTCGAGGCAGGCTGTGTCTGCCTCAAAGGAGAGCAATTATTTCTAGGATTTCTCCCATGCTAATCAGAGAATTGATCCTGTTCATCGTCAGAGGTGTCCGCGCCATCCTCAAAAGAGGAGGGAGAGTGTGCTCGAGGGGAAGTCTCATGAGGACCTCTATCGGGAATGTGATGAGGATATGATGGAAGGGCCATGATCTCCTATCTAGAACTTCGACTTCCAGTGGAGGTTGACTCATCTGAGGAAACCTCGAGTGACAGCGCTCGCGACCAGGAGTAATCCCTGCCATATAGGGGAACTCTAGGTTATAACTATCTCCAGCAGGTGGAGCACTCTATGACAGAATGGATGAACCCTCAGAGTAAAAATCCCTTGATGACTCCATCGGAGTATTACCATTAGCAGGCAACACCATGCCCTCGACTCTAGTTCTCCAGGATCAGTTTCACATCAGCAAGCAACACGATGCCCTCAACTCTAGTTCTCTAGGATCAGCTGAAACGGGGTAAATCATCGTCGCTGGTACACTTGAATTCCTTGGGACGGAGTCATCATTGCGTTGCGAGCCCTGCTCGCCGTCAGACTGACTCGTGCCACTTGGGCAAAGTGAGCCCTCCCATAAGCGTACTGTTGCGGAGGATTCTGATCTCTCCACAGCCTTTCCCATAGTAGGGTCTCTGGAATCCTCCAACGGATTTTCAAGAACAGCCTCATCATTGGAAGCAAGCAGGACTAGCTCGTAATCGTAGCAGGCCTCCATGTTGATATCTGCGTAGTCCGCCAAGTCGAATCAATTTTTCTTATTCCATTCTCCCACCATGATGTCATCAGAGGGCTAAGAATTCATCGACGTGGAGTTCACCGAATCTTTGGAAGAAACCTTCCCCACGGACGGCACCAACTGTTGATGTTCTAATATCGATCTTACGTATTATTTCTTGGATTCGGAGAAAAGCTCTCAAGGCCCTTATATCATCATGCAGAATAAACACATGAGGATTTTATCCAGGTTTGGGCCTTCTCTTGAGAGAATAATAACCCTATGCCCTATGCTGTTGTTGTTGTGGAAAGGCTTATAAGCATGGATAGTGTAAGGAATTACACTATTTATAGAATAGATTACTCCCTACCAGGACCTATCTCTCGCTCTGACCTCCCTTCCTCTTATCAAAACCTTTCCTTATATTGCCGACGAATCAGTGGCAATTACTTTTTGCTAGGAGGTATCTTGACGCTTCGGGAATTAATCACTAAACGACTGTTATTATCAGAGAGACGAGGGTAGCAGTTTGCCGTAGGATGGTTGTTGTTAGATAAACATGGGTGAGATTGTGTGCAGTTATGGAATATAAACGCATGCTTTAACTACCTTGTCAGACTGCCCCACTGCAGGATTAGGTTTGTCGTTAATTGGAGAACAATCAAACCGTCGCAATAACTCACGGCCAAGTAGTTGCAGCAAGTCTTATAACTAGGTGGTCATAGCAAAAACTATGAGTAGGTAGCCATAGCAGAACTTACAACTAGGTAATCATAACAAAACTTATGACTAGACAGTCGTAGTAGAACTTACGATCAGGTGCTCGTAGCAAAAGCTACAAGTAGGTGGTCGTAGTAGAACTTATAACTAGGTAATCGTAGAAGAGCTTACAGAGTAGTCGCAGTAAGACTTATGACAACTTTATGAAATTTCTCCCTTATCGTTAAGGGGCATAGTCGAAGAATGTGATGACGTAATAAATAAGAAGATTATTATATTGTTTATTTTGTTTCTGATGAGATCATCCAAGTAGAGTACGAGGATACAGAAAGAGCCACAGTCCGAGACAACTCAACATTTTCAAGACCAACTCTCTTGTGAGCTAGGCGAGTCAATGCTTTAATCATATTGAACCTACATATTATGGAAATCTATATTTGTTTAAATTCTTAAATTACATGCTATTGTTTGTTTGGCAAATATATGTTCAATTTAAGGTTATAGATATATGCATATTCAACATTATATTTTTATACCATCCTTGGGATACTTGAATCATATAATCTTTGTCACTCTAGAAGCTTAATGGTAACCATACTAGCTATAAGTTGTACTATCATGTCATGGTTAGTCTTGCTTAAGTATTAGGGTATTAAATTGCCTTCTCATCATCTTTCAATTGTGAAACTAGTTTTGGGAAGCCATGGAAGGAAAATGGCTGGTATATTGAGATACTTAGTTTTATGCTTCTGAAAACTCTAAAACTTACTGTTAATCATCTGGGTGGATGGTAAGAAGGTTGGTGCGGTTGCAACATGAGAATTACGGTTTGTGGTAGCACTGCCTAGATAGCTCTAGGGATTGAATCCTATGATGACCTTCTAATGTAAAATAGTACAACCACAAGTCTATAATGGGTATGACTTGGCTAACTAATTTGCATCCACCAGTGCGGGTTACACCATTGGAGTACGGGTGGTGTCGCTAGTTTTAAACCGCCATGGACATGAGTCGTGTCACTGTTTATAAGCCGTCGTGTGGAACAAGAGGAAGTCTTGGTGTGGTATATGTAACCTCATTAAGGTGAAACCTTAACGGGTATAACTTACACTAGGTGATGCATTGTAAAGACCTTGTAGTGATCATCTTGATTTAAATGTCCAAGAAAATGTATGAAACATAACAAGTTGATTATCACTTATGAGTAAAGTGTACAATCTTTAAAGAGTGGAAACTATTTGAACAGCCATGTCTACCATTATGGGTGAACATGGGACCTTTCTTGAGTTAGTATCTATTTTCTAGAACTTTGTAGGTGGGATGAAAACTCATCGTGTAGATGTAACTGTGGTTTTGGTTTCCCCTGGGTGGATGTAACCTAGCAATGATAGTTCAGTGGATGTAACCCTAGTAAACAAAAACAAGCAGATGGTGGACGGAATCATATAATAGGTGGATAGAACCTACACCATTATAAATATTGCACACTTTTACTCTCTTTAATAAAAACATGGTTTGGTTAAAATGATAAATCATAGAATGTTCTAATTACTATAGTTTTCAAGTGATGTCTTTAGCAAATAAAAGAACTTGAGCGTACCTTTGTTGAACTTGCGTATATACTACTGCATTATGTATGTTGGCTCACGGAGCATGATTGTTTATGCTCACCATCGCTCACTAAATCCTTCAGAACCTATGGACCAAGGACACTACACGTACTATGTTGCCCAGGAGCTGAAGGTGAAGAAGATAGAGGAGAGTGGGATAGTCTCTACTAGTATAGGTCTTACTCCAGTCATGCTGACTAAGTTGGCTTTTACATGCACCAATATTATCCAGGCTCTTGAGTAACATCGGTCGCACATGTTCTACCTCAATCGCTTGCTTATGGCAAGATGTGCTTTCCCCTTTTGTTATCGCTTCTGCTTCCGCTTATGTAATGTATCCATTTGGCCTAATCAGCATTATTGTAAACTTAACTTGATGTGATCTATTTCAATTCTAATTTGTAATACTAATAAATGTTATGGTTTATGTCATATATGAAATGATTCAGTGATGTATCTTGAGCACTATCAACTGACCTAGAGAATAGTGTGGTGGTTTCACAGAGGATTCTAGATAGGCTAAATTCAAGCCTGACATGAGAAGAGCGAAGGCAAACTACCTACCTTAGAAGATGTAGCTTGGTGAGAAGGCACGAGTCATTACTAGAGGGATTTTGAAGATAGAAGGCGCACGTGGGATTTCTGTGCCAGAATAGTTAAGCTTTCTTTGGAAAAACCCAAAATCCTGGTCCATTCGTGTGGATGGATCTAGATTTTAGTTCAAAATCTCAACCCACCCACATGAATAGACCAGTATTTTAGGCTTTACAAACAAGCCCTTAGGAGATTAGAAACTAATCAAAGTCAATTAGGTATTTGATCTAATGTATAAGTGACAAAGGCTAAGATGCATGGGGAATCGAGACAGAGATTTCCACACATGGGGTTTGCATGGAACTGGTCACACAAATAGCATTATAGCGTAGTTTTTTTTTCTAAATTTAGCCTTCGAACACCCTTTTTTTTGCAAAAATAACTTCATCCACGAGCTCAACAGGTGACACCAATCTCCTACCGCACCAGCAGAGCTCGGTAGGTTGTGGGCAACGTGCCAGGCTAGGTGTGTGTGCGGACTTGGTGAGGCCCGCCGGTATGCTAATCAGCACCTGCTCAGCAGCGCCTTGCTGAGCAAAGCACTAGCTAGCCGCGCACCCCAGCATGCCCCGTTTAGCCCCTTTTTGCTAATTAGGTGAATACACATGCTTTAGTACAGATGAAAAAAATCAAATTATCCTGACATGCCGCCTTGATATCGTTGAGATTTCTCTACCTGGCCCACACTATTAGCTCTACATCCATGGTCACCTGACATGCCTCCGCACTCTTGGCTTTGTTGTGGATCCAGTAGAGCTTTGTTTTTTTTGTTAAAGAATATGCAGGGTGGTGGAATTTGTTTGTTTGGTACATTACAATTTTCTATGTCAGGGTAGAAATTTTTTAGGAGGTTGCTAGGGGGAGTTTGGAGGGGTAGATGAATCACCATCACCAATTCACTCTATTAAGTAGTATAGTTATGTTGTTGGGAAAAATTGTTGCAATAAATCATGTCTAGCCCGACGTAACAATTAGCAATGAAGGTGAAAATTACATGGCACATAGGGTTTGGTTAGGTGTGTATGTTTGCCTCACTACTCATAAGATACAAATGGCAACATGTACGAAGTATGAACCCCGACTACAGCTAAGATACATTTGTGCCTTTTGGAAGTCATGCTTGCAGTCATTCATCGTATACATTTAGGTCTATCGGTGCCTTTCTCTTGTCTCCTTTGCGGGCTTTAGCGCTCGTGACCTGCGCCCAGTGCTTGGCTTGCACAACTTGTGTAGGTTTGTCCCAGTCTGAAATAACTGGCATTTAGTAGGGGCATCGGGGACCATCAACGCCTTTCCTTTATCCTCTGCTATCCTAGCCTTTCCCTTATTGTTTGAGGTGTAAGGTTTCCAGCGTGTGAATCTCTTCGGTGCCACTGGGTAGTTGAGTATGCATTTCTACTCAATAAATGCCCTGTCATACATCTCCAAACCATTGATCCATTAGAAGAAGTAGAAACACTCCATGGTCTGCCATCATACACAGAGAAGGTTAGCAATTTGTGAAATGAAAAATGCAAAGTAATTTGTCAATACGTGACATTCGCTTTCAAGAATTTTTGTAACACCCCAGTCGAGCAAAGACCCGGAATGTTACCAAACTATAAGAGAAACAATGATAACTAATTACGTTATACAAAATTTTGGCGGAGTTTCTTTTGTTTATCTATCCAAATCAGAGATTTCACAAGTAATAACAATTATAGTAAACAGTCCTCAAGTAATAGTCCAATGCTAAACAGTTAAATTAAAGGGTTCTAAGCCAATCATGGATAAAATACTTAGAGAAACAGCATGAGCATCATGAATATTCTAAACTCTGATTACAAGTAACATCCAAGGGTAAAATCAAATGGTACTTAAATGTGTGTTGCATCCTATATTTAATTCTTTTCCTTTGTTTCCTGTATGGGTGAAACCTGCTAGTGCAACACGTTTATTCTTTCCCTTTCCCCATGCACGCCGATCTCGTAACGGTACCTAAAAGAACAACAACAATAAGAGTGAGTCCAACGACTCAGCAAATAAAATAGAAAACAGCAAGAACATTCATGAACATCATCTATCAACCATCCAATAAGTCATGATATGCAAGATGATCAACATACTCTTTATCTCTTTCTTTTTGAATTTTACCGGTAATGCAAAGTGTGCGTCCGTCGATGCACACCCATGCCTGTACCACCTGGTACAGGGACCAATTGCCCATACTCCACGAGTATGGGGACCTTTAGCACGTTATGTCATCGACACGACGGGGACCTCGGCGCTTAGTCATCTCATGACCAAGACTTCAATAGATCAACATGATGCATATGCGTGAATGACTCAATAAAATAAATCTAGTATTCACATTAATCATGCACCAGAAATATGCATGAACACTGTAAATTGCAAACACCCATAAACGGCACCATTACATCCTTACCACAGCCATGATATGGATATATTCATATTATGGATCAAACATCGCCATTCCACACTATCAATTTTTAAACCATCATTATACTTGCCTTAACCGCGAGAAAACGACGGACGTGCAGAAAGTGCCGCCTCTGGGATTCGTCCTGCACCTAAATAATAATTATAATAGTTGCTAAGATAACAGTAGCGAACCTTCGCCCAAATAAAAACAATCACGAACTAGCAGCTTCGTCTAACTTGGTTCCAATTCCCAAATCCTACAGGTCATCCCGCTCCCCTCTGAGGACAGTCAACTTCAAAAATTCATAAATATTAGTACAAGAGTCCGAATTGGGTGATCTTTGACTTTCTGGAAAGATAATTAAATTACCTAACTAAACCTAGTAGGTGAGCCTCCCTGATTCGGCCATCTTCTACCCGCACCATCCAATTTTCTAAAACATCAATGTTCACATCGGTTCTCTGGACAGAGCACTAAAAATGCCATAACTTCCAGCCCGAGTGTCCAAATCATAATTTCTTGACCTTCCTGGAAAGCTACGACAAATATCTACAACTTTCATAATATGGAGATCCTCTGTTTCTCCCGTTTTCTAATCGTCCAATCCAATCTACCAAAATCTGACAGAAAACTCCCGATCTGCAGAACAATCTTTACAAGAAAAATCATAACTTCTACTACAAAGGTCCGATCGACACTTTATCGCACTTCATGGAAATATAATGACATCCTCTACAACTCTCTAGGAGAGGTCCAGACCTGAATCCCCACGAAACTACCCTAACACAGCTGTCCAACGAAATCTGTCCTAGCAGTTCAGAGTACCGACAATGCTACCACAACTAAAATATACATCTAATTGGGGAAAACAGGGGTTACCCTTGACGAATTGCTGAAGAACACGACGAACACCCCATGAAATCCTTCTCTTTTCCTCCTTCCCTTTTCGTTTTCTTTCCTCTTCCCTTCCTCCGAATCCAATCGCCTCGCTGCGGGGAGAGGAACTGCTGGAGGGCGGCGCAAGGGCAGGGAGGAGAGGGCGCACAAGGCAGGGAAGAGGAGGAGGGGCGGTGTACCAGGCAGGGAGGAGGAGGAGGGGCGGCGCACCAGGCAGGGAGGAGAGGGGGAGAAGGGGTGGCGGCCAGGGTTTGGGAAAGGGGCGCCTCCCCCCTCTTTGGCCGGCCACCTCTTGGGCCAAGGCCCAGGTTGCCAAAATTTTCAGAAGTTCCCCCTCTGGAAATCTCTATTTAACTCTTTTCTATCTGGTCCTTCCCTCCAATTAATTGATTAATTCTCGAATCACTTTTTGGGGTATTACATTCTACCCCCCTTAAACAGAATTCGACCCCGAATTCTATCCATGCTTACACCAAAATTTAATCACAACTAGAACTTAATCATAAAACACGCACCTGTTGTGAATAATTCTGGATATTTCTCACGCATGCGAGACTCCAATTCCCAAGTGGCCTCCCTTTCGGTCTGCTGCGACCAGAGCACCTTGACATACTTTAGGGTTTTATTCCTCATTGCCTTTTCTGATCTTTCCAGAATTTGTACTGGCTTGGACTCAAGGGACAGATCTTGCTCAAGTATTAATGGTTCCAGTGTAATATGAAGCTCCGGATCTCGTAGGTACTTCCTCAACATAGACACGTGAAACACGTTATGCACCCCGCGCATAGACTCTGGAAGGTCCAAGCGGTACACCAACCTCCCAATCCGAGCTAGGATCGTGAAAGGCCCGACGTACCTCGGGCTAAGCTTTCCTTTGGTACCGAACCTCACCACACCCTTGGTGGGAGATACTCTCAAAAGCACTTGATCTCCCACTTCAAATTCTAGATTCCTTCTTCTCACATCAGCATAGCTTTTCTTCCTTCTCTGGGCGGCCAACAGATTCTGCCTCACCAAGGCCACTCGCTCAACTGTCTTCTGGACCCAATCTGGACCCCAGACTGCCTTCTCACCCACCACTTCCCAGCAAAGGGGTGACTTGCATTTACGACCGTACAACACTTCGAATGGTGCAGCTTTGATACTTGAATGGTAACTGTTATTATAAGCGAACTCCGCCAAAGGCAGCTGGTCTTCCCAACTACCCTTTCAGGACAACACACAGGACCTCAACATATCCTCCAGAGTCTAAATGGTGCGCTCCGACTGTCCATCTGTCTGTGGATGAAATGCCGTACTCAGGCGAAGCTGGGCGGCCAATGCACTCTGCAAACTCTCCCAGAACTTGGAGACAAACTTGGCGTCTCTGTCAGAAATTATAGTCTTTGGCACACCATGAAGTCTCACAATCTCTCGCACATAAATAGGAACCAAATCGCTTGCTGAGCTGGTCGTGCGGACGGGAATGAAGTGTGTTGACTTGCTGAATCAATCCACTATCACCCAGACCGCATCCTTGCCTTGCGGTAACCGAGGCAACACAACCACAAAATCCATAGAAATATCATCCCAAAGCCATTGAGGGACCTCTAATGGCTGCAACAACCCTTCTGGTCTTTTATGTTCTACTTTTACTTGCTAATAAACACCACAAGAGGCCACATAATTAGCTATATCCACTTTCATCCATTTCCACCAGAAATTCTGTTTCAAATCACGGTACATCTTTGTCTCTCCTGGATGAACAGTATATGGGGTGCGGTGTGCTTCTCTCAATATATCACCTTTAACCTCCACTTTCTGTGGCACACAAAGGCGTCCCTTAAAACGCAATGCACCCAATTCATCCAAACTGAAATCCCCTTCTTTGCCCATCTCTATACGCTTCCTGACCCTCTGCAGTAACTGATTACGCTGTTGTGCTTTTCGCACACGCTCTGGAATGGCTGACTCTAAGATCAACTGAGTCTCCGCCTGTGCTGTGCCCGCATAGCAACAAGATATCCCCATACGGTCGAAATCAGCAAAAAGGCAATCCAGAGTAGCAGGCGTCACCTTGCGACCGCTTGCCTGGATGGTACTAAATTGTGAGATCATAATCTTTGATCAGCTCCAACCACCTGCGCTACCTCAAATTCAATTCCTTCTGAGTGAAAATATACTTAAGACTCTTGTGATCAATGAACACATCACAAGACTCGCCATAAAGGTAGTGCCTCCAAAGTTTCAATGCAAACACAACGGCGGCCAACTCTAGATCATGGGTTGGATAATTCTGCTCATGCTTCTTCAGTTGCCTCGATGCATAAGCTATACCTTACCATCCTGCATGAGAACACATCCCAGTCCAACTCGTGAAGCATTGGAGAAAACCGTGAAACGCTTCCCTGGTTCCGGAACAGTGAGAATAGGAGCGGTCACCAGCCTTTCCTTCAAAATTTGAAAACTATGCTCACAATCATCATCCCACTGAAACCTCACATCCTTCTGCATGAGCCTTGATAACGGCTTGGCAATCATGGAGAAATCTTGTAAAAATCGTTGATAGTAACCTGCCATCCCATGGAAGCTTCTCACCTCTTTGACATTAGTCGGCCTTTCCCACTCTACCACTGTGGAAACTTTACTTGGATCAACTGATATCCCCTTATCACTGATGATATGCCCCAAGAATCCCACTTGAGACACCCAGAACTCATATCTTTTTAACTTAGCAAAGAACTTATGTTCCCTTAATGTTTCCAATACAAGTCTCAGATGTCGTCCATGATCTGCTTCAGTCTATGAGTAAATCAGAATGTCATCAATAAAGACTACTACAAAATCATCCAGATACTCATGCAACATCCTGTTAATTGTCTCCATGAAAACAGCAAGGGCGTTCGTTAGTCCAAAAGACATAACTTTAAATTCAAAATGCCCATAGCTTGTGGAGAATGCCGTCTTTCCAATATCCTCCTCTCGGACAGGAATCTGATTGTACCCCGACTGGAGATCAATCTTTGAGAATACCTTAGCCCCTCTCAACTGATCAAACCGATCTTCAATGTAGGGTAAAGGATACTTATTCTTGATGGTCAGCTGGTTGACGGCACGGTAATCAATACACATGCGCCAACTCCCATCCTTCTTCCTAGTAAATAGCACAAGAGCTCCCCACGGGGACACACTGGGTCGAATAAGGTCCTTCGCTCTCAGATCATCCAACTGCTTCTTTAGTTCTTCTTGAAATGGACGAGCCAAACGGTACGGGGTCAAAGAAACTGGTCGTGCACCCGGCACTAAATCAATCCAGAACTCCACTGGACGTGGTGGAGGCATCCTTGGCAACTCTGCTAGGAATACATCCAAGAATTCCCGAACCACTGGAATACTTTCTGCAACCAAAGAGGAATTCGATTTTTCCACTAGAGACAATAGAAATCCACTCTTTGCTGCCCTACTACCAGGATACAAACTAGCCAGCACACTAGGTGAAAAAGAGGGGGCACTACCCTGGAAAACTATTTCTTGGCCCGACGGCGCTTGTAGAGTTATTGTCTTCCAATAGCATGATATAACAGCACGGTAACTATGCAACCAATCCATTCCCAAAATAACATCAAACGGCTACATCCTCATAACCAGCAAATTAGCAATAAAGTTCTCCCCATCTATAGTGAGCACACAACTCAGACTATGGAACTGGAAAGAATTCCCCCAGGCGAATTAACTAGAACAGACTGAGTTGTTTGCTGCAAACTCAAATTTGCCCGACTAGCAAACTCTAAAGATGCAAAGAAAAAAGTAGCCCAGAGTCAAATAAAACAAAAGCCTCCACTGAATCCACCAAAAGCGTACCTATCACCACATCGGGACGACCCACCGACTCAGCAGTCGGCATGGCGTAGGAGACTGAGGCTGGGGCGACTGGTGCCCCAACACCTGGGTAGGCGGTGCCGCCGCTGCAGGAAGTACTGAAGGCGCCACAGCTGGAAACAATGCCACGGGGGAAGGCGGCCAAAAGTACCCTGGTAGCATCCCTCCAGGAAAGGGGTAGTGAGGCTGAGGTGGCACCCAAGGCTGAGTAGGAGCGACTACTAGCATCTGCACCGACCCTCGAGAAGAAGCCGCTGGCGCTGAAGATGATGCTTGAACTGGTTCCCATTTAATGATGCTGGTGGGGTTCCGCTTACAAACCAATGCCTTGTGGCCCTCTTGACCACAATGGCGACAAGCTCCAATCCAAGAACACTCTGAAGCACGATGACCTTCTCCACACTTGAAGCATTTCATTCCCTGTCCTGGGACCGGACGCACCATAGGAGCATTTGCTGAAGATTGAAAGGAAGATGATGCCTGGGACTTGGTGAACTTGGACTTGAATGACTTTTGTGGGCCTTTGAACCTCTTGGGAACTGGCTTCAGCGATGACCCACTACCTCCTCCAAAACTCTTCTTCTGACTGCCCTCCGAACTCTCAGAAGCTACAATACCTCTTGTACCTTACAGTCCTTCCCCAAGCTGCATCTCTAGCTCCATGCCCCTAGCTTGCTCCACCAAGGAGCCAAAATCACGGAGTTCCAAGGCCCCCAACACCTGGTGAAACTCCTGCCTGAGCCCTCGGCGAAATCTCTTGGCTTTCTCCACTTCATTGGTAGCCACAAATGGAACAAAGCGGATTATGTTATTGAAACCCACTTCATATTCTGACACTGACATCTTGCCCTGCTTGTAACTGTTCAATGACACTTCCATTCTTTCCACAAATGAGGCAGGGTAAAACCTCCTCCTGAATTGCTCCACAAATTCTTTCCAATTCGCTGGCCCTTGGGCGGCGGTTCTGGCTGACAGGACTCCCTCCCACCAAAGATCCGCTTGCCCTTCAGTTGAAAGGCCACATATTGAACTCGCTGCTTCGATGTCAGTCCCAACACTCCCAAATGCCTCTCTATGTACTGCAGCCAGTTAGCAGCATCAACTGGCCTGCCCAAACCATCGAAGGTGTCCAATCTCAAAACATTCCACTGGTGCAGTCCCATAACACCCATTGCCGGTACTGTCGTAGGTACCATCACGGGTGCGGCAACAGGTGCAGCTGGTGGGGTCTGGTTCCCCTGAATCGCTGAAGCAACTTCTTCCTCTGATCCCACAGAACTGGCCTCCCTGGCTGCAGAGTTCTGAACCTCGAGCGGGGGCACTGCCTGGCCTCGTCCGGCACCTTGCCGGCCAAGACCACGACCACGGCCTCTACCCCTTGCCATCTCTATATCACAAACAAAATACAGATTCACACACTGTATACACAATCAACTATAATAATCGACAAAAATATAAATGCAATGCAAATCCCATTCTGTAACAGCCCAGCTGTTTAGTTAAAAAAAATTATTATTATTTGATTTAATTTAAATTAAAACAATTGCTTTTGTTTTCTTAAGTCTATAAAAAAATTTTAATTGCATAAACTCTGTTTTAAAAGAGGCTTTTGTTGTGAAAATAATTTACCAAAAAAAATATTTTTAAATAAAGGGTATTTTCAAATTCTGTATAAAACCAGTTGAAATTAATTATTTGAAGTTACGGAAATTTAATTGGATTTTCTGGGTTTTATTTCCAGGCTTTGAAATGAGAAAATTAAAAATTTTCATTTTATAAAGCCAAAATAAATTTATTTCCTTTTTACAAAGTCAAAAATAAATTTATTTCATTTTCCTAAGTCATTCCTGTTTTTATAATAATTTTTAGGAATTTATAAAGATTTAAAACTCCCTTTTTAAAGTTAAATTGTGTTTCTACAAAATCTAATTACCAAAATGGTTTGAAAATATTTTTATTAAGTCTAAAGTAGTTATAGATGGTTCCCTGAATTTTTCTGGAATTTTTAAGATTTATTTAGTATTTTTTTTGGGTATTTTAAAGCCTTCTACTATTTCTGGAAAATCAAAATAAAGTTTTAATTCCAAAACTCCCCTCGGCTGACACGTGTCGCCCCCGGGTTCAATCCAC
Source organism: Melocanna baccifera (assembly GCA_036346265.1). Taxonomy (NCBI): domain Eukaryota; kingdom Viridiplantae; phylum Streptophyta; class Magnoliopsida; order Poales; family Poaceae; genus Melocanna; species Melocanna baccifera. The sequence goes on from CM070692.1 coordinate 13,524,427, forward strand.
CGCCGCCGGATCAGATCTCCACCGTCCGTCCTCATTCCCGCCTACCCCTCCTCTTCGGCCGCCACGTGACGTGCATCGGAACCATCCTTCCCCCGCCCGGTCTAATCCTCACCGCTCCTTCCCACTTACCCCTTCACCCGCCTCATCCTCTCTCGGGCTGCCACTTGTCGCTCTCTGCTTAAATCCTCGCCCTGCCGATCTGATCCCGGCCGTCCACTGTCACTTAACCTCTCCCCCGCCTTCCCCTCCCCTCTAACCGACGCATGGCTTAAATTGGAGCCATCCGCTGTTGCCAGATTACATCCTCACCACCCACAGTCACGTACCTCTTCGGCCCTCGCTCGAACGGTGCAGATTGAATCTCATTTGCCGGATGAAATCTTGGCCGCACCTCTTCACTTACCTCTTCGCGCTTCATCTGACGGCCCCGATCACTCCCCTCTGCCACGCGTCGCGCATCCGAACCACCGCCTCCCGCCTTCCTTCTTTTCTCTCCCTCTGACCGACGGGGCCCGCACGTCAGGCCCGTCTTCCCCGCCTTCTTCTTCCTCGGGCCGCCGAGACCGCCGCCATTACCGCCCCGCCGAGCTCCGCTCTTTCCGCCTCCCAGCCGTTACTTTCCACCATTGACGCCAATAAAAGCTCCCCCTATCATGCGCCACTAATTTCCGTTGTTACCCCTCGCAGTAATGCTCCTTCCCCGTCGATTTCGCGCCATTAACCGCCACCCTAAAACCCCGCCGCCATTACCCCTCCTCTGGTACCGCCCTGCCTATAAAAGGCTGCCCCCGAGCTCCCTCTCCACTCACCGCCTATCCTGCGCCCTCCAATTTGGGTGATTGAGCTTCCAAGCCCCCCATGCCCCTTTCTTCTCCGCCGGCCGCATCGGACTCCGGCGAGAAATTGCGGCCAGACCACTCATCCTCGCGCCTCACCGACCCCACCTCCACCGTCACCATGCTGCGGCGATCACTGGCCGCTACTTCCCCAAGCCTCCTCGCCATTGGAGCGTCCCGCCGCCGATCGCCTCCTTCCGACCGCCGCCTCTCGCCGCTATCAGCGCTCTCCAGCCACTTTTAGGCTCCACCGAAGGTACCTTTGTGCTCCCCGTGGCTCCCTCATCCCTCTGGTGCCCTTGGCCGGTGTCGCCGCCCACTGGTCCGCCGGTGACCATCGGGACCCGCGCCCCTCCCCTCCGGCCGACGAGCCACGTCAGCCTTCGCGCGTAGGTGGCAATCGCGTGGCAGCCAGATGGCCGCCAGTCGGGTGCCACGCCCGGCCACGCAGGCGCCCCGCCACCACCACGTGCGCTGGGCCACGTCGGCACAAAGTCGTGACGCAGCTGCTGCACGTCAGCCACGTGGCGCCACGTGGAAGTCACCCCCTACCACGTCGCTATTCCGACCGCTCGCGTGCCACCTCACTCTCACTCCGGTCCGTGGACTTGGTCCACCGTGCACCGGCCCCACTTAACAGCCACTCGCCCGATTAAATTAACCCCAGGGCTGACGTCATGCTGACATCATAAAGCCGTTTTTCCGTTTGAAAATATTTCGGCCGAAAATTAAATATGGTGCTGACGTCATTATCTTATTTTCCTTCAGGAAAATAAATGCTTGCTCACGTCATAAATCTCTTTTCGGTTTAAAATTAATTCCAGGAAATAGTCTTTTTCTTTTAATTGTATTTAAAACTTCCAAAGGCCATAACTTCTTCATTTTAACTCCAAATTGACCCGTTCAAATTTCTAATTTTTTCTAAAATCATGAATTTTCCATTTCTGGCATTCTTCTGAATTTTTGAATTTTATTCAAATTTTGTTTTCAATATTATTTGGTAATCCCAAGATTTAAATTCTAATTTCCAGTTCACATCCAAAATTCAAATTTTAAATCTTGCAAAAATTTAAAAACTCCATAAAAATATTTGTTCTATTTTTTCTCTGAGGCCAAATATTATTCTGGCATTTCTCTCTTTCAAAATAAAATAAGGAGACTTTCTCCAGGCCAAAATCTTCTTTTATTCAAGCACGCTCAGCTAATATTTCTCACCTCATCCAATGCCATAGATCTTTTCCTTTGCAGGTGTTTAGCTATCCCCTTTTATCCTAATATTTATTCTTCCCTCCTTCGCTGTTCATCTGCACGCATTTGACCAGCAAACAGTCTATTTTTCAGCTAAAGCCACCGCGAGCAATGCATACATGCAAGAAAAATCAATTCCCTTTTACCAAATTAATTTGCATGCAGCAATAACACCTTTAGTCATTGCCAAGCATTAATTTCTTTCAGTTTTTATCCATTAAAATTTTAGTTTCTTGCATACAAAGTTGAAACCGACATCTCATTTATTTCGGCCATTACTCCGGCATTCAATTCCGGCCATCCCCTTGCTGCTCTCCACCTATAAATTGAACCCCAACCCCCTCCCCTCATTCCCCACTTGTTTTACATTCTAGAAAACCAGAAACCTAGCCAAGAAGAAGTTTTGGAAGACTATTCCTTTGATTGGCTTGTTCCAACAATTTTCTTCCCAACCGATCTTCCGATGACTCGTTCTCCGTTGTCCGGACTCCGAATCTGGTGATTCAAATTCCTAAATTCATCTAAATTCATATTCTATCTCCCAGTATATATTTTATAATTTTTAGATTTTATTTGAGTTTAGTTTGTTATGGCTTTTTGCGTGTAGACTACGACTATTCCGAAGAGTATAACCTCGACGAACCCCAGCAAACTTCGAAGCAAGGCAAGTTACACCTTTGACCATGTTGATCCTAATATTTTAAATTTATTTATGTTATTTTACTGTATATGCATGCGTACTTTTATTCAAATGTAATTTAAATTCAAGTTAAATTCTAGTTATACCTATATTCTTTGTATGGCCAAATTTGATATTGAACTCCCTTATACCTTGTCACCATAGAGAAAAACTTAGTTAATACATTAGTATTAACTGAATATTTTTGTAGCAAAGCTTAGTCATGCTTGGAATAATCATAGGTTGGGATACCATTTTCACTTAAGCTGATAAACTTTTGAAATCTATTCTTGACTTTGGTGAGTCAAGAAAATATGAGATGTTTCAAAATAAATTATAAAACTTGGTTTTGACCTAGGCTAATGGTTAGGTAGTAGGTGCTGGCATGCATTGTTATTCGGTGATACAATGTTGATTGTCAAGCACAAGGAGGTATGTGGATTGACCCTAAGTCAAGTTAAGGATCGGTCTGTGAGCTACTGTTGCAAAGCCATATCGTACTACCACAAATCTGGTATGGGACAGATCTGGCTAAATAATTTGTGAAGTTCCAAACATAGTTTCGATATAGGCTGAATGTGAGCGTGGCGTAGACCGCGAGAAGTCTCACATGGCACAAGAGAGGGCTCCAACTTGTGGATTCAAGTTGTGGTGAAACCTTAGTGGCGACGTAACTATTTTGGCTATGGAACATTGTAACAGCCTTGTCATGATATCCTCGCCGCACACCAAAGGAAGTGTGCTGATCCGGTGGCAATATGGGATGATCATGTCTTATGGGTAAAGCTGTACAACCTCTGCAGAGTGTATAACCTATCCTGGATAACCGTACCCACGGTTGTGGGCAAGCTGAGTAAAGTTTTTCATGGATTAGACTTGGGTTTTAAAAATGGTTTTTGAAAAAGTTTATGGATGGATGGATGGAATCCATGACCAGATGGGATACCTGTGAATAAGTTAGTATTTGGTCGGAGCCTACACTAACGATATGAATCCATAAGAGATTTCGAAAAGCATATGGATAGATAGAATCCATGTGAAATCATTTGAAAAAGATGGACCAGGTGGGATACCTGTAACTAGGTTAGTGTTTGGTCGGAGCCTACACTAAAGATATTATTTTGTTAAATTGTTATTTCTATCTACTGTATAAAATTCAGCTTTTGCACTTATGTATTGTATTTAAATTCAGTACTGTTTTTCGCACAAATAACCTTATTAAGCCTTCCTTGGTTATCCTTATGCATGCATTCAATCTGTTAAAAACTCCTGGTGTAACTTGCGTAAGTGCTTTATGTGCTTACCTTGGGAGTACTTTATGTGCTCACCTTGCTAAAATCTGTTGCCAGAGGATGACGTCAACAACTTCGGTGAGGATGGTGACGACTAGGCCGCGTCTTATAGTCATTCGCCTATGGGCAGGCAGGATGGGCTATACATCTACGCTTTATTCTTTCGCTGTTTTATTTTTTTGTTGGCCATGAGCCTTTATTTATAAACCTTGGCCATCAGGCCCGTTTAATAAAGTGGGATTGTTTTGCACGATATGTATCCCTGTTGACCCTGTGTGCACTAGCTTTTCCTGGGATAGTGCGATTTACACAGAGAGACTTAGAGTTGTTGCTCTGGGTCCCGACACATTCCCACCTACAGTGTTTAGTGTGTCAAGTTTAATATTTTATTAACCACGGACCTACAGCACGCTCTGATACCAACTGTAACACCCCAGTTGAGCAAAGACCTGGAATGTTACCAAACTAGAAGAGAAACAATGCTAACTAATTACGTTATACAAAATTTTGGCGGAGTTTCTTTTGTTTATCTATCCAAATCAGAGATTTCACAAGTAATAACAATTATAGTAAACAGTCCTCAAGTAATAGTCCAATGCTAAATACTTAAATTAAAGGGTTCTAAGCCAATCATGGATAAAATACTTAGAGAAAGAGCATGAGCATCATGAATATTCTAAACTCTGATTACAAGTAACATCCAAGGGTAAAATCAAATGGTACTTAAATGTTTCTTGCGTCCTATATTTAATTCTTTTCCTTTGTTTCCTTTATGGGTGAAACGAGCTAGTGCAACACGTTTATTCTTTCCCTTTCCCGATGCATGCCGATCTCGTAACGGTACCTAAAAGAACAACAACAAGAAGATTGAGTCCAACGACTCAGCAAATAAAATAGAAAACAGCAAGAACATTCATGAACATCATCTATCAACCATCCAATAAGTCATGATATGCAAGATGATCAACAATCTCTTTATCTCTTTCTTTTTGAATTTTACCGGTAATACAAAGTGTGCGTCCGTCAATGCACACCCATGCCTGTACCACCTGGTACAGGGACCAATTGCCCATACTCCACGAGTATGGGGACCTTTAGCCCGTTATGTCATCGACACGACGGGGACCTCGGCGCTTAGTCATCTCGTGACCAAGACTTCAATAGATCAACATGATGCATATGTGTGAATGACTCAATAAAATAAATCTAGCATTCACATTAATCATGCACCAGAAATATGCATGAACACTGTAAATTGCAAACACCCATAAACGGCACCATTACATCCTTACCACAGCCATGATACGGATATATTCATATTATGGATCAAACATCGCCATTCCACACTATCAATTTTCAAACCATCATTATACTTGCCTTAACCGCGAGAAAACGACGAACGTGCAGAAAGTGCCGCCTTTGGGATCCGTCCTGCACCTGAATAATAATTATAATAGTTGCTAAGATAACAGTAGCGAACCTTCGCCCAAATAAAAACAATCACGAACTAGCAACTTCGTCTAACTTGGTTCCAATTCCCAAATCCTACAGGTCATCCCGCTCCCCTCTGAGGACAGTCAACTTCAAAAATTCATAAATATTAGTACAAGAGTCCGAATTGGGTGATCTTTGACTTTCTGGAAAGATAATTAAATTACCTAACTAAACCTAGTAGGTGAGCCTCCCTGATTCGGCCATCTTCTACCCGCACCATCCAATTTTCTAAAACATCAATGTTCACATCGGTTCTCTGGACAGAGCACTAAAAATGCCATAACTTCCAGCCCGAGTGTCCAAATCATAATTTCTTGACCTTCCTGGAAAGCTACGACAAATATCTACAACTTTCATAATATGGAGATCCTCTGTTTCTCCCGTTTTCTAATCGCCCAATCCAATCTACCAAAATCTGACAGAAAACTCCCGATCTGCAGAACAATCTTTACAAGAAAAATCATAACTTCTCCTACAAAGGTCCGATCGACACTTTATCGCACTTCATGGAAATATAATGACATCCTCTACAACTCTCTAGGAGAGGTCCAGACCTGAATCCCCACGAAACTACCCTAACACAGCTGTCCAACGAAATCTGTCCTAGCAGTTCAGAGTACCGACAATGCTACCACAACTAAAATATACATCTAATTGGGGAAAACAGGGGTTACCCTTGACGAATTGCTGAAGAACACGACGAACACCCCATGAACTCCTTCTCTTTTCATCCTTCCCTTTTCTTTTTCTTTCCTCTTCCCTTCCTCCGAATCCAATCGCCTCGCTGCGGGGAGAGGAACTGCTGAAGGGCGGCGCAAGGGCAGGGAGGAGAGGGCGCACAAGGCAGGGAGGAGGAGGAGGAGCGGCACACCAGGCAGGGAGGAGGAGGAGGGGCGGCGCACCAGGCAGGGAGGAGAGGGGGAGAAGGGGTGGCGGCCAGGGTTTGCGAGAGGGGCACCTCCCCCCCTCTTTGGCCAGCCACCTCTTGGGCCAAGGCCCAGGTTGCCAAAATTTTCTAAAATTCCCCCTCTGGAAATCTCTATTTTACTCTTTTCTATTTGGTCCTTCCCTCCAATTAATTGATTAATTCTCGAATCACTTTTTGGGGTATTACTATTTTTTCATATGTGTAGTGCATTTAGGTGGCGGTGGCTTGGTATGTGGACTAAATGATATGTGCTGGATTATCACAGTTGCACTATGGCTATGAAAACTCCAACAGCATGGGTGCATCCTTACAAGAATTATCAGGGTAGGATCTATTTTTCTTGGCTACCCACTTCCACTTGCGAAGCATATCTCTGCAGTTCGACATCCCTAACAGTGGTACAGTGACGTCCTCTACCTGTGCTTTCTTCTACCTTGCCTCTACCACTATTTTGGAGATCAGTTTGAGTGGAGTGCTAGATTCGGTTATGGAGTTTGGCCGGACTTTATAGGCTATCCTTGTGCACTGTTCAGGAGTAAATTTTACTGAATGGTAGTGTACTCATGTTCGTGAGAGCAAATGTTGTGGGCATAGTAAAGGTCACATCATTATCAATTCACCGAGAAAAGCTAGTACATATTATCAATTCACTACAGAAAATTGGTGCGTGATGGTAGATCACTAAAAAAGTTCTCACGTGCTATCTATTCATTGAGAAAAGTTGGTATGCATTGTCAAATCACTAAGAAAAGCTGCTTCATCTTGTCAATTCACTAGGAAAACTAGTGTGTGCAGTCAAATCATTGAGAAAAACTGTTGTGTGTTGTGAACACACTGAGACAAGCTAGCGTGTCTTGTTAACTCAATGAGAAAAGCTGGTACATATTGCCAAATCACTAGAAAAAGTTGGTGTGTGTTGTGAACCCACTGAGAAACGCTATTGCGTCCTCTCAAATCACAACTTGCAAACCTTGTTGCTGTAGAATTGCATGAAACACATCGACAAATTCTGGTACAATGGGGTCAAAGTATTAATGAGTATGTAGTTAGGTTCGACATGTAGCATGCAAATGCAGGGTTAGTTATGCAATATTTCGACATGCTCAACCCAAAGTGCTGAAACCAAATATGGTACCAGGTCAAGGGTTGTCTGTTGGCCACTTCCTTCGGGGCAAAGCTGGTCCTTAGGAAAAGTCAGCCTGTTTGGGGAGCATCGTATGTCATGCAAGTCATATTGAGGTGGCCGATTGGGAACAGGGGCACCAGACAACTGACCGAGCCCACCTAGTCATTTGTGTAATTGCTAGCGTCTTATGGAAGGAAACACATTTTGTTAGGCTGATGGAAGGTATAACTACAGTGCTAACTCCAGTTCTGAATAGATGAACTTGCATTGTGTGCTCAGTGGAGAATGAATCCGTAGCCCACTCTCTGAACTCTAGATTCGAGATCTGAATGAAGAGTAATCATGGACTAGCAAGAAAATTAGTAATTGTAATCACCACTACCACATACATACAATGAACCTTCAGGCGACTCTGGTCCAGGGTAGTCCACTGCAATAATGTTCAATGTCACGTAGTTCATGACGTACTAATGGACCGTGTAGTTGTCGTAGGCCCGATCATACTACTCGTCATCCTGCCATGGAGTGGGTGGTTTGTAGGTGTGTACATGCAGTATTGCACCTTGTAGCCTTAGACAGGTGAGTCGACGTCGTTGTAACATCTCACAAATTTTATTTGCATTTTATTAGAATTTATTTGGATTTTTCTGGATTTTATTCCAAAGCCTAGAGCAGGAAAACTTAATTTATCTATTTTCTAAAAGCCAAAAATAGTTGATTTAATTTTTCCTGAGTTCACCTAGATTTGTAGTATTTTGTGAATTTTTCTAGAATTTTTGGGATTTATTTGCTATTTTTTCTAAGTGTTTTTATAGTTTCTTAGCTTTTCTGAAAGTTAGAAATGAACTTAAAAACCCAACTCTCTCTCGAGCCGACACGTGTCTGGCCTGGATTGCCTACATCACCACAAGACCTCATACCATGCGTCCATTTTCACTTATTCCACGCTGATGGCCAGGATGCCTTTCTCTTGCCACATGGCGGTCATCCGCTCGCCTGCCCTCTCTCCTTCTCTCTTCTCTCACCAGCCAGTGGGGCTCACCTGTCATCTCCTTCCTCCTTTTCCTTCTACCACCGCCGTCTGCCATTGATGCCATAAATGGTGGCTGTTACTTCCTGTTAGCCGAAGCTAATGATGCCATTGAAGGCCTCATCACTCCCCCACTCATTCCGATGGTTTTCCTCGCCTTAAAATCTTGTCATCAACTGCAATAGTGCACCACTACCATGCCATTAACTCTGATGAGCTCCCAAGCTACTTGCCTATCCCCTCTACCTATAAAACCATCTCCCTGAGCTCCTCCTACTAGCACCGCTCCTCTCCCACCTCTCATTCCCTTCTCCCGTGCACCCGAGCCCCTTCACACCGTACTCCTCTCTCTCCACCCGTTAGTGGAGCACCGGCGAGAAATTGCCATTGCCTTGGCCCGAATAGCACATCGCCGATGCCGTCTATATCTTCACTGAGCCTGTGCGATAGTCTGCCACCTTTTCGTCGAGCTTTCCCATCACCAGAGCGATGCCAACGATGACAACCGAGCCGCCCCACTGCCTCTACCCATTGCCAATTGCCTTTTGATCCTCCTCGGTAAAACCTTTCGGTGTCTTTGCATTCCCCATGTCATCCCCTATCTCATGCGCACCTCGCCGATAGCCGCCGGCCGCTAGAGCACTGGTGACCATCAGGCTTGGCACATCGCCTCTGGCCCGCACGGCCATGTCAGCGGCTGGATCTATGTGGGGAGCAAATAGTATCCATGTGTGCACTATCTCAGAGCCCAAAAGCCACGCGGATGCCACCCCACACCCCTTTGCCACCTCGGCCGAACAAAGTCCATGGACCTGGTCCACCACTTAGGCCCACATGTCAGGCACAGCGCCAAAATTATTTAAAATCCAGCTAATGTCATAAAGCTATCTTCTCATAGAAAATTAGTTCAGCTGGAAAATAAAATCTCTTGTTAACATCATAATCTCCTTTTTCTTTAGAAAAATAATTCCAAAAAATCTAATTTATCCTTTCTCTCTCTTTTCTTTGATTTCAAACTTCCAAAAGCCCACAATTCTTCATCCTAACTTCGATTGAGCACATTCAAAATTTTAAATTCTTCTAATATCCTAAACTATCCATTTATGATGTATTTTTGAATTTTATTTGCATTTATTTGCTTTGGTTTTTGTGCGTGTAGACTACGACGATTCTGGATAGTACTGTTTTGACAATTTGCAGCACCAAAACTTCGAACAAGGTAAGTTACACCTTTGATCATATTGATCTCAATAGTTTAAGTTATTTAATTTGTTTTTAAATTATATGCATGCGTACTTTCGTTCAAACTTAGTTTAAATTTGATTTAAATTCTAGTCATACCAATTTCTTTGAATACGACCAAATTTGACATTGAACACACTTATGCCTTGTCACCTTAAATAAAAACCTAGTTAGTACAATAGCATTAACTAGAAAATTTGTAGTCTTGCTTAGCCATGTTTAGAATAGTTCTAGGGGGAATATTTGTTTCACATAAAATGACAAATTTTAAAATTTATTCTTGACTCTAGTGAGTCAAGAAAGTCTATGAAATTTTTGATAAAACAAAACACAAAGCCTGGTTTAGATTTAGGTATTGGTATGGTGGTGGGTGCTTGCTAGTTTTCATTGTTGTTCGGTGATACAATAACGATACCAGGCACAAGGGGTATGCGGGTAACGCCTAGGTCAAATTAAGGACTGGTCTGTGAACTACTATTAAAAAGTCACACTGTACTAACATAAGTTTGGTGTGGAGGCAAACCTGGCTAAGTAATTTATTAAGTTCCCACTTTGGTTTCGCTATAGGCTGAATGTGAACGTGGCGTAGGCCATGAGAAGTCTTACATGGCACAAGAGGGGCCTCCAACTTGTGGATTCATATTGTAGTGAAACCTTAGTGGCAGCATGATCAAGTTGGCAGCTAAACAATATAAAAGCCTTGTCGTGAACTCTCTACCGCACACCTAAGACAGTATGCTGATCGTGTGGCAAAATGAGAGGACATGTCTTATGGAAAAAGTTGTACATATCTACAGAATAACAAACTATCTTGGATAGATTTGTCCATGGTTATGGACATGCTGAGTATGTTTTTTCACAGATTAGACTTTGATTTTATAAAATGTGATCTATGGAAAATGTGAAATCTTTTAAAGACGGCTTAGGTGGGATACTCGTGGTTAGGTTAGTGCTAAGTTGGTGCCTACACTAATTATATTATTTTAATTAAAATATTGTTTCTACATAATGTATTAAATTTAGTTTTTGTACTTACTTTACATTATTTACTTTAATTTTTCTTTTTGCACAAACAACCTTGTTGCGCCTTTCTCTGACAATATCCATGCATGCATCATATCTGTTAATTCTCCTGGTGTAACTTGTGGAGTATTTTATATGCTCACGTTGGTTAAATCTATTGCCAGAGAATAACTTCATCGACTACGATGAGGATTGTGACGAGTAGGCTACATCTTACAGTCATTCGCCAATGAGCAGGCAGGATGGACTACTGCTTTATTTATCTTCCCTGTTTTACCTTTAATTTTGGCTTATGTGCCATGACAATGTAATCTTGGCTATAAGGCCCATATATTTTTATCTTATAATAAAGTTTGTCATTATGCGTGTATGTATCCCTGTTAATCCTATGTACACTAGCTGTTCCTGGACTAGTGTGATTTACATATAGGGTTCCGAAGTTGTTGTTCTGAGATCTGACAGTCGCTAGCTGAGGTATCACATGTCTCAGGCTATCTACGTGATGGGGATAGATGTGTTGTGCTCATTCGTCCCCTCGGCGTGGGAGTCCCAACATAGGGCTACCTCCACGATAAAGACGGAAGTAGAATAGTGTCAGCACGAATAGCCTATACAAAGACAATATGTATGAATAATAACAAAACTAAGGTATCATGCTAATTGCAAAAAAATATGAAATTGGTAAACCTAAGCAGAGCATTGTGTAGACTAGGAATGACCGAGGCTAGGTCGGTACATCGAGGAGGTAGGGTAGCATGTCGAGGATCTAGGACGTGCGGACCAAACTGCGGATTGACGATGGTGCGGCTCGTCGCCCCGGATGAACATGTCGCTAGGATTGCTGCAGCTGATGGCCCTAGTGTGTATTTGGCGTTCTCGTACATGTTGCGGATGGATCCCAACCATGGCGCAATGAGGCACCATCCTTGAACACGATACGGCGAAGCTAGTCATACTGCAACGTGAATGAAATAGGTTAGTCGTGTATGCATGAATAGTACAGTACAAATACGAACTTGAAATATTTTACTGTCACGTCATGTTGTACCACATAGTGTTGGTTCGAACCTAGTGCCAACTTGTTGGCATGCGTAGCCTCCAGCAGGGGCTACATAGGGGGCCCATTAGTCTACAACGGGTGTGCGACATGTACCACCACAAGTACATAGGGTATGCATCTAGGTCATACGGCCGTTGCTCCTACTCAACCTGCGTCCTTGTTGACTACTCCCAAGCCATGGTCCATGGCAGCTGTGTCACTCTCCAATCATTGCTCTTATGTCCCTTCTTCGTTTGCCTATGAAAAAATTGTGGCACGCAACTATGAAGGCATCTAGGGTCCTAAAAATTAGTTTTGACAATTAATGATAATATTATATTTGCGACTAACATGTGTGCCAAGATGTGATAAAAGGTTTAGTCCCAAAGCACAGATAATAACGGAACAATGGTATGCAAAGACTTGCAAAGATCAACTTGGCTCCAAGACAAAGGTCACAGTTTAGCTTTTGGTTCCTTTTAAATTTTGTCAGCCTAGAAGAATGAAACAAAGACTAGATTGGTAGGTTAGACACTGTACTATGAAGGGGAATCATTGCCAACAGCTTTAGAAGTGTTCTTATGCCATCTTGACAAACAAATAGTCATACGTGCATCTAAAACTATTTTTAGAAACTACTGTTAGGAAAATGGTAGTACCGGCCTATACCTGTGGTACTTCTGGCCAGCAATAGTATCACCATTATGGATCGGTACTACAGGTTGATGGTAGTTCCAGATTTTTATGCGACACATTTTTTTCCAAAGAGCATATTTTTTGGAGCATTTTGGAGTCTTGGGCAAATGATAGTACCGATCGACCCATGCGGTACTACCACCAAGTGGTAATACCAATTTTGGTTGGTGGTAGTACCGCACCCTAGGTTTAATGGCTAATTTATTCACATTAAATGCACCTATATAGTTATTGAATAGTAGATGCGATAGTACCGGCCATACACGGCGGTACTACCGCCCCTATTGAATTTTCTAGGAATTGTTCCTAAACAGTCGAATGTGAGTGTGAGAGATATAAATAACTCCCCACCAGCTCTTCGATAGCAACAAGAGATCTCATTGAATACATTTGAGCTAGTTGTACACTCTCCACACCTGATTTACTCATATTGCATACATTTGAGGTAGTTGAGAGCATTAAAGTGCATTGAATCATTTGGCACTCGATCTTCCTCAAGCAAGCACTTTGGTTTATTACTCTTAGTGTTTACCAGCACCTAGCTGGCTTGGCGAAGGTTTGCGTGGTGATCTCTTCAAGAAGATTGTGAAGAGACCCGACACCGTTTGTGAGTGGCTCAATATTTGCCATTTTCCAAAGTAGAGGAAGAACAACCTTAGTGAATTTGAGGCTTAATTCCTGGAGCCAGACCAATCCGTTTGGACTTCCTCAATATGGACTAGTGAAGACCGACAAGTCTTCGATACCACGGCAAAAACATCGTGTGTCTCCATATCGGTTATTTCTTTGTCTCTACTCTTCCGCATTTATATTCTTAACCGTTTAAGTAAATTGAATTGATAACTTGTGAAGCTAAGAATCATATTTGGTAGAGATATATTTAGTGGTGCCACAGAAATTTAGAGAATTTGCAAATTGACTTGTGCTAGGTTCTCGTATTGCTCATTGTGATTAAAATTGTTGTACTTAAGGAACGAATTTTTAGAACCTCTTATTCACCCCATCTAGTTAATTATTCTTGATCCTACAAACTATTATTTGAATATGGAAATAAAGAATAAATGAATTGTACATGACTTAAAAGGTAAAACAACAGACTGTACGAAAAGAGCTAACAAACAATTTTACTTACAGCTGAAACAGGTCTAAGTAGTAGTAGACCCAGGTGCTAGTGGCACCTGTTAGTGAAGTCCAAATTGTCTCATGACTCATTGGGGCCGTAGGACTCTACCATATGGGGGAAGATGAGATGGCAAATTGTAAGCCAGTAGTCCCTATCCTACTCACATTGCTCCGATATGCCAAAAGGCGTTGTCTCGGATATGAACTTTGTGGTCCACATTATCCACACGAAGCTATCCTTATCCAAGGACTCAAACGAATTGTGGAACTCTAGGTATGCTCACTGTGGCCTCTCCCAAGACCATCCTAGCTCGCTAGCAATCCAACATGTACCCATGGTGGGTCTGGACACCAGGTCGTCGCCATTGCTATGACCATAGAATCATGCCTCCAACTGGTACAAGTGCATCTACACCCAAAAGTATGGCCGATCAACAGGGAAGTGCTTCCACGACCACAATTGCTACAACGTGTATTAGACGACAAAGTTTGGCTCACCAGTAGCATGCTGCGAGCCATCGCACAAACCCCTGTAGATCATGCACAGTACAGCTAAGCTCCAACTATACAGCATGACCTCACTAGGCTTGGCATCGACCAAGGACTCAACAAGGTAGATGTAGATAGCGTACACCCAATCACCCTGAGTCATAGGAAACAAGATCCACCCGAACATGAAGAGCAAATAAGCAACTATGTAGGACCTCACAACCTTTGGAGGCACGTATGGTGGGCATTGTCTGTATTATCAGAGCCACGAATGTGGCGCTCCTTGGATCCTGTTTGGAATGGGATGCCCACATTTATGCAGCAGATGTGCCTTCTAATTAGTTGATCTGGGGAGTCAAAGCACGATGTGACCCTGTAGTGGTAGGCCAGTAAGGTAAGCAACATCCTACAGGATGATGGTCATCTGCCCCTACTGAAAGTGAAAGTGTGGGTCTTCGGCCTCCACCGGTCAACGAGTCATGACAAAAGCGACGTGTCCAATGCAAACAAGTGCCCAATGTGCATCATCCTCTCTATGGGTAGCAATCCAGCTTGCCGCAGAACTAGAGCATAGCGATCATTTAGAGGCCAGTCCTCCTGAGGACCCTAAAGAACAAAGAGGGCGGTCCATCACCGGTTGACCATGCCTGACAGCGATGCTGGCCATCCTAAGATGGGTCCAGCAATGTACCATGCTCGTGACCGTCACTAGTAGTAATTTCCTGTAATACAAAAACAATGTGCCAATGTCTACATATATACACTTAGATGCCAAATACAACTTAGCATAGCACAAAATAATCATGCACATATACATAGTTGAGCTACCAATTATGCCGACGACCATGTGCTTATATGTATGTATATAGGTACGCACATATGTACATATATTTATACATACTACAACTAACAATGCATGATTCTGTAACCTTAACATCATTTTCTACAATTTTTTGAATCTCGCAGGAGCAATATGTGTGTGTGCATACTTACATACATATTTCCTAAATTGCGAATGGACCGGGAACACTAAAAAAATAGTGTGTATTTCTTTAACTATTTACAAAAAAAATCATTATCATCACTAATACGTCCTAAACATGGCTAATTACAAAACACATCCATCAACTAAACATGGTTACCATGCACATTCCACACTACCAAACCACCATTACGCTAATAAAATCCTAATTAAATATTAAGCGCATTGCTCACAAGCGAATGAAACATACCTTTTCTTGAACGTCTTCACCAGCTCTACACTCATTCCAACTATGAAATCTCCTAAATCATAGCAAACCACCTCAAAAAACTATTAAAAACTAGCATTCTACTCTGTCTTTCTTCTCCCCCGTTGCTCCCTCACTCGGCAGGAAAAAAACCGAGGTGCATAGCTTCAGATGAGAGGACATAGAGCAATGTGACCAATTTTATGCAAGTAGAAAGACGTTCACGATCGATATGCCCATGCAGGTGCACGTAGGCTTGGAGGGCCATGAAATCCCTTGCTGAATACAGCGGGAATCATGCGTCGCATCGGCGCATCATCACAGCCGCCCACCCAGGGATTCTCCTTGCCGAGCCAGCCCTGCCGTGCCACGGGAGCTCAGCGGGGCAGCGGGCCCATCGACTCCTATGCGTGCCTCGCCAATTGTGCTGCCTAGTCCTGCCAAGCTCTGGTGGCACAACAGGAGATAGGTGTTGCCTTCTGCGCCTATTGAGCTCGTGGACGGGGCTATTTTTGCAAAAACAAGTGTCCAAGGCCTAACTTTGAAAAAATGTGCTATAGTGCCATTCGTGTTAATAGTTCGGTTTTCATGTGCGTTAATTTACAGATTGGACACACGATGGAGTAAAGTTTCATTTAATGGATGTTCATCGAGTGGTAAGATCAAAGGGTGCATATAATTTATAGACTCAATTCAAGGGACATTATTTTCTTGCTGATGTGGCATAACCAGGAGGCTTCAATTATAGCCAATAATATAGGAAAGATATGCAAATGACAATCATGCGGCGGTTATGGCCAGTAGTTCTTGCAAGCTCAGTCGTCTGCTCTCTTATTTCTTCCTACCAACTTTGTACTCACCTTTATCTATTTATCTTTAATTAGTAGTAGGGGTGAAAAGTGGATACGAATTATCCATATTATGCAGTTACTATATTTGATAGGATGCAAATATGGTATGGATTTTCTCATCGATTAACAATTTCTATCCTATTTGTATTCGTATTTGAATTCGAAGTCACATTAAAAAATATAGATGCGAATATGGAATTGACTTTTACCATCTGAAATGTTATTTTATCTTAACTACCCATATTCGTATTAATTTTTGACAAAGCAATATGCATATTTTATTATAATACGACTAATTAGTAGGACAAATTTTTTTAATTGAACATGAATTCGTATTTCTTTAATTGAAGTAAATGAATTAGAATGATTAAGTATAATTGTATGAAGATAAAATGACAGTAATGTCTTCATACTACATAAGTTATGAGGATATCCGAATCTGACGAAATTGAGTAGATATTTGATTCATATTCATATTTGAGTATTTGGATTCATATTCATATTCATTTACAAATATGAATACGAATGTGGTTTAGGCACTATCTGATTTGTTTTCACCCCTAATTTGTAGGATCACCTTATCAGACCTTTCTCATACAAGGTGTTGATGAACTAGAAGTACACTTTGTTCATAGCTTTGCATAATACTATAGCAACCACACCGGAGTTTTTGGCACTTTTGGAATGTTTTGAATCCGTATTTACCAGAATGGTAGTACTCATGCGAAAACTATAGAAATGTTGCTTTTGCTACTCGGTGGTCATGTGTCATCCACATTAACCCATTAGTGGCATAATTAGAGCTAATCTAATCATATTTAGGGTTTTTCTTTAGGTGCACTGCTTGTTCGATTTTTTACATATAGAAAATGAGCTTCAAAAATTACAAAATTTTATGTACAACCTGCTGACACAACATACTTTATTGTATAATGTTTTTGTAATTTTCTCTGCTCTAAATGTCATTGAAGAATTCATTTAAGTAGATTGCTCAAAGGAATTTTTTTAATATAACAAGTTAGCATAAAAAATTACAAAATTTTATATGAAGGATCCTTGCACAATTAATTTATCTATGTAATTTTTCAAGATTTTTATGCACTCTGAATTTATTATGTTAATTTAATTATAATTAGCGACATACGATGCTCATTTAATTCTTCTTTTAATTCATAGGCCGCACGGCCACCGTGCGGTGGCCATGTTTTGGAGTGCCTTACCTCCCTCATCTGCAAAAATGTCGCCCCCTTACTGCTATCCTCCTTGCCCCTTCCCTCTTTCGCACATATGTCACCTCGTCCAAGCTGTCCCCCTGTGCCCTCCCTCGTTCGCACATATGTCACATGGATCAGAAGATAGAGAAAGCCCGAATACATGACATCTGGGTGGTCAATGGCTTCCAAAGGAAGTATGAGATCAGACATCGACAGAAATATGTCAGTAGTCATGCCAAGGGTGAAATGAAACAGGCATGCACCTTGAGTGATGTGGCCACATGCACCTGCAACAAGCCAAAGCTCTTGCACAAGCCATGCTCATATGTGTACAAGGCATATGAGCAAATGAGGCAGATGTCCGAACCGACATCTCTGCGTACTACGACATAGAACACATTTTCAGTACATGTAGTGCAGAGTTTCACTCCTATGACTTGGACATAAGCTACATGAATCTTTGATTGGACATGCTACCATGGGCCTCCAACAAGGATTTAAAGATAACTACGAAGGGACGTCGGCACACGTGACGCTTTCAAAATGATATAGACGGTAGCCAACGTACCAGCATTAGCCACACAGTAAAGTGCAGGATATGCAAGACCTTTGGGCACTCAATGACGAGCTCGTCTGATCGCCATTCGGTATTGTGTTTCATGTATCTTTTAGTTTATCAAATTAATTAATATTTCTACCAATTCAAGATGTATTTTATGTGATTGTAATTGCCAATTAATCAATTGATTACTTAAATGATTAACTCCATGATCTATTATCGCATGTGATTATTTATCAAATCATTGCCATTTAATGGTAAATTTTAGCTTGATTGTTTTTAATTACAAATGACCCATGGCTCATTGTGCTTTAATAGATGCATAAGGTTATATTTTAATGGGATTTTTTGTTTATTATGGCTGCTCTCTTCATTACAGTCCGCTTGTTATTTTATGTACATATAAAATCCTATAAAAATTAAATAATTAAGTACACTGTGTATGGAGCCTTCAGAAAAAAACGTAATGTTTGCACCTTATTTTTCTACATTAAAAAAATCGTACGTGCAGTTCAGTTGTATGTATTCTTGAGCAAAATTCATAATGGATAAATTCCTAAAAAATAGTCAATTAGGTTAACTATGTCGGGAGACTGCACATAAAATTTCATAATTTTAGGAGCTCGTTTGCTACATGTAATAACTCCTACAAACAGCATAATTGTATGAATTTTTGAGCAACATTCAGAGTGTATAAAATTATGAAAAAAATATACAATCAAGTACGTTGTGTCAGAAGGCTGCACATAAAATTTTGTAATTTTTAGCTCATTTTTTGTATTTAAAAAAATTAAACAAGCAGTATGCATAAATGAGCAATTAAGGTAGCTAATTAAGTATGCTAATTAGCCATCTTAATTAGCTGTTGTCTGGTGGCTAGGCAGCAGAGGGAGGGCCTCACAACCTTCGCGCGGCCGCGTATCATCCTTCTAGGGCTGCCACCCAGTGGCCGTACAGTAAAAGTGATATTTTTGTATTTGTCGAGCAACTACGGATATTGTTGTAAATACAGGATCAAAAGAGGCCAAAAGTGAGAAAAGCTCCTCCACACCGTACATTTATGTTATGGGCTTGTAGCTCTGACGCCGAGGGTATGTTCCGGAAATATTGTTGTACGACAGGTTGAGGCGGCCAATCGAGTCCAATGACACCAAAGGTTTGGGAAGATCGGCAGACAATTCGTTTCATGAGAGATCAAATGGTTCCTTCGGGAGCATACTTCCTATTTGGTTCTTGAGCGCCACAAGAGCTCCAGCAGGAATATCTCCTGCCAGCTCGTTATCTGAAAGGTCAATGAGGATCGTTTGAGTGCATTCGTTCCTCCCCTTTGGTAGTGTTTAGGGGTGTTTAGAATAGTCCTGGTTTATGAATTTTTTTACTATAGTTGAATTATCTTATTTGATATAATTAAATTTTAAAAAAATAAAAAAATAAAAAATAGGTTAGTCTATCACAGATAATACAAAAGAATACTGGAAAAAAAGGCAAAAAAAAGCTCAAAAATATTTAAAAAACAAAATTAACGAATAGTAAAAAACAGAAGCCAGAAACTAAATTAAACAGTACATTAAGCTTCTATAATAGTAAACATCACCAGTAATGAGGTCTTCAAGAGACCCTAGGATTCTAAAACGTCGTACATAAAATGCAAAATGATATTATATTTATAAAAGGACGCAGGGAATATCACAATAGGATGTTTTGCACATTTACACGTAAATTTTCGAGAATGTGATTTCAAACAGGGAAAATTCTTCATATCCAACTGCAAAGAGTGGTGTAGTTCGAAACACGACTTCAAAGATTGCTTTTCATGATATACCACTCCGGAATGAACATAGATCCATGAAATACCATTTTTCCCTCATTTCTTGCATTTTCAGACTTTTTCACCTTTGTTTTTTTGTGGATCCAAATATGTTTGTAGTGGCATATCTTTGAAGTCAATCTTCGTAGTAACATTCCGAACTATGCTATTCTTTGTAGTATATCCTTTCATACAAGGATGAAAAAAAGAAAGGGCACATAACTACCACAAACATCACTATTTCTTACGAACCATAACCGGGCGACAAACCTTCGCTACAAATGGCAGGACTGCTGATACCACCAGCAGCTGCCAGAAAACCAGCAGTCTAATCAATGACATATTTGCTCTTAGAACATAGACCAAAGAAATATAGAAATAATTAAACTATCTTTAATTATTATCTCTAAACATTATATTTATAAAATAGAACTAAATATTTATTAGTATACAAGAAACATCATGTTAATTTTGTATTAAAACATAAAATACACCGATATTTATAGACAAGATCATTAAAAGATATCCCATGAACTGGTTAGCTTACTGACAAACCGTCGTGCACAGTATGGGACACAAGCAACAGTGTTGACAAGAAACACCGAAACGAAGACGTCTGAGATGCAGTATACGAAAATCGAGTGAGGTCATACATCTGAAGAACAGAAAAATCAGCAAAGAAACATTTTTTTTACGCTGTTGCGCACCACAACGATTATTTAGCATTCCACCTTTGCTTCTTTATCCCCATTGATGGGGATGATTCAGACAACCCCCATCTCTTTGCTTTACGTTCCTTACAGTGTTTTAACACATTGCTAAATACAGCAGGTCCCTGGTGTCAAATGTGCTCACACACAAACCCCATGGAACCCATCGCGATTATCATGTTATTTGGCCTTGCCAACTTCAGTTTTTCTATGGACAAAGGTATGATTATTCAGAGCAACTAGAGCTTTCCGACTCGGTGGCCAGTGCCCAGTAACCTAGGAAGCACAGCAAAATCCAACGTCCGCGCTTGCTGGCTTCGGTTCCAAAGAGAGCTGCCATCTCTAAATCCTCCACCATCCACTGCAGATTGATATTCACACCTGGATGACCAACAGATAAGAAAGCCAGACCACCATGATTCAACAGATTAATGATGGAAGCCCTAGGTCCTGTACATCCCCGGCATGCTGTAAGGTACAGCTGGAACTGGGCCATGAGAAGTAGCGACTGCCTGTGCAGTGGTTCTGTCACATGGTACATCAGCCCTAACACCCTGATGCAGATAGAAGTTCCCTGATCTGGGGTCTACAAACGGAGTGGTTCCAGGCATATATTGAGTTGGGCCTGTTGCATCAAGCAGTGACCCCCTAAATACTTGGTTCTGAAAATTTAGTACATGATTTGGAAAATGCAGGATATTTGGTTGCCATGGGAGTGCGGATGGTAAGCTTCTTGGACCATTCATATCCTGTGAATTTTGACTGTCAGAGGACATTACATGTCTAACGATAGTTGAAGGCTTGCCTGCAAAAGAGAAAAGAAAGGCATTAGTGCCACCAAATCATCATTCAATTCAATAGATTTTAACTCATTAATATTGGCTTGATGAAACCAAAAAAATCAACTTGACAAATATAGATAACATCATGTTTTTGAGGAATGTAACACTGTAATACCAGCTATATTTGCACGTACTCCCTGAATTTGTGCATTCCGAGATCCATCTACTGCATGCTTTGTACTAGATGATGCCAAATGCTTGTCATCCTTTGAAGGAATTGTAGCAGATTGCACTACTGTTGACCTATGCTTGTGTCAAGAGGACAAAAACCACTATAAGAGAGATTACTTAGCATTGTTACCATAATCTTCCGCTTGTGGCCAAACTAAACCAGTTGTCACAGGTCATCAATTGCCAGAAATTGAAGCAAGATTCAGTTGATGGGAAGGTGATACAAGAAATTAAAACTTCAGTTTTGCTTTCAGCATAACTAAGGGTCTCACAAGGGCCATCTGAACTAAAAGAGTCTTTTTCTGCATGTTAATTTTCTTCAAAAACTTACAAAGGATCTTTCTACACATACTTGAAAAACTTCAATAATTTTTAGACAGACCCTGTATTACAAGTACTACTAATGGAAGAAAATTTGGATACACCATTGCATGTTTCCCCATACTTTTTATTCATCAAGGTTCCCAGGCAAGATTCCTGCTGGGTGTGATTTGGTCGAGGCCTTGAGGGATTCTATGGATAGATAGACCTACCTTGTATTTCCCCAGAAAAATAAAAACAAAGAGCTGCAATGTTCCTACTTTCTACTGATCATAAGGGCCAGCAAGCTGAGAAACTAATGAAAAGAGCACAAACTCTGTCCTTGTTAGGAATGGATGCTTCAATAAGGCTAGAGCTTGCCAATGTACAACCCCCAAAAATTAAGTTTTAGAATGGATGCATTCATTGTACAACCCCCAAAAATTAAGTTTAGAATGGATGCATTCATTCTTTATGGTACATCATTGGTTAAGGACCATGCAGGTATCAATATATATCATTTTTGAAACATCTGTTATATAAACGATTAAACTAGGGGTTTAGATCAAGCTCCTAGTAAAAAGATATGAACTTGAGTACTTGACACAAGACAGAAGTTACCTTGGCAAAGAAGAATGTTTCCTCTGTAATGAAACAACCGCTCCCTTTTCATTGTCATTTTCCTCAAGTTGAGTAAAGTGTTTTCTAAATTGGTCAACAGCACTGCAAGAACAGAAAAATGATAACAGCTGTATCAGAGATTGACAATGACTAAGAAGATAAACAAGCGTATAATATATCAAACCTTAAATGAACAAATTTTGGCCTTTCTGTTCCACTAATGTTCTCCTTCGGTAGTTGAGGATGATACTCCAAAATTTCTCGAAAAATCAGTTCCTTGATGTCCTCCTTCATTACTCTACGGCGCTCAAATTCAAATTCCACTTTCGGAATTGGTTGACAAGAAGGTTCTCGCTCTACCTTTGCTAATCCATTGAAGTATGGATCTGCCAATGCCTATAATTTGCACACATGTCAAGATAATAATTTTGTAGTAAAGTATAGAACATAGGATCAAGAAAACATTCATGTGTATGACATGCCTCTTCAGCAGATGGGCGATCCTTTGGATCAAAAGCTAGAAGCCTCCTAAGCAATTGTAACGCTAATGGATCAGCCTTCAGAAATTTCTGTGAGAATGATGCAGGCTGTTTCTTCCGCATGCATGTCAGGTATTTTCTTGCCTTGTCATTCCGCACCTTAGAAGAGATATGAGTGGCAAAATTTAGAAGTAAATATTAACTGAAACTTCCCACTCGATACAAATTTACAAAGATTGGCTATCGCACCTGAGAAATAGCATCTAAGGAGGGTGTCCCCAAAAGATCAGTTATCAAATCCAACTGGTGAACAACATTTTTCCCAGGAAATAGAGGCTTTCCAATCAACACCTCAGCAAAAATGCACCCTATACTCCATATATCAATTGCTGGTGTATACTGCAACCCAACAAATTGTAGATTTCAGTAACACAAACGAACAGCATGCCAACTCAGATAAGAACCAGTGGATGATTTTGTTGCAGAAGAGATAGAACGCGAAATCAATATCACGACTGCATGGTCATACTGAATATGATGGCCTCTAATTGGGACAGCTCAAGTGTTTCTTTAGTCCACCTAATGCTATGCACCACTCAAATGAGTGATGAATATATTTTCAAAAGTTGCGACTAGCGCCATGAGCAAATGTTACAGACATCATGCTATTGAATTGTCTACCTTTTTGTTTACTATAAATCAAGAGGGCGCATAAATCGGTATATTGTACACAAAATAATTGGCGAGGCAAACCATACAAATTATGTGTACGGGCTGGTGCTTCCTCAAGAACATAGCCACTAGTCATCCACCATCAATGACAAGGATTTACAGTTGATCTGGTAATTTGATGACTACCATAAATCTCACTATGGATCATAATTAAGAAAATCACTATTTTATTTAATTTAAATCTTAAATTCAAACAAAAATGTATGTTTCCTGTCGATAATAAGCTGGCAACCATGAAAAAGGTGGCAATCCGTCTAGATTGAGGAACCATCTTTCGATTCAAAATTGAGCCAGCAAACCAGCCAATCTGATTTTTTTCTGGAACTGACTAGATGTCATTCCTCTGTTTGCAAAGATCGTTCCAGAGCATATAGAAAGCTAAACCCCAAAATATGTGGAGTGCTGGAGTTGTTTCTGTACTGAACAGTTCCAACGAAGTCAAGTTTCACCAGGACACTTGAAATAAACTTATCCAATATGTTGCCATGTTGGTACACTAACCATTGAAGTGAAGATTGCATTGCAAGGTGGTGTTTGGTTCGAAATTATCCTCACAATCGTAATAGGTTTCAAAATACAAAAGTAATGTAATGCATCCAATTTTGGTCTTATTGGAGTGTAATCTCATTACAACTATTGTTATTACAGAGTAATGTAGACAAACAATGGATAAAGTATTTAGCTTTACATGTAATCACCATATGGAGAAAAAGCATCCAACCAAACACCACCTAAATTTGCTCCAAACCATTTCGCTGAAAAGCTAGTACCATCGCAAACAAACAAGAACACCTCCCCCTCCCTCCCACATTCGCTGCCTATTAGATTTTGCATCATCAATTTGAATGCATGTTAAATGTTCTAACTTCTGATAAATCATAACAAACCCTTACCTTGGAATAGAATGATCCACATAATTCAGGCGCTCTATACCATCTTGTTGCCACATAATCCTGCAAAGGATGTTTATATTTGAAAATTCATTTGACAGTAACCAATGCGTAAAGAATAGAAAACAAGGGAGAATAGTGGAAAGGTCCCTGTGTTGCATTATCTCAGCCCAAGATGATCAGCACCCGAGCCCTAAACTGTAAGTTAGAATCACAACCATCATCCCCCCTAAAACCCAAGAAAGGGGAAATGGCCTCATTGACCATTGTCATCTCAAACATTGGACCCACCCAAAAGTGACACCACGTGCAATTTTTTAAATTTTATGTGGTAACTTATTGATCATTCAACTTTCACTTTTCCTTTCTTTCAATCATTGTATCAAATGACACAACCTGAAGTTCAATATGACAGCAGGGAAACATTGCATGATACCTAAAACTCCAATGCTGGATAGTTAATAACACTGCTACGCATGGGTGTCACAAGGATAAGTTGTAGTGCGTAAACCATCTGCTATTTGCCAGCCATATCATATAATTTGATGTCACAGGGCAATTCAATCAACAACTAATTCTGAAGAATAACTGATGGTATGGGTGATTAAACTATTGAGATAATAAACTTTGGCTGCTGCAAAATCTACCAATAATGTACGGTCAGACTATTAACATAAAATAATAACACAGAAATCCTTACGGTCCAGAAGACTGTAGTAGGTGCATCATTAAATGCAACTCTTGCCAAGCCAAAGTCACATATTTTGAGTTTGCAATTTGCATTAGCAAGTATGTTTTTGGGCTTCAGATCTCGGTGAAAGACATTTGCTGCATCACAAAAAAAAAAAGTATGTAGTCAATTCTGATCATATTTAGCAAATGAGATACTACATATATTATGTCCATATGTTAAGAATTTAATATGCAAATATGAACTTGTGTGCCATTTGCGCAACCAGTACCAAAAAAACAGACATATAATTCAAGAAGACAGTTAGTTATTCACTTCACCAAATAATTACCTTGTAGTTCTCAGTGTAATAGAGAGACAAACATGTTCTATCTTGATTTTGCATAAACATCACTATATTTAGGTATGGATGACCTATAGAAGAGTGAAGCACAAGTGTGTGATTTGCCCAACTTTTAAGCACATGTGGTAAATTGAAATATCAGCAAACTAGTAGTATAATTATGTAAATGTCATGTCCTTTTGGATATGTTATATGTCTACCTAGCAAAATTCACACTACTGGAAGATGCAGAGTGCAGAACCAACAACTTATGGGTTGCCACTTGCTCGATTCAAAGTACCCTAGGGTGGTTTTTTGCTTTACAATCTGATGTTCCTTTCCCCTAGTCTAGGGCTCTAGGTTACACCGATACTTCAGTTTTCCTCCTTGTCCGTATCGCAATGTTTATCGGAGCTGTATTGGATTATTTCATTTATTCAAAAAAAAAAAGTAAATCCCCGTGCACCTCCCATACTTGCCCTGATAACGGTGTAGTTTCCTTCAAATGGAGGAGGAGAATGAGACAGACATTCGCAGACATTTCCCATACTTGCACAGGTTGTGCTTGACTTTTTAATTGTTAATACAGTAATATTATCTATAAACCATGGTTTGTATAAATATTTTATACTTTGTAATATATATGTCACTGTATCCTTATTTTTGGGAAATGTCATATCTTCGTATCACTGGCAACCTAGGCACCTAGCCTTTGGTAGTTTCTTTCCTTTTGAACTAATTTTCATATATTGTCATGCTTTTTTCTACAACAATAAAAAAGAGATTACAGGCAAGAAGCTACTACTAAAATTCACAAGTCATATAACAATGCACAAAAATGTTAAGGATATAGAGTAGAGTTGTATTAGGATACAGAGTTTGTATTCTATTCCACATATGCCTTATCTCTATATAGCATATCTCTTTGTACTCCTATATATATGGTCCCTTGAGCCTCATATCAATACACACAATATCTATAACATGGTATCAGAGCTAAAATTAATCCCTCTCTAACCCTAGCCTCTCCGCAAGTCTTCCGCTGCTGCTGCCCCCGGGAGGATCATCTCTACTCCCGGGGGCGGCCACCTTGTTTTTCGGGCCTCCTCCGGATCGGCCTGTCATCGCTGATCTCTGCTTGCGCCGGATCCGGATCGGCTCCGTCATCGCCGATCTCTGCTACACCGCCACCTGGACGCCGACCGCCGCTTGGCTTGATCTCGCTGGAGCCGCCGGTCTCAGAGTACGACATGCCGCCGACTCCTTCTTTCGCGACGTTGCTCAGTCTCCCGGCCGCCGCCCTTGGAGCCGAGAAACCGCCGTTGGGACGGGCCCCGCGGCCGCCGCTCCTCTTCTCTGGCTCGCGGCCGCCTGCCTCTTCGCGCATCTAGCAGTCCCACCGACATCGGGATGCAGAGGTATGGGCTGCAGCTCCGCACGAAACCGGCGGCGTCCTCCTCATCACACGGCTCCTTCGACCGCCGTCCTCATCACGCGGATTCCGCCGCCGCTCGTCTCCGCTCGGATCGACGCCGCCTGGGGGAGCGCCTCGTCAGATCCGCCCGATCTGAGCAGAGAGAGAGCGCGCGGATCCGGGACCGAGGACTCCATCCGAGGTGCCACTGGCGCCGGGCTGCTCGCCGTCCCTCGCCTGACCAGCTTGCCTGCGGAAGATTTGCCGCCTCCTGTGGTCGCCGGTGCCTGAGTGGTCGCCGCCCATCGCCGCTTCGAGCCCGCCGGATCTCCGCGCCGCCCCGGTCGGCTCGTCGACGTGTTCGGTGCCCGGTCGCCGGCTCTCGCCAGTTTCGGCGTGGAGAAGCTCCCGGGCCTCCTCTGCTCCAGGCGCTCCGAGGCCGGCGCTCCACGGCCCCGCCCTCCTCGTCGCCTCCACTCCAGCAGGCTGTCGTTGCCTCTCTTCCTCTTGTGGTGCTGGAGAGAGTCACAAGGAGAGGAAAAAGACAGGGAGAGAGAGAAGATGGCTTAGCTGCCGCTTTAATGGTGCTAAGAAGAGGGGAGAGAATAAGTGGAGGAACAGGCTTTTATTCTCCTCCTGATCTGTTGCCAGGCTGCCAGCCTTTACACTGAAAGGTGGTGTTGCTAGTCTAACCGCAACTCGCAAGGCTGTGATGTTCATGGCACTGGTTCAGTTTTGCTGCTGAGTATTTTAAGTCTTTTAGGATTTTGAGTTTTCCACTATGTCTATTCAAATCTATAGTCTCTATCTTCAGTTCGTCTAAGTCATGCGAGTCCACAAATTTTTATGTCGTCAGTCGATTACTTTGCTAGCCATAGTCCATCCTTTAGGAATTTGTATGGTCGGTGCCGCCCCTCTCGCGTCTGTATGGCTCTTCTCCGGTTCGTTTTCGTCGGATCTGGCCTTGCCCCGTTCGGATCAAGCCTCATTCGTGCTGGATCCGGACTCCTCTGTGGGCAGCCTCTCGCGTCGCATCCCCGAGCTTTTAAGGCCGCCGCGCTTCTTATGTACTGCGTTTCTATTGCGCTTCTTGTGCACTGCGCCGCCGCTATCTCGGTCTATGATGCCGCTGCTCTTCTTTCTGAGCCGTCGCCCCGAGCTTTTAAAGCCGCCACGCTTCTTCTGCACTGCGTTTCTATTGCGCTTCTTGTGCACTGCGTCGCCGCCGTCTCGGGCTTCGATCTGCTTTATGGGCTATCGCACGACCTCGGATGGAGATCTTATATTTTCGAAACAATCTTCAAGAGCCGCCTGCTACGACGACGTTCACAAGACTTAGATTTTGGATTTTATTATTTTAATGTCAACTCTTTCAAATACAATGCTATTACATACGCCTTGCATTTGAGGGGGGTGTTAAGGATATAGAGTAGAGTTGTATTAGGATACAGAGTTTGTATTCTATTCCACATATGTCTTATCTCTATATAGCATATCTCTTTGTACTCCTATATATATGGTCTCTTGGGCCTCATATCAATACACACAATATTCATAACAAAAAAGTCGTTGGAGACCGTCTCTGCGTCACCCATATCTCTGCCATCAGAACATTCCTCAAGATGCGAGCGTGCTTAACGCCGTTTGCAGACGGTTTGGCTTGGTGGGGGCTACTATTGTTGCTGCTTCTGCTACTACTGCTACTGCACAGCAGCAGCACAGTATTCATTAACAAGTCAAGAAAAAAATAAAAGGGGGCAAGGTAAGGAAAAATCAATGTACCGGATGGCTAAAGAGCTATCTACATGCAAATAAATAGCATGCAACTATGCGAGTGCAAGAAAGGAAAAAGGATCAAATTGCTACATGGTGCAAGTAATATAAGAATAGAAGCAAATGTAACATTGATGTTGATAACTTCAAAAATGTGAAGGGGATACCTGTGTGGATATATTTCAAAGCGCGAAGCATCTGATACAGAAAAAACTGATAATGCTCCCTTGTCAAATCATCATTAGCCTTTATGACCTGATGAAGATCCGACTCCATAAGTTCAAAGACAACATATATATCTTTGAAATCCTTTTTGGATGGGGGTAGCATGATATGCTTTATCTCCACTATGTCAGGGTGCCTAAGAAGCCTGAGAATTTTGATTTCACGGAGTATGCGTGCAGCATCCGATATATGCTCAAAAATGTTGTGGATCTTCTTTATCGCAACCTTCTCTCCGGTTTGCTTATCATTTGCAGAACATACAAGTCCATAACTTCCTTTGCCTATGACCTCCAGAACTTCGTATCGATTAACATCACCATATCCAGTAAAGAAATCCATCTCTGGTGCATTCTGAAATAGCAAATAGTAATCACTAATCGCATAACTGATACTAGTTACATATTAAAAACTAAGGAACCAGAAAAATAATGTACATCAATGATGATACGACCATTTGGTTAGCCTACAATTACAATAATACTGCAAATTAATTGCCTATGGTCAGTGGCAGAGCAGCAAGAACCAGAGCAAAAACTGCCTGAGCTGCAGCCCAGCTCCCTCTGGCTACAAATTAATCATATGTGGTCAGTATGTGAGAACCTGCAAGCAAACAGGGAAGGTGTTCTGGAGAAGACATTTCCACTGTTCCCACCATGTACATCTAAAAGATTATTTGGATTTAATCACAAATGAACTCCAAGCACACCTTCCGACCTGAGCATACCATCGTGAACTTAAGCACTTGCCACCATCATGACCTAAGCCAAGAACTCAACACAACTCTTAAGGTTATAAAATTCGCTCCTTTTGTAGCATTGCAGAAATAAATTATAGTCAAGAGTGAAGAATTTCTTGTCCCAATATTAGAGAAATCCTAATAAGTACCAATTAGTCCAGTACAGCACAGATGTAGATTGCAACAGATAAACATGTATCTACCAATTAGTCCAGTACAGCACAGATGTAGATTGCAACAGATAAACATGTATCTTTTTATTGCAACTCTTCTACTTCATGTACCTTTCAAATTGTTTGATTCGAACTTAAAATTATGAAATTCCTGTCACTGCAATTAAATAGCAGAATCATTTTGCTGTACAAAATGAAAGCCTTTTTCTCCTACCTATAACCAAGAATAGATAAGTTCTATTCTGTTTAATTTATAAATAGGCCATGCTTGTTGAGGTGCAAGGTCTAGAAAGCACCGATAGGGCACTGCACTGCCGTATCCGTACGCAATACGTATCCGATACGGCGCGATACGGTATCGACGAAGTATCGGTGAATATCAGCGCAAAAAAATTAAAAATACTCCAATACGTCATGCGATACTCGGCAATACGGCGCGAAACGTCCGGCCCGGCCAGCGTCGCTATTTTTACCCCGCCTTGCCTCCCCCCATTCGCCGCCTCGCCTCCCCATCGCCGCCCCCGTCGCCACCACTCCCCTCCCCCCGCTCGCCACCGCTCTCCCCCAGCCTCGCCTCCTCCCATTCGCCGCCTCGCCTCCCCCGCTTGCCATCGCCGCTACCGCTCCCCCCCTCGCCATCCGGGCGGGGCGAGGGCGGCAGCGGCCGGATCCGCACGGAGGAGGCTGGAGGCGGGTGCAGCGAGAGCAAGCTCGGCTGGATCCAGCGCGGAGGTGCTCAGATCCGGGCGGGGCGAGGGCGGCAGCGGTTGGATCCGGCCTGGAGGCCGTCGGACCTGGAGGCGGAGCGGTGGACAGCGGTGGATCCGGCGGCGGGGGGAGCAGGCCAGGGGCGGGGCCGGCTGAGCGAGAGAGAGCGACGAGCGGAGAGAGAGCGGCCGACTGGGCCGAGTGCAACTGAGTGAGGAGGGAGACGGAGAGACCGAGGAGCGAGTGGCGAGTGGTGAGCAGGTGGTGAGTGGCGACCGAGGTCCTGTGAGGCTGTTATTAGATAGTGTATAGATATTGCTCGTGTATAGATATTAGATAGTGTATAGTGTTAACAGTTTTAAATTTTAATCCTGTGATTTAAATTGCTCGTGATTCAAATTATGTATATTGTATAGATATTAGATAGTTAACAGTTTTGTTCACTAATATGAGGTCATATTTTGTTTGCCTAGGTCAAATCATGGATTAAAAGAACTCTTGCAACCGGGATCAAGAGTTGTTATCAAATATCTTCTTAGCTCTTGCAACCAATTGGATATGTGCCAAACTGCTAACTACCAAGTGGTATGCCATTAAAACTTTACAATTTTTATTTATTTTTTCATTATTAGCCAAGTATTGATAGAATGATATTTATACCATTGGAAACCTGTTTACAATTTGTTTATTTTCATATATATATATATATATATATATATATATACACTTGCCGTATCGGCATATCCTTGTTTTTGAAAAATATCGTATCGCCGTATCCGTATCGCCGTACCCGTATCGCATATCGGGGCATCCTAGTGCAAGGTTGAAACCTTATCACAAACGAGAGCACAGCAGGTGAATAGAAAAGTAAAAATATAAAAATATGAGACTGGAAAACATGCTTGCCTATTGCCCTATTGCATAATAAGAACTTACAAATGTACCCTGCAAAGCTGATCTCCTGACAAATAACCTTGCTGGACCCATAAGAAACCGGAACCATTTTAGTTTTGACACAAAATTTTAGTTTACAACATAGAGAAGCCTTGACCACAAAACGGCCAAAATAACCATACACATCTGCTCTTGCAAAAAATTACCTCACATCCGACGTTACAATCCTGCTCATATCTTAACACATTACAGTCTTGCTTATCTGTCCCTCGAAACATAGTGTCATGCTGTGCAGCACCAGCTGCATCAGCCTAGTGGACTAGATAGTGGGCTCGATGGAATAAGAAACATGTGTTTTGCTGGTTTGGCGCAAGGCAAGTTCCACGAGCATGAAGGAATAAAGTGGTTGCAGATGTGGTGCGTCATGTGGACAAACTAGGGCATGATGTGCAGGATTGTGGTTGAGGTGCAACGCAATGACTTGGGTGGCAACCATCGCAGTGGCACAACACACATTGCATAGGGTTATCGCCTGTCAGACAAGAGCAAGGTATGTAGCGGCTAGGCAGCAACAAAGATGGCAGCTCAGAGGAAGAGTTATGGTGTGTGGGCTCAGAAAATCTTTCTTTGGAAACTTCCAAATTAGCTTAATTTTGAAGATGACCACCTCTGTGGGATTCATCTTGTTTCATTAATTTTGAAGCTGACCACCTATGTGGGATTCATTTTCTTTCTTTCCTAGAAAATAACAGCAAGACCTATTGAGTTGCAGGCACCAATCAGTTCACCCAAAAGCTTAAGATCTAGTAGCTTTGGTGAGCTCTACCTGTTTTTCAGCGCGTCTTCCCCACCACATGCCGCCTTCTCGGCTATCACCATTTGCGACCTATGGCACCGGCGTCTCAGACACCCCGGCTGTTTGTCCCTCTCGCGGCTATCACATGCTTTCATGCGTTCTGTAATAAAGGTGTCCGTCTGTCTCCTGTTTGTGAGGCATGTCAGGATGGCAACCTCGTCTTTCTTATTCTCATTCCCATTCGTTTACTGCAGCCCCTTATCAACTTATTCATTGTGATTTATGGACTTCTCCTGTCCCTAGCTTTTCTGGTTATGAGTACTACTTAATTGTCCTTGATGATTTCTCTCATTATATGTGGACATTCCCCTTACGCAGTAAATCTGATACTTCCTCTACGCTGCAGCGCTTTTTCCACTTTGTTCTTACTCAATTTCATGTTATCATCAAATGTTTACAATGTGATAATGGTAGCGAGTTTCTCACTTTCAGCCTGCAGAATTTCTTCTCTCTACACGGTGTCTCCTTTCGCCTTTCCTGTCCTTACACTTCTCCTAAAAATGGTAAGGCCGAGCGAGTCATTCGATCCACCAATGATATTCTACGCACACTCCTGCTTCAAGCCCACATGCCCGCACAATTTTGGGTGGAGGCATTGCACACGTCCACTCATCTCCTGAATCAACGCCCGTCTAACCCAATCAACTTTCATACACCTATTTTCTTCTTTATGGCCAGCACCCCACCTACGACCATCTCCGCACGTTCGGATGTTTATGCTTCCCCAATCTTTATGCCATCACTCCTCATAAGCTTGCCTCTCTCTCTACTCGTTTTCTTCGGATATCCTTTGGAACACAAGGGGTATCGGTGCCTCGAACTCACCACATGAAAAGTTATTATTTCTCGGCATGTTATATTTGACGAATAATGTTTTCCTTATTTCTCAGCAGACTCCACCTCTCCCGATGTTGCTCCCCCACGAGACAGTCTAGTGCAACCTCACGACACGACTATGCCTAGTTTCGCCCCACACCTTCCACAACCACACGCTGCACCATATCCACCAAGTCTTCTGTGTCCGCGGCGGGCTCCTATCCACCTTATTCACCATCACATGCCTATGACGCAGCCAGTTTCGCAGTCATCCCTCGCGTCAGCTTCCCCAGTGCATTCTAGTAGCCCAACACCACCAGTTGCCCTCCAGCCCAACTATAACTCCCACCACATGATTACCCGCGCCAAATCTGGTTAATCCATTCCCAACCCAAAATATTTCCTACAGACCAGCTCTTCCACTATTTCTCCTATTCCCTCCTCCTACCGTACTGCCTTAAAAGGCCCCAATTGGTACAAAGCAATGGTTGATGAATATAATGCCTTGTTACGGAATGATACTTAGTCTTTAGTTCCTTGTCCTGCAGGTGTCAATGTTGTTACTAGGAAATGGATCTTTCAGCACAAGTTGCATCTTGCTGGTTCCTTGGCAAGGTACAAAGCCCGGTGGGTGGTTCGTGGTTTCACTCAACATGCTGGCGTTGATTATGGGGAGACATTTAGTCCCGTCGCAAGCCCGCAACAATCCGAGTCGTCCTCAGCATTGCCACATTTGCATCTTGGTCCATGCATCAATTGGACGTCAAGAATGCATTCTTGCATGGTACTCTTAAAGAGACTGTCTACTGCCACCAGCCTTCTGGGTTTGTTGACTCTTCTAAACCTTCTCATGTTTGTCGCCTTCATAAGTCTCTTTATGGTTTAAAACAGGTTCCATGCACTTGGTTTCAACGGTTCACCAGCTATCTCTCTCCATCGGCTTTGCTATCTCTAAGTGTGATCTTTTTATTTTACATCGTGGCACCTCCATTGCTTATTTGTTGTTATATGTTGATGACATTATTCTCACCGCCAATAGCACCAATCTGCTTCACTCCATTATTTCCTCCCTTAAATCCGAATTATCCATGAGTGATTTAGGTGATATTCACCATTTTCTTGGCATTAATGTTCATCGCAATAATGCAGGTTTCTTTCTTTCTCAACAACAGAATGCCTTGGAAATTCTAGATCATGCCCACATGCTTAATTGCAATCCAATTTCGACTGCAGTTGACACACGATCAAAACTATCATCTAACTATGGTGAACTGGTTCTAGATCCTACCCTTTACCCTAGCTTAGCTTAGCTGGTGCTCTTCAATACCTAACTCTCACTAGCCTCGACATATCATATGCAGTCCAACAAATTTGCTTGTTCATGCATGATCCTCGTGATTCTCACTGGCAGCTTCTCAAGCACATCTTGCGATATATAAAAGGGACTTCTCGCTATGGTGTGCAGCTCTACAAAAATACTTCTCTCGACTTGGTTGCTTACTCTAAATCTCTAATGCTGATTGGGCAGGTTGTCCTGACACTCACAAATCAACCTTTGGTTTTTGTGTCTTCCTCAGTGCCAATCTCATCTCTTGGTCATCCAAGCGTCAAAACACTGTCTCTCGATCAAGTGTGGAGGCCGAGTACCGAGCAGTTGCAAATTGTGTGGCTGAGTCATGCTAGTTGCGTCAACTACTCTCTAAGCTCCACCATCCACCAACTCGGGCCACTATTGTATACTGTGATAATGTGAGCGCTATGTACCTCTCTAACAACCTGGTTCAACATCAACGCACAAAACATGTGAAGATAGATCTTCATTTCGTTCGAGACCGCATTGCTCTCAGGGAGGTACGGGTATTGCATGTTCCATCATCTTCACAGTTCGTTGATGCTTTTACCAAAGGATTGCCCACTTCAGTGTTTCAAGAATTTCCCAGTAGTCTGAACATTCACGCCAGCAACGTCCAGCCTAAGGGGGCTGTTGAACAAGATCAGCACCAACCAGTTCACCTAAAAACTTAAAGTGATGAGGAAAGACATGCAATTCACTTATACTTCAATACTCCCTCTCATATGTAGGCTCCCTCAAACCTAACATGTGGAATAGAAGTGGGCTGCAAATTTTTTTTAATTGCGCCAACCGGGTCTTGAGTGGGATTCATTTTCTTTCTTTCCTTGAAAATAACAACAGACCCAGGTAAGGTGTACAAATAGCAATAGTGTCTATAGGCTGGCAAAAGTGTCTCTCACGTCTCTACCATGTTCCTCTAACATTAAACCAGTAGCTAGTTTATCGAACAAAACATATTTAAAAAATTCTAAACCCCATATGTCGCAACATCTCACTAATTTTTAGTCGCCTAAACTAATCTTTCACCATATTTAGACTACTTTTAGTCTATTGCCATCATTTCCACCCATTTCACTATCTTAATCCCATCTGAACAAGCAAGATTGAAGAATCCAAGAAAGCGAGAGGCGAGCTCGAACCTTCTTGCGCCAATCGTTGTTCTGCATTTTGGCGCCACCAGCGGAAGTCTCCAAAGATCCGACCTTTCTTTCTTTCTGTCTTTCTCTTCCCCTCGTCTCACGAACCCACCAGACAGGCCCTGGATCTCTCTCGCTCAGGCGCGGGTCAGCCGCACTTGCCCCATCGGCTCCTGCTCCGGATCGCGAGCCCGCAGTCGTCTCTGCACCTCCTCCTCCTCCTCATGCACCCCACGCCGCCGTCTTCCGTCTCTGCCGCGGCCGCCGCCACGGCCGGGTTCTTGTAGGGGTTAGAAAGACGGGGAGGCGGCGGTAGTTGCTTCGGCTTCGGATCTGGGGACTTGGGGGGAGGAGGCGCCGCGCGTAGGGAAGGGAGAGGAGGGGAGGGGAGGATATTGGGGAGAGGGCGTCTTGTCGGCGTGTTGTTGTGCGAAAGCGGACGGAGGCTGGGGGTGCCGGGGGAGGGATATTTTCTGCGCGTGGTACGGTGAACTCTGCATTGCCTGGCGGTTATCACGGGGATTCTCGGTTGAACCTGAACTGTTCACCCAATTAGTACTTTGGAGCTGTTTTTTTTCCGAGCTGAATTCTGAAATCTATTCTTACAAAAATAACTCATCTCTATCCCAAGTACGATAGATGACACGATATATATCATCTACCGTGCCACCTAGATTCGATAGGTCAGCTCGGCTGTGACACAACACACAACTGTGATATGAGAAGGCTCAGCGAGGTAGGCGGCCGGGCCAGTAGGGCTGTCGAGCCTAGGTAGCTTGACAGCAGCAGCATCCGTCTTGGTTGATGATAGGGATACTGCAATGGAGCTGGTTCTAGTTTCTCGGCCGATTGACTTAAGTAGTGCTCATTTAGGCTTAAAAACCTTAGCTTATGGCTTATTTTATACTGTAGTAGTTGATAACTTTTTCAGCATAATTAAATTAAAAAAATAAAAAATAACATAAGGGTAACATTTGGGGTTGGCTCGGTCTTATGGTGACGATGATCATACGATCGACGAAGATAATGTAATCGAACCAATGCAATTCAAGATCATACCACAATTATTACAAGGGTAACTCGAAGAAAATAACACGATTTGATAAAATAAATAAACTTGTGTTAAGCACAAGAACATCACCACAATCACCTCACCAACTTCATAAAGTGTCAATCCACACAACTAACTCGATGACAAGCGTATAAGAGGTTGATCTCAACCGATCAATTCTGACATAACTCACAAGAACGCAAAAAGAGTTAGAAACTCTCAAAATCATCACAAAGATATCAAGGAATACAACTGTAAAAGCCTTCATGACAACCTTATTCATAACATCAATCTTACCCACCCATTACATGAGAGTACTCTCCCTTATACATATCCTTTTAAAGGTCTGTTTGAAGTCGCTTTTAGAAGCGGTTTTTGGTTTTTGTTATAGTACCTAACTTTTAAATGAAGTATTTATTTCAGAATAAAGTCTACAAGTTAACTGTAGTACACATTAAAAGTTCAACATTTGTATCATCCCAAATCGTAAGCGAGTATCTCTCTCCGTAATTTCTGTTGCAAATAGCTAAAATTTAAAAATTTTAGCCAAAAGCCACATCCACTTTAAACAGGCCCTAAGTCGGTTGCTACAGTAACCATCGTAAAAAACCTATAGCTAGATTGGTTTGCTACAGTACCTATATTTAAAAATATTATTTTGTTTTTTTTTTGTAGAACAAGATAGAAAGACCATCTCCAAATCAGATTTGTATGTGTGATCGAAATTGGTTTTGTATTTATGGATGTCATCATTGTCGCGACCCTAGCCCACCGCCATCAACTCCTGGTGTCCACATCCTCCACCGCCCACAGCCAGCGACTCCTCCCCCACCACTATCAGCACCGGGCGACTGCCTTGATTCCCGATGTCCAGATCCACCACCAGTAAGCCCTTGCCTTGCCACCATCGACCACTTCCTCTTCTTCCTCTCATCTTTGCTTGCCTTCTGATGACCAGATCCATGGCTGCTGCGACCGGATCGGCATATCTTCCTCGAATCCGGCTGCTCCTATTCTTCCTCATCAACTGTGCTAAGACCTCTTCTCCCTCGTAGAGATCCAGAGGTATGATAACATGGCCAATCTCCCTTTCTTGAGCCATTGCAAAGGAGTCGAGGAAGCGAACAGGATGGGGAGACGAGGTTGCTGGAGACCGGTGACGTCGAATCCCAGGGCCCCGGCAGCAAAACTATAATGGGTGGAGGAGATTGAGCAGAGTTGGAGTTTTGCTGATCCACTACGCATTTCCATGTTCTTAACAACTAAACAGAAATTAGAATTTGCATAGCACTCCATTTCCACATTACAATTTCTTTGGCAACCAAACACAACAATTAGAATTAGCAACCAATTCCAAGTTCAAACAAATTGAATTGGGACTCTAATTCCATGAAGCCTATTTAATTTCATGAATCAAACGGACCCACAGGAAACATTTGATAAGATAAGAACGATAGTGGTTTATGGATATAGAAAAGAAAAGGCAGAACAGGATGAAAAAAAGAGTTGCTAATACAATAAAAAATACTAATTTTGGCCTTAGTATTATAGCGAACAATTCTCGTTACTCTATAGTAATTCACATGTGAAATGCCATTTGTGCTCCTTCATCTCCTGTTTTCTTCCCAAGGTTAACGACAACACCGATGCCAACGACAAGGAGGGTAGGGAAGACGGGTGGACAGGGAGCTCTCTGAAGTAGACGGGGCACAACACTGGTGTAGGCAAGGAGTCGCAGTGCATGGGGATGGCAGTATGGCACTAGCACTCCCTTGTCCCAAAGTTTCGATGCCACAAATATAGATGCTGACGATGGACAAGTTAAAATGTAGTAGTAGATGAAGTACATAGATGGTGGTATCAGAGGAGTAAAATATGGCAACGGCAACAGCTATCAGTCCTTGCCTATGCAATGGTTTTGCATGGTGCATTGGTCTCCTCGCTTTGAACATGCTAGAATGGAAGTGTTCATACATATCTGTAGCAATATTCTTTTCCAAAATGGCCCTCGGACGTCCGTTATTACAAAAAAACTGGTAT
The DNA here is from genome assembly GCA_036346265.1 of Melocanna baccifera. Classification (NCBI taxonomy): domain Eukaryota; kingdom Viridiplantae; phylum Streptophyta; class Magnoliopsida; order Poales; family Poaceae; genus Melocanna; species Melocanna baccifera. The sequence goes on from CM070692.1 coordinate 13,563,265, forward strand.
TATTAGAACTTTATTTGAAGAGGTGCAACAGGGCTTTCAACGAGTCGATAAATCAACTTCATCTTTTAAGTAGTGCAGATATATTACTGAAAAAATTATAAAAATAAACCATGTATAACCTGACATAGCATTTCGCAATGAAGCATTTCGCAATGAAGGTGCAAATTGCAATAGCCCGAGAGAAAATGTAGAACCGTACATCACCTACATGGCGTTGCAGTCATCCGGGTGGTGTGGATGTGGCTGGTTGTCGTGGTAATGGCAGGCGTAATTACAACTCAGGTTGGCGCGACAGCAATACAGATGGTAGTCATCGCTAAGGTGCATAACTTTCTCGTTGATCCTCTGCCTACGGAGCTCATCATCGTTGGTTCTCTCGGTCTGGAGCTCCTCCCATAACTCCTCTAGGTGGATGTGTAGTTTATGGATGTAAACCTCTATGGGTATTGGATACGATAGATCCACCCACTTAGTGAACTTGCAATCCACTATCTGCAAGCAAGGCGAGATCAGTACAAGCGTTATGTGCATGCAAGTATACGTAGGTAACTGTTACACCATGGGTAGGCTATGCTAGCACAATTTCAAAAATCTACTGTATAAACAAGAAACCTCCGCTAGTAATAGATCATGGAATTACCACTAGACATATAGACTCATAGTAGAAGTAGAGTCGATATAGCATGTTGGTGTGGTGATAGTCATACTAGCCGTACGTCTCCTCTTCCAGTTCCTTGTAATCATCACAAGTTGCAGATCATCCTAGTGTTGAGACTTCGCATCTACACCTCCAAGATATCCACACGTACAAGGTAGGAACACCATGTGCTAGAGTGCTAGCGTCGGCTGCGTGGTATTGGATGAGAAAGGTGTGGTAACTAGGGTTTTGGGAATTCCAAATTATATCAAATCCTATGCCACCGCCCCTCTATATATAGGAATCCATGATAGGCCTCGAACTTGGGGCCCATTAGAAACTCGTGGCCCACATAAATTCAGATCACCATCTGAATTATATCCTAACATTTTAAGCGTGCAACCCTGTAGGTTCACGTACACTTAGACTTGGCCCAAGTACTCCTACTTATCTACTAATTGTAGCGGCCTCTAGCAAGATATGCCGACTCTCAAGTATACATAAAGATCATATCGAACGTACCTCAACAAAACTTATATGCATTTTCCTTTGCCTCACAATATCGGTCAAGCTCAAGGCGAGTACGTACCATCCTTGTTGGTTAGCTTGACCACTCTTTCTTGATCATGTGACTCGAATTCCCCAACTAAGGTTAAATCTTTAACCACGAGCAGCATTGATACGGGGGTCGCCTGATCTTCTCGATGTAGGATGGATACTCACGGGAGTCTTGATGAATCGTAGTGATCCTCCAATGCCAATGCAATGGACGAACATTCTTTAATCTGCCAAATCATACTCACGTCGATTTCGTCGACCACCAAGCGAAGATCTATTGTGCACCCAATTTCCAACGGAAAGGCTAAATGATCTTGATTGAAGAAACTCTCTAATTCCTCACAAAACTCAAGCATGAATAATAGTAGTTTATTCTCAAAGGTGGTCTCCTTGTATCGTAGGTTCAGCTTCATGAACGTTATCATGCACACTAGATGTGGAAGTAGCTGGGATATCCTCATCATTAGATACCATCATATTCTCATTTAAGACAAATTAAAACCGAAGAAACGAATTCACGTTTTGTTTATTCTTAGGAGTTATAGTCGTATGCGTTTGTGGCGTGGTCACATCAACATCAACATGTGTATCCGCATCACCTCCCTTTCTTAAAAAAAAGCCATCCTCGGCTTTTGATAGCCTAAAATTGTATTCAATAACGGATACAACGTGTATGCATGGTATATATATTTATTATCAATATTTGTTCGGCTTATCTCATCATGAACTTCTAAAGGTGTAGTAAACGAAAAGAACAATACATATGCATGGTATATGTATGTATCAATTGTTGTGTCACTCCTATTATCTTGCACAAACTGATGAATATAGCAACAACCAAAAGATTGCATTGTAATATTATTTATCACATCATTCCCTCTCCCGTAAGAGAAAGTCGTCCTCGACTTTTCTAAGGTCATAAATAGTTTATTAATGGGCAAAATCAGATTTTATTGTTCAGATATGGAGAAGAAAATTTTGAGTGTTTTTCATGCTTCAACTGCGCTACTTTAAGTATTTTTACATGATTGCACATTAAAGGGTAAACAAGTAGGCGTAAGAAATCTTTTTAAACAGCAAACACTATTATTAACATTCATCTCATTGTTATCATAATATGGTACAAAAGATTGTTTATTCATAATATACGATTTCAATTTAGGAAGCTTGTCACATGTAATGTAAATTCTGTGAACATAAAATTTATCATCCACACCATAATCTCCAATCAAATTGAACTTATATGTGTAGGCATAGGTACTAACTAATGATTTTGAACATAAAATTTTAGCAACATTATCAATCACACTAGATAGCTCTCTAAGATCATCAAACGTGATATAGCACAAAGAATCATTAGGAGATATTCTAGTAAGAATTTTCTTATGAGTAATCAATTCCACATTATGTAAATTGAGCAAAGAAATTTCAGAATATGAAATTTTCGGTTGATCACATGAGTTCTCACAATTACTCACCTTTTCACAATTGAATTCATTACCAATATTGTTATCTTTGTCATCCTCCTCAAATGATGTAGGTGCTAGGGGTTTAAAATTATTAGGATATACACGCGGGGTAGCAAGCACTTCATCCTCTCCCATGGTTACCTCCTCCTCATTTGCCTTCAAAGGTGCTGGTTGTTGAACGTTCAATTCTTTATTTTTAATGTCAACCTACACAATATGAGAAATAACACTAGAAGTAGATAACAATGTGTTAGTTTCGGATTCATTCCCACTTTGTCTATCTTCTATTTCTCTATTTTCTTTTGGTGTATCTCTCACACTTTCAATTTGGATGCTCTCAACCTCACATATGGTGGAATCACACGGCTCACTCTTTTTATCACTCTCACTCAATTTGGTTATGTGGCTCTCATCCTCACATGGGTTATGGTGTATCTTAGGAGCTATATGTAGCTTTGGAATACTATATGTCTCCTTGACCGAAGGGAAAGTCCCATGCTCGGTCATCTTCTCACGTGTCACACTAGTAGAGACAGCAGAATTGAAGTATGAATAGGGAAAAACTAGGGTGTACGTCTCACCGTAAGTCTTTTCTCCTCTTGAATAGCGCAATTCACAAAATCTTGCACACTACCAAAATATGGCCCTGTTCGTTTGCGGCTTCTAAAAGTTGCTTTTGGTTTTTGCTACAGTAACTAACTTTTAAACAGAGTATTTTTTTAAGATGGGGTCTACAAGTTAATTGTAGTATACGTTAAAAAACTAATATCTGTACCATCAAAAATCGCAAGCAAGTATCTCTCTTTCCGCAATCTCTATCGCAAACAGCCAAAAAGCCATCAGTCGCAGCCAAAAGCCATCAGCCGTAGCAAAAAAAAAACAGGCCATATCTATCTTGAAGTGTGGCGGTGATCTTAAAATTCAATCCTTCTTTAAGTATGCCTTATCTTTTAATGCACTAGTGACATCGGCTCGACGTAATGCATCTTGTAGCTCAAAATAATATTCTTGAATAGTATTACTCTCTTGTGTGATACTCTCCAAATAGCGAAGCAATCCCCGTGCAAAATAGGATGTCACATATTCTCTCCTCATGAGTGCCTTCAAATTTAACCAAGATTTAATGAATTCATTTTCGAATTGTTGATGCCACCATCCATAAGCATACTCTTCAAATTCTCTAGTGGCACGCATCACCTCTTGGTCTTTGGGAAGCTTTTGAAATCTAAGGGCCTGTTTGGTAGAGCTCCAGATTCTTATTTTTCAGCTTCTGCTCCAGATTCTGTAAGAATCCACTTCTCTAAGAATCTGGAGCTATATCTAAAAAGCGTTTGGCTAGTGGGTAGGCTCCAGATTTATAAAGAGGAGATTTGAGAGAAATAGACCATGTTACCCCTAATTGTAACCTTTTTATTTATCTATTGTTGAGAGGGGAAGGCGGCGGCGCGAGAGAGGAAGGGGGAGGCGGTGGCGCGAGAGGGGTAGGGGAAGGGGGAGGCGGAGGTGGAGCTCAACGCTGCTGTAGGGGAGAGGCGCGAAGGGGAAGGGGGAGGCGGAGGGCGAGCTCAGGGGGGAGGAGGAGACAGAGGGCGAGGGGTGCTCGGGTGGGGAGAGGGAGGGGGCGTCGACTGGGGTAGTTGGATGGTAAATGCGGGTAATTTGTTTTAACTTTAATGGGTAGATTTGATGTAGGGTGGACAGCTCTCTACGAGAATCTACCAAAAGGCTGCTTCTTCTTTCTAGTTCATTTTGGAGTCTGCTTCTCGCGAGAAGCAGAATCTAATTATTTTGGGAATTTTGGTGTTTGGCACAGCTCCATAAGAATCTATTGAGAAGCTAGGAGCAGGAGCTGTACCAAACAGGGCCTAAATACTTTCTCTATTCGCCATTCTCACTCAAGATACTCTTTTGGATTATTACTTCCATAGAAAAGAATGTTATCTTCTTTATGTTGCGGACGAAGTGTCTTGAGTTGTCCCTCCATGGCGGCTGTGCTAATCGTAAATTCTTGTTTCATTGCTTGATGTTAGAAGCATCACCACAGCTATCTTCTCCCCCTGTCATGGTTAGTGGCACAAAGGACACACAAATACCACAACATATATACGATATGTGGAGTTCACTCTATCTCACTTTTTCTCACCAAGTAAAGTTCTTACCTTTCCGAAGTGAATTGAGGCAAAAAAAAAGAAACTTACACTTGGTGGTGGCTACAATAGCAAGTGATGATCAAGCGGATTTAAAAGTGACCCACAATTGCACGGCAAAGGATATTTAGTGGAGCTTAGTATAGAAGTATTTATCCCACACAATCTGAATTTTACGATATTGTAAAATTAAGTAGTAATCCAAGCTAGAAAACTCTTGCTTATGTGCTGATCCAAAAGATATAAGTGAAGTGTATGAACGCATACGTAATGATCAATGTGACTCAATGAAAACAAAAAATGAGCTACAAGAAATAATCGAAAAATATTAGCTTGTTTTGCATTAAATAATAGGAGAGACGCTAGCCAATTGTAATAATATGAATTTAAGGGCACAAGATTTCTCAAAGAAATTAAATACACAATCTGAATTTATGGACTAAGGTTAACTCACCCAAATTTGGGCCAATGCTTTTTTTTCTTTTTTTTTATGCTCAAGCCGTGGCTTCTCTCTTTTTTTAATCGACTGCCTTTTCTTTTTTTAATCTGAATTTTATGGTCAAGGCCAAACTAGGTTTAATTGTTCCGTAATTCTGCGTAAGTCCAAAAAATATGTAGATAATTCTAGAACAGACCTAAAGCAATTATCAAAGACTAATCTTAAGAGTCAAAAGATTTAAGTGAAAACCTCAACAGACGTTCGAAATTCAAACCACAACAAATTTTCAACGGTCCGAATGTGTCCGACTAGGATTCTTGGTGGTGGCTAGGGTTTCTTGCGGTCGATTCAAACAAGAAAAGGAAATTCAAATATTTCGGATAAGATAATTTTTCAAGATACGCAAGATCTTACATGGATAGTTAGATCAAGAATTCAAATGGTGAATTGAATCTTCTTTTTTTGGATGCTAATTGAAAGATCAACTAGCGGGTTTTCAAGAAAATTGGTATGCAAAGATTAAGCTACGCAAAAGATACGATGATCAGCACGTAAACAAAATTTCTAATGGATCAAGACTTGATAAAACTCACAAAAATAATAGATGCAAAACTAGGGTTTGGATTTTTTTTGTGATACAATTTTTGGCTATATGGACTATAAGATAGGAAATAATGAACTAAAAAGTAAAGGGATAAGATCCTACCGCGTAAACCGTGATTTGATACCAATATGATATGGGGTCGTCCGATCTTCTCGACGTAAGATGGATACTAACGGGAGTCTTGATGAATCGTAGTGATCCTCCAATGCCAATGCAAGGGACAAATACTGTTTAATCCACCAAATCACACTGCGTTGATTTTGCCGACCACTAAGTGAAGATCTATCGTGCACCCAATTCCCAATGAAAAGGCTAAATGATCTTGATTGAAGAAACTCTCTAATTCCTCATGAAACTCAAGCATAAACAATAGTAGTTTATTCTCAAAGGTGGTCTCCTTGTATCGTAGGTTCGGCTTCATGAATATTCTCATACACACTAGATGTGGAAGTAGCTGGGATGTCCTTATCATTAGATAACATCATATTCTCATTTAAGATAAATTGAAATCGAAGAAACGAATTCACCTTTTGTTTATTCTTGGGAGTTATGGTTGTATGCGTTTGTAGCGTGGTCACATCAACATCAACATGTGTTTCTGCATCTCGTGTAATCATGCATTTCTAGAATCCAATCACTCGAAAGGCCTAGAGATATCTCACTCGGTGCATGGAAGGGCAAATCCTATCTTAATCGATCATGCCTCGATACTTGCATCATGACAAAACTCGAAAGCCATCTTTAAAACTACCCAATTACGTAGTAGCATTTGGCAACCCCTAAATCAACCATTATGCATCTCGAGTATGTGCGACAACCTCAAGTCTAAGGACATAGCATACGTATTGTAAATGAGACTAACTGATGACATGTAAGAATGCAACGTTCTTGCAGTGTCTCATGGTGGATCGATCCAACTTCATGTTTACTAACATGTGTCCATATTTTTGCTTTCATATCACCATATCTATGACCCGTGAAATATGGTCATCAACCAATACATATACTTATCTATTCATATATGTCCTCATATGTTTCCGATTAGGGATCGTTTAAGAATAATCATCGCAGAAATATAGAGTTTCACAATCAAGCCACATACATGCTAATAAATATTAATGATATTATTCAAGGAACAAGATAAATTATTATCCAAAAAATTATGAATATAATGAAATATAATTATCTCTATGATTGCCTCTAAAGCATATTTCCAACAGTAATGAACTACTTACCACGAATAGAGGGTAGCGAAATAATAGATGTCCTGGGTGCACGTGGCTATCACAAACCTGTACCATCATGTCGAGGTTGTGTTTACATCGCTGCCAAGGCTCAGGGATGTGTGGGTAGTCATGGAGAGGATTTCTAGGGGTGTACGACTCCCTGGTTTCAAGCGGCAGATTGGGGCTTGGCAGGTCCGGGTTCAGGGGACTGTAGATGCTTGTGTCTTTGTGGTAAGGGTTACAGCCTCAAAACCTAGCCCGTGCCAGCCATCCCTTCATGTGCCTTGAGCTTCTAGCTTTGTTCGCCATCCTTCTATTGGCGTAGTGCGATTCCTTGCAAGACTGTAACATCCTATTTTTCTAGAGTTTATAAAGCCTTGTTTTCAAAAATAATTTTTCTGGAATTTTCTGAAATTTAATCAAGCTTAAATTGAATTTTTAGAATTTAAAATGATTTAATATGAATAAAATAAATATTAACATAAGCTGAAAATATTTTATTTGAGTTCCTTGTGTCTCAAGGAATTTTCTGGTATTTTTGGTGAATGTTTTAGATTTATTTGCTATTTTCTAGAGCTCAAAAAGATTTATTTGAATTTCTGAAAAAAGAAAAAGAGATAAAAATCCTAAAAGCCTCTGGGCCGAAAGCCTATTAGCCTCTGGCCCATCTCTCCCACCGCCCCTCGGCCCACCTCACCCTCGCACTACGCCGCTTCCCCGCTACTCGATCCGACGCCGCGCCACGCGTCGCTTATCCCGCTAACGCGCGCGCGCCCACACCTGGACTCGCCCCGAGCCGTCCGATCCTTTACTACATGCCACGTGTCAGCCCTCCCACCGTCGTCGTCTCCGATCGGAGTCCCGCCTCACGCCGCACTAGTGACCTAACCGGACTCCCTCGGTTCGCGTGATAAGAAGCCGCCGCCGCCCTCGGCTCGTGTGCCCAAGCATCGCCGTCGTTCCTTACCTCGTGCCACCGTCGTCCCCGCCTCCGCTGTGCTCCGCCGCCTCCCTGAGCGCCTTCACCGCCTTCGTCCCCATTGGCCTTCAGATGCGCCGCCCTCCCAGTCGCACCTGCCGTCTTCGCCGACGCCGTGGACTTCACTGCCCGGACCCGCGTCGTTGCCAATAAGCTCGCCGTCGATCGGACCCTGTCTCCGCCCGCCTCTCGCACTCACCGCCGTAGAGGACCTCGCCGCGCCCTCCGCCGCATGTCATGCCCGCTAGCGGACCTCGCCACCTCGCACCACGCACCCATGACGCTTCGCGCGTCGAGCCGCCACGCGTCGCCCATCGGACGGCTTGACCACCCAATCCTAGCCACACATCTAGATCTGAGCTGACGTCTCAGATCCCGCCACGCGCCGCTATCTCCGTCATCCGATCCCACCGCTGCCGCCGCGCCCGAGCCCCGCCACGTCAGCCCTAGGCCACGTGTCAAGCCACATGTCATGCCACGTCAGCTGCCATGTCATCTAAACCAAGCCCCCGTGCCACGTCAGCGCCATGTCAGCACTGCTACGTGTCAGTCTCACAGCCCGCCACATCAGCCACACCAGACGCATCGGCGTGACACTGTTCTGTGGACCCGGTCCACCGTGCACCCCTCTCTCCCGTGAACCCGGTTCACAACACAGTAGCTTTTCTGATTTTCAACCTTTTTCTTTAGAATTTATTTTCCAAGAGTCCGTTCTCCTCCGTCCTAGCTCCGATCGACCCCGTTCTTTTTTCTAAAATCATCTAAAATCGAGCTCTAGCTTTTGGTTCTGGTTTCAAGGTTTTTGGAGTTCATTTTCTTATCATTTTATGTGATTTTGTTATTTTGATCGTTTTCTCTCTCGTTAGATTCCGATTCCGGAGGAGCAGGAGCTACGCCAGAAGACCCCGAGTACCTCACTGAGCATAACCAAGGTAAGTCGTATTCTTTGCTCATGTTGAACCCAGTTTGCAATCTATTATTTAATTATTTTGATTTAAATTATATTACATCGCTATTTAATTACAAACCTTGTATGTGGTAGTAATCGTCCCAAATTGAATTACCCTGCCTTGATAATTTGAATACCATGATGCCACTGTCACCATAGGTTGAGAAATTTACTGGTGATGCTATGCTAGATATCACATGGGTTGTACGATTAGAATGTTTAGCCTTGCTTATTTTTACGATCAAGTCTATCATCGCATGTGATTAAATAATTTAACTTAATGAGATAAGCAACCATGGTTGGTGCCACAATTATTAAAATTTATGCCATGGCATTGGTGTGTCATTGATAAGGTTATGCAAACTTAGTTTTCACTCGGGCGAGTGATCGTGCAGTAAAGGGGGAAGCGTGGTTTCATTTCGTGGGATGAGGTAGTTTCGCCCGGGTAGACTTAAAGACTTAACTTTGTGCACCATTGATATGAGTTTTATCGTGCAAATCACATGTCTAGTATGGGATCGACCTGGCTGATTAATTTAGGATGTTTCAACTTTAATCTCACCATTGTGATGAACATGGTTGCTGATTTCCATGTGACGCAAGGGGGGTGTGATGCGAAACCCTAGTGGGAGGGATTAGGTTGGAATTAAACTTTGTAAAAGCCTTGTTGTGATTTCCTTAGATCGAGGCTAATCACATCGTGTGGGTACAGTTGTGCAACCTCTGTAGAGTGTAAAACTATTCGAATAACCGCGTCCTCGGTCATGGACAATGCTTAGTGATTTCACAAGGGGTATAGTCATTTCATGAAAACTTGGTGGTTTGTTTTGGAAGTGGACAGGTAGTTCACTGTTGGTTTAACTTGTGGATAGGAGGTCTGCAAGTGGTTTATTTCAATTATTTTGATTACATATTTATCATTATTTTATTTAAATTCCGTTTTCAATCTATTACTTGTATTTACATTCAAATATCATTTTATGCAAATTAACCTTTCAGCCTTCTATTGGTAAGCCTGACATACTATATTGCATTTATTTGTTATAAACGACTTGCTGAGTACCAATGTACTCATGGCTTTACGCCTATGTTGCTCATTTGAGGAGAAGGAGGAGTGTTATCAGCAAGAGGTTCCAGAAGGAGAGTACTTTGACGACTTCACGGATTAGGACTTCGTTCTCCACTCGATAGCCTGTGGGCTTGTCGATTGGCCGCTACGCTTTATTTTGGATTTTCCGCTGCTAGATTTAAAGCCCTTCCGATTAGAGATATTGTAAGTTTGGCCATAAGGTCGTACCTTTGAGATTTATTATTATTTGAGGTTTCTCTTTATTTTAGCGTATGTATGGTTGTGATTATATCTATATTTGATTGTGTGCACTAACGTGATCCTGAACTAGTGCAGATTACACAAAGAGTCCGAATTTACATATTCGGGTCTCGACAAAGACAGCAAAGGATGTTTGAGTGTCCGTACAAAATTCACATTAAAAATTATGGAAAAGAATGTAGCAGCATTAGGATTGAACTAAATTTAAAACGCACATACATGCATTGCTGAACATTAATTAGTTGTGAGTTATATTGCAGAAAATACTGGTTTTATAAAGAATGAATGAGTGCACAGGTAGTATAAATCGATAGATCTATAGGGCGGCCGATGAAGCGGGCCTATTCGGACAGTTTCTCGTGGAGTAGCCCGCTGTCTTGCATAGTCTACACTTGAATAGTCTTTGCCATTGGCCACGTTGATTATCATCTATGTCATTAAGAATGCAGTGGGACTATCGTCTTCCGTGGCCATGCTACTTCAGTGCATTGTTTGGCACCCACTTTACTTTCCCTACTAAAGGTCCATGTAATGCATGTCCACCCCATAAGAGTTGAACTCAACACTCTAAGTCTCGCACAAATGGTGGATGTCATAGTACTCCAAAATGTACTGCATGGAGGACTACCGCCATGCAGCACATGTGGCATAGATATGGGAGTAAGGTTGTGAATGAGCATCGACTTGTTGCACGTGTAGGTTATGACTTCATCGATGGTGCGTGCATGCTTGCGATCGCTTCTTGCATGACCCGTGACATACTTCTCCCTTAAACAGACCTCAAACTTTTTCCTTATGCTGTCCATGGTCTAAGCGACGTGTGAACGAGCTTTCATCATTTTCTACTCCATATACGCCTGCATAACTTCTAAGAGTGCTTTCCTTCATCCAAGTGCTTCTTCGCAGTCATGACTCTATTAACAAAGTAGTCGATGGTGTGGTTCGAACTCTCATCCACGATTGCAATGATCAAAAGAGAGCACACGCCCTTTAGCACACCGTTATACACTTCTGATAGCACACCTTTCAGCATACTGTTGTACACCTCCAATATATTGGTCGTCATAATCTTGTACCTCGCACTATCCGCTTCATGAAGTAGGGACCATTTCTCAATGCTTGGGGCATGCAAGTTCATTCATTAGGTGAATTCGCGGCCTGAGCTACAGCCGGTTGCACTCCCTGTGACTCCCTCACATGCCTTGAGGTCTCCTCATCAAGCTCTCGCCATATTACATTGAACTTGCACATCTGATTTTGCATACATAGCTTCTTCAAATTATTCATCAACTCTTTGTTGCGGAAACAGGTGTGAAAATTTACCGCTAGATGCCTCATGCACTAGTGGCTCCTCACGTCATTCTACTGGAAGGGCGGTCGAGTCCCTTGCTACATGGTGCTCAATGTCGATGTTGCTGTCTGTGATAAGGTAGACGTTGGGCCAGTCTTGGACAACTACTTGCTTCACATTGGCTAAAAATCATAGCCAGCTATTAGTGTTATCATTCACAATTGCATAGGCCATTAGGAGTAGTTGGTCATTTGTGTCGGGGCTACCGTCGTCAACACTATGCCCTTGTACCTGCTGGAGAGGAATATGTCATCCATTGTGAGTGCTAGACAACAATACTTGAATCCCTCGATTGCTTGCCGAAATACCCAGAATACTCGGTCAAGGATGAAACAATTGGGGCCCTTCGTAGGGTGCACCCTCTCCATCTTGTTTACATATGTCCCAGGATTGGCTTCGGCAATCTGATGCAGCATTCTGGCCATGAAGTTGTAGACCTCCTCATACATGTTGTACATCCAATGTATGACCTTCCTACTCGCCCACCTCAGGGGTGCAAACAGAGTGGATAGTTTTCATTCGACCGACCAATCGAAGGCTCGTAGAGCGAATACGGAAGGGGTAAATGGGTATCTGATACTATCCGTGTCCAATTCTGACTCAAAGGAAAAAATATAGAATAGAATACGAGATGAGTGATATTCATTCATATATATCTGTATGTCAAGTGATATGAGGAAGCCTATTATAACTTCACTTAGGAACAAGATAACAGATATGTGGATTGTCGCATCCAAAAAGGCAAAGAATATGGAGTGCTCTTCCTTTAGCATCTCAATGGTTAGTCTCTCTGTGTTCACTCTGATTGCACCCCTACTGTCCAATGTTCTGTGTAGGAGGTGCAAAAGAAGTAGATAATTTTCATCCGACCGATAGTTCGAAGGCTTATGGAATAAATATGGAATAGAAAAATGAGTATCTGGCACTATCCATGTCCGACTCTGACTCCGAGAAAAATATAGAATAGGATACAGGATAAGCGATATCCATCCATATCCACTTCAATTGCACCTCTACTCGCCATACCTTATTGTAGCTCACTGGGAAACCAACCAGGTTCACGGCATAGACCATCAACAACTTCAATGAAATTGTGATATCCACAACTATGAGGTGACTTATCAAGCTGGCGACAAGTGATGAGGTTACATTGCAGTGCCCATGCAGTGGCTCAGAAGCTCACAAATGTGGTCCTTGATTACTGTTATCCGAAAGTCCGTTGCATTGTCTCTTAATCTCTCCGCATGGACCTTCCCGGGACAAGAGCTGTGTGCACTGTTCACTACCTATGTATCAGGGTTCGGCCTATGTACTCGATACATGCACTTATGCAGACGATACATCTTTAGATGATAGAACTAGGAAGGCCAATGCAATAGGATCCAACCTTGAGGAGACATACTCAACATTCATGCACACAATGCCGTCATATGCACCACCCCTACCAACGCTACACTAGTCTCGTCTCCATTACTGGTTGTGTTGGCATCGTCCTCCTTGCCGAATTGGCTTTCATCCGACAGGCCATCCAAATATTCATGACAGTCAATGCATGCTACGTACCATCTCCTTGCACCTTCTGTTGGCTAAAAGTTATGAGCCAACCTCGAGATTGTCCATCATCCTGATCGGCACCATCTTCTTCCACACCACCAACACCTGCAGGTTCCACTTTGTCGCCACCATCCCCACCAACACTACGCTCACCCCACCACCAACCAACTATGGAACTTCCGCGCCACCACTCTCAATGCTCTCGCCCCATACACCATTGGCCTCCCATATATCGCTGTAGTAGGATTGCTTGCAATCTCCATAAACTATTGCTAAACGATGTTGCCAACAACCTTCTTCAGCTCTCAAAAACACTCCCATGAATCTCTAACCACCATGGCTATCACTGCCCCGATGACGAGCATTTTTTTTGCCAACATCCCTGTCAAATGTACTTCGCACGCACCTCTTGAGTTTAGGGAGACTCATCTCCTTAAGCTCCAAAGCCTAGATTACGATCCTTTTATAAATTTTAAGGCCCACCCCGTACAACACGCCTGGTACAACTCCCACTCCATAGAACACAAATAAGTGTTCCATATCCGACTACAGTTACCTACCACCAATAGAGATGAAATACACATATTTCAGATAATACTACATACAACTAAACATAATACAAAATAATCACCTATATTTATATAGTTGAGCTACCAATAATGCTATAACATCCTGTTTTCCAGAATTAATTTGAAGCCTTTAAAATTAAGATTCACCATTTGGGATTTTTTGGATTTAATTCAGCTTAAAATGAATTGTTATTAATTAAAAAGATTTAATAAGTCTAAAATAAATATTAACATTTATTGCATGTATTTTATTTGGTTTCCTTGTGCTTCAAGGAATTTTTTGGGAGTTTTTTGGATTTGTTTGCTATTTGCTAAAGCTCAAATGAATTTAATTGAATTTCTAAAAAGAGAAAAATCCTAAAAAATCAAAAGCCCTTCGGCCCATTAAACCCCATCCATTCGATCCCATTCTTGCCACGTGTTAGCCATCTAGGTCATGGCTGCTTTTAACCGCCAAATCTCACCAATGGCATGTGTCTTGTCCAGAGCAGCACGACACTATTCATCTGTGCCATCAGCCATCGTCGTCCGTTTTCAGTCCGTGACACATGTCGGGAATCCAGGGGCCCCGGGACTGTCCATCTTCCTCATGGCGCCGTCGTCGTGTCCTCCTCGGAGTCCACCACCGCTACTTGTGTTCGGTACAGCCTCGGCATCCGTGTTATACAAACCATGCCGCTGCCCCCGTTTTACATACCCCACCGCCGTTGTCCTCGCCAGTCGGGCCAACGCTTCGCCATTGTCTTGTCGTCTGTCGTCACCATTGCCTTCGTCTCTAGCCGCTCCATTTTTGTCGACGAGCCTGAGTAGCTGAAGCAGTCGCTCCGCCGCTCCACAGCCTCTGTCATTCGCCGCTGGTGAGTCACCTCCTGAGCCACCATCCTCTCTCTCCCTCGACCAATCGCCGCCATTAGTCCCCACTGCCCCTCGGTAGTCGTGCCGCTGCCTCGTTCCATGTGTGATGCATGTCGCAGCCTGGGTCATCCGATTGCCTCAGCAACCATCCTACTAGATCTGCGCTGTCACAAAAATCTGATGATTCAAATTTCTCCACGTGGGCCACTACCAACCATTGGATCCTCGTGATGTCAGCCACATCGAGTTGTTCAACCCTTCAACTTCTTGGTGAACCAAGTCCACTATGACTTGGGCCTCTGACCCATAAGCCCTAGCTGAGTGACCGCCACCTTAGCAAGCCACGCAAGCCCTAGATGCCACGTGGCAATCCACGTCGGTACCATGTCATCCACCAAACCGAGTCACCATGCCACATCAGTCGCCATGTGTCATGTTAGCTCATCTGCCACGTTAGCCCTAGTGTACATGTGTCCTGGCAGTCACCGCCATGTCAACCCTAGCTACCACATCATGATGTCACCCGTTCACTGTTTCGTGCATCGAATCTACCGTAGACTTGTCATTCTGTGAGCCGAGTCCAATGCACAGAAGTTTTCCTCATTTTTCAGCATTTTCTTTAGACTTATTCTTCTGAGAGCCTATTCTCCTCTATCCTAGCACGGATTGACTCCGATTCTTTTTCCTAAATTCCTCTAAAATTGAGCTCTACCTTTTGGTTCCAGTTTTGAAGTTTTTGGAGTTTATTTGAATATTATTTGTATTTATTGGTGTCTCATTTGGTTTTCTCTCTCGTTAGATCACGTCTTCGAAGGAGCTGAAGCAAGATTTGAAGATCAAGAGCCATTAACTAAGCAAGACCAAGATAAGCCATGTCTTTTGATCATGTTGAACCTAGTTTTTAAATCTATTTATTTATTATTTTATTTTAAATTTTTATGTATTACTATCTTATTGCAAACCTTTGTATATGGTAGTTATTGTCCAAATTGATTAAACTTTCACTTGATAATTTGAATGCCTTGATTCCATTGTCACCATAGGATGGGTAATTATCTAGTGATGTCATACTAGTTGTCACATGAGTTATACATTTAGCAAGCTTAGCCATGCTTATAGTTATGTTTGGCTTGTCATCACATGTGATTAATTAAGTAATTTAGACTAAATGAGGTATTGAATCGTGGTTGTAGCCACAATTAAAAAATTTGTGTGTCATGAATATTGCATCTTTGTTACAAATGACTTGTTGAGTACCATTTTACTCTTGACTTTATGTCTATTGTTGCTTAGTTGAGAAAGAGGAACTATATTATTTGGAGGTACTAGAAGGAGGATACTTCGACGGCTTCACGGATTAGGACTTCACTCCTTATTCGATTGCCTGTGGGTAAGTTGAGTGGCTACTATGCTTATTTTTGTTTTTCGTTGCAGTTTCTTAAGCCCTTGCTATTATTTGTAAGCTTAGCCTTAAGATCACAACTCTGATAATTATTAATATTTGAGTCTTTTTCTTTATTAATCGTGTATATGATTGATATTTTATTTATGTTTATACTGTGTGCACTAGTATGATCCTGAACTAATGTGGTGTACACAGAGAGTTTAGATTTGCATATTCGGGTCTCGACAAAGATGGTCTCAGGGCTATATCAACTGTAGGACGAAGCCCTAGTTAGAGTAGTCGCCTTAGCAAAACTTTAAAATCGATTTTCTAAATTAAACCAACCAAATTGGATATTTAGTAATATCTCTATCTCTTTTTCTTTCTTGAGGTTCTTGCTCTTCACCTTATTCAAGAATTTGCTTTTCCAATCTCTTAATCTGACTTCTTTCCTTTATAATGCCTTAGATGTCTCGAGTTTCCTATAGGCAGAATGGAGGTTGGCGTGGGCTACTTCGAGTTTTACTGAGGAGTCTTGGATTAAGGAGGCAACCTATTTGTTTCACCAAGGATAAGAAGACAAAGTGCCAACGTATTGGATGCATCACTAGATTATACTTCACAATGAGAATTGGCAGCCAAATCCTTCACCATAACTTGAAGTTCACCAGCACTTGTGGAGCATCATCCACATAATGAGCCACACACAAGGCTGTTCGACGTCTTTGTGAGCTGTACAAGATCAGTCTTGTAACACCCCAGGACCCACAACTAGCCACTAAACTACTCTGTGTCCGAGCGTGTGACCAGGAGTACGGTGGTTTGTTTTTGTAAAGTTCAGTGGAGCAATTATTCTGAGGAAGCCACCTGGGAGTGCGAGGGGCATCTTAGAGCAGAGTTTTCAAACCTATTCTTTTAGTAAGCCAGAATTTCGAGGTCGAGATTTCGTTTAAGGGGGGAGGTTTGCAATAACCTATTTTCCAGAATTAATTTGAAGCCTTTAAAATTAAAATTCACCATTTGGGATTTTTTTCTAGATATAATTCAAGCTTAAAATAAATTTTATTAATTAAAAGGATTTAATATGACTAAAATAAATATTTATTGTAAGTATTTTATTTGGGTTTCATGTGCCTCAAGGATTTTTCTAGAATTTTTTGGATTCATTTGCTATTTTCTAGAGTTCAAATGAATTTAGTTGAGTTTCTGAAAAGTGGAAAATCCTGAAAAAAATCAAAATCCCTTCGGCCCATTAAACCCTAATCGTTCAATCCCTTTCCTGCCTTGTGTCGGCCATCCCGGCCATGGCCGCTTTTAACAGCTAGATATCGCCAAGGGCAGATGTCAAGCATCTAGAGCCAGACGACACTATTCATTAGAGCCAGACGATACTATTCATCTGTGCCATCAGACATCGCTGTCCGTTTTCCATCCATGACACGTGTCGGAATCTAGGGGCCCTGGTACTAGAGCCGGATGACACTATTCATCTGTGCCATCAGATATCGCTGTCCGTTTTCCATCCATGACACGTGTCAGAATCTAGGGGCCCTGGTACTGTTCATCTTCCCCACAGCGCCGCCGTTGTGTCCGCCTCGGACTCCACCATCACTACTCGTGTTCGGTACGATCTCGGCGTCCACGCTATGAAAACTGTGCCACTGCCCTCATTTTATGTACCCCATAGTGCCGTCGTCCTCGTCAGCTGCGCTGACGCTTCACCATTGTCTCGTTGTGCGCCGCCACCATCGCCTTCGTCTCTGGCCACTCTATTTTGGCCGACGAGCGTGAGCAACTGAAGCAGTCGCTCCTTGGCCGCTGGTGAGTCGCCTCCCGAGCCGCTGCCCTCTCCATCCTCGACTAGTCGCTGCCGACAGATCCCATCACCCTTGGTCATCGTGCCATTGCCTCGTTCCGCGTACAACACATGTCGTAGCCTGGGTCATTCGATTGCCTTAGCAACAATCCGATTAGATCTATGCCATTACAAAAATTCGACTGTTGACATTTCTCCACGTGGGCTACTACCAACCATTGGATCCTCGCGATGTCAGCCGCACCAAGCCGGCTGACCCTTCGGCTTCTAGGTGAACCTATGATGCGGATACGCACGTGTCTTATACTTTTCAGTTAAATATATTATTCAACTGGAAAGAGTTATTGAGCCGCATCAAACATTGCTAGGTGAACTCATTCCAAACTAAATATAATGTTGTTATTCATAAGAATACAATACTACCTCATGTCATTAAATGGTGTATTCTTAGGTTTGTCGATGGCAAAGCAATGGAGACGCAAAAGAAAGAGGATAACCACATTAGGTGTTAAAGACATGAAGGAAGAAAGCCCATTCAGTGGGAGAGCAAAAGGGAGAAGCCCAAGGACTTAAACTACAAGTTTTGGATAAGATTTTCAAGCTCAATTCGTACCTCCCACAAGGCCAATTGGATTCAAACTCGGATTCAACGTCGAGAAGATCGGGCGACCCCGTATCATCTGGTATCAGAGCGCGGTTTACTCGGTAGGATCTTATTCTTTTACTTTTAGATTGATTTATTTCTGTCCTATAGTCTATTAAACCGAAAATTGTAACAAAAATCCAAACCCTAGTTTCACATCCGTTATTTTCGGGAGTTTTATTAAGTTTTGATCCATTAGAAATTTTGTTTACGTGCTGATCTTAGTGTCCTTTTGCGTTGCTTAATCGTTGTTATTTTAAACTTTTGAAAATCCGCTAGTTGATCTTTCAATTAGCATCCAAAAAAAGTAGATTCAATTTACTTTTTGAAATCTTGTTCTAGCTGTCCACATAAGATCTTTGCACATCTTGAAAGAATATCACATCCGAATATATCTGGGTTTTCTTTTTCTTGATTGATTTGGCCACAAGAAACCTTAACTGCCACAAGAATCTTAGTTGGACACATTCAGACCATCTGAAATTTGTTGCGGTTTGAATTCTGAGCGTCTGTTAAGATCTTCACTTAAATCCTTTGAACCTTGAGACTAGTCTTTGATAATTGCTTTAGGGCTGTTCTAGAATTATCTACACATTGCTGAACAATTTTGGACTTGCGTAGAATCTACGAGCAATTAAACCTAGCTCGGCCTTGAGTATAAAAAAAAAGAGCCAAAAAAAAGAGAAGGCAGCCGATTGAAAAAAAAGAGGAGCCACGGCTTGAGCAAAAAAAACAAAGAAAGAAAGAAAGAAGAAAGAAAGAAAAGAAAGCATTGGCCGAATTTGGGTGAGTTAATCTTAGTCCATAAATTCAAATTGTGTATTTAATTTCTTTGGACAATCTTGTGCCCTCAAATTCATATGATTGCAATTGGCTAGCGTCTCTCCTAGTACTTGGTGCAAAACGAGCTAATATTCCCGATTGTTTCCTTTAGCTCATTCCATTTGTTTGCATTGAGTCACATTGATCATTGCGTGTGCGTTTATATACATTGGCAATACTTTCTAGCTTGGATTATTACTTAATTTTACAATATCGTGAAATTCAGATTGTGTAGGATAAATACTTCCTAACCAAACTCCACAAAATATCCTTTGTCGTGCAATTGTGAGTAACTTTTAAATCCGCTTGATCATCACTTGCTATTGTAGCCACCACCAAGTGTAAGTTTTTTTTTCGCCTCAATACACTTCGGAAAGGTAAAAACTTTACTTGGTGGAGGAAAAAGTGAGATAGAGTGAACTCCACATATCATATATATGTTGTGGTATTTGTGCATTTTTTGTACAACTAACCATGACAGGTGGAGACGATAATATGGGAGAGGAGCATACCCCGGCGAGTCGTTTTCAATTCCAATCTCTGAGAGGAACTTTGCACAATGAATTCGCCGCCACTTATTCCACCTTGAAAAAGCATCTCAAGGAGGAGATCAACAATTCTGCATAAGATATGCGCATTAAATTCAATCATCAAATGGAAGTGTTACGCTCAAACATCGTGAATGATGTTGTGCGGGCACTTCATCCACAACAAGAAGAAGATAACTTTATTCCTTTCTATGGAAGTGAGGATCCAGAAGAATATCTTGAGTGGGAATGGCGAATGGAGAAAGTATTTAGAGTTCAAAAGCTTCCCAAAGATCAAGAGGTGATGCGTGCCACTAGAGAATTTGAAGAGTATGCTTATAGTTGGTGGCATCAGCGATTTGGAAATGAATTCATTAAATCTTGGTCAGATTTGAAGGCACTCATGAGGAGAGAATTTGTGCCATCCTATTATGCACAGGGATTGCTTCGCTATTTGGAGAGTATCACACAAGAGAGTAATACCGTGCAAGAATATTATTTTGAGCTGCAAGATGCATTACGTCAGTAGGTGTCATTAGTGAACTACAAAAGAAGACATACTTCAAAAGAGGATTGAATTCTAAGATTGCCGCTACACTTCAACATAAATATTTTGGTAGTGTGCAAGATCTTGTGAATTGTGCTATTCAAGAAGAGAAGAGACATTTGGAGAGACGTACACCGCAGTTTTCTCCAGTCCATACTTCAATTCTGCTCCCTCTACTAGTGTGACACATGAGAAGATGACCGAGCATGGGACTTTCCCTTCGGTCAAGGAGATATATAGTATTCCAAAACTACATATAGCTCCTAAGATACACCACAACCCATGTGAGGATGAGAGCCACATAGCCAAATTGAGTGAGAGTGATAAAAAGAGTGAGCTGTGTGATTCCACCATATGTGAGGTTGAGAGTATCCAAATTGAGAGTGTGAGAGAGACACCAAAAGAAAAGAGAGAAGTAGAAGATAGACAAAGTGAGGATGCATCTGAAACTAACACATTAATATCTACGTCTAGTGTTGTTTCTTACATTGTGCAGGTTGACATTAAAGATGAAGAATTGAATATTCAACAACCGGCACCTTTGAAGCCAAATAAGGAGATAACCACGGGAAGGGATAAAGTGTTTGCTGCCCCGAGGGTATATTCTAATAATTTTAAACCCCCAGCACCTACATCATCTGAGAAAGACGATAAAGGTAACAATAGTGGTGCTGAATTTAGTTATGCAAAGGTGAGTAATTTTGAGAGCTCATATGATCAACTGAAAACTCCATGTTCTGAAATTTCTTTGCTCAATTTACATAATGTGGAATTGATAACTCATAAGAAAGTTCTTACTAGAATATCTCCTAATGATTCTTTGTGCTATATCATGTTTGATGATTCTAGAGAGCTATCTAATGTGATTTATAATGTTGCTGAAATTTCAAGTTCAAAATCACTAGTTAGTACCTATGCCTACACATATAAGTTCAATTTGATTGGAGATTATGGTGTAGATGACAAATTTTATGTTCACAGAATTTGCATTACATGTGATAAGCTTGCTAATTTAAAATTGCATATTATGGATAAACAATCTTTTATGCCATGTTATGATCACAATGAGATTAATTTCAACAATTGCACGTACTGTTTACAAAGATTTCATAAGTCTACTTGTTCGATCTTTAATGTACAACCATGTAAAAATAATCAGAGTAGCGCAGTTGAAGCATGGAGGCTGCTCAAAATTTTCTTTCCTATGTATGAATAAATAAATTTGATTTTCCCCATTAATGATTTGTCTATAGAAAAGTCGAGAACGACTTTCTTTTATGGGAGGGAGAATGATGTGAAAAACAATAGTGCAATGCATGCATATTTTGGATGCTATTATATTCATCGGTTTATGCAAAATAATGAAAATGACACAATAATTGACTCTTACATATACCATGCGTATGTGTTGTTCTTTTCGTTTATTACACCTTCAGATGTTCATGATGTGCTAACCAGAAGAAGTGTTGATAACAAATATATATACCACGCATACACGTTGTATTCTTTGTTTAGTACAATTTCAGGCTATCAAAAGCCGAGGACGGCTTTTCTTGAAGAAGGGGAGGATGATGCGGATACGCACGTGTCTTGTACTTTTCAGTTAAACATATTATTCAACTGGAAAGAGTTATTGAGCCGCATCAAACATTGCCAGGTGAACTCATTCCAAACTAAATATAATGTTGTTATTCATAATAATAGAATACTTCCTCATGTCATTAAATGGTGCATTCTTAGGTTTGTCTATGGCAAAGGAATGGAGACGCAAAAGAAAGAGGATAACCACATTAGGTGTCAAAGACATGAAGGAAGAAAGCCCATTCAGTGGGAGAGCAAAAGGGAGAAGCCCAAGGACTTAAACTACAAGTTTTGGATAAGATTTTCAAGCCCAATTCGTACCTCCTACAAGGCCAATTGGATTCAAACTCGGATTCAACTCAGAATTTAATTCGGATTCGGTTCGGGACAGCCTGACAAGCACTTACTAAAAAGGTCATAACTTTCACAAACGGAGTCCGATTTGGGTGTTCTTGTACTCTTTGGAAAGATATTTTTAAGGGCTACGCAATGGATCTGGTCCCAGTATCAAATTCATCACGGATCAAAAGTTATGGCCAAAACAATATGGCAGCTGTAAAATCTAGTTTCCTTTTTGTGAGAGTTTGTATCTAAAACCATACAGGGTTGAGTTGTACTAGGTTTGTGGACTCTATGGACGTCCCAAGGTCCTATATAAGGCATGTATTGGTAGCCTAAGGGCTCAGTCCACCTTTGAGAATAATCAATCTACTAAAGTTTGTTCGAGTTTATCATTGCTGCTGAAATTCCGTGAGGGAATTAGGAGTGTTCTTCAATTAAGATCGTTCAGCCTTTCCGCTGGAAATTGGGTGCACGATAGATCTTTGCTTGGTGGTCGGCGAAATCGACGCGAGTGTGTTTTGGCGGATTAAAGAGTGTTCGTCCCTTGCACTGGCATTGGAGGATAGCTACAATTCATCAAGACTCCCGTGAGTATCCATCCTACGTCGAGAAGATCGGGCGACCCCGTATCAACCTAGCTCACCGTGAGCCGAGCCTCTAACTCACGGGCCCAAGCCTAGTCACTACCAACTCAGCAAGCCACACGAGACCTAGATTCCATGTGGCAATCCACGTCGGTGCTATGTTAGCTACCGAACCGAGTCACCATGCCATGTTAGCCACCATGTGTCATGCCGGCTCATCTACCACATCAGCCCTAGTGCACATGTGTCCTGCCAGTCACCGCCTTGTTAGCCCTAGCTGCCACATCATCACGCTGTCACCCGTTCACTGTTTCGTGCACCGAATCCACCGTAGACTTGCTATTCCGTGAGCCAAGTCCACCGCACAGTAGTTTTTCTCATTTTCTAGCATTTTCTTTAGACTTATTCTTTTGAGAGCCTGTTCTCTGTCCTAACTCCGATTGACCCGATTCTTTTTCTTAAATTTATCTAAAATTGAGCTCTACCTTTTGGTTCTAGTTTTGATATTTTTAGAGTTCATTTGAATCTTGTTTGTATTTATTGGTGCCTTGTTTGGTTTTCTCTCTCATTAGGTCACGTCTACGAAGGAGTTGAAACAAGATTTAAAGATCAATAGTCATTAACTAAGCAAGAACAAGGTAACTCATGTCATTTGATCATATTGAACCTAGTTTTTAAATTTATTTATTTGTTATTTTATTTTAAGCTATCATGCATTGATATTTTATTACAAAACTTTTGTATATGATAGTTATTGTCTAAATTAATTAAACCCTTACTTGATAATTTAAATGCAATGATTCCATTGTCACCATAAGATGGGTAATTATCTAGTGATGTCATACTAGTTGTCACATGGGTTATACGTTTAGCAAGCTTAGCCATGTTTATAGTTACGTTATGCTCATCATCACATATGATCAATTAATTAATTTTGACTAAATGGGATATTGAATCGTGGTTGTAGTGACAATTATAAAATTTATGTGCCATGATATTAGTGTGTCATTGGTGTTGGTTATACAAAATTGATTTTCAGGTAGGCAGTGATCGTATAGCAAAGGAGGAAGTGTGGATTTCACTTCGAGGGATGCAGATGTCTCGCTTGGGTAATGTCTAAGGACTTAACTTTGTACTCCGTTGAACTAAGCCTTATTGTACAATTACATGTCTAATATGGGATAGACCTGGCTAATCATTGTGATGTTTCAATTTCACCAATGTTATGAATATGGATGCTGATTTCTGTAAGGCGTAAGTGGGAGCAAATATCGAGTAGGTGGTTAACCTACTCGACGGCAAAACTTTAGCGGGTCAAATTGGGTTGACGTTAAATATTATAAAGGCTTTGTTGTGATTTTCTTTAACGTGAGGATAATCACATCGTGTGGGTAAAGTTATGCAATCTCTACAGAGTGTAAAACTATTCTAATAGTCGTGTCTCCGGTTATGGATAATGTTCGATGATTTCACACGAAGGGCAGAGTTTTCATAAAAACTTGGGATAACTTTAGGAAGTGAATGGTTTGTTTACTATTAGTTTATTTAATTTCTTTGGTTATTTACTTATTATCATATTCTTTAAAGTTCTCTTTCAATCTATTTACTGTATTTACTTCAAATTATTGTTTTCTGCAAAGTAACATTGTAGCTATCATTTTGTAAGCTTTGCGTAGTATATTGCATCTTTGTTATAAATGACTTGCTGAGTACCATTGTATTCATAGCTTTATGCCTATTGTTGCTCAATTGAGGAAGAGGAATCATATCATTTGGAGGTACCGTAAGGAGAATATTTCAATGATTTCACGGATTAGGACTTCGCTCCCCAGTCGATTGCCTATAGGCATGTTAAGCGGCTATTATGCTTATTTTTATTTTCCACTGCTAGTTTCTTAAGCTCTTCAGGCTATTATTTGTAAGTTCGGCACTAAGGTCGTAACTCTGATTATTATTAATATTTGAGTTTTTTCATTATTAATCATATATATGGTCAATATTTCATCTATATTTATACTGTGTACACTAGCGTGATCCTAGACTAGTATGGTATACACAGAGAGTCCGAATTTGTATATTCGGATCGCGACAAATGCCTATGACCATGTGCTAAAATATACAGGTACACCAATATTTTCTATATTGTTGACAATGGTACGAGAGAAATACATATATATGCATGAAAAACAGTGCGATCTTTTTTATGGTTATTATCAAAAAGGTTATAAACTATAATAGTGTACAAGTTACTACATTGTACAAATAATACATCATAGACTTTACAAAACTACAAATAATAACAATGTACAAATAATAACAGTGCACAAATAATAATAATAATGTACAAATAATGACAGTGCATAAATAATACTATGCACAAATAATAATAGTGTAAAATAAAAAAGTGCACAAATAATAATGGTGCATAAATAATAATAGTGTACAAATAATAACGGTGAACAAATAATAATGATGCATAAATAATAGTGGTTCACAAATAATAATGGTGCAGAAATAATAGCGGTGAAAAATAATAAGAGTGTAGAAATGATAACATTGCACAAATAATAATAGTGCACAAATAATAACAGTATGCAAATAATAACAGTGTGCAAATAATAACAATGCACAAATAATAATGATGTATAAATAATAACAATGTACAAATAATAACAGTACACAAATAATAATAATGAACACAGTGTGTAAACAATAACAGTGTACAAATAATAACAGTGCATAAAAAACAATGTACAAATAATAACAGTGCATTTCTCGCTGGCGAATGAAACATACCTCTTCATGAAGCTCTTCACGAGAACCACACTAATTCCAACTAGAAAATCCCTAAATCGCAACAAAACTACCTCAAAAACTAAATCAAACTCTCTTTCTTCTCCCTCAACTCTCTCTCACTCTGCAGGGAAGATACTCAATTACGCAACTTCGAATGAGCTAGTGGAGAGGGAGGCAAGCCATTTTGTGGACGCGATGAGGCGTTGTTGACCGATAGGCCCACGCGAACGAACTGGGCAATGGCTGCATCCAACTGAGAGCCACGAGAATAACTGTCGAGCGCATCACGTCGTATCATGTCACATCACGTCATGCCATGTGGTTAGCCAGCATCCTACTTGCCGAGGTAGGGTAGCTCGACGGTAGAGCTACTGAGCCAGGGCAGCTCAGCAGCTTCTACCGCGCTGCACGCTGGCCTGTCGCGCTTGCCATCCGCATCTGCTCTTGCCACTCCCATGCGTGCTACCGTGGCCGCCCTGTCCTGCAGAGCTTGGGGGCGCGACAGGTGATACATGTCACCTATCGTGCCTTCCAGCTTGGGGAGGGCGTCATTTTTATAAAAATAGATGTCTGAGGGCCATTTTTGAAATTTTTTTTGCTACAATGCTATATCAATGAACAGTTCGCTAGATTGAACCTTTATCATCCTAAAGCTGCTACTTTCTAATTTGCCTTTCTATATCATCGATGAGTAGTATTTAATCTAAGGTATTTGGTTTGTGGTTAAGGTGTGGGCTAGGGGTTTAACGCACGAAATACCTATGGGCCAAGAAAGTTTAATTAACCCGGTCAAACTTTTTTTTAAGTCTGTTAAACTAGGATTAAACATACAAAATGTGGAATGAGCTAACCCACATTGAGTTCTATTTTTCTACGTTAACTCAGCTAACCCATCTAATTTAGCAAAACCCATCTTATTTAGCCAAAACCACATTTTAGGCTAACTAGATTTCTTGCCAAACACAAAATTCACGTTAATCCAATCTATATAGATTAAGATTAGCTAACCTAGCTATTTAAACCCAAACCAAGCTATAATTCTATATGATGTTATTAGATGCTTCTCAAACTAACATATGTAACACGGGACGAACTATTAATTATGTCTTCATTGTCTTCAGTAACATCACGATTTTGTTTTTCATTGTGGTGACGAACTGATTTCTTTTTCTTTTCTGATAGAAATGTTTTAACCTGTAACAGCTATAGCTTCAACCTCCATTAGTTTGATTTGGATGATTAACGATTGTAAGAAGATAATTCTGATTCCTCTCGGCTATCTCGTGCTCATACTCAGGATGGACTACATATGTTGTCGTCTACTCGGAATACCTCTAGTAACATTGCTTCCTTGCCGGTTAGGCTACAAACCATATACGAATTTCCTGTATTACACGAGTCCGTGTTTGTATAGTTCTTGTAGTACTTGACGTATACTTCAACAACACATTTGTACATGTACTATAAATCCTGAGCAATTAGGGGTGGTAATTTCCCCATAGAGGTGGCCCCACCAGGAATTTCCCCATCGGGGGCGGGGACCGATCCCCCGTGAATGGGGGCAGGGACGGGGTCACCCTCCCTCGTGGGCCCTGCGGGGACTCAGTAAAAATGGGAAAAATATTTTTTATAATACATTATAGTTTCTTAATATAGGGGATTATATTCTTTTCTGACATATTTGGACGAAATCTTAAATATATAAGTTAGAATATATATTTTAAAGATATACTTTGAAAAAATATGCCTAAACAATTATAAAGTAATAAATAAAGTTATATTATTATTTTTTACAATAATGTAGCACTTTTTAATCCCCTACGGGGATCCCTATGAAGGTTGGGTCCGCGTGGGGACTAGGGACGGGGGTGATCTCCCCCGTTTAGCCTAAAGGGGCTAGGGCCGGGGTGGGCTAGCGAGGATAGAGGTGTGCCCATGGGCTCTCCTACGATCCTCTAGCCCTGTTGCCACCCCTATGAGCAATGCTATTGATCAAGGCATGTGATTGCCGCCTTTCATGGTATCAGAGACCTAGCACATCTGTCGTTTTCTCGCCGTGACTCCGTCTCGACTCCCCATGACCACCACTCGGCCCATCTTGCCCAAACTTCTTGCTTTTCCATGTTGCAATTCTCCTGACTCAACTTCCTCTTGTGCATGTGTTGTCGCTTGAGACTTTTGGACAATAGCACTATATCCATATGGAGAGTGCAAAGGTCAAGTATATGATGGACCAAACCCTTCCAGTTGATTTGACCGAAATCGACAAAGAGATGTGAAATCGGCAGAGATCACCGATATCAAGATAACTTAGGGGAAAATTGATTCTGAATGACACATCAATGTAAAGTAATATCGAACAAAAACAACTTTTATATAAACGTAAACCAATAAAGTTAAACACATCGACACAAAGCAATATCGATCAACATCGAATTACAGAGAGTAGATTAGATCTCCTAACTAAAACTATGGACTAGTCATACGGGAAAGATAAAGATACATAAAAGATAAAAGTTAGAGTTGACAAGGACAATTTTTGAGAGAGCCCCTGGGTCCCTATTTATACTGAATGTTGGCAGCGTACATCAGGTTGTCCTCTTGCCATGCACGGCTTCTGGTTTCCTCCCGTCTCATGCATAGTAAAAGGGGTATGTTCTTTTCGATTGAAAGTGATGGTTACGACTGTTCTTTTCTGGAAGGACTGCTGGGAAGACCTTCTTCTTTGTGCAAAATTTCCGAGATTATTTTCGTTTGCCATCAATCAGGACATCTCCATCAAGAATTACTTGAGCTCCCTAGAGCCTCAAACTTTATATCACTTGCCGCTATCTGAAGAAGCCTTTTAGAAACTCCTTCAGCTATCAAATACTCTCAATGGAGTCACTCTAAACCAGCATTCCTCGAATCAATGGACTTTCATCTGGGGTAACTCCCTTTACTCCTCACGGAAATGGTATGATCGTTAGTATAGTCACTTGATAGTTTCTCCGGCATTTCCTCTCATCTGGAAGAGCAGATGTATGCCCAAGCATAGGGTCTTCGGTTGGCTACTCCTAAAGGATTGGCTGAACACAAAAGAAATGCTAATGA
This sequence comes from Melocanna baccifera, assembly GCA_036346265.1. Classification (NCBI taxonomy): domain Eukaryota; kingdom Viridiplantae; phylum Streptophyta; class Magnoliopsida; order Poales; family Poaceae; genus Melocanna; species Melocanna baccifera. Next base: position 13,592,067 of record CM070692.1, read on the forward strand.
GAAAGAATCTTAATGTTAATGGGGGATAACCTATGTGTTCTTTGTGCGGCCAACACAATGGAAACCCTTGCACACCTCTTCTTTGAGTGCCCTTTCACTGTGCAATGTTGGAATGTCATTGGGATTCAATGGGGGTGGATCTAGGAACGCCATAGAGGATTCTCACTACAAGATCAATGTACTCTGGCTCCTTCTTCATCGAGAAATTCATCATGGCTACCTGGCATATCTAGAAAGTTAGGAATGAGTTTATTTTTTGCCAGCACCTGCTCAATGTGGATGACTAGAAGGCAAATATGAAATCAGAAGCTGCTATGCTCCTCAACAGATTTAAATCGGATGATTGCCCTTTGATTTGCTCCTAGCTTCGATTCATTTAGCTTTTTCTTTTCTCCCTTCCCCCCTCTCTCGTTTCTTCTCCTGTACATTATTATTTATTTAATATAGCACAGTAGGAGCCTCTCCTACTGTTTTTCCTAAAAAACGTGATTGTCATTAATTACATAAACATACCATTAACTCATAATAGTCAGTCTAGATTCTTCAATCTCTCCTTTTTTGGTAATTGATGATAACCCTCAATAAATAATGAGACAGCATATTGACTTTCAACACATACCATTAATGCCATTGCTGCTCGCGCGAGAGGAGAAGGCTAAAAATAGTGGTTACTTCGAAGAGTGATTACTTCAGTGATTTTATCATGTTGTGTACTCACTTTAATTGTCATTTATGTAATAAATTACTTTCCATAATATACAGAAAGGAACTCACAAAATCTAATCCGACAAGTTGCACGGCCTATGATTCTCCAGAATACTGGGGAGGGGCTTGACAACGTTGAGCACATAGAAGAGCATGTAGAATAGTAGCTCTGCCCAGTATATGTTACCCTTCTCCTACTTTTGAAATAAATACACCATAACCTAATATTACTACATATTACGATGCAATTTACTGCATGTTAGAGACAAAAATATTGCTTACCGATTATATCATAGTTTGGATCTTTTGTCATAAAATTCTTAGAACTTCATGGTGAAGAAGGCGCAATCATTCGGGATAACCTATTTCGGCATGGTGAACAACAGCCTCCTCTAGTCCATAAACTTTGGAAACTTCCCACAAGTCATGACATGGAAGGCATCAGTCAAACGTGCAACTACATTGATGCTGACTACATGATGACAGTCATCAGGGTCGGTGCATTTTTTAATGCAGTTATTCGAGTCTAGCACATTGATACGCCTGTGCACAATGTTTATACAGTACACCGACTAGTGGGAGTTGTGTAGCAAGGGACGAACACTCTTTAATCCGCCAAAACACACTCGCGTCGATTTCGCCGACCACCAAGCGAAGATCTATCGTGCACCCAATTCTCAGCGGAAAGGCTGAACGATCTTGATTGAAGAACACGCCTAATTCCCTCACAGAATTTCAGCAGCAATGATAAACTCGAACAAACTTTAGTAGATTGATTATTCTTAATGGTGGTCTTAGCCCTAAGGCTGCCAATACATGGCTTATATAGCACTTTGGGACATCCATAGAGTCCACAAACCTAGTACAACTCAACCCTACATGGTTTTATATACAAACTCTCACAAAAAGGAAACTTAATTTTTACAGCTGTCATATTGTTTCAGCCATAACTTTTGATCCGTAATGAATTTGATGCTAGGACTAGATCCATTGCGTAGCCCTTGAAATTATCTTTCCAACGAGTACAAGAACACCTGAATCGGACTCCGTTTGTGAAAGTTATGACCTTTTTAGTAATTGCATATCAGGCTGTCCCGAACCGAATCCGAATTGAATTCTGAGTTGAATCCAAGTTTGAATCCAATTGGCCTGGTGAGAGGTACGAATTGGGCTTAAAAATCTTATCCAAAACTTGTAGTTTAAGTCCTTGGGCTTCTCCCTTTTGCTCTCCCACTGTGTGGGCTTTCTTCCTTCATGTCTTTGGCATCTAATGTGGTTATCTTCTTCCTTTTGCATCTCCATTGCTTTGCAATTGACAAACCTAAGAATGCACCATTTGATAACTGAGGTAGTATTTCATTCTTATGAATAACAACATTATATTCAGTTTGGAAAGAGTTCACCTGGCAATGTTTCATACGGCTCAATAATTCTTTCCAGTTGAATAATATATTTAACTGAAAAGTACAAGACACGTGCATATCCACATCAGAATGTAATGTTACTGCACTCTTGCTTACAAATTACTATAAAAATAATAAATTGTTACGCACTCATGCCTCTGTCATCATCCCAACATCTGGACCAATACTGGCATCTGTCATCTCGGCGGTTTTGTCTTTATGCAACTTTGGAATGGTGGGCATCAGACAAGACCACGTGGCGGCCTGTGGCTCAGGAGCTATCTCAGGGATGAAGATGTCAAGGTACATACCTGGGACAGTATCAGCCTCGAACGTTGAAATAATGTTGTCGATAGAAGCCACGATGTTGCGATGTTACGCATTCTTGTTTGGTTGCACAAGTTATCAATGATCCTATGTTGCTTTTAGATTGATGTAATTCTATCCTAGAACCAAAAACTCAGAAATACCAAAAATTATACAAATTGTTCAATTTATTATTTTTGGTGAGTTTTGTTAGATTTTGAACCATTAGAAACTTTGTTTAGTTACTGACCATCATATTCTTTTAAATAGCTTATGTTATCTAAAACCAAAAAAGTTATTGATCCTGAACTCCTCAAAACTAGCACCAAAAAATAGACCTTAAATCATCATCTTGGTATCCGGTTGCTATCCTTTGTCCTTGAGCATAGCCGAAACCAATCTAGGGTTTGATATGTTGTCGAAACCAGATTTTACAATCCAGAATTCTCTGTGATTCCACCACATTATTCCCTAGATTAATAGATAGTGCTTATAGATACATTACTGAACATGAATACATATTTTGCAGAAATGTAACTAATATAATAGTAAACCTACACATGGGTCAATCAGGCCGAAACCTTTAAAAAGTAGCGACAGAAGCAAAAACTTCGTATGGGTGGGACCTTTAAGACATGCCCACAAGAAGCCAACTGGGGCTCGTGACATAGCTCCTGGCCTCATTGTCTTTCGGTCTTATTGACACCCTTAGATCATCACATGGCTTATATTTCTCGTTCCGACTTACTGAATAATAGGAATTGAGCAACAGTGAGTACAAAGGTACTCAACAAGCCAACATACAAAATGTAATAATAATAATAGATGAAGGGTTGAACAAAGAAAAGCTCAAGGTTCTTTTATTGGCGAAACGCAACTATTTTGAGATACAGATATGGGAAGTACCTGAGACTTAGCAGTTTTAACTAAAATAGGGTTTTCTAAAGTGTGAAAGGTTGCAATAATAGTAGTATAGATTCTATCCACCATTACATGTTAGCTGCACAATATACTAGTTTTCCAGTGTCATATCCACTTATTACCATTACTGGGACCGACCGCCCTTCAGTGTCATATCCACTTATTACCGTTACTGGGACCGACTGCCTAAGGCAACACAAACCAATTTTTATTCCACCCACAAAATTTTTGGAATAAAACTATATCGATGTAAGTTTCTATGCTCACCCATGACCATGGGAATAGCTGTTCGAATAGTTTTTACTCTACAGGGGTTGTACACATTATCCACAAGATATGATTATCTCATAATGTCAGCCATTATACTCTTTTGCAAGCATATGACTGAGTAATCATAACAAATCCTTTACAATGCATCTTCTCAGTGAGGCCACACCCACTAAGGTTTCCACTTCTGTGGGATGCGACCATTCCTCGAGAAGGCCCCTCTTGCGCTGTCACGACAAAGGCGGGGATGCGACCATCCTTCCCTTTGCACATATTCACACCTATGGCGTAACCCACGCCAGGTCGATGCAAATTAGTCAGGCTGTATACACTTTTCCAACTTATGGTTGTTTTGTTTTACATTGGGAGGTCATACAAGATCCAGTCCTTAGGTGTATACTTAGAGGTATCTAGGTGGTTCTACCACAATGAACACTCGTGTATCCACTACACCAACCCCCCATACCATCCACCCAGACGGTTAAGCAATTTGAGGTTTTTGGGAGCATTATCTATATTATAATATACTAGCCATTTTCCATCAATGACTGACCAAACCAAGTTTTCATGTTGAAATGATGACCGGGCAAAATAATGCCCTTGAGTATCTAAGCTATACTAATAAGAGCGTATAAATGTAGAATTATTTTCAAAGTTACCATTATAGTTTTCCTAGGGTAACAAGGTTCAATTGTTCCAAGGGGAGGGACATAATAGTTGACAAGTTGAATAGTGGGCACGTAACTAGAATTTTAACAAACATAGATTTGCGTAAGAAATAATAGCATGCAAGTTTATAACTTAAACAGAAATAAACTGGTATAAAATATAGGTTTGGTATGATCAAAATGTTGACACGCCTTTTTCTAGATATTACTCAAATCCTTCTCAGTTGATAATCTCGAGCTCTAGGTCTTCATCTTTTTCTGGATTTTGATCTCACTTGATCCTTTACTTTTTGAGACTCCAAATTCTAATTACACACTAAACAACTAAACCTAAACGAATCCAAGTAACTCAAAAGTCCAAATGAATCCAAATAAACTCAATTAAGTTTTCATTATGATTTAGTGGTTATTCTGGGCAAGGTTTATTGGGTGCGGAATGTTGACAAAGCCAACTAGGTTTGAGCGACGTAGGGGATGACAGAGGGAAAATCTGTCGTGATGGATGTCAAGGATGGTTTAATGACAAAGGTATATTCACGGGAATATTCTGCTTCGGGTTTAAAGATGGGTAGGTATAGCCGACTGTAGAATACCATAGCTTGATCTTTTAAATTAATACTTTCTTTTATAGTTTTATATTTATTAAGGAAGTTTCATGAGTTGGGCAAGATTTATAGATAGATATGACAGTTGTCCTGAGGTGATGAGTATCATTTGTCGAGTGTTATCATAAAGAATTGGGGCATGAGTTATGCACGTGAGGTGTACGACTGTAATTTAAGAATTCATATTTCTGGCAATAAAAGATGCAGTATTTTTGTGGTCCTAATCATCAATAATCAAACAATTAGTTAAATGATTAACTCAATAATTTGCTAATGCAAGGGGTTATTTATTTAATCACTGTTATTTAATGATTTATGTTAGCTAGCAACCGAGGCTAAGAAAGAATGCCAAGGTTTTAATGGCTTTCAGACAGAAGGCAACTCTTAACTTAGTCTAGGTATTATTAGACTTTGGATTACCACCTATTTGGTAAGGTGGTAGATTATTCTAGCTAAGGTCGAATAATTGGTCCCGCCCTCACATTGTTCATTTAAGTATAGATTAACGAGATTATTTTTAACGACCGATGAATCAGGGGGTCATTATATTTTTATGGACGTACAAAGTTATATTTTAACAAGATCCTTTGTTTACAAATGCTCTTAGGGTTAAATGTCGTTGTTATTTTATCTGTCCGTAGTTATTATTCAATATAGTTTAATTCTAAAGAAAAAGAATAAATATATTTACGTGGGACCTGGCTTGTTATATACAATTATATTTGAATATTATTATTAATTAGATCTACCGCTAGGAATTTATTATCGATTTCATGCTATTAACAAGAATTACATTTTAACAAGGCCTATGACTGTATGTGAGTTTTTCATACAAATATTGGTTGGCTTCTTAAATAACCATTAATTCTACCTAACTTATCCTTCTAGAAAGATCATCAGTTAATGTGGACACTTCAATTTAAATCCTAGCAGCATGTTAATTAATTTGTTTATTCTAATTAGCTTTTATTTACCCTAGGTAACCTTGGTTATTATTTACATCTTCAAAAACTACATTTTAACATTCTTTTCTTTTAAACATCTATTTTAATTTAAATGTAGTGACATATTGGCTACTTGCCTTAGTCCTAATTCATGTGTCATTTCAGACAGGGTTCTTATGATACACACACACATATACATATACATATACATATACATATACATATACATATACATATACATATACATATACATATACATATACATATACATATACATATACATATACATATACATATACATATACATATACATATACATATACATATACATATACATATACATATACATATACATATACATATACATATACATATACATATACATATACATATACATATACATATACATATGACGTTGAAATGAGGCACCATGGTGTCTGGGCACCAGGCCTCCCTGCCTTTGGATTGCTTTTAGATGCGTGCAGGTGTAATAGTATATAATATATCATGCAAACCTATTAGAATTCATTAATTTTGAAAAGACATCAATTTGGAAAGAAAGTCATTGATTTAGCATGCTGAATCAATTATGGATGGAAAGTCTTAATCATGGAACAACCATGGTGCCCCTGTTATATATTCATGGAGACTGAGAACCATGGTGCCCTTGTTTATATATATATACACACACACACACACACACACATATACACATATATATATACATATATATATATATATGTATGTATATATATATGTATATGTATATATATGTATGTATATATATATATATATGTATATATGTATGATTGAGACTTTCCATCCATCATTGATCAGCATGCTAAATTAATGACTTCCTTTCCAAATCGATGTTTTTTTTGAATTAATGAATGCTAACGGGTTTACCTGATATATTATATACCATTGCACTTGCACACATATAAAGCAGTCCAAAGGCAGGGAGGCCTGGTGCCCCATTTCAACTCCGATACATACACACACACCACACACCAATGGTGTCTACTATTAGTTCTTGGATTAAATTAATTTTTAATGGCACACCAATGATTTTTGAGACCTTTTAATTATATGAGAGGCAATCTTTAATTTAAGTTGCATAGTTATAGTTTAACTATTAGCAGCTTAATACTGCATATTATTTAATCATTACTCAAAAAAAGATTTTCATGACTTTTTAAAGATATATGAATGACAATCATATTTTATGTGGTTAAATTTTTTATTACTTAATTCTATAATTCTTTTGTCATGCAAATAATTTTAAGATTTATTCTTTTGTTACATTCCAATTTAACCATCAGCATTTCATGTGGGAGGTTAACCAAAATATGAATTCACATTTCACTTTTCTACTTATTTCAGGAGTTATAGATTTGTTAATTTAGCCAATTAATGTCTTAATTAATTATATATATAACTCTATATTCTTATACAAATGTATTTTTATTTGAATCCTAATCAATCTTAACTTCCATGAATTATTTCCTAATTGAGATGGCTAATAAAAATAAGAAGGGAAAACAAGGGCAGGCGGTTCAAACATGGGACCTCACCTACAAACGCTACCTCTTTTATCCAAGTGAGCACTTGCCCAATTATGACTTGGAGGAGGGGAGAAATATGAAAAGGTGGAGGTCGGGGCATGGTCAAAACAGAGGAGGGTGGTGCCAGGGCTGGGCGACGAGGGCACCAGTGACGGGTGGCGGCCCAAATGAGTTGCTCGGAGAACAAGGAAGCTAGGGGAGCAATCGGTATGGCCTGTCATGCACCACAGAGGGCTACCAGCGAGGCTTGGCTACCAGAGCCGAGGTGGCCATGGGTGCAATGGCAATGAAAGAGAAGAGAGGGGAAGGCGGGGTGAACATGGACTGGACTGGGTGCTAGGGGAACTTACCAAACTTACTATGAAAGCGAAGGAGCATGGGAGAAGGCAGGCGGTGGGAGCTGGGGACGATGCAGGCGCTTCGTGGTGCCAGAGGCCTGGGGAAGGTGAGGGCTCTAACCAATAGTAGAAAGAGATAGGGGACCCTGTCGAGGTACTCTCAGAGGGAGTAATTGCTCTGAGGCACCGTGGAGTGGAAATGGTGGAGGTGGAGGCGACGTCGGTCAAAAATGGAGAACAAGGTTTGCTCAGCGAGCTATGGTGCACAGAATTCCAATTAGGCGGGAAGAGGAGAAGATGGGGCTTGGGACCATGATATGATGCAGTCACAGTTTGGAGGCACTAGCCAGAGTCGCCGGAATGGAGTGAAGGGACGAGGAGGGGGATATGACAGGTGGTGGTGCAAGGTGAGCATTAGGGCTTTAAATAGCCAGGGTAGCGGTGGCAACGTTGCAGCCAGTGATCGAAGGCATGGCATCGGTGTGGGGCAGTATGGTGCCAGTGGCATGCACGACACTTGCGTGAGGACTGCACACGGTCGGAATGGCGCCAGTGCAGATGTGGCAGAGCTATGCACATGGGGGCCAGGTGATGTGTGACGCATGCTAGCCATGTGGCATGGCAGTCATACCAAAGGCTGGTCAGCCAGGCCAAAAGCTAGAGAAGAAAAGGAGGGAGAGAGAGAGCAGAGAAGAAAGAGAGAGAGAAGAAATGTGATGCCCACAAGGAAGGGAGAGAGAAAGGAGGGGAAAAGAAAAAAGAAAGAAATTTGCTAGCTCGATTTGGAACTTTAAGTTTTATATGCATACTGAATCCGGGTTACGAATTATGTTCGAATTCAACATTTTAAATCTAATTATGTTCGAATTCAACATTTTAAATCTTTTCTCCAATATTTAGATGGTTTTTAATATTCCTTTGCTTTCAGTTTATTTATTTTGATTTCAGATTTTGGTTTTCAAGTTGGATTTAAATCTAAATTTTAGTTTGGATTTAAGGGTAATTTGAAACTAACTTAAAATTTGTGTCTTCTAGGTTTTGGTTCATCTTTCCAAATTAATTTCTCAATCATAATTTCTTTCTTTAAATTTTTACTTTAATTTTGGTTTTGTTTTATGGACATAAATTTGCATTTAAGTTTCTTGGATTTCAATTCATAATTCTCTTGCTTCGGATTTTCCATTTCTTTTATTAACATGATTATTGCTTTTATTTGGAAATTATTTCTCATTGCCAATTTGCATAACACCAAACTTGGTAAATTCCAAATAAGCATTCAGAAAAATTCAAACACCAACAACATGCAATGAAAAGTTTTAAATTTTTTCACAATTTTGGACATCCGAATTTGGAGATGTTACATATGTACTTTAGTTTCTAGTTCTTAAGTTGGACAAAATTAATCTACTAGGTAAAAGCCTAGTTTTGTTCTAGATTGGAACTTGCACAATTGCTAGCTCTTGCTTATTGTCGGAATCTTGTTGCGCCATTGCTATCTATTGCAATCTTGTTGTTTGTGAGCTTTGCCCTCACTTTGTATTGTTACTAGTATTTCAATTGCTAATATATTTCTCTTTGACACGTGGTTCATCGTTTAAATCAAACTGACTGCATAATTTTCTTTGAAGCTATCTCTATTTGTTGATCCTCACTTATACCTTTTGAAACTTGGGACTAGCTTAATTGCATCTAAGGCTGCTCTATTAAAATATTTTGCACAACTATACAAACTTTGCTCTCAAGTGTGTTAAGTGAAAGAAGTTCATTCAACATGAACCAAAGAAAAGGCTGACCACATATAAAGGAAAGAGCCGTGGTAAACAATATAAAGAATAAAAAAAGAAACTAGTACTTGGTGTAAAACAAACTAGTTCAATCTAAATTTTAGATTGCATCTCACTAGTTCATTCCTTTATTTGCATTAAGTCACATTCATCTTTGTGTGTGCGTTCTCATACACCACTTAAATCTGTTGGATTGTCAACTAGGCATTGAATTTTAGTTTGGATTACTACCTAGCTTTACAATATCTAGAATCTCATTGCGTAGGATACACACTTTACACTAATCATGGTAGGTTGCAAGTTTGTGGAACTTTCTCTTTGTAGAAGTAATTATCCGGAGGAGTATCTTGAGTAGGAAGGAAAAATGGAGAATGTGTTTGGATTTTAAAAGCTTCCTAAAGTCCAACAGGTGATGCGAGCCATTATATCATGTTTGATGATCTAGAGAGCTATCTAGTGTGATTGAAAAACTTGCTAAAATTTCATGTTTAAAATCACTAGTTAGTTCCTATGCCTACATTTATAAGTTCAATTTGATTAGAGATTTCTTTTTACATAACAAGTTTATGTTTACCAAATATGCATTACATGTGATAAGCCTGTTGAATTGAAATTACATATTTTGGATCAACAATTTTTTTGTGTCATGTCATGATCATAATGAGGTGAGTTTCAATAATAGTGCTTGTTGTTTATAAATATTTCTTAAGTCTATTGTTTATCCTTTGTTGTGCAATCATATATAAATAATCAGAGTAGCACAGTTGAAGCATAGAAGGCACAAAAATTTTCACCCCCATTTTGAACAACTTGATCTGGTTTTACCTGTTAATATCTTGTCCATGTACTTAGAAAAGTTGAGGATGACTTTTTTTTATGAGGGAGAATGATGTGAATGAATGGAGTACTAAAATATATAGACCAAATACATCCTATGGATACTATTGTGCTAAATGCATTACACAAAATAATGAGAATGACACAATAATTGATTTATACATATACTATACATATGTGTTATTTTCTTTGTTTAGTACACCTTCAGGTAATCACAATGTGCTAAACGGAAGGAGTGTGGATGGCATATATATACCAGGCATACACATTGTTCCCTTTGTTTAGTACACTTTCTGTCATACCTGGCCCAGAAGAAGCCCGGCCCGGCCCATATCTAGGTGATATAAAAGACGGAGCCGGGAGATAGGAGAAGCAAAATCGGCATTTGCTTCTCCTGAACTCTCCCGACGCTGCCCCGTACGCACTTGCGCTCTGCCGCCCCTCCTGCACCTTGCTGCCGCGACTGCTGCGACGTGGCTGCCGTCACCTAGTTGCCGGCGCCGCCACCCCCGTGCCAGCCTCGCTGTTGCCTCTTCCTCTGTGCCGCCCGTGTAATCCCCACCGCCACCATCGGCTTCTGCTCCTGCTGCCACCCCTCACCCGCGCACCGACGCTGCCACTTCTCCCCCTGCAGCCGCCGCCCCCTGCTCCCCCAGTTGCTCACCGTGCGAGGGGGAAGGGCCGAGCTAGGTGCCGACCGGAGGGAAGGGGAGAGGAATAGGAGGGGGCCGAGTGGGGAGAAGGAAAGGAGGAGCGCCGGCGTGGGAGGGAGGAAGGGGAAGGCTGGCGGCGTGACACGGGAGGAGAGGGAGGGCGGCGGTGTGAGAGAGGAGGGGGAGCCAGCGTGGAAAAAAAGGTGGGAGGTGCCGGAGTGAGAAGAAGAGGAGTTGAGGAAGAGAAGAAAGAGAAGGGAAGGTGTGGCCGGCGTGGGAATAAGAAGAAGAGAAGGGAAGGTGTGGCCAGCGTGGGAATAAGAAGAAAAGGGAAGAGAGACAAAGGCCGGCCGGGTAAGGAAAAAAAAGGAAAAGAAAAGGAAGAGAGGAAGAAAAAGAGGAAAAGGGGGAGAGGAAAAAAAGGGCAAGTCTGATCCGGCGTCGGACCCGTCAGATCCGGTCGGAGAGTGACAAATCGTGCCCCGATCTAGTTGTTGGGGTTAGGGTAGCAGTTCAAAACCCCCTTTTTCTGTTTAATTACCGATTTTCGTATAAACTAGTATGCCGATTAAAATGAGACAGCGGGACGATGTCCGGTGAGCGAGAAGTCGGCTATACTGGGTTTGTGCGTAAGAGGAGCGCTATTTGCTTGCATGTGTATTGCATTAGCAATGTATTGAAGTGATTGTTGCTTGTTCAGGTGGTGGTTCGAGCTCGGCCATTCGTGCATCATCCGCCAGGCTGACAGGCAAGTGCATGGTAGAACAGTACAGTGTGGTTAATGATTGCAGTGTTGGTAGACTGAGATACATGATTTACAAAGTCCATAGGCTGAGATACATGATTTACAGTATTTATAGACTGAGATAGCTGATTACCAGTTAGGTAAATACTTATGAGTCAATTTATAATTAAGTGTCAACAGTGGATGCATATGCATCATGCATTGCACTCATACATAGTGAAACAGGGCCTACTTCGGTAGGGACTCCACGGGAGTGGAGGTGGAACCCCCGTCTGAAAGTGGGCGGGGAAAATGAGTGGTCCATCGACAGGTGGACACTCCGCTACACCAGTATAAGCTACAGTTACAGATACATCGCATGGCACTGCATTGCATGAAAATGAAACAGATGAGACAGACAGTGATACAGTTACAGACAGATTGATTTACAGTTCACAGTAGATTTACTGTTTACAGTAGATTGGTTTACAGTTTAAAGTAGAATTACATATTACAGTAGATCGATTTACAGTTTACAGTAGAACTACAGATTACAGTAGATCAATTTACAGTTCACAGTAGATGTAATTTACATCTTACAGTCATAGAAGTGGTCTATAGTTTACAGATTTAGATTGATATACTGTTTTGTCGTGTACTTGCTAAGTCTTCGGACTCACCTTTACTTTATGGTTTTTTTTAGGGTGATCTGGAAGAGCGGCATGCATGGAATGGGAGTAGTAACTTTTGCACTGCACATATATAATAAGGGCTTAGTCCTGCACTAAGCGTTATGTTTAAACTTTTGTTCAGATGTTTGTGTAAATTTTCTAGTTAACAAACTCTCTTGTTAATACAATTCCCGTACGTTAACTATGTTTATGGTATGCTTTTGTGAGACAGTAAAAGTGTGATGGTAGCATCTTGGGCCCTGTGGAGGGTCGGGGTGTTACAGTTGGTATCAAAGTAGGCGTTAGGTCCGCGGTAGAGATAAAATTGTCAACCTAGTTTAATTATTTCCCTAAAACATGGTTTAGGCCTAATAATTAAGTTAAACTTGACACACCTTATTGCACAGTAGAATGGGGTTTGGGACTTGCATTGCATATGCGTTTTCCCAAATTGCGTTGTTAACTTTTATTGCTACAGTTGATGTTTGTGAGTTGATTGTGTGATTGTTTCTCTGTTGTGAATAGAGATGCCGAGAGGTAGAGGTTGTGATCGCGGTACCGGCCGAGGCTGTGGGGGTCGTGGCCGTGGCCGTGCCCAAGCGGAGCCACCGCTAGATGTTCAGTAGGAGGCACCTAACGTGGAGGTTGGGTCTGCTGAGCAGTCTGTATCTGAGAACTAGGCAAGGACTTCGGCCTTTCTGCGGGAGTTTGTAGAGGAGGTTCATGCGCGTCGCCATCAAGTGCCTGCAGCTGCACCCATCGCTACCCCGACTGTCGTACTAGTCGCTTCAGAGGCAAAAATGAGCCTACGCGAGTGGATGGTGTTGCAGTTGGACACCTTTGATGGGTCAGGTACACCAGTCCAGGCTGCGGATTGGTTGAACTACATGGGAAGACAGTTTGAAGCTTTAGAGATGACTTCACAGCTTAGGGTTCGCTTTGTGGCTTTTCAGTTGAAAGGTCAGGCAGACATCTGGTGGGAAGGAGTCCTTTCATCTAGGACCCCTGCCCAAGGTCCAACTACCTGGGAGAACTTCGTCGAGCAGTTCAAGGCGAAGTATTACCCAGAATCATTTGTGGAGAGTACGGAGGTCACCCTATTAGCCTTTGTGTAGGGAAGAATGACTGTGGCAGAGTATGAGGCAGGGTTTAACAACCTGATCCGCTTCGTACCATCGATCGCGGGTAATGACTTGGAGAAAGCCAAAAGGTTTAGGGCTCAATTCTGAGTTCCAGCATGTTTTGGGAGCTACAGCACCGCGTGATTTTAGATCCGTGGTGGAACAGGCTAGAGGGATGGAGATGGAGATGCAGCTCACCAAAGGTTTGCACCCCTCTAGTGGTCTAGGTGCTTCTGGTGGTGACCAGAAGAGGAACTTCAGTGAGAGGGGTGGGTTATCTCAGCGGCCCGCTCCCAAGAAGTCTAAGTGGAGTCAGCGTTCCTCACAGTCTTCCAAATCTAAGTTGTCAAAGTCTTCCCTATACCATCGATACTGCGTCCTGTCCCAGGACAGGGCATGATCTGCTTCAAGTGCGGTAGTGGGCATCGAGCTGTTGAGTGTACCTGGACAGGGGAATGTCAATATTGTGGTCAACCGGGTCACATGGAGAAAGTCTGCCGTCAGAATCCCTCTAGTGTTATTAAGTGGGAGCCAGCATCTGCGCCACAAAATGCTTCATCTCAGGGGTCAGTCCAGGTGTTAGCAGCTGCTCCTACGCCGCAGCCTGCTCCTTGGATGCCACCTACCGGGTATTACTGGCCACCTGCACCAGTTGCCTCACCACAGTACGCTGCATTGCCTCCAGTTCTGATGCCGCCACAGCAGAGCGTCGGGGGCCTCCGTCGCTCCGATGCCACCCAAAGTCTACACATTACCTGCCGCTGAGTCCGCGGGTCGACCGGACGTGATGACAGGTACCTTGTTAGTGGATTCACACAGTGCTCTAGTTCTTTTCGACTCCGGTGCTACATATTCCTTTGTTTCTTGTGAGTTTGCTAGAAAAGCACAGTTGAGTATGCAACAGATTTCACAGTCGGTTATAGTTAACTCTCTGGGAGGTATTATTGCTAGTTCTATAGTTTGCCCCGGATGCATGATTTCAATAGATGATGAGGATTTTGTGGCCAACCTCATGGTTATACCGGTAGAGTATTTTGATGTCATCCTCGGTACTGATTGGTTGCATCGTTACCGGGCGATGATTTCCTATTTTTGGAGGACAGTCACTCTGCAAGCCCCTTCAGGAGAGGAGATAAAGTTTCAAGGGAATGCACCTCTGTGTTCTCTTTTTGTGTTGGCCAGCTTGTTCCCTGGCCAACGAATGCTCAACTGTGGGTTAGTGCTACCACTTACGGAAAAGTCGAGTGCGCATTTACGCATTGAGGGTATTCTAGTGGTATGTGAGTATCCCGACATATTTCCTGAAGAGCTTCCAGGGATGCCACCAGAAAGAGATGTGGAGTTTAGAATTGATCTTGTTCCAGGTACTCGACCTATTTCTATATCCCCGTACCATTTAGCACGACCGCTCCAAGAAGAATTGAAGAAATAGTTGGACGGGTTGCTATCCAAGGGGTTGATTCATCGTAGCGTGTCACCTTAAGGAGCTCCAGTCCTATTCACAAAGAAAAAGGATGGGAGTTGGCGGATGTGCATAGACTATTATGCTCTTAATCGAGTGACCATCAAAAATAAATACCCGTTGCCACATATCGAGGACTTATTTGATCAATTGAAGGGAGCGCCAAGGTGTTTTCCAAAATTGATCTACAATCTAGGTATAATCAGATTCGAGTACGGGAGTAAGATATTGAGAAGACAACCTTTTCCACGAGGTATGGGCATTATGAGTATAAAGTTATGTCCTTTGGATTGACAAATGCCCCTGCTATCTTTATGGAGACGATAAACAGCATGCTACATAAGTATTTGGATGACTTTGTAGTTTTGTTCATCGATGATATCCTGATTTATTCTAAGACAAAAAAAGAACATGAGCGGCATTTGAGACTCCTGCTTGAGACTTTGAGGGAGAATCAATTCTTTGCCAAGTTGAAAAAGTGTGAGTTTTGGATATCTGAAGTGGGCTTCCTGGGTCATGTGATTAACCCAGAAGGCATTTCAGTAGATCCAACCAAGGTTTGCACAGTAGTAGACTGGGAGGGCGGTGGTGTGAGAGAGGAGGAGGGGGAGCCAGCGTGGAAAAAAAAGGTGGGAGGCGCCGGAGTGAGAAGAAAAGGAGGAGGAGTTGAGGAAGAGAAGAAAGAGAAGGGAAGGTGCGGCCGGCGTGGGAATAAGAAGAAAAGGGAAGAGAGAGAAAGGCCGGCCGGGTAAGGAAAAAAAGGAAAAGAAAAGGAAGAGAGGGAAAAAAAGAGGAAAAGAGGGAGAGGAAAAAAAGGGGCAAGTCTGATCCGGCGTCGGACTCATCAGATCCAGTCAGAGAGGGACAGATCGTGCCCTGATCTAGTTGTCGGGGTTAGGGTAACAATTCAAAACCCCCTTTTTTCCCTTTAATTACCGATTTTCGTATAAACTAGTATGCCGATTAAAATGGGACAGCGAGACGATGTCCGGTGAGCGGGAAGTCGGCTATACTGGGTTTGTGCGTAAGAGGAGTGCTATTTGCTTGCATGTGTATTGCATTAGCAATGTATTGAAATGATTATTGCTTGTTCAGGTGGTGGTTCATCCGCCAAGCTGACAGGCAAGTGCATGGTAGAACAGTACAGTGTGGTTAATGATTGCAGTGTTGGTAGACTGAGATACATGATTTACAAAGTCCATAGGCTGAGATACATGATTTACAGTATTTATAGACTGAGATAGCTGATTACCAGTTAGGTAAATACTTATGAGTCAATTTATAATTAAGTGCCAACAGTGGATACATATGCATCATGCATTGCACTCATACATAGTGAAACAGGGCCTACTTCGGTAGGAACTCCACGGGAGTGGAGGTGGAACCCCCATCTGAAAGAGGGTGGGGCAAATGAGTGGTTCATCGACGGGTGGACACTCCGCTATACCGATATAAGCTACAGTTATAGATACATCGCATGGCACTGCATTGCATAAAAATGAAATAGATGAGACAGACAGTGATACAGTTACAGACAGATTGATTTACAGTTCACAGTAGATTTACAGTTTATAGTAGATTGCTTTACGGTTTATAGTAGAACTACAGATTACACTAGATAGATTTACTGTTCAAAGTAGATGTAATTTATAGCTTACAGTCGTAGAAGTGATTTACAGTTTACAGATTTGGATTGATGTACTTTTTTGTCGTGTGCTTGCTGAGTCTTTGGACTCACCCTTGCTTTATGGTTTTTTTAGGGTGATCCGGAAGAGCGGCATGCATAGAATGGGAGTAGTACTTTTTACACTGCACATATATAATAATGGCTTAGTCCTGCACTAAGCGTTATGTTTAAACTTTTGTTAAGAAGTTTGTGTAAATTTTCTAGTTACAGTAAGTTTCAGGAGAACAGACTCTCTTGATAATACAATTCCCGTACGTTAACTCTATTTATGATACGCTTTTGTGACACAGTAAAAGTGTGGTGGTAGCATCTTGGGCTCTGTGGAGGGTCAGGGTGTTACACTTTCAGGTTTATAAAAAGATGAGGATGACTTTTCTTGAAGAAGAGGAAGATGATGAGGACATCCCTGATAGTAATGCATCGTCCATCTCTTTAAATTTATAAGATGTTAATCATGATTTGCATATGGGTCCAATGACAAGAGTTAGAGCCAAATTACTTAACCAATAGATGAATTTGTTTCCTAATGAGTTTACTTATGATTTACATGAGAACTGGCTACTACCTAATGCAAATAATTTGTATGTTTTCAAGTTTGACCAGAAGAAAGCATTCGGAACTGAGAGGGATGTGAGGGAGGCCAGGGCCAATGCAAGCAAGGAAGGGCAAGCTATTCATGTGCTAATAACTCAAGAAAACTACCAAGTATCAAGCATGAAGGAGAGAAGATAGCCAAGTGCATGGAAGCAAGAAGAGTTGTGCAGCCGAGAGAGGAAGAAAGGAAGCATGCATGGAAAAGAAGGAAGAAAAGGATAAGAACAAAGGGAGAAGCCTAAGAATCCAAAGCCCAAGTTTTGGATAAGATTTTCAAGCCCAATTCAGATTTTTCATAACTCCAACTGAATTCAAATTCAAAATCAACTTAGAACTCAATTCAAATTCGGTTCGGGACAGCCCATAGGGCCTTAAAAAAGGTCATAACTTTCACAAATAGAGTCAGAATCGAGTATTCTTATGCTTGTTGAAAAGCACATTCAAATGCCAATGCAATGGATAAGGAGTCAACCTCAGAAACCTTATGGCCACGCCACTATGACTGAAACAATGTGGCAACTATAAATTTATGTTTCCTTTTTATATGAGTTAGACTCCAATACATGTAGGGAAGAGTTGAAGTCAGTTTGGATACCTTGTGGCTGACCCTAGAGGCTATAGAAACCAATGTATTTGTGCCTTTTTCTCTTAGACCATGTTTAATAGATTGAATACAGGAAACTTGCTCCGACACTTATTTTCTCCTAGAGCTTGCTTTGTAGCCGCCATCTAGAGAGGGAATTGGGTGTTCTCTTCACATTGTTCTTGCTTATCCTTTGTGATTTGTAGGAGCATTACTTCCACTTCCTCATGGTCGAGTGGAAGACTATCAAGTGTGTGGTTTAGTAAGGCTTGCACGTCTAGGTCATTGCATTCACAATGAATTGGCCATGGCAATCTTACTCGATTGCACAAGTTATAAATGATCCTATGTCAAGAAAACTAGGCACTCCGCATCACTGCACGTGCAAAGCCCATTTATGACATGGGATTGATATCTTACTACATATGACATAAATGATTACTGCAAGTTTGAGAAACATTTATGCCTATGTATGTAGATAGAACATTTTCTGCCATTACATACTTTACTATCTTCAAATTAACATAGAAACTGGTATGGGTTGGTGCACTCATACTGAGCTTGCCTAAGGTCTCCTCATGATGGTCCATCATCCTATAGACCACCATGATCTGGTTAACGAGTGACATCAAGAAGTGTGTGGCACAGGGAGTCTCGACGGCGTCAATTCTTCTGGACACACCTTAGGTTATCAAGAAAGTAAATCTGTAACATGCGTTGTACTGAGTGTAAAATTGGAAAATTAATACTGATAAACTTCAAGGTTACTATCAGAAAATCCATATGGCAAGAAAAAAGAAGTTGCTTACAAGGAGGAAGGTGGCCCATCCGTAGATGGACTTTGTGCCCTTCTCCTTCTTCTTCCAAGAGTGCACGACCTCCCTCAGGTCATCGACAACAACCTTGCACCAGTCAACGCCACCAAAATTGGTGACATCCTTTGTCAGCAATGTGTCCTTCCTGGTGATGTTGTTGATGGTCGCCGAGAAGAGGAGCTTTCGAAGGTAACCAAGAAGAAGCACTTGATCATGAGGATGTCAGTGCCCTTGGCATGAATCCTTTCCAACATAACATCGACCTTGATGTTGCTATTCTATAGCACGCCGAACGAGTGCTCTCGTTCAACGAGCTTAGTGCTCGCTGCGGCATATGAAATCAAAGGGATATCCCTACCACCGCAAGGGAGACCGAGCATGCAGTTAATGGCGTGCCGCATGATAGGGGGCCCCTGCCCTTGCCGGTGCACTGCACCATGTCGATGGGGTCGACCCTGTCTATGAGGAAGCAGAAGAGGTCCCTGCTCTCCAGGCCCTCCAAGTTGAACTTCAGGAGCTACTGAAGCTAAGGTTGCAAACCTCGGTACTCTGCTCAAGTGTGAGCAAGCATCTAGTATGCACGAAGATGGCAGAGGTGCATCTGATGGTAGCCATGTACCCTTCCTTCTTATTCCCCACTACAGTCCACATAGAAAGGAAAACTCAAAATCAAAATATTTTTATTGATTGTATGTTTAACCTTTATTGCCCAACAAGTATAGTTTTATTGTGTTTTAGCATATATGCACTATGAATCTTTTTGCTGTCACAGTGTATCAAATGTACCACATATGCCATGATATTTTACTATGCCATGAAAAAATGTTACTATACTATGGATACAACTTTACTGTCATGCAACATAACTTTTATTGTCAACTATGTTACATTGACAAGATCATTTGCAGTCTTTCTCTTTCTGCTCGTGGGTTTCTTGTAAACAACCTTAGCTAGTGTAGATGCTCGTGGTTCAAAGGGTTGGTTCTGGCTCAAGTCAAAAATGATCTCCAGGGCTGACTGAATGTCGGCAATGGTGATCTTCCCAACCTTCAAGGGGGGCTTTCTAGAAGTCCTCATTTTACTACAAATGTAAAAAAAATTACTATAAGGCTGGTACAAAAACGTCGGCAAGAAAAGCTTTTTGTGCGCATTTGGGGGAAGGATACATAAACCTTTGAAGGTGCAAATGTCACCAGAAATGAATGCGACTAAGATCGCCAGGGAGCAAATAGTTCTCCATGGGTGCTTTAGATTTGGATGGCCACAAAAGAGAGACTTAGAGAGGGAATAGAAAAAGACAGTAGCGGAGAAAGTGAGAAACCCAAACATTGGTCATGGCCCATCACGCTCAATAAGGCAGCTTATCCATGCTCCCCTCCCCCTACACACACTAGCAGTTTGATAAAAAAAATCAAAATTTTTTAACCAGACACTTATCATGGCTGTAAAACATGTCTAACACTTCTACGGTTAGAAATATTCCAATTTGCATCAAAATTTAACTACTTCGAGGCACTACTAAATTTACAATATTCAAACAACAAATTTACTCACTCTTACGATGAAGATTACTGTAACCAAAATGTAATGACCACTAATAATCGAAAATTACTATCCACGCTATACGAATTTCCTGCACCAACATTTGCCTTTATTGCATTAACCGTGGAGCGCAATTATGTGGGCACATAGAAATTACTATCTACAAGGCAAAAAATTATTGAACAAGTGCTTCTAGCCAACTTAATTGATGACTCATATTAGAGAATCAAGATGCCAAGAGAGATAAAAAGAAAATTGGAGATAAATAAATTGAAAATGTAATAAAGAGCTTTATTAATGTTTACATGGTTGCCTCGCTGAAAACTTTGCTAAGTAAAAACTCAATACGGGAAAACCTTGGGAAAAAAAGAGTACAACCTAAAAGCAGGCATGGGATCGTTGTCTAGTATTAAATGTTCTTATCTCCTCTAGTACTCTCCCAGAAAAGCTAAAAGCAGACTTCGAAGAAACCATAGAGACTGGAATAGTTAACACATCCCGTACTACTATGGATAGCACCGAATATATCATCTTGTGGTCCCGCCACCACTCTAAAATGTTGACATCCTTCTCGCACAGCATGGGATGGCTGTCCAGATAGGTAGATAGCTCTCTAATGTTGTGGCCGCTTTGTCTTCATTCCGTGCTTGCCACTAGAAGAAGAACATGCACCCCAGATCATACCACACATATTTTTCTTACCTGCAGTGGGTGGTGGTGGAGATCGCTGCAAGCAATCCCCCTAAAACTTTTGCTCATATTTATGATAAATATCGATTAGTTGAGTATGAACATATTAGTAATAGCTAGAATAATCTATACTGTTTACTTCACCTAGAACTCGTAGAGCTTTAGCGAATCCTATTAGTTTAGCTTTAGGATCTAAAATAAATACAAAAGCATATAAATAGGAATGTCTTTCAATATTTCAAAAAATTTGATTTCATGGCAAATATAGCCTCTCGTAAGACTATATCACTTTCTTGGGCATGTCCAAATGATGTTAGCGACATGTCCAAACCAAACTTTCTTGGGTGTACGCCCATTGCAATGCAATAGTTCCTGTATGTAGTTATTCATGGGTTAGAAGCATTTATAAAAGATATTGTGTCATAGAAAGGTTTAATACATGCATCCAACCTCTTCAAACCAGATTTAACTACTAGATTAATAATGTAACATTCACAATGCTGATGTAGTAAGAAATATTCAATGTAAGTACTAAACAATGGTGTGAGAATATCCATTGTCTTAGAGTTCATGGCAGCATTTTCTAAAGTTATTGAAAAAAATTATTAGTGAGACCAAAATCTTCCGCAACTTTGACAATACACTCTGCAATATTCTTACCGATATGAGCAACACCAATTAATTTAAACCCCATAATTCTTTTTTCTAATTCCCAGTCTGCATCGACATAATGAGCTACTACACTAAGATAGTCCTCCCTACTCCAACCACTACATATGTCTAAGGTCAAGACAACAGAAAATGTGCATGTAGCAAACATTTCTTTTAGTTTATTACAATCACTATTGTAATACCTAACAATATCTCTAGTAGTTGTTTGTCTAGACACTGTAGTAAATCTAGAATTATGAGAAGGCCAAATATACTTTTGAAATGCACAAGACTCCCCAAAGCCTAAAGGTAAATCTTATATAACAATTGATCTACAAAGAGATTCTCTAGATACCTTAGGACAATAGTCCTAGTTATGTACCGTACCATCAAGATTATATTAGAGTTGGGTCTGCCTCATTGGCATTCCTTGTTTGGCCAAACATCTACTTGCATGCCTTTGCAAGTGGTCCGTTCCACCTTAAAGATTTGTAATTAATCCATTACCACAAATTTTGCAAACAACATACTTCACATTCTCTTCTTGTGCGTCTTCCTTGTATATGGTATCAAAGTGTTCCCACACATTGGAAATGCATGACCTGGACCTCTTCACCCTGGTGCATGCCGAGACATTGGCAATCGTGGAGCTAAAGGATAGTATTTCTAGAGGCACCTCAACCTCATGCTTCGGTTGAGGTACAGTCATAGGATTCTTAAAGGGTGCAAGGTCCTCCGATGTGAGGCCATAATCAGCAACATCAAAGTGATCCATTGAGAAAACTGCGATTAAAAAATTACAATATTGTTAACTACAGCATAGCAACAACAATACTCAAAACAAATTCTAAAAATTTTAGTATGATTACCTCTCTTGTCAAAAGTCATCAAATTCCAAAATTTCAGCTATTTGGCAATTTTTTTAATTTTGACAAATTTTTACAAATTATATCTCAATTTTCACAACACAAATAAGAGAAGATATTGAGCGAGGTGTTGTGGATGGATAAGGGGGTGTGTGCCTATTTATAGAAAATATTTTGGGATTTTTGGAGATTATTTATATTGTTTTCAAATTTTTAAGGCTACAACAGCTAAAAAGGACAAAAAGTTTGAAATTTCGTGCCCAACCATGCCTTAATGGGCCTAATGGCTATGTTCATATGGTGTCGTGTCGTGCTAAATGGACCTATTAGCACTGCTGGTGCCGCTGTCACATGGCATGTGGCAATGCGGCAATGATAGGGCCATAGGGGCCACAGGGGTAGGCTGGCAGGGGGCCAAGGGGAAGGGAGCAACTGGACAAGGGGGGCTATTGACAGTATGTTTACTACCAGTCACAAGTATGTTTACTATTAGTCACAAGTAATTCTACTGGTGATTGCAAGTAAGTTTGCTACTAGTTGCAAGTAATTTTATTGCGTCATAAGAAATTTTATTTTCACTCGTAAGTATTTTTATTGCCAAGTTACTTGTTCGCGCTCAGAAAAGTGCAGTAACTCTAACACAAGTAATTTTACTATTAACCGTAAGCAATTTTACTACACTACCATAGGAGAGTTACTGCACTCTTTTGAGCTAACTTGGTCTCCTAGGAGGGTGGGGGAAATAGCATGCTGTGTCGTGCTGGGTTGGGCAGTGCCTCAGCACATACTATGAATGTCATGCCAAGCCAGTTGATCGTACCGAGGTATTGACCCAAGCATGGCACACCTAATTGAGCCAGGCTGACATGGCCCATTTACTGTTCGTACTATGTCGTGCATGGACCAAGAGAATAGTACCATGCCTTAGGCCAGCCAACAATGTTGCTCACTAGACACCTACACCGTTTAGCCCTCACCCAACACCACTGTCCGAACCCACCACCATTGCCGCCAATTCAACTCAAGTATTCATACTGCAAAAACCTCCCCTCCATTGCTCAAATCATGGTTGCGCATTCAATTGTGCGCAATTCATATATATTTTGAAGGAAGAGGTCCACTTTACCTCCTCTCAACTTACGTCCAAAGTCCGAATAACATATGCAACTACAAAACTATTCACTTTACACTCCTAACTATTAAAACCATATCAAAACACCCTCTTGCCCTAAACCATCCCATTTTTGGATGATGTGGCATCCATGTGTACAAATTTCACTGATGATTCAATCTAGTGACATGGTTGTCGATGTGGTAAAATCATCAGCGAAACATGTACAAATGGACATCGCGTCATCTAAAACCAAGGTGGTTTACGGTAAGAGAGTGATTTGATCCGATTTTGATAATTAGAGTGTAAAGTGATCAGTTTCGTAGTTAAAAGTGTTATTCTGACTTTATATATAATTTGAAAAAGGTAAAGTGGACTTGTTTCTAATTTGAAAGAGTAAAGAATAAGAGTAACCCGCCCGCGAAACTGGCTTCTTATGTAAGCTTAAGCAAGAGCAAATTAACAAGCCCTCAATAGGCAGCCGTTACGAGATAGAGCATCATGGCGTGCAAATGAAGCTGATCGCTGTAAACATGCACAGCGCTCAACTGCTCGGACCGAACGGAGAACGGACGCACCAAACACAGGAAAATCAGGAGTCGCTCTCGACCGATTCGGGCCGTGCGCACACGTACGTACGGCCCCGCGCCCGCGCGCATTGACGCCGCGACAGGCGAGCCCTCACAACTCCCAACTCCTACTAAACGGTGGCGACGGCGTGGGCGTGTGGGGAAGTAAATGGTCCACGTTTTAAGCGTGGACGTGGCGACGACGGGTGCCAACCCACGAGGGTTCGCCATAATTTCGTTCTGTTTGGTTGAGCGCTCGAAGTCATACTCCATTTCTTATAATATGAGTAAGTCCATTTTAGACACTAAACCATGCAAAAAAAATCGCTTAACCCCTCAACTATAATACGGAGTATTTAAATCCTTAAACCTAAACGTATAAAATTATCTATATAGCTTATGTTAGATTGGGCCTATAAATAAGATCTATTTTCTTAATTTCAAAGCATGCAACATAGGAGAGACCAATTTATAAAGTAGAGTCCATGCCATTCCTTCAATTATGGATGTGGATTGCATGAGGATGACTTTAGCTAATCACACACACGTGCACACGCATATTCGCGTATTTTTACGTAAAAATCGCGTAACTTATCACTTGCGACCTTACCGGGATGTGTGCCACTTAGCAGACCAAGTTCACCTTTATTTTTGCTGAACTGTGCATCTCCCTCTCTCTGATTAAATGAGACTCAAATTGAGACTTTATTGGGTTTGATGACTGACAGTTACCAGTGGGTAAATAGCTAGTTAAATATGTCAGTTACCAGTAGATAAATGACTGGTTAAATATGTCAGTTACTAGTGGGTAAATGACTGTTTTAATCATACCAGTTATCAGTCTGTCTATATATATATATATGTGTGTGTGTGTGTGTGTGTGTGTGTATACCTAGAGACGTCTAGAGCACACACACCCAAGAATCTCTTTGCTTTCATTCTCTTCCTCCCTGTGTTGTTGTGTTGCATTGTCTGAATCTCGTCGACTCTTCTTCCTGGCGTGCACCGTGAAGAAGGGGAGCAGTATCTCCGAACCATTGCTGCCGTGAAGACCTGCACGAGGGCAACAATAAGGTTTCTAGGCAGCGCACATCTGCGCGACCGCTCACTGTACTGCATCATCGATGTCCTGCACTGCATCAAGCCCGCACTGCATCGAGCCTGCGCTTCTTCCTGTTTTTCATCAAGCCCAATAGTAAGTCATTCGCACGTTAGATCGACTTTGATACTGTAATATCTTTCTGTTTTCTTTTCTGAAGTACAATAAGTAGCATAATATTAGTTACATATTTTGCATCGCTATTTTATTGCATTTGTCTCTTAATAAAACTTGGAATTAAAATATTGCCTACATTTCCAATAGCTTATTTTTTTCTGCATATCTGCAAGGGTGCTCTAACATTTTTAGTATAATCAAGGAATTATTTGGTGCTTTACACTACTTCTATACATAGGCTTAGAATCCAATGGCTTTAACTTAACTTCTACTTCCTTCTTCAATTGCTTAGTCTTAATACCATTTTGCCTAAAATTCCAAACAATTATTATCATTTGATTCATCGAGTAAAGAATTCATATTACATTGTCCCTAAATTCTGTTGATCAAGTCATGGCCATTTAATTCATACATAGGTCTTAACTTCCACCATGACCATATAAATCCGACCTCAAGATACATTATAATTCAATATCCTCATTTTGAATCCACCGATATAATTTGCATTAGAATTTTCCTAAAATCCAATTCTTTCTATTATTGATCTATAGTCTCAACTTATTCATCTAGTAATCGACTAAGTTCTTAGCTATCTATTTCTAATTTAATTCATCATCACATATATCTACCAAAACTGTCATCATTAATAATCCAAATATCATTATTATCAATATCCACCAAAAATAACGTCATTAATCAAATCAATAGTCCAATGACCCTTATCATTTTCACCTAGAACAATATTATTGATCAAAATTGTAATCCAATATTCATTATTATTGATATCCACCAAAAACATTATTATTGTCTAAATCTAAAATCCAATCATTATCATATCTCCTATTTCCCCAAAATTCATCCTATCCATTAATCTAATTAATCCAATCTTTCATACTCCACCGATTTATCCAATAAAATCTCATGCTATACATCCGTACGATCAAATATAAATCCACCAGTGTCGCTAATTATTTATCATCTCACATTTCAATTTCTTATGGTGTCTACTTCCTCCATTTACAAACCCTATAGGTGTAGCTCAATCCACTATTTGCAATCAGGGATTTGCATTTAATTTCTTTGAGATTTGAAATCTGATAGACAAGAAAAGATCAAAACATATGAATATAGGTAAGATTTGAGATGATATGGGGTAGAAGTGGAAAGCTTTTCAACATAGTCATATTCGAAATCAGAAATTAGTTTTGCATAAATCGCTTATATAGTAGCCTAATGGCTAATAGTGCAATTTGGCTATTTATACAATCAGAAATTTCATCTACTTTGAATGGTCTTTTCCCGTTGTATCAAGGAAATCAAACGGGTATTACTTGCTAATCTACCCGTATGGTGACCTCACGACTTTTCAAAAGGAAAAACTTTGGTTAGGGTATTCGCACTATTCTTCACAGCATCATTTTTAACACTCATTTCGATTTGGCCATTACCTGCAGTAAGAAACTACTCTAAGCAACTATATGTGTTTTGTGATTTCAAACAACTTAAAAGAAAACTTTTTAATGCAAGTCTAAAAGAGGTAATGATGCGGATACGCATGTGTCTTGTACTTTTCAGTTAAATATATTATTCAACTGGAAAGAGTTATTGAGCCGCATCAAACATTGCCAGGTGAACTCATTCCAAACTAAATATAATGTTGTTATTCATAAGAATAGAATACTACCTCATGTCATTAAATGGTGCATTCTTAGGTTTGTTTATGGCAAAGCAATGGAGACGCAAAAGAAAGAGGATAACCACATTAGGTGTCAAAGACTGAAGGAAGAAAGCCCATTCAGTGGGAGAGCAAAAGAGAGAAGTCCAAGTACTTAAACTACAAGTTTTGGATCAGATTTTCAAGCCCAATTCGTACCTCCCACAAGGCCAATTGGATTCAAACTCGGATTCAACTCAGAATTCAATTCGGATTCGGTTCGGGACAGCCTGATAGGCACTTACTAAAAAGGTCATAACTTTCACAAATGGAGTCCGATTTGGGTGTTCTTGTACTCCTTGGAAAGATATTTTCAAGGGCTATGCAATGCATCTGGTCCCACCATCAAATTCATCACGGATCAAAAGTTATGACCGAAACAATATGACGGCTGTAAAATCTAGTTTCCTTTTTGTGAGAGTTCGTATCTAAAACCATATATGGTTGAGTTGTACTAGTTTTGTGGACTCTATGGACGTCCCGGGGTCCTATATAAGCTATGTATTGGCAGCCTAAGGGCTCAGACCACCTTTGAGAATAATCAATCTACTAAAGTTTGATCGAGTTTATCATTGCTGCCGAAATTCCGTGAGGGAATTAGGAGTATTCTTCAATCAAGATCGTTCAACCTTTCCGCTGGGAATTGGGTGCACGATAGATCTTCGCTTGGTGGTCAGCGAAATCGACGCAAGTGGTTTTGGCGGATTAAAGAGTGTTCGTCCCTTGCATTGGCATTGGAGGATCATTGCGATTCATCAAGACTCCTGCGAGTATCCATCCTACGTCGAGAAGATCGGGCGACTCCGTATCATCTGGTATCAGAGCGCGGTTTACTCGGTAGGATCTTATCCATTTACTTTTAGATTGATTTATTTCTGTCCTATAGTCCATTAAACCGAAAATTGCAACAAAAATCCAAACCCTAGTTTCGCATCTGTTATTTTCGTGAGTTTTATTATGTTTTGATCCATTAGAAATTTTGTTTACGTGCTGATCTTAGTGTCCTTTTGCGTTGCTTAATCGTTGTTATTTTAGACTCTTGAAAATCCGCTAGTTGATCTTTCAATTAGCATCCAAAAAAAAGTAGATTCAATTTACTTTTTGAAACCTTGTTCTTGCTGTCCACATAAGATCTT
The DNA here is from genome assembly GCA_036346265.1 of Melocanna baccifera. NCBI lineage: Eukaryota > Viridiplantae > Streptophyta > Magnoliopsida > Poales > Poaceae > Melocanna > Melocanna baccifera. The sequence continues at coordinate 13,620,215 of CM070692.1, forward strand.
TGTGCATCTTGAAAGAATATCGCATCCGAATATATCTGGGTTTCCTTTTTCTTGATTGATTTGGCCACAAGAATCTTAGTTGCACATATTCAGATCTTCACTTAAATCCTTTGAACCTTGAGACTAGTCTTTGATAATTGCTTTAGGGCTGTTCTAGAATTATCTACACATTGCTGAACAACTTTGGACTTACAAACAATTAAACCTAGTTCGGCCTTGAGTATAAAAAAAAAGAGCCAAAAAAAAGAAGGCAGCCGATTGAAAAAAAAACCACGGCTTGAGGAAAAAAAAGAAAGAAAGAAAGAAAGAAAAGAATACATTGGCCGAATTTGGGTGAGTTAATGTTAGTCCATAAATTCAGATTGTGTATTTAATTTCTTTGGACAATCTTGTGCCTTCAAATTCATATTATTGCAATTGGCTAGCGTCTCTCCTAGTACTTGGTGCAAAACGAGCTAATATTCCCGATTGTTTCCTTTAGCTCATTCCTTTTGTTTGCATTGAGTCACATTGATCATTGCGTGTGCGTTCATATACTTCACTTATATCATTTGGATCAGCACATAGGCAATACTTTCTAGATTGGATTATTACTTAATTTTACAACATCGTGAATTCAGATTGCGTTGAATAAACAATTCCATACCAAGCTCCACTAAATATCCTTTGCCTGTAATTGTGAGTCACTTTTAAATCCGCTTGATCATCACTTGCTATTGTAGCCACCACCAAGTGTAAGTTTCTTTTCGGCCTCAATTCACTTCGGAAAGGTAAGAACATTACTTGTTGAGGAAAAAGTGAGATAGAGTGAACTCCACATATCGTATATATGTTGTGGTATTTGTGCGTTCTTTGTGCCACTAATCATGACAGGTGGAGACGATAATATGGAAGAGAAGCATACCTCGGTGGATCGTTTTCAATTCCACACTTTGAGGGGAACTTTGCGCAATAAGTTCACCACCACTTCTTCCACCTTGAAAGCGCAACTCAAGACCAAGATGAATAATTTCGCACAAGATATGCGCATTGAATTCAATCATCATATGAAAGTGTTACGCTCGAACATCGTGAATGATGTTATGCGGGCACTTCATCCACAACAAGTCGAAGATAGCTTTAATTCTTTCTATAGCAGTGAAGATCCAGAGGAGTATCTTGAGTGGGAATGGCGAATGGAGAAAGTATTTAGATTTCAAAAGCTTCCCAAAGACCAAGAGGTGACGTGTGCCACTAGAGAATTTGAAGATTATGCTTATAGTTGGTGGCATCAACAATCTGGAAACGAATTCATTAAATCTTGGTCAGATTTGAAGGCACTCATGAGGAGAGAATTTGTGCCACCCTCTTATGCACAGGGATTTTTTCGCTTTTTAGAGAGTATCACACAAGGGAGTAATACAGTGCAAGAATATTATTTTGAGCTACAAGATGCATTACGTCGAGCCGGTGTCATTAGTGAACTACAAAAGAAGACATATTTCAAAAGATGATTGAATTCTAATATTGCCGCTACACTTCAACATAAATATTTTGGTAGTGTGCAAGATCTTGTGAATTGAGCTATTCAAGAGGAGAAGAGACTTATGGAGAGACGTACACCACAGTTTTCTCCCAGTCCATACTTCAATTCTGCTGCCTCTACTAGTGTGACACATGAGAAGATGACCGAGCATGGGACTTTCCCTTCGGTCAAGGAGATATATAGTATTCCAAAACTACATATAGCTCCTAAGATACACCACAACTTATGTGAGGATGAGAGCCACATAGCCAAATTGAGTGAGAGTGGTAAAAAGACTGAGCTGTGTGATTCCACCATATGTGAGGTTGAGAGCATCCAAATTGAGAGTGTGAAAGAGACATCAAACGAAAAGAGAGAAGTAGAAGATAGACAAAGTGAGGATGCATCTGAAACTAACACATTAATATCTACTTCTAGTGTTGTTTCTCACATTGTGCAGGTTGACATTAAAGATGAAGAATTGAACATTCAATAACCGGCACCTTTGAAGCCAAATGAGGAGGAGATAACCACGGGAAGGGATAAAGTGCTTGCTGCCTCGTGGATGCATCCTAATAATTTTAAACACCCAGCGCCTACATTATTTGAGGAGAATGACAAAGGTAACACTATTGGTGCTAAATTTAATTGTGCAAAGGTGAGTAATTGTGAGTACTCATATGATCAACCAACAATTTCATGTTCTGAAATTTCTTTGCTCAATTTACATAATGTGGAATTGATTACTCATAAGGAAGTTCTTACTAGAATATCTCCTAACGATTCTTTGTGCTATATTATGTTTGATGATCCTAGAGAGCTATCTAGTGTGATTTATAATGTTGCTGAAATTTCAAGTTCAAAATCACTAGTTAGTACCTATGCCTACACATATAAGTTCAATTTGATTGGAGATTATGGTGTAGATAACAAATTTTACGTTCACAGAATTTGCATTACATGTGATAAGCTTACAGAATTAAAATCGCATATTATGGATAAACAATCTTTTATGCTATGTTATGATTATAATGAGATTAATTTCAACAATTGCACGTACTGTTTACAAAGATTTCATAAGTCTACTTGTTCGATCTTTAATGTACAACCATGCAAAAATAATCAAAATAGCGCAGTTGAAGCATGGAGGCTGTTCAAAATTTTCTTTCCTATGTATGAACAAATAAATCTGATTTTCCCCATTAATGATTTGTCTATAGAAAAGTCGAGGACGACTTTATTTTATGGGAGGGAGAATGATGTGAAAAACAATATTGGAATGCATTCATATTTTGGTTGCTACTATATTCATCGGTTTATGCAAAATAATGAAAATAGCACAACAATTGACTCTTACATATAGCATGCGTATGTGTTGTTCTTTTCGTTTATTACACCTTCAAATGTTCATGATGTGCTAACCAGAACAAGTGTTGATGACAAATATATATACCATGCATACACGTTGTATTTTTTGTTTAGTACAATTTCAGGCTATTAAAAGCCGAGAACGGCTTTTCTTGAAGAAGGGGAGGATGATGCGGATACGCACGTGTCTTGTACTTTTCAGTTAAATATATTATTCAACTGGAAAGAGTTATTGAGCCGCATCAAACATTGCCAGGTGAACTCATTCCAAACTAAATATAATGTTGTTATTCATAAGAATAGAATACTATCGCATGTCATTAAATGGTGCATTCTTAGGTTTGTCGATGGCAAAGCAATGGAGACGCAAAAGAAAGAGGATAACCACATTAGGTGTCAAAGACATGAAGGAAGAAAGCCCATTCAGTGGGAGAGCAAAAGAGAGAAGTCCAAGTACTTAAACTACAAGTTTTGGATCAGATTTTCAAGCCCAATTCGTACCTCCCACAAGGCCAATTGGATTCAAACTCGGATTCAACTCAGAATTCAATTCGGATTCGGTTCGGGACAGCCTGACAGGCAGTTACTAAAAAGGTCATAACTTTCACAAACGGAGTCCGATTTGGGTGTTCTTGTACTCCTTGGAAAGATATTTTCAAGGGCTACGCAATGGATCTGGTCCCACCATCAAATTCATCACGGATCAAAAGTTATGGCCGAAACAATGTGACGGCTATAAAATCTAGTTTCCTTTTTGTGAGAGTTCGTATCTAAAACCATATATGGTTGAGTTGTACTAGGTTTGTGGACTCTATGGACGTCCCAAGGTCCTATATAAGATATGTATTGGCAGCCTAAGGGCTCAGACCACCTTTGAGAATAATCAATATACTAAAGTTTGTTCGAGTTTATCATTGCTGCCGAAATTCCGTGAGGGAATTAGGAGTATTCTTCAATCAAGATCGTTCAATCTTTCCGCTGGAAATTGGGTGCACGATAGATCTTCGCTTGGTGGTCAGCGAAATCGACGCAAGTGGTTTTGGCGGATTAAAGAGTGTTCGTCCCTTGCATTGGCATTGGAGGATCGTTGCGATTCATCAAGACTCCTGCGAGTATCCATCCTACGTCGAGAAGATCGGGCGACCCCGTATCAGGTAAGATAGAAACAGGGAAGGCAAGATAGTAATAATACTTATAGTTTTCGAAATTCTTTTCTATAGGAAAATAAGATTTCATAAAACTCGTATTCTTAACCTATACCTAGGGTTACAACCTACAGTCAAGCTTGCTCTGATACCATTCTGTAACACCCCTGTTTTTGGGAACAGGGGCATCATACATCCAATAATAGCCCAGGAGTTCTATTGTGGACTGCAGTAATATCAAGCCTGATTACAAACAGTTAAAAGGGATTACTTCAATGGAATTAAAGACCTAACGGTTAATTTTATAAACTTTATGGGCGTCCAAGCCAAAAACATAACTTACAATCAAAAGAACCGAAGAACTCCCACAGGAACGCTCGAGTGCGGTCGTAACCCTAATACGTAACTTGTAACAGTCTTTCTTCCTCTGGTATTTGTTATGGGGGAAATATAGCAAGTCTGAGTACAACCAACCGTACTCAACAAGTCACATGGGGAGATGCTATATAATTACATGCAAGAGACTTCAAAGAACGGGATCATTGGGTTTTAATATCTTATGTGGATGCAATTTTATTTCGCAAACCTTTTGATTTTAAACCAAGAAAATCAAGAGCTTCTTAGTAATTGGGGTTTCAAGCTTGATTATCAATCTTTCCAATTTTTCAAAACCATTCCAAATCTACTTATGCTTCATTGATGGGATCACCCAAATAAACATAGCTTCATTAACCGGAAGCACAGCGTATTCGAATAACATTTGTTTCACTCTGCAGAGCTGCTCAGCTTTACCCACAATATTTCTTAAACTCCTGCGCCAGAGATAAGAAAATAAGGATTTTCGCTTGCTCTGTTCTTTATATACCCTCTACCCGGTAGATTATGAACCAACACAACCTCGGGGATCTGACTGGCCATTATCAGAAAGATAGACCCGACTTGTGAGGACCTACCGCTATAGTATGATCACGCTGAGGGGTCATACTATCCTGATTATATCTTTTCTTTTCAGCTGTAGAGGTTTAATCAAACTGAGTAGCTACTAGTCCAGGTTTGACGGATCAACGCTTGTGGTTGAGCGTACACTATGTTCTTTATTAGGCATAAGGGTCTTGTCCTTGCATTCTTACTAAGGCAACACCATTCACATACACTAGCATCCTCAGATACTAGGCCAGTACAGGTTGTATTGTCTCCAATCTTGGGCCTCCTTTTCAAGATAAAGGTCAGGGGACCCAACCAACTTATGGCTTCCCGTGAAAACTCCTTTATCCTCTACCTCTTTCTTTTGAAATTCTACCGACAAGCGTTAGATCACTTAGTAGTATAAAACATGATTCCTATACTACTGTGGAGTATTAATAATGCTATATTTTATGTAACTAGATCTTGTCAAGGTGAGTGTGGCTATCAAATTAAAATCAGGCTTTTGTAAGGTGGTAGGATGTAACTAATAATATGTCATTCTGAACATTAATTGTACATAAAATAACAGCGTAAAGTAGCATAATGGAAATACTGAATAATAAATATATAACGGAACATAGGTTCAATATGTTCAAAAACATGTGACTTGCCTTCTTGTCTTCTTTAATTACTCTTGTCAATCTTCTGATGTCCAGATCATTGGATTCGTACGCTAACGCAAAAGACAAACGAATTCCTTGCTTTGCAGAATGCAAGCTGGGAACAAAAGACAAACAAATAACAAAAGGACAAAATGAAAACAGGGTCGGGTGGCTAGGGTTTAGGTAGCGAGGTTTGGCTAACTGACATTAGGGTTGGTCATCAGAATGTCGAAAAGGGCATGGTTATATTTTAGGGTTTAACAGGTTGTGGTGGTGAAAATGGTACGAGATTAGTTTGGATCAACTTTAGGGCAGGTTAGGGTTTCACCGATGTTTAAAATTATAAGTTGGAGTGATAGTGGCGAGGATGGGTTCAGGGTAGTTAAAAAGGAGCATATATGGCTTTAGGGTTTCGGCGAAAGGTGCGAGTTTGGGTCAGTTTTAGATTTAGGGTTTTGGATGGAAATTTAGTGGTTTTGCATTTTTAGGGTTCTAGTATGAGGAAATGGGTCTTGGAAATAGGTTCACGGGCTCGAGACGATTGAAACGGACATATTTTGTATTTTTGGGTTCGGTTATTGTTCATGAGCGATCAGCAAGCTACAGTGCAGAGTGAGCACTGTTCATCATCTTCTTCCCCCGCATGGTTACTGTAGCCGAAAACAGAGAAATGAAGTTTTGGTGATTTCGGGAGCTACAGGGCATTGCGACAGAAACCAAAGGTATGGGTGTGTTCATGGGGATGAGGAGGTTCTATTTTTGGCCTTGTCCGGGGTTGGGGATGGCCGGAATCTCGCCGACAGCGAAGTTTCTTCGATGTGGTTTTTCATGGCGGCGACAAGCTTCAGGCCTTAAGGGGTCAATAGCATTCGCATTTGGGCATTAGGAGAGGTAGGGGTGGCTTGGGGAAGAGGTAGCTGGGGTTGGGAGTGACCATGCTGGGCTGCCCACGGTGGGGTGCTGAGGCCGAGCGACAGTCATGGTGGCCGGAGGGCTAAGGGATTCGGGAGCCGGAGGCGATGCTTTGGTGGAGTTCCTGGGACCCTAAGGACACTATGATGCGGATACGCACGTGTCTTGTACTTTTCACTTAAATATATTATTCAACTGTAAGGAATTATTGAGCCGCATGAAATATTGCTAGGTGAACTCATTCCAAACTAAATATAATGTTGTTATTTATAAGAATGAAATACTACCTGATGTTATCAAATGGTGCATTCTTAGGTTTGTCAATGGCAAAGCAATGGAGAGGCAAAAGAAAGAGGATAACCACATTAGGTGCCAAAGACATGAAGGAAGAAAGCCAATGCAGTGGGAGAGCAAAAGGGAGAAGCCTAAAGACTTAAACTACAAGTTTTGGATAAGATTTTCAAGCCCAATTCGTACCTCCCACAAGGCCAATTGGATTCAAACTCGGATTCAACTCAGAATTCAATTCGGATTCGGTTCGGGACAGCCTGACAGGTGATTACTAAAAAGGTCACAATTTTCACAAACGGAGTCCGATTTGGGTGTTCTTGTACTCCATGGAAAGATAATTTCAAGGGCTACGCAATGGATCTAGTCCTAGCATGAAATTCGTCACAGATCAAAAGTTATGGTCGAAACGATATGATGGCTGTAAAATCTAGTTTCCTTTTTGTGAGAGTTCGTATCTAAAACCATATAGAGTTGAATTGTACTAGGTTTGTGGACTCTATGGACGTCCCAAGAGGCTATATAAGCCATGTATTGGCAGCCTTAGGGCTCAGACCACCTTTAAGAATAATCATTCTATTAAACTTTGTTCGAGTTTATCATTGCTGCTGAAATTCCGTGAGGGAATTAGGAGTGTTCTTCAATCAAGATCGTTCAACCTTTCCACTGGGAATTGGGTGCATAATAGATCTACGCTTGGTGGTCGGCGAAATCGACGTAAGTGTGTTTTGGTGGATTAAAGAGTGTCCGTCCCTTGCATTGGCATTGGAGGATCATTGCGATTCATCAAGACTCCCGCGAGTATCCATCCTACGTCGAGAAGATCGGGCGACCCCGTATCATCTGGTATCAGAGCGCGGTTTACTCGGTAGGATCTTATCCCTTTACTTTTAGATTATTTATTTCTGTCATATAGTCCATTAAACCGAAAATTACAACAAAAATCCAAACTCTAGTTTCGCATCTGTTATTTTCGTGAGTTTTATTAAGTTTTGATCCATTAGAAATTTTGTTTACATGCTGATCTTAGTGTCCTTTTGCGTTGCTTGATCGTTGCGTCTTTAATCCTTGAAAATCTGCTAGTTGATCTTTCAATTAGCATCCAAAAAAAAGTAGATTCAATTTACTTTTTGAAATCTTTTTCTTGCTGTCCATGTAAGATCTTTGCGCATCTTGAAAGAATATCACATTCGAATATATCTGGGTTTCCTTTTTCTTGATTGATTTGGCCACAAGAAATCCTAGCTGTGACAAGTTTGCGCCACAAAAAAAATCTTAGTTGGATACATTCCGACCGTCTGAAATTTGTTGCGGTTTGAATTCCGAGCGTCTATTAAGATATTCACTTAAATCCTTTGAACCTTGAGATTAGTTTTTGATAATTGCTTTAGAGCTGTTCTAGAATTATCTACACATTGCTGAACAACTTTGGACTTGCGTAGAATCTACGAACAATTAAACCTAGTACGGCCTTGAGTATATATAAAAAAAAGAGAGAGCCAAAAAAAAAAAAGAAAGCAGCCGATTGAAAAAAAAGTGGATCCACGGCTTGAGCAAAATAAAGAAAGAAAGAAAGAAAGAAAGAAAAGAAAGCATTGACCGAATTTGGGTGAGTTAATCTTATTCCATAAATTCAGATTGTGTATTTAATTTCTTTGGACAATCTTTTGCCCTCAATTCATATTGTTGCAATTGGCTAGCGTCTCTCCTAGTACTTGGTGCAAAACGAGCTAATATTCCCGATTGTTTCCTTTAGCTCATTCCTTTTGTTTGCATTGAGTCACATTGATCATTGCGTGTGCGTTCATATACTCCACTTATATCATTTGGATCGGCACATAGGCAATACTTTCTAGCTTGGATTATTACTTAATTCAACAACATCGTGAAATTCAGATTGTGTAGGATAAACACTTTTTATACCAAGCTCCCCTAAATATCCTTTGCCGTGCAATTGTGGGTCACTTTTAAATCCGCTTGATCATCACTTGCTATTGTAGCCACCACCAAGTGTAAGTTTCTTTTTGGTCTCAATTCACTTCGGAAAGGTAAGAACTTTACTTGGTGAGGAAAAAGTGAGATAGAGTGAACTCCATATATCGTATATATGTTGTGGTATTTGTGTGTTTTTTGTAGAACTAACCATTACAGGTGGAGACAATAATATGGGAGAGGAGTATGCCCCGGCGAGTCATTTTCAATTCTAACCTTTGAGAGGGACATTGCGCAATGAGTTCGCCGTCACTTCTTCCATTTTGAAAGAGCAACTGAAGGCGGAGATGAAAAATTCCGTGCAAGATATGCGCATTGAATTCAATCATCAAATGAAAGTGTTACGCTCGAACATCGTGAATGATATTGTGCGGGCACTTCATCCACAACAAGAAGATAGTTATAATCCTTTCTATGGCAGTGAAGATCCAGAGGAGTATCTTGAATGGAAATGGCGAATGGAGAAAATATTTATATTTCAAAAGCTTACCAAAGACCAAGAGATGATGCGTGCCACTAGAGAATTTAAAGATTATACTTACAGTTGGTGGTATCAACAATTTGGAAACGAATTCATTAAATCTTGGTCAGATTTGAAAGCACTCATGAGGAGAGAATTTATGCCACCCTATTATGTACAGGGATTGCTTCGCTATTTGGAGAGTATCACACAAGGAAGTAACATTGTACAAGAATATTATTTTGAGCTACAAGATGCATTACGTCGGGCCGGTGTTACCAGTGAACTACAAAAGAAGACATACTTCAAAAGATGATTAAATTCTAAGATCACCGCTACACTTCAACATAAATATTTTGGTAGTGTGCAAGATCTTGTGAATTATGCTATTGAAGAGGAGAAGAGACTTATAGAGAGACGTACGCCACAATTCTCTCCATGTTCATACTTTAGTTCTTTTGCTCCTACTAGTGTGGCACATGAGAAGATGACCGAGCATGGGACTTTTCCTTCAGTCAAGAAGATATATAGTGATATTCCAAAGCTACATATAGCTCCTGAGATACACCACAACCCATGCGAGGATGAGAGCTACAGAGCCAAATTGAATGAGAGTGATAAAAAGAGTGAGCTGTGTGATTCCACCATATATGAGGTTGAGAGTATCCAAATTGAGAGTATGAGAGAGACAGCAAAAGAAAAGAGAGAAGTAGAAGATAGACAAAGTGAGGATGAATCTGAAACTAACACATTAATATCTACTTCCAGTATTGTTTCTCACATTGTGCAGGTTGATATTAAAAATGAAGAATTTAACGTTGAACAATTGGCACCTTTGAAGGCAAATGAGGAGGAGACGGCCATAGAAGGGGATGAAGAGCTTGCTGCCCCATGGGTACATCTTAATAATTTTAAACCCCCTGCAACTACATCATTTGAGAAGAACGATAAAGGTAACAATAGTGCTGCTGAATTTAATTGTGCAAAGGTGAGTTATTGTGAGAACTCATATGATCAACCGAAAACTCCATGTTCTAAAATTTCTATTCTTAATTTACATAATGTGGAATTGATTACTCACAAGGAAATTCTTACTAGAATATCTCCTAATGATTTTTTGTACTATATCATGCTTGATGATCCTAGAGAGCTATCTAGTGTGATTGATAATGTTGATGAAATTTCATGTTCAAAATCACTAGTTAGTACCTATGCCTACACATATAAGTTCAATTTGATTGGAGATTATGATGTAGATGACAAATTTTATGTTCACAGAATTTGTATTACATGTGATAAGTTTGTTCGAGTTTATCATTGCTGCCGAAATTCCGTGAGGGAATTAGGAGTGTTCTTCAATCAAGATCGTTCAGCCTTTCCGCTGGGAATTGGGTGCACGATAGATCTTCGCTTAGTGGTCGGCGAAATCGACGCGAGTATGTTTTGGCAGATTAAAGAGTGTTCGTCCCTTGCACTGGTATTGGAGGATCATTGTGATTCATCAAGACTCTCGCGAGTATCCAATTCTACGTCAAGAAGATCGGGCGACCCCGTATCACGCTATAGGCAAGAGTAATTGAAACCTTATTGACCGAATAGCATGAATTGAAAAATAACTCACTTGGAGTATTTCCGACGATCGGTGGCGATGTGGCGGCCGTCAGAGCAATTGGGGTGGTGGTGGCTCACTGAGGTGCTATTGCGGTTCATGGAGAGAGGTCGAGGGGCTTTTATAAGCGCGGGAGGCGGTTTGGGGCTGAGGCGGTGCCGTCGGGTTTCGGAGAAGAGGTGTGCGGGAAGGTGCAGGAAGGCACGGAGAGCTTCAGCCGGGGTGGTGAGGCGATCGGCAAGTGAGCTGGTATTCGTGCACCGCTTCTCGGGCAACGCATGGAGTCAAATCTTGTGGAAGGGGCCATCGGTTGTGTCAGCTGAGACAGAGGCGGGAGGCAGCAGTAGCAAAATGCGGCCCGGCTCCTCTGTCGTGACAGGGACAGCAAGGGAGGGTGATGTGTATAATCTGCAGAGGCGTGGCAGGGCGAGGGAAAGATCGGGAGGGTGCGGTGGCACGGTTTGAATAGGCGGTGGCGAAAACAGGCGGCAGCGATATTTTGCCGGACATGCTACAGTGCCAGCGCAAGGACTGTGAATTGAGGGCGGTTTGGCCGTGGATGTGGGCTGGAATGAACTGGGTTAGGTGCCGGATTGGGCTGGGGAAGGTTAGGAAATGAGCTAGAGCCAAAGAAACCAAGAATTTGTAGTTTTTGAAGATTTGCAAAACTTCGGTTTTTGTTTCAATCCATCCTATAATTTGAATCACAGCCTAATTAAACCCATCGTCAAGCCAAAGCTTTACACGCTCAGTCCAGGCTCGGTCAGCTCATGCATGTCTAATTCTAAGTTCTAACCCCATAATCTCGCACAGAGATGACGACTTTGCTATCCCGAATCATAATCCATATCTAGTACCTACCTTATTCGTTCTTTTTTAAATGGCACATCAAAATTTATACTGTCAAACTATTATACTTAAACTATATAGATTGATCACATAAAAACTATATCATTAAATTTATCTTAAAAATATTTTTATAATATTATAATTTTGTTAGTACATAATAAGTGAAAGTTAGAAGTTAACGTCGTTTAAAAACGTCATCTAAAAAGAAACAGAGTACTATCCCCGCTTATTTTGGCTTAAAGTCAGTTTCTGCTTCTGATTCCTGCTTTTTTCACTATTCAATAATTTCGTCTTTTTTTTAGATTTTTAGACTTTTTTGTCTTTTCTTTTTTTTCTCGTATTCCTTTGCATTGTCTGTGATAGGCTAACATGTTTTTTCTATTTTTAAATTTTTTTAAATTTAATTATGCTAAATAAGTCAACTTCGCTATATTAAAAAAATAAAATAGTTATAGTAAAAAAAAAATCAAAAGTTAGTGTCATTCCGAACACCCTATAGCTTACCAAAAATCGATTGCTGTTGTCACCCCGATGCATCTCGATCCGTGGTAGCACGTCACATCCTTGGCACTTGGGCAGTTGGATTGGGTGCACTCGATGTAATTCCAATTAAGCACAGCCGGGTTGCGGAGAGCGATCGAGCGAGTGGACACCGGGTGGCCATCTCGCTCTGCTCTTTTACACTATTTCTTACTCGTCCAGTAAAAAATTATTTTAGATATCAATACAATCCATAAAATACAAATTTAGCTACTAATTACTATTATAATATATTTATAAAATCTAATAAAATTATAATATTATGAAATTATTTGTTGAGATGAATCTATACCTGTGGTTTTTATATATCCAATATAAATATTTAAAAAGATATCGATAGCTAAAATTTGACTACACATATTCCAAAATAACTTGTTTTTGTGAAGAGAGTATTCTCTTTTGCACTATCGCTTCGCAATGCAAGTGCGTACCGCAAATGTGGTCCTCTCAGTCGGTGGGGGAGTAGGGTTTATTGCTAATCAAGTAATGGGCTAATGGCACACCATGATGAAATAAGGACTATTCAATAGGCCCACCTGGCCAGCCACTCTGCTGCTACTCGCTCTAGTCAATGCTCGCTCACTAATGATTAGGGATAGCAACAGGGTAGGGGTCTCCAGGGCAATCCCGTTACCCTGCCTCGACCCCAGCTGCGCATCCCCCACCCTACCCCTCCCCGTTAGTCTTACCAGGGCAAGACTCCCTTCCCCCACCTCAATCCTCATGGGGACTCAACCTCCATGGGGATAGAGACAAGCTGACACATATCTTTACTATTATAAAAGAAGGAGTTGGTGGTTGCCGAAGCCTGCCCCATATCTCTTCTCAGCCATTTGATCTAAACAATAAAATCTTAACCGTAAAATCCACTCCCTCATGAAGACTCCCTTCGCTGCCTCCCTAACCTAAACCCGTGCGCCGATCTCCATCTCCATCTCCTCCCGCCGCCGCCGCCCCCTCCTCCCCCTCCCCCCGGCCTCCCCTCTTCCCCCTCCCCCTGGGGCTCCCCTCTTCCCCCTCCCCCCGCCGGCCTCTGCCCTCCTCCCCCTCTATCCTCCTCCCTCTCCCCTCGCCGCCCCCCGCCCTCCTCCCCCTCGCTCCTCCTCCCTCTCCCCCCGCTTCCCTTCGCTCTTCCCCCCCACCTCGCTCGCCCCCTCGCTCCCCCCGCCTCCTCGCTCTCCCCCCGCCGCCTGCCCCCCGCCTCCCCCTCGCTCTCCCCTCGCCTCCCCTCGCTCTCCCCGCCCCCCCGCCTCCTCCTCCCCCACCCCGCGCCGCCCGCCTCCCCCTCGCTCTCCCCCGCCTCCCCTCGCCCCCCCCGCCCCGCCTTCCTCTCGCCCTCCTCGCGAGCTCGCCGAGAACCTCTTCCCCGACGCTGCCGATGGCGTCGCCCGCCCCGCTCACCATCGAGGAGACCCTCGCCGCCGTCCGGGTTTGCAGCTCCACCTCATCGACCCGACCGCAGCCTCGACCTCGGCGCGATGCGCTCTCCGTCGTCGCCTCGCCGAGCGACCAATCCCATGTCCGCGGGCTGGTCCGGTAGAAGATGAAGTACCTCGCTTCCTCCGGCGGATGAACACCAAGCCATCCCACGGGCGATCCACTTCGCGCCCCTCCAAGATCCTCCGGCGTATCGTCGCGGGTAAGGAACACTGCGCAAATCCATGGCGTTTCGTTTTGCTTTGTTGTTCCATTTTGATTTGCGTTCCTGATGGCGTGCGTGGTGTGTTTGGTAGGATGATTCCACATAAGGCGAAGAGGGTGAGAGATGCAATGATGAAGACTATGAATCAAACACTACACAATGGGCTCGCATTTAAGCTCGCAATGGTTCTAGCAGTCACTAATATGATTCATTTATTGTGCGAATCGCAATTGATAGTGCAACATCGAATACATGTACCGCGATTTGGCAAGATCAAGCTAATGGATTTGGATCACGTATCTTGTTAATGGATTTGGCGGCGAGGTGGGGGGAGGAGGCGCAAATGGATAACTGCGTTTGCACACTCTTCCAATAAATGCTTTTGGTATGTACATTTGCAAAATTTGCTTGAAGTAATTAAGGTGTTGGCAAAATAACTGACACTTAAGATCTGATCTGTGCATTGTCATTGATGGCAGGAGTACCATGAGCTCATGGAAGAGTTTATGAATGCTGTTAAGCAAATCTATGGTGAGAAAGTTCTCATCCAGGTCAGTCCAGAATCTAAGTAAATTATTTGTTATCGGTCATTTTTACTTGTTATCACAAGAATAGTGAGAATGAATCTTCCTTGTGCCAGTTTGAAGACTTCGCTAATCACAATGCCTTTGATTTGCTTGCAAAATATAGCAAGAGTCATCTTGTTTTCAATGATGACATCCAGGTACATGAACTACTTGTTGTTTGTGCCGTGACATTTTTAGTTTTACCAAAAGGTATCCTCATTGAGTCAGTATCGTGATCCTTCAGTTTTGTTGCCTTCTGCATTAATCTGAAATGTATGGATTGTAGGGAACAGCATCTGTGGTCCTTGCAAGTCTGTTAGCATCACTAAAGGTGGTTGGTGGAACCCTAGCAGAGCACACTTACCTATTCCTTGGTGCTGGCGAGGTTAGTTAGAACTTCTCTTGCATAATTTTTTCTCAACTGTTGAAACATGATGTATTCTCTATTTATCTGAAACACATTTGATGATGCATTTGACTGCAGGCTGGAACTGGTATTACAGAACTCATTGCTCTTGAGATTTCAAAACAGGTAACTAACTATGAAGTTTCACAAACTCAATGTGGCATAGGACAGTTTTAATCCTGGTGCTTACTACTAAAACTTGCTGGTTTTGATCAATTACAGACTATTGTTCCACTTGGAATGCCATGAATGGAAAAAAATCCTTCATCCACTTGGAATGTATTACCATTGTTCCTCTACTACTGTATGTAGTTCTATGTCTTTTAGGTTTGTACTTTGATGTTGCTAAAATTTATGTTTCTTCTGTAATCACCATTGATTATGTTAGCCATTTGTTAGTACAAAATTTGGCCATATGTGACGTAATCTTTATTGCTCTTGGCTCATGTACTTGAAGATGTAGGTTTAGAATTTTTCTAAAAATATATACCTTTGTATGATTGTATATATAGTATTGTTACATCTTACTAATATGATGCTTGATTTATTTATGAGTATGAACATATATGTTTTGTTTGATATATGATGACGTAAGAAAAAGTTGATATTTATTATTCAGTTTGAGATAATATTTGATAGTATACACCACTTTTATTTGGTTTTCCGTTGCAATGCACGGGCACATGACTAGTTATAGTAGAAGTGCAAGATTGAAGAACAACATTCACTTAACACCAAATGCTTGAAGGCTTAGTTCGTCTCAAAGCACAATTTAACACCAAGTACGACACCAACTAGCACAAAGTTCATCCTAGATAATCATACAGTGCAGAGGATTAAGGAATAAGGACTTTGGGAATACAAACAATATCCAAATGCGGCGAGCTAAATGCTGGAGTTTCCTGTAGCCTAGCCAGAGCTTTGTACTGCCTATGACGAGCTCGATTTTGGTATCGATGTTTCAAACCTTCTGCTACAAAGAACCAAGTATTAAACCTTATATTATGATTTGATAAAAAATATTATTCATAATGTTATATTTTCCAAATCAAGAACCAAAACAATGGGCAATTCTCTTGTAATTTTTTATGTGGTTCACATTGAAGTATCTTATAATTAGTATATATATATATATATATATATATATATATATATATATATATATATATATATATATATATATATATATATATATATAGAAAAATACTTTCTACACCCGGGTGTAATTACACCCACCTCTAATATACCACCTAAACGAATTTGAAATACTCCTTCTTGAAATATAAGATATTTCAATATGAACCACATGAAAATATAACATAGTTACAACAGTTAAACAAGTTCAATCTAGATCATTGAGCCATTCTGAAATATGAGGCTAGTATTTTGCTTTTGCTCCAGGGATAACCAAGGCAAATTCCTTCTTGAATAGGATTTTCCGGTTTGAGAAAATTGTTAAACTATTTATCTCATCCTATGATTAGCTGCAAATTAATGTTACTAACCAGCTTAGGGAGGACGGTAGTTTTAGATTATTGAAATCCTGTTGTAGGCGAAAAGCAACGAGATTCCATGATAGCTCGAGAGAATATAAGATTTGGGCGCAGTGTTCTTTGATTAGCCTTGGAAGTAAACGGTGTGGGACTTGACTTGCACACAATGCACTCGCTCAACCGATCTATCGATAGCCACCCGTGATTTGCTTGTTCTTTTAGGTTTCAGATCCCTTGTGCACCTAGGCGTCGGCATCGATCCATGGATAACCCAAAATGTTGCACTTGGCACAAGTTGCAAATTTGCTTTTTGAGAAATTGTGTATTGGTATTAAACAGAACAAATGGGGATGCAGTGAATTCTAGCATTGTGCTACTTGATAAAAAAAAAGGAGGCAAAATTAGCTCTTGGGCGCTACACTTGTATGCCTGGCAGCTTTTAAATCATCGGTTTTACGTTGTATCTCAACAAATGCCAACCATGTGCATTGCGTCCAAGAGCCAATTTTACCTAATATAAAAAAGAACCATGTGTACATGCATCTTTGTTTTTTCAAGAAGAAAAGAGCTGCAAACTTGTGACCTCAAAGTCGTGACCTCAACCACCGTAACCTCTTGTTCAATAGGCTATGTAGATGGCCGCTACTGTTACCTGATCCTACAAGTAATGCGTTGGCATGCACGTACGCTTCTGCTGGAGATCAGCAATATTTTGTAGTACGCTCCCTCAAAAAATATATTTTGTAGCATGCCAGAAAAAAAAATAGAAGAGAATGTCCCAAACACTATACTCTCTTGTTGCAACAAGATACTGCTGGGATACAAGGGTGGCAAATGTCTTGATGAAAAGAATCCGAACTCTAATTATTAGTAGTAATTAAGAAAATAATAAAAATTATTATAACACATGACCACCCTTTATAATAATAAAAATTATTATAACAATATTGTGTAGGGGGTTTTGTGAAAGAATGTTTAAGTGAATTGGAGCATCCCACCCTTCACGATCCGAGCTATACAATAGCTATGTGTAAGTTTTAGCACTTTAGCACTGAATATATATATATATATATATGTATATATATATATATATATGTATATATATATATGTATATATATATATATATATGTATATATATATATGTATATATATATATATGTATATATATATATGTATATATATATATATCGGCGATTGCGATCAGCGAGTGTGTGGCCTGCGTGTAATCCCAACTTGGCCACGTTTTCTTTTCGTTAGTACTTTTGCGATCGACTGGGGACAGGACAAGCCTCCATTTGGAGCGTGCTAGAGCTTGACGTTGCTGGACGTGACACTAAACCAAAACCCGCACACCTAATCATCCATCCGTCGATCTTGCTGGTGATCCATCCGTCTGATGGGTTGTCTTTATTAACACAGCTATCTGAACGGCAACGACGCACTATTACACCGCCGACGATGGGATGCAGGTTTTCTGCTTCGAAATGGTGTGTCGATGATGCACTGATGGCTATGGTTCAGCACAGCTGGGATTTGGAAATACAGAAACAATAAATTTTTGGTCCATGCAGCAGGGTTTCGCTTAACACGGCATTGATGTATTTTCCTTGACTCGGAACGTGGGACAGTAGTGTTGCGACACTGCACCTGAAATGCTGTACTATTGATTTGAAAATGCTGCGTAACATTTTCAATATGAATATGGAGCGCACTGTTGCAACACAAGCGCATACAGTCAATCAGATGCTTGATTATTAGCAATTCCCACAAAAATATTGCATCTTGTCCAATCCCGGACCACCCAAAAGATTTGAAGAGGCCTAAATACAAGTAACTGCGAAAACTTTTGCTCTGTTCTGATTAAGTATGCCACCGAATTATTTCTCCACTAACAAAAATCTAAAGTTTTGATGCCGAATGGTCTGATCAAAACCTTCAAGTGACAAAAGAAGACAATAGATACAATAAAACGCATGCAAAACAAAATCTCTTGAATTTTGTCTGTTTAAATAAAATGAAGAATCTTTAACGAACTGTGATTTATCATCCTAAAATGACAATAGGCATTGTCCTGAATTTTGAAAATTGGTAGGAGTGCTAACTAATATATGAAGATTGAAAGGGATGCTATCTGATCTACAATATTATTTGTACTGGATCAAAATTTTAATTCAGATATTTTTGTTCTTGGAAAAGGTAATATTAGTTTAAACGTCAGCATCAGAATGTTGCAAAAGGGAAGCTAACTAAATAGTGTGCCCACGAATTAAGTACCTATTTACAATCATATATTGAGTATACAAATGTCACTCTAACCATTTCTTTTTAAATTTGGTCCCCAAACACCTATTTTTTTCAAAAGTAGCGCCCTTCGTGGATCTACCGCCGGGCTCGCTGGGGAGCTCGGCAAGTGCCTGCCGTGTGATAGGCCTACGGAAGGAGCTATTTAAAAAAATAGATGTTTCGAATCAAATTTAGAAAAAAGTTACTAGAGCGATATTTTCATACTCAATTCTATAATCATGAGCGGTGCCTGGGTGGAAAGCAAAAGGGTTACTTCCAGAAAGGAAAAGGAGAGCCTTGCCATGCAATTCTTCCATGTAGCAAAGAGAGAGAGAGAGATCTGTACAGTTAGATGTGGCATTGCCACCAATCATAGGTTGTTGAAATTAAATTGAAAAGGTTGATGCCAGGAGCTAATCCAGAGGAAAAGCCTTGTGGGCAAGCTATAAGGTACTAGTACTGTACAAAGGACCAGTTTTTTTCTTATAATTTATTTTTTAACAAATAAATAGGATAACTTTTGTGCTATTATTTCGAAACATCTTATTAGGACAACCTTTTTAAAATGGTTTATCGACATTCGGTTTATTCACACAAGTATTCATGCTAGGGCCAATAACCATTAGCTACTGCTGAAAAGAATTCACCCATAATAGTTACACAACAGTAGAGTTTTTGTGATTGTATATCAAAATTAGGAAAAAGGGGAAATACATGCTTTCAAATTAGGAGGAAACTCGTTAAATTATGTCACTGAAGTACGAAAGACGGTGTTATTTTGATACGATGGAGAAGACTAAGGGATTCGGTCGGAATCATTGCTATCTGGTTGCCCCTAAGGGCATCTCCAATGGTGCTGAGTTAGCTGGCTATTTGCATGTACACATCAGCATATATCTTATGTGGAAGAAAGAGAGTATGCAAAACACAAACAGCTAGCTACTATTTTGTCTCTAGTCTATAACACAAAACGATGCAGCATCTATAAATGATTGTGTGCATGTAAACATCAAATAGCTACCCTTATAGATAGTCCTTTGGAATACTAGGTTTTAGTGTGTACTCTATAGATGATGTGGAATCCTTATAGACAGTACTTAGTTAGGACCATTGGAGATGCCCTAACACAGTTAGGTGTAAGTGATTGTATCGTTCTCTATGTTATTTACTTTTACTTCCTCTTATTTATAGTAGTAGTTTAATATACGTGTGTTGTTATAGAGAAAAAAATCATATGAGCCAGCATGTCAGACTGATGTCAATAGTCCTTGCTTGTGCTACACTCGGCTCCACAGTAGTTAATTTGTTTATTATAGCATGATAGTTAATTTATTTGTTATGGCATGATTGTTTTTGTTAGAGATTTTTTAAGGATGAAAGAGGAATGTGAGAGGAGAGGTTGGACAGGGTGGAGAAGGCAGCGCTCAGCACTCGTCAACTTGTTTTTGTAGTAGTAGTAGAAAAAGAGATAGAAATATAGGGTGGGTTCAGAATGGTTTATACGTGATTTATACTCGTACTATCTACAGTAAATAGTTTTTAAACAGTATATTTTTTAAGGCATGGTTAATAGAAATATTGTAGTAAAAAAGTACTAAGTTCGGTTGTACCGGTCAAAATTACATACAACTATTTTTATGTGCGTACTACCTCTCACGAATAGCTAGAATTCAAATATTTAAGTTATAAGCCATCAGCCGAAAAGAACCCACTCATAGATAGGTTGACTGAGGTAAGTGACAGGCCACTTCCATTCAACAAGTAGATTTTGATCAAGCTATGTCTCATTTTTCGAGTTCCCAAGAAAACATAAAGTTTACATAATCAGTTTCTAATCTGTTGCCATTAAATTGTAGGGTTTACGAACCACACTGACTCCGATTTTTGCAAACCTAAGTGGGCGCTCAGAATAACGATGGTTTATGACTTTTTTCACTGTATCTAGCTTATTTTTTACTGTAGCTAAGGTGACTTATTTAGCGTAATTAAATTTAAAAAATTTAAAAATAGAAAAAATAGATTAGCCTATCGAAGACAATGTAAAGAAATACATGAAAAAAGAAAAGGCAAAAAAACCCTAAAAACAAAAAAAAACTGAAAATATAAAATTAAAAAATATTAAAATAAAAACAGAAATCAGAAACTATCGCTAAAACTAGCTGGACCTAAATCATTTACCATTATATTCATAAAGATACTCCTATTTCAACTAGTAATGGAAGTAAAGCAATGCTATCTACTAGTATTTATCCTTTTTGAGGGGGCGGGGGGTGGGGACAGCTGTGCTAGCTATCTCGACTCACTGCTATAAACAAACAAGAGCTGATGCGCCACTGCGCCAGGCAAAAGGCTTCTCCATGACGAGTGTCTAACTCCCATGATGACATGAGAACAAGTATAGGACGCACACTCGCCATCAGAATCCCACCAATCTGCCCCGCAAATACCTGCCCCCGGCCACTCGCATACCACCACGTGGCAGATCTCACGCCGAGGTGGCCATCACGGGCACCTCGTAATAGGACTCTTAAGAGCAATTCGAGCCAACTCTTTCTCCATTCGAGTTTATCTCAAGCTACAAATGAATTAAGTTTAAGTTTAATTCTGAGTTTACGAGTTTCAACGAGTTAAACTCGAATAGTTTATGAATTTCAAGCTAATTACAGTCCACATACACATTAAGTTTTACTGAGCTTACTCGAATCGAGCTCGAGCTTTTCTATTGTTGAAAATAGTGCATGTTGAAATATTTTTTACTGTTATCGAGTTTACTCGAGCCAAATCAAGCTCGAGTTCGAGTTTTTCTTATTGTTGAAAATTAGTACATATTAAATTATTGGATATGTATAGACATCACCCGGATATTTTCTTCCAATCCAACAGCCATAAATCTGGATCTCTAATCCAACGGCCATAAATATGGATGATAGTTTGGAAGAAAATATTCAGGTAATATTTATCAATAACCTAAATTATTTTAACTATTTTTGAGATTATTCGAGCTGAGCTCCAGGTTTGAATCTAACTCAAGCTCGCTCAAGCTACATTGAGTTTGAGGGGGCGTTCGTTTTAGCGATGGCTTTTGACTTTTGGCTGAAATTTCACTGTAATTAGCTTTTTTTTACTATAGCTGATTTGGCTTTTTAGACATAATTAAATTTAAAAAAATGTAAAAATAGAAAAAAAATATGTTATCCCATCACGAACAATGCAAAGGAACATGGGAAAAAAAAAGAGAAAAATGCAAAAAAAAAACCCAAAAAAATCTTTAAAAAATTCAGAAAAAAACGAATTACTGAATAGCGAAAAGAACTGAAGTTAGAAACTGAAACTGAAAAAAAGCTAAAACAAACTGGTTCGGATGAGTTTAAAAGACCAGAGTCAGTTTAAGCTCAGGTTATTTACGGCCCTACTAGCTCGTGCCAGCTCGGACGCCGTGCTCCGCTTTGGACCACCTCGCCGTTCCAAAGCTTCAAGCTACTAGACCCAGCTACATGAGAAGCGCACGACATAACATAGCAGTGTAGCACAACTCAAGCCATCGCACAAAGCACAAGGTGTGGGCGTAGTACTGCAGCTCGTAAGTCACATATCCCAATTGCCCCCACTCACCACCGCGAGCCATTCTTTCGGCGGCAGCGGCTGCTGCTGCAAGAATGGCCGTCCGCGAGTGGACTCGGGGGCCGGCCATCGGGCGGGGCTCGTCGGCTACCGTGTCGCTCGCCGTCGACCACTGCACAGGCGACGTCTTCGCGGTGAAGTCCGTGGGGGCCGCCCGAGCGGGGGAGCTCCGGTGGGAGCAGAGCATCCTCTGCTGCCTCAGCTCGCCGTACGTCGTGCGGTGCCTGGGCTCCGACGTGTCCGGGGCGGAGGACGGGAGCGGCGGGGCGGGGCACGACATGTTTATGGAGTATGCGCCCGGCGGGTCTCTGGCCGACGAGATCAAGCGGTGCGGCGGCCGGTGCGAGGAGCGCCTGATCCGGTCGCGCACGCGCGACATCCTGCTAGGGCTGGCGCACGTCCACGCCGCCGGGGTCGCGCACTGCGACGTCAAAGGCCGGAACGTGCTCATCGGCTCCGACGGGCGCGCCATGATCGCCGACTTCGGATGCGCTTGGCGGGTGGCCGGGGATGGTGGCGGCATTGCCAGCGGCCGGCTGAAGGGCGGTACCCCGATGTTCATGGCGCCGGAGGCCGCGCGGGGCGAGGACCAGGGGCCGGCGGCGGACATATGGGCGGTCGGCTGCACGGTCATCGAGATGGCCACCGGCGGCGCGCCGTGGCAACGGTTCGCAGACCCCGTCGCAACGCTACACCACGTCGCGTTCTCAGGCGAAGTCCCGGAGTTTCCCCAGTGGCTGTCGGAGGAAGGCAAGGACTTCCTGGCCAGGTGTTTGCAGCGGGATCCCATGGAGAGGTGGACGGCGAAGCAGCTGCTCGAGCACCAGTTCGTGGTCGCCGCCGCCGCTGACTCGTGCTCCAATTCCATGCCAAGAATCACCGAAAAGGAGATGTTTGTGTCCCCCAAGAGCGTTCTTGATCAGGCCTTGTGGGACGACACGACGGCGGACACCGACGCCACCGCCGGCCCCACTGACAGAGTCCGCGCACTGGCCGCCGGCGCGCCGGCAGTGCCGGACTGGACCTGGGACGCGAATTGGATCACGGTCCATTCAGGCAGCAGCGGCGACAATGAGCGCACAATGTCGTCGGAGGCGGAGGCGGACACAGATAGCGATAATGATTGGCTCGTCGGCAGCCCCGGTGGGAGTGTGACCGCGGGGGCCAGCCACGCCTCACATGCCCATAGCAATTCTCGCGGGGATGTGAGTAGCAGTAATGGCGAGTGTAGCGACAGCTTTTGCCATGGTAATCACGTGATTAGCGATTGTAACCTTGCAATCACAAGCAATGGATTTTTTCCGAGATGTTCTGTTACTTTTGTTCTTTTTTTTTTCGTTGTTTGTTGTCCCAGCTGGCCGTTTACCTTTCGCATGTTCGTATTTCTCGTATTCCTATCTTTTTTTTTAAATTTTTCCCAGGCCTGCTTCGCTCTCCTGATTAGTTGGCACACATCGCTGAAATGCACATCAGGCAAGGTGGAGCTAGGATGTTTCCTTTGGTCATGTGTGACGCGTGACTCCCAACTAGGAGGCGGTGGTTACACCTTACGGTACGTACGTACGCACGCACGCACGCAAGTGGGGGAAATCGGCGAAGTAATGAGCCGGCGACGTCGGGGCCGCGCGAGACGTGCCTATCGTTTCGCTCCACCGGCCGATGAGGTCCACACCTCCACCCGTGACAGGGACGCCTGTACCTCGCCGCACATTCGGCACGCGCGCCTAATCCCAACGTCTTCTCGCTTCCGAGCATGCGGTTCGCGAGTACGCGCGCGTTTCGTTTCGTCAAGGCGAGCGCCCACGGCGAAAGTCTTCACGGTTCGCACCCCACACCCTACGTCTTCTCCTAGTGGTTAATTAGTCGCTTCCGGATCCAGTACGACTTTCTCAGCAGAACCCGTAATTAGGATCTGGGGTTAAGTCTTGAGAGGGACGAATTATCAGTAAGCTCACCTGGTAATGGTAAGAAGGAACAGTGACGCAAAAATTACGTGGAGAAGTAAGAGGTATCTTCTTTTCAACCTATGACTTCTCTCAAATAAATAAATAGAACAGTTTTTTTATCGTGTTTTTAAAACAGTTTATCAAGATAGATTTTTTAAAACGTCTTACCAATATTTAATTTATTTATACAACCGTTCATATTAAAAAAAAACTATCAACTACGACAAAAAAACCCGCACCAGTAGCGTACGTCTGAAGGACGCCGGAAAGAGTCAGCGCATGTGGCCATTTTGCACTTTTCGGCGAGAAAAGAACCACCAATAGTGTGCGTCTGCAGGACGCCGGAAAGAGTGAGGGCGTGAGGCTGAGATTTTTGCCAAATCAGTGGGCGCGGGCGCGGCGCCAAGAGCAAAGCTTTAAGCGAAATCTGGGAGCGGCGCGGGGCAATTGCTTGATTGCTTCATGTGGCCTGGCGATCCGTGGAAACTGAACGTCCCTCTGGCAAATTAGGGCAGCGTTTTACATGGTGTTTGGATAAGATCATCAGTTTCTGATAAGGAATGGAAGTGAAGTGCCAATTTATCATGGACTGGCTCAAAGCGCCAGTGCAACCCTGGCTGTTGGTTGCGCATCGTGTTCTTAATTTGGATGTAAGAGTTAATTAATGTGCTAATTGTAGCAGGTCAGCAGAGTGAGCGTTGAGAGCATGCTTTAGTTTGGAGGCAAAGTAGCACTGAGTTCTTTCAATCCTAGGGCTATGGCGGCCGGTATCTATGCATGCTCCACTGAGAAGTACAGTTATTACATGCATCTTGCCATCTTGGTTCCGTGCATCCTACATTGATCGGTATGCTGAATAGCCGCGGAGCAGTGTAAGTCTTTGTCAGGTGCCTTTTCCAGCGTAGGTTTTATTACTGGCATATAAAATCTGATAGGAGTTTTTCTATAAGGCCATAGGGACCCAACTGAAGCATCGGCGGCATGCAAAATCTGCTGGAAATCTGAAGAAGAAGAAGAAGAAGAAGTAAGGAGGAGACGGTTACAAATAATGTAATCCGCGTAAATTGTGTATCCAGCTAAAAGAGTCAATAAAAGTGGGGAAATTGATGACGAAATTGACAGACCCGGACAACTTGTGGAAACTTCAGAATTGGAGTATGATAAACTAAAAGTCGTAAAATCTTAAATGTTATGAGACACTGAGACCTGACAACTTGAGCACATATACAAAAGCAATACTTGTTACTTGCCCTTACGACATGGCTAGCTAGAGATCACCTCAAGCGCACACTCTTGTCGCCTGCACAAGCAAAAGCCGAAAGCAGCTGGAATCACGATGTCGAGCTTTACCTTGAAGCTTCTCCGTTGGTGATTGCCTCCTATGCAAGGATGACATTTAACTCTTTCATGTGTTAATTAAGCAAGCGGCATGCCCTAGTGTGTGCTCATGCATGAACAACATCGTCCACACAAAAGAAGTTTAGAAAAAACGTCGTCCTAATGTTAACCTAATGAGATCAAGAATGCGTTACCTACTTGCATGCAAAAATGTGCATGTTAACTACTACATGCAGCAAAGAGAGGTAAGAGGTTAGCTAGCTTGGCACATGGAGCATCATATGAATTGGGCAATTGGGTGACCTCATGGGCTGATGGCTGATGGATGGAGCGCACGACTTTTCTTAGAGGATCTTCTATTCTATTCTTCTCCTCTCAGCCCGTCGCGGATAATGCTATTCTTTTGCCACTTGTTGCTCTGATCTTTTACCCCCTTTTCTTTTCTTCCCATTTGTGGCTGATCTAGGTTCCGGTGAGTCGTGAGCAACAATGAGCCGACAATTGCTTAAATTTCGAAACAGAATCCACCGGCATATCCAAATTTCGAGTGCGCTACCTGGTTTGGTGTATTAGGTGCAGGATCTTTTTTTTTTGGTTTTGTTTTCGAAAGAGGGCAGGAGAACTGCCTAATGCATTAATAAAGGAGGAGGATTTTAGGATGTTTTGTTACAAAGCAAAGGATCCCGCATAGAGCTCAAATCAAAAGTTAAGAGATAGGGGTAGTTTGTGGCAAGCATTTCGCTCCTACGAGGCTCTCGATTCCTCCTTGATCTTAATTTGTAGGCAGTGTTGTCGGTTGTTGAGCTTGGGCTGAAGCACCGTGCCGCCACCTCGTCGTCGACGCGGTGTTGCAGCCGCGCCGGTTGCTCCGCTCGCCGGATCGGGGAAAGAGAGAGAATGAGACTGAGAATCTGAGATTGGGAGAGAGAATGAGAGTGAGCTGTGCGGGTCCCATCTCTCTCCCATCAGCTGATTAAAAAGGGTAAATAGAGAAGAAAAGAGCTTTTGGCACAGATCTGGAAAATAAATGGATGGCACATATTTCTAGTACATTTCATACCTTAGTCCATAATCTCCTTATTCACTTGTCCTGCGTTTGTGAGCTGCGCGCACCATTCCGCAGTTGTTGAACTTGGGCTGAAGCAGCGTGCAGCCTCTGCATTTAGAGAATAGGTGCAAAGTCGTATTAGGTGCAGGATTCAATTCTAATATATCAGTATATCACTTGTTTTTCTTGAGCATATTCTTATTCTCTCTTTATTTCTGTAGTACAGGCATTGCTTTTCTTTTTTCACAGTTGCAGGAAGCTTTCGTTTAGCCAAGCTCTCAAAATTTTACTTGGGAACCAAAATGGCAAAACATGGCTAGAGCAGAAAATTGAACATCATTGGCCTATTCTGTATATTGCCGCAACACGAAAAGTGTACAGATCAAAATCTTTTTTTCGAGAGAGCAAAAGTCTTGTTCCACTAACATTGATTGAACCTAACACATACACCTGACAACTTTGGTCCGATAACATAGATCTACACCGGTAACACACACCTTTGGGCCACAAATCCTTGGTAACACTGATAAAATGATGTACGATGTGCTCCCTCAAAAAATAATGTACGTTGCTGAGAGCTAGCTCCATTGCGTTCAGATCCAACAATCACGCTCACATGTATGCATGCCTTGCAAAGACAATCTTGTAGTTCTAAATGCTACTCGTAATCTCTGCCATTTGTTGCGAGAATATGGCGAATGGAATATACCACTGTCAGGGTAGAACCTTAATGAAGGGAAAATGCTGCGCAGACAAGGGAAGCTACTCGGCTCCAGTGGTGGACCCAGAATATTCAATATGGGCGTTCGAAGTTATAAAAATTTTGTTTAATAGAAAATATAAAGATCCACGATAGCACAAATTAAAATACAAATTATTCGTAGTAGAGGCAATATCTCGAATAAGGTAGAGAAATTACAAAATAATTAAGAAAATTACAGTCTAACTCGATTATGCTTCATGATTTGGAAGCGAGATATGACATCATCATTCTTAACTTTTAAGAAAAATTCTCACTCAAGAAAAGTAATCAATCAATCACTCAAGTATTCTTCTCCCATTCTATTTCTTAGCTTATTATTGACATAATTCATTGAAGAAAAGACTCTCTCAACACTTGCAATTGCTACGAGAAGAATTAGCACCAATTTGAGAAGCTTGTAAACAATTTGATAATGGATATTCTTATTTGTTTGAACAAGCATAATGGAAAGCTCTGCAAGATTTGTTACTTTTCTAAACCTTTCATCTTTGCACATATCAACAATAAAGTGTATGAGTTGAAGGGGAAGATGCATCAATTTTGTGCTTGAGAAGTCTTTAGGATAAAACTGAGCAAGTCTAACCAAGTTGTCTTTGTCATAACCTACAAATGAATCAGCAGGATAAAATGATACCATGCTAAGAAGCAAATCTGTGTTTATCTCATCAAATCTATTATTAAGCTCTCAAAGTTGTTGGTCAATGACACTTAAGAATATTTCAACATGAAAGAGATGAAGATTATTGATTTTTTTTGAAGAACCTCTTGGATCTGGCAACTGGTTTATAGAGACCATTAACTTGATGGGCAAAGCAATGAACATAATAGGCAGAAGGAGACTCATCCATAATTAGTTTCTTTAGATCATTAACTTGACCCTTCATGTTACTAGCCCCATCATAACCCTGTCCACAGACCATAGTCAAGCTTAATGAATGCTCCATTAGTAAAGACTCAATTACTTTCTAAGTGTCAAAGCAGTAGTGTTTTCAACATAAACAACACCGAGAAACCTCTCAACTACCCTTCTTTTTTTATCAACATAACACAAGTAAAGAGCTAATTGTTCTTGTTGGTACATATCAATAGATTCATCGTCAAGTATTGCTAAATATTCATCACCAAGATCATCTATAATAAACCTAGTAGTTTCCTTGGCACAAAAGTTGATGAGATATTTGTGTATCTTAGGACAAGTCATTCTGCTATTACTTGGAGCATTTTTTTAGAACCACCTTATTAACTTCTTCGAAATTTTCTACTAGCAAGTAGTGATTTAGAAAGGCTAATTTAAACAACTCAAATAAAATTAGCATACTTTGTGATTCAGAACTTTATGCACATTCTCTATAATCTTTATAGTTGAATGAATTCAAATTCATTAACAACTTTCTATTTCCCTATTTAACTGTAATAATTGGCCTCCTCTTCTTGATCTACCTTGGCCTCCCTTTCTTGATCCGCCTTTCATTTTTATTCCTCGAATTCTTCAGGTGTGTGGCACCTTGGTCCCCAGGTACATATTTGGGGGAAGAATCAAAGTATAAAGAAATATATTCCTCAATCCTTAGTTTCTGACACCTATGTCTTATGAACAACACTACAAGTCTACAACATACAACAGATGAACCGAATATAATTATATGTGAGAGAAATTTGACAAGAAATTAAGAAAAGAACTATATGGCATATGCAAACAATGAAGCGATCAATGAATCAAGCACACTGTCGATATTCTAATATCGATCTTACGTATAATTTTTTGGATTCGGGGGAAGTCACTCAAGGCTGTAATGTGAACACATAGAGTAAAGACACACTAATTTTATCCAGGTTCGGACCTTCTCCTTAGAGAATAACAATCTTACGTTCTGTGCTATTACTATTATGGAAAGGGCTTACAAGCACGTACAATGCAAGGAATTACAGAATGGATCACTCCCTAGTGGGACCTATCTCTCGCATTGGCCTCCCCTCTCTTCACAAAACCTATCCCTGTATAGCTAGCGAATCGGTGGCAGTTGCTCCTTACCAAAAGGCATCTTGTCACTTCAAGAGCTAACCGCTAGACATGCGGTTATTGTTAGAAAGACGTGGGAGCAATTCGTCGTAGGACGGTTATTGTCAGAGAGACATGGTTAAGATCGTGTGCGGTTACGGAGTGCTTGAGCTGGTTGGTGTATTTACCAACTATGAAACTGGCGTTGCACATATTTCTTAACGAACTCTTTGGCATCATTGAGAGTTGTCGATCAGTAGAAACCTTATCGAAAGGTCTTACCGACCAGCGTTCTGTAGGGTATATATGCTCCACAAATGCCCTCGTGTATATCGTTGAGGAGTTGCAACCCCTCTCTTCGCGATATACAACGCATTAGGATGCCTTGAGTACTCTGTTTGTAAAGCACCCCTTCGACCAATGTATACATCCTGGCTTTTTGGATTAAACAATATGCTTCTACATCGTTGTAATGCCCTAGACATCATTCGACGCTTATGAAAGGTTATCGGGTTCACGGAGATTTCTTTTTCTTCCGTGGAATCGCAAAGGCGGGTTTCGGGCTGTGGATTTATCTAGAAAAGAAAAAAAAATAAGGATGGCGGGCTGTCTAGAGAGAGAGGCTGGGCTTCTCACCTCCCACCTTGGGCCCAAGCTGCCCCTCCCCTCTCTTTGGGCCCAAGACCCCACCCCACCCCACCCCAGCCGCACCCCTCCCCTTTTCCTCTAAACCTAGGTGCCTCTCTCTCCCCTTGTGGCCGCCACCCTCTGTCCCCTTGCCCTCCACCCCCTCCCCCATTGCCCTTCTCACTACTGCCCTATTGCAAAGAAAAAAATCAAAGAAGAGAAGGGAAGAGGAGGAAGAGAAGGGAGAAGGAGGGAAGGGAAGAGGAAGAAGAAGGGGAAAGAAGAGGTGATCCTATGGGATCCCCTAGGTAATTCCTCACCTCAATTCTCCCTTGTTTAAGATGTAATTAGGGTTCATGGCACGGGATTAGTAGGGTTCTAGTAGGGGAATTAACCGATTAGCGTTAAAGTGTTGTCTGTGCGTAGGTTGATTTGTACAACGCAACTGTTCGTCTAGATTAGAGCATCAAGACGATTTTCCTACAGTTTTGGCCAACATGAAAGTTGTAGAGGACGTCGAAACCTAGTTTTTATAATTTTTCTAGATTTTTTGGCCATGGGGTTTGGGCACAGCAAAGTCAGGAACTTTTCTATGTAGAAGAGAAATAGTCTGAAACTAGTTGCTGTTCAGGTGTAGTTTCAGAGGGGTAGATGAATTTTATGATTTTGCTCACAATAATAAAAGTTGTAGGAAATCATGTAATCTAGCTTCTGTAAACAAATCATGAATTTTAGAGCATTATACGGAAGGTGGGATTCGTTAGAAGATTGCTGGCCAGATCGCCAAAGCAGAGTCTGTCTTCTATTTTCTTTTATATTTTATACCCTTTAATCAGCAGATTAAAAATAGATGTCTACTTGAAAATTGTAGGTTTTCCTCTGTAGTTTTCAGAAATATCTCATTTGCTATGCCTGACCTAGTAGATTAAATGATATGAAAAAAACAAGCAGCGTTGCTATAGTAGGCTAGACGTAGAATCGACGAGCTGAGAGGGTATTTGTCAGGATTTGGGATTAGCGGCATTTTATTTTCTTAAGATGTGGATGCCTTGCTGTAGTACTGTGCTGAGAGGTGGTTTTTGGATAGGTGGCTTCGTTCCTGATCATGTTTGAAGTACTTCGCCTCTTCGATAGAGGTAAGTAAACGTAGCAGATGTGCTACCGTTTAACTCGTTAATCATATAACATTCACATTAGATAATTCTCTTAATCTGAGATGCTATGCCGTTGTTACATACTTTCTTAATGTGGTCTATGTGGTAGCATTTTAAGATTCAATTGTTTATGCTCTTGATGGATTAATTGTAGTTATATGGTATTGTTCTTAAGGAAACAAATATGGTTGTGGGGTAGTATTCTTTATAAGGATATTGTGATCTAAGTGATAGTATTCTTAGTGAATACATTGTGGTCTTAGTAGTAGTATTCTTAATGAATATATTGTGGTTTTAGTGGTAGTATTCTTAGTGAATACATTGTGATCTTAGTGGTAGTATTCTTAATGAATATATTGTAACACCCCAAGACCCACATTACCTTGGGATGCCACTAAACCATTCTACAGCTAGCCAATTTATAAAATAACATAAACTGGCAACAATTTATAAATTATAATAAGCTAAGCGGAAGCATACTAAAACAAAGGTATTAGAACACTATTAATTAAAAAATAACTGCTAAAAGGTTTAACCAATTAAAATGAACTACTGTCTAGCATTATTACTTTGAAACAAACATCAATGAGGGAAATAAATCTATGACTAAGACTACACAATTATTACAATATTAATCATGATATGATGTGTGACAGTGATGTGCCGTTTTACTCTTCCCATGCATGCTCGAGAATCACCTGGAGGGGAAAAAGCAAGAGTGAGATAAAAATCTCAATAAGCAAACTGTTTAACAAGCTAATTAAACTACAATATTGTTAAGCATCAATATTCATTTTTCACAATGACTACAATTATAGTCTTAACCATATTTACTTCCATCAATAATATAACATTAGCAAATAAATTTTGATTGACTATTTCATATCCCCAACCACTACCACAACCAATCAAAGTAAAGCATTAACATATTTTACCTCACTGTCTTTATTATTTCTCACATCCACAACTGCTATCAGCAGTTAACACAAAAGAAAAGAATCTTATGCCACAATCACAACCTTTACCATACCACAAGGGATGAACTCCATTCCACGACCACAGCTACATTCCTTATACCACAAGTGGCTCTTATGAGCCAATTCCACATTACAACTAAGAAGTTGCATTTGTTTACAAAATAACTCCACTACCATACATTGCATAAGTATGTAAATGATGTATCCACAATGTAATGCATATGATCCACTGCACCCTTACCCAACAAAGTAAAGTAAGGGTGTGTAGCGTACTACGGCAATGTATGATGCTGTACCGGTACGGTCATGGCTATAAGCAGTGACATCTACAATGCAATTGTCATGACATGATATGAATGACATGATAATCATAAATCACAAGAATTTAACCACGAAGATCAACAACATAATCATCATGAATACTTCCTTATAATCCACATGTGTCTCATTAAGCATAATGCCAATGATTGATAAGATCATTACCACATAGCTTACATTCGGTTCATCAAGATCATAATCAATTGATCTATAAGGAATCCTACCATATAGACCACAATATATTCATCAAGAACGCTACCTCCACAACCACAAATATTCACTAAGAATGCTGCCACCTATACCACAATATGTTCATAAAGAATACTACCTCACAACTATATTTGTTTCATCAAGAGCAATTCCACATATCTACCATTAAACCATCAAGATCATAAATAGTTGAATTCTTAAAATACTACCACATGGACCACATTAAGGAAACATGTAACAATGATATAGCACCTTGAATTAAGAGAATTAATTAATATGAATATAGAATGATTAACGAGTTAAACAGTAGCACAACCGCTACGTTTACTTGCTCTACCGTTGAAGCGAAGCAATCACGTGCATTCAGGAGCAACACCACCTGTTCAAAAGTACCTCTCAGCACAATACAACAGCAATGAAAACGTGACTTAAGAAGTAACAATGTCACTAAACCCTAAAACCCCATAACATCCCTCTCTGCTTAACGGTTCTATACTCTGCCTGCTGCAGTAGCGCTGCTTAATTTTTTTTGTATCTTTAAGATTATTAAACCATTTTCAGAGAAAGATATATTTCTGGATTACTCACTTAAATACCTTTACTTTTCATGCAGATCACTTATTTTTATTTTGTTCCTAGCAAAGTGTAACTTAATACGCAAAACAGAGGACGTTCTCTGTTCTGACAATCCGGGCAGCCAGATTCTAACGCATCCCAACCATAGTGTAAGGCTCTAAAAATTATGATTTTTATACAGTAGTTAGATTACTGAATTACCTAAAATTTTCTCAATTGTGACCAAAAATATAAAAATCATCTACTACTGCTAAATCACTCCTGAACATCAATCTGCCCCAGTCTACACCCCTGACAAACAGTGAGGTTCCTGACCCTGCTACGCCTAAATCCCACAGCCAAAAATTCTGAAAAAAATATAGTAGATGATTCTCATCGCTCTATACAATTTTCCTTTTGGGAAGACCCAAAAGAAAAATCGTTTTGTGGGTCTAAACTGCACAAACAGTAACGCTACGCGAATTGATATACAGACAGACAGTTAGAATTCTCTAATCGAAGAATCTAATTGCTAATCCCCACCAATTCTTAGGGCCTGTTTGGGGGAGTTGGAGATTCTAAGTAGCTAGTTGGTCTGAGTAGCTAGCTTGCTAGGCTGAGTAGCTGGCTGGTCTGAGTAGCAGCTGGTCTGAGTAGCTAGCCTGTTTGGCATCCTAGATTCTATCTGTGTAGCTGATATCTTGATAGATGTATTGTCTGAAATGCACTTAGCTGAATTAATGTCCTGATTATGTATTGATAGAAGAGATATCCATGCTGTAAATTTTTAGTACTTAGTTCAAACATTGAAAAACTAATATTAAAATTTCATGACAATAAATTTGACTCCAAATCATAATTTTAAATATTAATATGGATAACTACCATGTCTCCATACAAAAGGAACGTACAAAAGGTGTTCATAGGCATATAAGGCGCACATATCACTATCAAAAGGAACTTCTATGGTACTATCTATATTCTTGAAGCCATCAAGCCATTAGCTATGGAATCACGAAAGGCACACATATCACCATCATCTTGTGCCGTGCCAATGTAACCACCTCATGTGCTTGAATCAACATGTGGCATGTACTCTTCATCATCATCACACCTCTCAAAGAGATGGTCACTCAAAGCACTATCTCGAATGAAATTATGAAGCGTCATACAAGCAATGATGATATTTTTTTGCCTCTCAACCTTATAGCTTGGCATATGCAATAGAATTCGCCACTTCATCTTTAGCACGCCAAACGCACGTTCAATCACATTACGAAGAGAGGAGTGAGCATGATTGAAGACCTCCTTTTGACCACTTGGGCGCCCTCCCCGTTGAAACTCCGGCAAGTGATACTTTTGCCCTTTGTACGGAGCTAGGTATCCCTTTCTATTAGGATAACCGGCATCAACTAGATAAAATTTTTCTACAAGAATCAAATCGGATTAATGACAATGTATAAAATGAGAGATTGAAATGGATAATTGTATTACCATCTTCAGGGTGTGGGAAATATTCCGAGTACCAAGATAGAGTGTCATTGAATATACGAGAGTCATGGGCAGATCCAAGCCATCTAGCAACAACAAAAATGAACCTCATATCAAAGTCGCAAATCGCCATAACATTTTGAGTAGGATACCCATGATGACCAATGTATGCAATTTGATCCTTGGCTAGCACTACAACTGGGATATGTGTGCCATCTATTGCTCCAATGCAATTGTTGAAATTGGGTGAGAACCGAGAATCTTGAAGCTTTGGGTGCACAGTAGATTGCGACTCCTTTGGTTTTATGTTGTGCTTGGCTAGCTCATTAACACACTTAAGGACTTCTATGAATTTTGTACTAATTGTTTCGGTTGACCGTTTAAATCGGTTCTCAACTTGGCTAAATAATTGAGGTCCACCACACATCCACAAGAACATACCAAGAGCTTCAATGGAATTACAATCTCTAGTTGAATTCAGACCATAACTTTCTACTAGTGTGTCATACAACTTGTAAAAACCTGCAGGAGTTATCCGAAACATACAATAACAATCTTTTGTTACCCTAAGTTGATCCATAACCTACTAATTCCCAGATTGCTGTGGAGTAACTCTTTTCTTTTTTTGGAGATAAGTTTTAGCATGGTGCATACCTATGAGAGCAACTGTTGTAGTAGCTCATAGAATTAATTTACGACGCTTAACCTCAATAGATGACCCATCTCTGTCATTTGAGTCATCACTCTCACTGGATGTGCTCATCTACAGTTCACGAGAAAATTGATAACATGAGAAATGTACATCAACATAACAAGAATAGGTCTCAAACTATACAGAAACATCCAGTAAATTAATCACATGAATCAGAAAAAATGGATAACAACTAATCTCATACATAGGTCTGAAACACAAAAATACATAGGTCTGAATAGAGTATCAAACACAACAAGATTACATAAAAAGCATAGTCTTAAACAAGCCGACAGATACTCTTAAACAAGATTACAAACAGGTTCTGATGAGGGGGGAGGCCCGATCTTCCGATGAGAATGATAAGTTCGATTTGATATGACGTTGACGAACAGGCTACTTGACCGAGATGAGCAAGTCCGTCCAGCAATCGCTACACCACACCCTAGTCGCTATCAACCGTGCCAAGAACGCGGTTGACCTGAACACGAGGTTCAATTCCTGTAAGTAATCGAAGAACAAGCAAAAACAAGATAAAGAGCAATCTTATTGCGAATATGACTGAGAAACACAAAGGGGTTGAGGTCTGCAATCGCAGTTGTTGGTCTAGTCGACACAAGAACACACGACGAAGTTTCACGGTGGAAAACTAATCTAAACAAGCCTCCAGTTACATGGCCAAATGAGCCTCTATTTATAGGGGCACGCAGACCCTTGCTTATGGAATGTTTTTATCATATGGAAAGTGATCAAATAATAGCGGACTCTATCTCTGTTTTCAAAACCGAAGATTGTTTTGTTGATTGCGTCGCGCACAAAAGGAATTTTGGAATAGGGCCAGATCCGTTGGAAAGAGGCCGAAATAAGCTTTCTATGCTGTACTCACACATTCCATTTGGACTCTTGATGCGAAATCTATGAGCATTTAAAGTTGGTCCTATCAGGCTGAGTCAGCGTCGGTTTGTTTTGATGATTCCAATGCGCACAGAACGAATTTGGAGGTGGGGCCAAATCCATTGGAAAGTGAACGAGCTCTTCTTTCTTTGCTTTACTTGCACACCCCAATTGAATTTTGTACGCAAAAGGTATGCTCATTTGAAGTCAGACCTATCAAGCTGACTCCGAATTGACTTGGAGGCCGAATTGGATTCCAAGTTGTGTCCCACTAGAGTTGTTCCTTGAGCTGGCACCAAAGTGATGTGGTGACTCTTGGACTTTGCATGCACATGCTTCTCTTCATTTTGTACTCCTTGTGTTTGATCAGCTCCTAAGTTCCTGAGTAAAAGAACATTACATGCATCAGGTAGCAATCTCTTCTCCATTAAACAATTACGCATTCCTAGGAAAGAGTTCACTTGATAATTTAGTTGTCGTGCACGTGCTCTTGTAATTGGCCCTTGTATTGCTTCAAGTTGAGAAGTCTTATTTGTATCCAAAAGTGTGATGTCCTCATCATCCTCCCTCTCTTGAATTGGAGTCATCCTCGACTCGAGCTAATCTTCATCTCCCAAGTAA
This sequence comes from Melocanna baccifera, assembly GCA_036346265.1. Lineage (NCBI taxonomy): Eukaryota > Viridiplantae > Streptophyta > Magnoliopsida > Poales > Poaceae > Melocanna > Melocanna baccifera. Next base: position 13,657,094 of record CM070692.1, read on the forward strand.
GGTTTCAAGTATGAAATGTTAAATGTGGGACTAAGCCCAAACTCTACAGGCAGATCAAGCTTATAGGCATTATCATTAATCTTTTCTAATATTTTGAATGGACCATCTGCTCTAGGCATAAGTTTAGACTTTCTCAATTCAGGAAATCTTTCTTTTCTTAAATGCAGCCAAACAAGATCACTAGGTGCAAATGTAATTTCCTTTTTACCTTGACTTCTTGAAATTTGATACTTGTCATTCATGCGTTCAATGTTCTCTTTAGCCGTCTCATGCATTTTAACAATAAATTTAGCACGTACCTTTGCATCAAAATTTACGCTTTCCGAAGTAGGTAGAGGTAGTAGATCAATTGGAGCACATGGAGCAAAACCATATACAATTTGAAAAGGGCTTATCTTTGTGGTTGAATGCAATGACCGATTGTAGGCAAACTCCACATGAGGTAGACATTCTTCCCACATCTTCAAGTTCTTCTTCAAAATAGACCTCAACATTGTTGACAAGGTACGGTTGACGACTTCAGTTTGTCTATCAGTCTGGGGATGACAAGTAGTTGAAAATAGCAGATTTGTCCCAAGTTTTCCCCAAAGTGTCCTCCAAAAGTGACTCAAAAACTTTGCATCACGGTCTGACACAATTGTGTTTGGCACACCATGTAGACGAACAATCTCCCTGAAAAATAAATCAGCAACATGTGTAGCGTCATCGCTCTTATGATAAGGAATAAAATATGTCATCTTAGAAAACCTATCTATAACAACAAAAATACTATCCCTCCCTCTCTTTGTCCTAGGCAATCCTAATACAAAATCCATAAAAATATCCTCCCAAGGAGCACTAGGAACAGGAAGAGGCATGAATAAACCATGTGGATTCAGTCGTGACTTAGCTTTTTGGTATGTAGTGCATCGCGAAACGTAGCGCTCGACGTCGCGCCTCATCCTTGGCCAATAGAAATGTTCAGCGAGGATGTCCTCCGTCTTCTTGATGCCAAAGTGTCCCATTAATCCTCCTCCATGTGCCTCCTGTAACAACAAAAGACGCACAGAGCTAGCTGGAATACATAGCTTGTTAGCTCTAAATAAAAATCCGTCATTGAAAATAAATTTATTCCAGCTTCTACCATCTTTGCAATTGGACATGGCATCTTTAAACTCATTATCAGAATCATATAACTCTTTTATTATTTTTAGGCCAAAAATTCTACAATTAAGTTGAGACAACAAAATATACCGACGAGACAAGGCATCAGCAATCACATTTTCCTTTCCTTTCTTGTGTTTTATGACATAAGGAAATGATTCTATGAATTCAACCCAACGAGCATGTCTTCGATTCAGTTTAGCTTGACTTTTAATGTGTTTCAACGATTCATGATGGAATGAATAACAAATTCTTTGGGCCATAAATAATGTTGCCAAGTTTCAAGCGCATGAACAAGAGCATATAATTCTTTATCATAAGTTGAATAATTAAGACTTGGCCCATTCAATTTTTCACTAAAGTAAGCAACAGGTTTACCTTCTTGAAGTAACACACCACCAATTCCAATTCCACTAGCATCGCATTCAAGTTCAAAAGTCTTACCGAAATCAGGAAGTTGGAGTAATGGTGTATTTGTGAGCTTTTCTTTGAGAAGGTTGAAAGCTTCTTCTTGTGCTTATCCCCATTTGAAAAGAACACCTTTTTTCGTCAATTCATTAAGTGGTGCAGCGATGGTGCTGAAATCTTTCACAAAGCGTCGATAAAATCCTGCAAGTCTATGAAAGCTCCGCACTTGTGTGATCGTTTGTGGTGTCGACCAACTCTTTATCGCTTCAATCTTGGCTTCATCTACCTCAATTCCCTGTGGAGTAACAACATAGCCAAGGAAATAAACTCGATTGGTGCAAAAGGTACACTTTTCGAGGTTACTAAACAAACATGCATCTCTCAAAGTAATAAAGACAACACGTAAGTGTTCAAGATGTTCATCAAGTGACTGGCTGTAAATTAATATATCATCAAAATATACCACCACAAATTTACCAATGAAAGCACGTAAAACTTCGGTCATTAATCTCATGAAAGTGCTATCTCATGAAAGTGCTAGTTGCATTAGTTAAACTAAAAGGCATCACTAACCACTCATATAATCCGAACTTAGTTTTAAAAGCAGTTTTCCATTCATCTCCAAGTTTCATTCTAATATGGTGGTATCCACTACGCAAGTCAACTTTAGAGAAAACAATAGAGCCCCTCAATTCATCAAGCATATCATCCAACCTAGGAATAGGATGACGATATCTAACAGTGATATTATTAATTGCTCTACAGTCAACACACATTCGCCAAGATCCATCATTTTTAGGAACTAAAATCACAGGGACATCACATGGACTAAGACTTTCACGTACGTACTTGTCAAGCAAATCTTGCACTTGACGCGGAATTTCCTTAGTCTCCTCTGGATTAGTCCTATATGGTGCACAGTTTGGTAAGGAAGCTCCTGAGATTAAGTCAATTTGATGCTCAATACCTCTCAAAGGTGGCAACCTCGGGGGTATTTCGGATGGGAACATATCTTTAAACTCCTGCAAAAGGTTAGTGACAACAGGAGGCAAAGATACATGCAAATCCTCAAATGAAAAGAAAGCATCTTTGCAAAGTAAGGCATAGCAAACCGAATTTTCTACTTCCAAGTCATTGAAATCAGATTTAGTAGCTAATAGAACAGCACCTTTCAATTTAATTTCATTCTTTTTAGCATTTGATTCTTTGACTTCTTTCTTTTTAGGTGGAAAGCATTCTTTAGCTATTGTCTGATTCTCACTTTTTGCATTCTCCTTTTTCTCACGTTCAGATCGTGCAATTTCGTCTTTAACAATCGCTTCAGGAGACATTGGATGTAAAACAATTTTCTTGCCCTTATGCATGAGAGTATATTGATTAGTTCTACCATGATGAGTGAAATCCTTATCAAACTGCCAAGGCCTACCTAAAAGCAAGTAGCATGCTTGCATAGGAACGCCATCGCAATCAATATAATCATGATATGAACCAAGTGAAAATAGTACTCTCACAGTTTTGATTACCTTCAACTTACCACATGAATTGAACCACTAAATGTAGTAGGGTCGTGGGTGAGGATTTGTGGTTAAGTGAAGCTTCTCGACCATTTCCAAACTAGCCAAGTTGTTGCAACTTTCTCCATCGATGATAACACGACACGAACGATCCTTGATGACAAACTTGGTTTGAAATAAATTATGCTGTTGGTCTTTTTTGGCACTCTCCATTTGTGCACTAAGAACACGTTTCACTATAAGGCTCGTGTACTTATTTGAAGCTTCAGCACTCAAGTGTTCTTCTTGTTCATCACTAGTGTCAGTCTCATCACCTGCATGGTCATTTGCAACATCCATATATTCTTCATCAATGTCGCTAGCTGAAGTATACCCACCATCTTCTCTCACAATGAGAGCTCGCTGACTTGGGCAATCTCTCATGAAGTGCCCAAACCCTTTGCACTTGTGACATTGGATGTCCCTTGTACGTCTAGTGGAAGCAACCGAAAATGCACTCTTTGTTGGAGCAGTTTTTGAGGGAGCTTGAACGGTTGTAGCCTTGCTTGCTTCGGGTGCACGGGAGGGCATGGAAGTAGAAGTAGAGCGCCATCGGCTTGGTATAGATGGAATGGGTATCCTTGCTATTCCGACACTTTGTTTGGAGGAAGAAGAGCCTCCAAAATGACTCCTTGTTCTTATGTGTCGCCCCTGCACTTCCCTTTCAGCTTTGCAAGCAAGATGAAACAAACGGGTGACAGAATTGTATTCCTTATAGTCAAGTATGTCCTGAATTTCCCAGTTAAGCCCTCCCAAAATTCTAGCCATTTTAGCTTCTTTAGTTTCTTCCAAACCACAACGCAATAAGCTAATTTGCAATTCTTGATAGTATTCCTCTACTGATCTATTGCCTTGTTTTAAGCATTGCAATTTATTTAACATATCATGTGAAAAATATGAAGGCACAAATCTAGCTCTCATGACTCTTTTCAAAGCATCCTAAGTTCTAGGTACATATGGTAGTCTACATTGTTCCCTCCACCAAATTGATGCAAAATCAGTGAATTCACTAGTAGCAGCCCTAACTCTTTTATCATCAGAAAAATCATGGCATGCAAATTTTTGATCTAATTGTAATTCCCAATCAAGATAAGCTTCAGGGTCATATCTACCAACAAATGGAGGAATTGTAAACTTAACTTTAGTTAATGCATCATCATTATGCACCTCTCGTTGTAACCTGCCCATACCTCGTCGGTTTTGCCGGAATCGACGACAGTCGCAGTTATCAAGGCCCTCAACTTCAGTGTCGGCGTCGCAGTTGTTATTTTCAACATCGTCATCCTCATCTGTCGAACGTTGCTCGAGATTTTCAACTCTATTGTTGATGGTGCTAAGGGTGTCATTGAGCCGATCCAACACATTATAGATCTCCTCCGTTCTCTTGTTGACCTTGCGGTTGAAGTGTTGCACCAACATCAGGGTGCGAGGAGTGAGAGGTCCAGCATTCTCATGTTCAGCAGATGAACCATCATCCTTGCCACCATGTTTTGAATTTTGTGATCCTGCCATTATTAGTGAAAAAATAAGAAACTCACAAGAAAGATGTTAGTTTCCTATCACTACTGGGTTCTTGGTGGTTTACAAAAGTCGCACACACTCAGACTCTTACCAAATTCTTACAAATTCTTACCAAAGCAAACAGGTGGTGCAATCGGTGGCTGGTTCGTGATAGTGTTGACTTGAGTGATGAGTATAGTGATTACCGGTACGTCAAGGCCTGTAACAGTTAGTAGTAGGTGTAGCTTAGAAGGCTCTAGATATGTAGCAATGAAGAACAATCGGTTAATTTCAGAAATTGCATGGAATTGAATTATAGTCCGTATCTAGCACTTAGCCTTATGTTGCTGACCAAAGAAGGATAGATGAAGGCTAAAACAAGTGTATATCTAAGTATAGGAGTGGTAGACACAAGATAATTCAATTGAATGCAATTGGAAGTGGAAAACACAAGTATTGACCCAAATATGAGAATGTCAGATTTCTGTCCACTAGACCAGTTGTCGGTATTTTGCCCGTAATGTTTTGTCAGTTGCCTCTGTTTTGATGATTCTTTTTTTCCTTGTTTACTGACGGTTTTTTCTACAACTTTTCTTTTGGGGCCAACTTCTGAAAACCGACAGAAAAATTCGCACAAAAATCACAACTGCAGACTGTTACAGATTGAATCCAGAAATTTGGGTCCACTTTCACCGCAGATATCTTTTAACTGCCTTTATGGAATGAAGAAAAATTTTAGGGACAGTTAGATATGGAAGATATAGATCTAATCGCAGTAGTTTCACGCAAAAAATATATCAAAAACAAAAGTTATGGCGTTTTTGGTGGCGGCTGCACAAGGGGGAGTCTTCTGGCCGAAAATGAGAATTAGGGTTTGATGTGTTCGTGATGGTTTTGGACGTGGGGATTTTTTTGGGAGTTTTGTGGGATCTAGAATATGACCAGCAACAAGACAAAGCTAAAACGGATACAAATTCAATTTAGCAAACCGAAACTAACAAATTGAAAGGCACAACAGGGTTTGGACAGCGGAAATTAACTCTTTTTGCAGGGTAATTTTCTGGTTATAGGTTTGAAAAACAAATCTAAAACTAAAATCTCACCGGGCAATCTGTGCTCTGATACCAACTGATGAGGGGGGTGGCCTGATATTCCGATGAGAAGGATAAGTTCGATTTGATATGACGTTGACGAAGAGGCTACTTGACTGAGACGACCAAGTCCGTCCAGCAATCGCTACACCACACCCTAGTTGCTATCAACCGTGCCAAGAACGTGGTTGACCTGAACATGAGGTTCAATTCCTATAAGCAATCGAAGAACAAGAAGGAACAAGATAAAGAGTAATCTTATTGCGAATATGACTGAGAAACACAAAGGGGTTGAGGCCTGCAATCGCAGTTGTTGGTCTAGTCGTCACAAGAATACACGACAAAGTTTTACGGTGGAAAACAAATCTAAACAAGCCTCCAGTTACATGGCCAAATGAGCCTCTATTTATAGGGGCACGTAGGACCTTGCTTATTGAATGTTCTTAACATATGGAAAGCGATCAAATAATAGCAGACTCTATCTCTGTTTTCAAAATCAAAAATTGTTTTGCTGATTGCGTTGCGCACAAAAGAAATTTTGGGATAGGGCCAGATCCGTTGGAAAGAGGACGAAATAAGCTTTCTATGCTGTACTCACACATTCCATTTAGACTCTTGATGCGAAATCTATGAGCATTTAAAGTTGGTCCTGTCAGGCTGAGTCACCGTCAGTTGTTTTGATGATTCCAATGTGCACAGAACGAATTTGGAGGTGAGACCAAATCCATTGGAAAGTGGACGAGCTCTTCTTTCTTTGTTGTACTTGCAAACCCCAATTGAATTTTGTACGCAAAAGTTATGCTCATTTGAAGTCGGACCTATCAAGCTGACTCCGAATTGACTTGGAGGCCGAATTAGATTCCATGTTGTGTCCCACTGGAGTTGTTTCTTGAGCTGGCACCAAAGTGATGTGGTGACTCTTGGACTTTGCTTGCACATGCTTCTCTTCATTTTGTACTCCTTGTGTTTGATCAGCTCCTAAGTTCCTGAGTAAAAGAACATTACATGCATCAGGTAGCAATTTCTTCTCCATTAAACAGTTATGCATTCCTAGGAAAGAGTTCCTAATAATTTAGTTGTTGTGCACGTGCTCTTGTAATTGGCCCTTGTATTGCTTCAAGTTGAGAAGTCTTATTTGTATCCAAAAGTGTGATGTCCTCATCAGGTTCTACTTCTTCCTATCTTCATACATCCTCTTAAGCCATGCAACTCTCCCTTCATCGGTTTCAAATGAACGAAACACTGCACGATACTCTTGTTTAATAAAAAGTTTGGTTGCAATGTAGTGTTCATCACTTCCTTCTTTTTCTCCACAGCCATGTGCAAGTGCTCTATGATCTCATTGTCTAATTTCTCATTGCAGTCAGATGTCACAGAATTGCTAGTAGCAATCACGTCAACTAGACGTTTCACTTCCTTGATCATAGGACTCTTCTTTTTATTTGGGCTAGGCGCAATGCTACCTCCCTTACGCTTTTCAACCTTGGTCTTCTTATTATGAGAGCTGTCATCATCCCCAATATCAACGATATCATCGTCAACATTAATTGGAGTTATGCTTTCACAACTAGTAGGAATAATAGAAGACGAACCAGACACATGGATGTTCTGGAACATAACTTCCATCTCATCTAGGTTCTCCATTGGTGTGTAACGGAACTTGGCATACTCTTTGTTGGCCTACAAAAAAAGATATGCAGAATTATTTACAAAATGATGCCACAAAGCATTGAATGGAAAATAATTTTACAAATGTCAATGGCATACCGCTATTTTTTCTGTCCACCATTCATCATCTGTAACAATTGTTCTATTTTGGACATCCCAACCAAGACCGGTTGCATTCTTTTTTAGCTCAATCCATAAGTTGTATTTCCTCTTCAAAGCATCCCAATGATTCTTTAGCTTGGTTCGGTCATAGTTTCTATTTGTCTTTGTATTGAATTTTTCTTGTAGATTTTTGTAGCCAGTGGCATTCAAGGCTGCAGTTGGCCTATTTCCAGCTAGTACTTCATCCCTACATATTTCACAAAATATTTTGGTTGCCCAGGCATCCCAATTTGCTTTTGGTGTCTTCCCTTTCTCCATCTAGTTTCATACAACATGCAACAAAACATAATTGTTGTCAAAAGTTTTGCCACAAACAATACATCTGGTTTGTGTTCCAATTGGTCTAATCAAGCAGTTGCTTCTTGCACTCACATATGCCTAGTTCAAGACTCCATCACTAACAAGATCTTATAAGTGTGCAATGTGGTGCCACAAACAAACATTAACACATAAACAGAACAAAATGTGTAATTTCTATATGGTAGGTTCCAAATTAACTCATATATAGAACATTAACTCATACCATGGTGGGCGGCGGCGGGTTGGGTGGAGGAAGGGGGCGCTGGGGAGGAGGAGTAGAAGGGGGGCGGGGGCGGCGGATCTGGGTAGGAGGACGAAGGGGGCGGCAGAGAGGTGGGGAGAGATGGCACCGGGGGGGAGAGGTCGCCGGGGTGGGGGGCGCCGGAGGGAGGAGGGACACGAGGGGAACGTCGATGCGGGAAGGAGGCGACGGGGAGGCGGCGGCGGGGTGGGGGAGTGGCGCCGGTGGCAAGTGGGGAGGTGGAGGAGGTGTGGGGGAGGAATGGTATGAGGGCGACGGTAGGGGATCTGAAAAGGAGCCGGCGGGTGAGGGCGGGTGGGCGGCGACGGACGGGGGAGGAACGGGGGGGCTTTGAGGAGGATACGAGTAGGGCTCGCGGGCGGGGGGGCTCTGAGAAGAGGCGAACGGGGGGACTCTGGGGTGGATAGTGGGTTGAGACGCCCCTGGGGAGCTTCCGGGAGGGCAACAGGGGGCTCTGAGGAGGGGGGACGGAGGGGAGGGGGTGACAGGGGGTTTTTTGTCCAATAGCATTTGCGGGTAATTAGTACAAACTTCAAGTGGCAACATCCCACAGAATCTGTGAGAAGCTCGACTGTTGCAGCTTCTCAGTCCCAATACAACTATGCCTATCCAGATTTTCAGATTCTCAGTAGCTGACCCAAAAGATGGACTGTTTGGGAGAGCTTTTGGCTACTAGAAGTAGCTAGCTTGCCTAGAATCTAAAACAAATAGGCCCTTAGGCTGAGAACCCTAATTACAGCAAAATCCGAGAGATTTGGGATGAGAGAGAGTTACCTAGGGGATCCCCTTGGGATCACCCCTCTTCTTTTCTCTTCTTCTTCTTCTTCCCTTCCTTCTCTTCCTTCTCTTCTCCTTCCTCTTCCTTGCTTTCTCCTTTGCATCAAACAGCAGGGCAGCAGCCAAGAGAGAAGGTGGAGGCATAGGGGAGGGGAGGGGTGGCGGTCATGAGGGGGAAAAAGGGAGGGGCCAAGGGAGGGGGTTTATAAAGGGGGTGTTAGGGTTTGGGAGGGGGTACGGGCCCCCCTTTGGGCTGGCTGGCTGTCGAGACCCGAATATGCAAATTCGGTCTCTCTGTGTAAACTGCACTAGTCCAGGATCACGCTAGTGCACACAGTCAAACATAGATGTCATCACAGTCATACACACGACAATAATAAAGGAAAACTCGAATATTGATAAAATATCAAAAGTACGACCTTATGGCCAAGCTTATAATATCTTTAGCCAGAAGGGCTTAACAAAATAGCAGCGGAAATCCAAAATAAAGCGTAGCGACCAATCGATAAGCCACAGGCTATCGAGTGGAGAACGAAGCCTAATCCGTGAAGTCGTCGTAGAACTCTCCTTCTGGCACCTCCTGCTGATAGTACTCCTCTCCCTCAACTGAGCAACATAGGCGTAAAGCCGTGAGTACATTGGTACTCAGCAAGTCGTTTTAACAATAAATGCAATATAATATGCAAGGCTTACCAAAGGAAGGCTGAAAGGTTAATTTGCATAAAGGCATTTGTTGATGAAATACATTAAATAACTTGAAAGCAAAAGTTAACTGAAATCAGTAACAATAGATAATCAAAGGAATAACATGAACCACTTGTGAACACCAATTCACAAGTTTAAACCAACAGTGAACTACCTGTCCACTCCCAACATAAACCACCAAGTTATAAATGAAACACTAACCCTCGTGTGAAATCCCCGAGCACTGTCCATGACCGAGGACGCGGCTATTCGAATAGTTTTACACTCTGCAGAGGTTGCACAACTGTACCCACACGATGTGATTAGCCTAGGCCTAAGGAAATCACAACAAGGCCTTTACAATGCTCTATCTCAATACAATCCTGCCCGCTAGGGTTTCGCATCACACCCCCCCTTGCGCCACATGGAAATCAGCAACCATGTCCATCACAATGGCAGAATCGAATTGAAATATTACAAATTAATCAGCCAGGTCCATCCCATAATAGACATGTGGTTTGCACGATTAAGCTCAGATCAATGGCGCACAAAGTTAAGTCCTTAACATTACCCGAGCGAGACTACCACATCCCCCAAAGTACAACTGTACTTCCCCCTTTACTGCACGATCACTCGCCCGAGTGCAAAACCAATTTGTATAACCAAGCCAACGTCACACCAATGACGTGGCACAAATTTTAATACACATGGCACCAACCACAGTTCCATATGTCATTAAGTCAAATTAATAATTTATCATGTGTGAGGAGATCAATCGTAAATATAAACAGGCTAAGCAATCTAATCGTACCAACCCATGTGATAAATTAACTAGCATCACTAATAATTTTCCCAACCTATGGTGACAAAGGCATCATGGTATTTCAAAGTGTCAAGGAGGACTAATTGCAATTGGGACAATAACTACCTGTGCAACGGTTTGAATAAAAAAAGCAATGCAATGTAATTTAAAGCAAAATAATTAAATAATAGTTTGCAAAATTGGGTTCAACATGTTCAAGGGACACGACTTGCCTTCGTTATGCTCAGCGGGGTACTCCTGGTCTTCTGGCGCGAAACCTGCTCCTCCGGAATCCGAATCTAACGAGAGAGAAAACGACCGGAAACAAAGAAACACATAAAATAACAAGCAAAAGAACTCAAAAATTCACAAAACCAGAACCAACAGCTAGAGCTCGATTTTAGATGAATTTAGAAAAAAGAACGGGGTCAATCGGAGCTAGGACGGAGGAGAACGGGCTCGGAAAATTAATTCAAAATTAATTCGGGAAAATCGAAAAAGTTCTTGTCTTTGTGGACCCGGTCCATGAAATTCGAGTCCACCGTGGACTCGGTCCACGTAATGCGATGCACGGGAGAGAGGGTGCTTGGCGGCGGTGCGGTGGCGTGGCGGCGGCATATGCCGCCACGTGTCACCCGGCCGACGTGGCGGTGGCGTGGCTGCCACGTGGCTCGGGAGCGGCTCGGCCGGCGTGGCGCGGCGTGGCATGCCACGTGGGCTAGGGCTGGCGTGGCACGCGCTGGTGCTGCCACGTGGCTGGCTGAGCTGGCGGCTCGGCGCGCGGCGTCGGCGAGATCCGACGGCGGACGCGGCGCGGCGGCGGCTTGATCGGCGGCGCGTGGCGGCTCGCGCTGCGTGGCGCGCGGCGGCTTGGCGCGGCGTATGGCGGCGAGATCGCGGCGGGCGACGCGTGGCGGGCGCGGAGGGCGGATTGGCGGCGCGTGGCGGGTGCGCGGCGCGAGGCGACGAGTCGCGCGGCGCGGCGCAGACGCGAGGCAGGCGAGGCGGCAGCGGCGCGCGAGGCGGCGAGGCGACGCGGCGCGGCGGCAGCGGGAGCTCACGGCGGCGGCGCGGCGGCGGCTGCTCCGGCGACCTCGAGCGGCAGCGGGCGCAAAGACGGCGCGCGCGGAGCGGCTCGGCGGCGCGCGGCGCAAGGGCGAGCGAGGCGGCGGCGAGGGTTTCGGCGAGGCGTGCACGCGAACCGAGGATGAACGCGCGTTTTAACACGCGAACCGAGGAACTCGATCCGGTTACGGCGGCGGCGCGGCGCGGACGGGTTAGACGGCTAGGATGCGCCACGCGGCAAGATCGGACGGTGAGATTGATTAGGGTTAGGGTTAGGGTTAGGGTTCGCGACGAGCGCGGAGCGGGCGGCCGTGATCATGCGCGCGCGATCGAGCGGTCGAGCGCGCGGGGTGCGAGTGCGCGCAGTGCGCTTGCAGCGCCAGCGCGATGCGCTGACGCGCGTGGCGGGCGGGATTGGGCGCGGCGGCGGCGCGCGCGGGAAAAGGTCTGTGCGCGCGCGCGCGGATCGGGTGACGCGTGGAGGAGAGGGTGATCAAAGCGGTGAGGTTAATTCTTTTTCTTTTCTTTTTCCAGAAATTCAAATAAACTTCTAAAAGCTCTAGAAAATAGCAAATAAATCCCAAAAATTCACCAAAAATACCAGAAAAATCCTTGAGACCTGAGGAACACAAATAAAGTATTTTCCACTTATGTTAATATTTATTTTAATCATATTAAATCATTTAAAACTTTAAAAATTCATTTGAAGCTTCAATTAATTTCAGAAAATTCCAGAAAATTCATTTTTGAAATCCAGGCTTTAAAAATCTCAGAAAAACAGGATGTTACACTGGCCCACCCCTCCGGATAGTCTAAAACCTCTAAATTAATTATTTTAATTTATTTTTTAATTTTTGATAATTCTGCAATTTAATTTTCACCTCCCGTGATTCACTGAAAAATCGGGAAACTCTACGATTCCGCCATTCATTTTTAAAACCTACACCGAAACGACGATCGGAATATTACATATATTGTGGTCTTAGTAGTAGTATTCTTAATGAATACATTGTGGTCTTAGTGGTAGTATTCTTAGTGAATACATTGTGGTCTTAGTGGTAGTATTCTTAGTGAATATATTGTAGTCTTAGTAGTACTATTCTTAATGAATATATTATGGTTTTAGTGGTAGTATTATTAGTGAATATATTGTGGTCTTAGTGGTAGTATTCTTAATGAACATATTATGATCTATGTGGTAGTATTTCCTATGAATCTATTGATTATGATCTTGGTGAATCGAATATGGATTACATGGTATTGTCCTTATTGAATCACATGTGGATTATGAGATAGTATTCTTGATGAATATATTGCTGGTCTTTGTGGTTAAATTCTTATGAATCATTGGTATCATATCATGCATATTACGACATGTTATTTGCATCGTGGATGTCGCTGTACATAGCCGTAACCGTACCGGTACAGCATCGTACATTGCCGTAGTACGATACACACCCTTACCTTGTTGAGTAAGGGTACAGTGGATCATATGCATTCATATGCATTTACATTGTCGGTGGATCATTTGCATGCTTATGCAATGTGTCGTGGATAAATTATTTGTATACATCTGCAAGTTCTTAGCTTTTTATGTGGAATTGGCCCTTGAGGGTCACTTGTGGTATGAGAAATGTGGCTGTGGTCGTGGAGTGGGAATAATCCCCCTTATGGTATAGTAGGGGTTATGGTTGTGGCATGAGGTTTTTCTCTTATGATAGCTGTTGTTAGCGGATGTGGCTGTGAAAAATAATAAAATTAGTGAGAAAAATATGTTAATGCTATTGGTAATAGTAGTGGTTGAGGATATGAAGAAGTCAAATGAGACTTATTTGCTAATGTCTTACTATTGTGGGTAGATATTTAGGTTGAGGATATAAATATGGTCATTGTGGTAATTAATTATTGATGCTTAAAATATTGTAGTTTAATTAGTTTGTTAAACAATTTGCTTGCTGAGATTTTTATCTCACTTTTGTTTTCACCCTTCGAGGTGACCCTTGAGCATGTATGGGAAGGGTAAAGCGGTACAAAACTATTACACACCATTGCATGACTTATGTTGTAATAAACATGTGGAGTCTTTAGTTATTCATCTTTATCCCTCATTGTTGATCTCTTCAAATTAATAATGCTAGACTGTGGTTCACTTTATTTGGTTAAAATTACTAGTGCTTGCTCCTTAATTAATAGTTTTCCATTACATTTGTTTTGTTATGCTTCCTCTTAGTTTATCATGTTTTAGAAGATGTTGCTAGTTTATTTTACCCTGTAATCTGGCTAGTTGTGGAGTGGTTTAGTGGCATTCCAGGGTAGTGTGGGTCCTGGGGTGTTACAATGGTCTTCGAGTATAGAACCCTTTTGAAGATACTCATAGATGGCGGACATCTAGATATCTTCATTCTTAATAGACGCCACCTCATCAGGAGTTGTCTCTAGTCTTTCGACTAAAGACGATTTCCAGAGTTGCTCTAAGAAGACTCTTGATGGAATTGGCAACCGAGAAGAAGCTAGTCGAGCTAATTGGTCTGCGAGAAAGTTATCCTTTTGAGGGATATACTATAACTCAAAACCGAGAAAGTTCTTTTTTTAGCTTGTGAACTTCCATCAGATATTGAGGCATGGTCGAATTCGAGCACTGATACTCTTTTTCGACCTGATTTATGACTAATTAAGTGTCTCCTCTCACGAGTAGTCGATGAATCATAAGCACTTTCGTGGCTCGTATGCCAGCCAACAAACCTTCATACTCAACCACGTTATTCATAGCTGGAAAGAGTAATTGAGTGGCAAACTTTAAGGTCTCTCCCGTAGGAGATTCCAGAACCACCCTAGCCCCCAAGCCACTTAATGTAAGTGAACCATCAAAAAAACATCGTCTACGTGTCGTGGGAATTGCACTGTTGAGGATTCTAAATGGGTTCAGGATTTGTCCATTCGGTGACCAAGTCTACCAAGATCTGGGATTTAATGATTGTTTGGGACATGAAATGGAGGTTAAACTCACCAAGTTCCACTGACCATTTTACCATGCGTCCTGCTGTTTCCCTACCTTAGAGGATTACTCCTAAGGGAAACTCAGACGGCACAAGAATTTTGTGCCCCTGAAAATAATGCCGTAACTTCCTCGAAGACATGAGGAAGGCATATAATAGTTTTTGGACCTACGGGTAACGCTCCTTAGGCCCATGTAAGACCTTGCTTACATAATATACAGGTCGTTGAACGTTGTCATGTTCTACAATGAGTATAGCACTTCTTGCCTGTGGCGTGGTGGAAAGATACACAAGTAGCGTCTCACCTAATTTCAGAGAAACTAGTACGGAAGCACTCGTGAAATATCTCTTGATATCCTCGAAATCATCGTTAGACTCCTTTGACCACTCGAAACTTTCATGTTTCCTGGGAGGCTTAAAGAAAGGAAGTATCTTGTCACCTAGGTGTGCGACGAAACGACTTAAAGCCACCATACAGCTAGTGAGTTTTTGGACTTCGTTCTTCATTGTAGGAGGACGCATCTACTCGATGGCTTTAATCTTCTCTGGATTTGCTTTGATACCTCTCGTCGAAATGAGGAATCCGAGCAACTTCCCAGAAGAGACTCCGAATATACACTTCTTAGGATTAAGTTTCAAGCGATGCTTTTTAAGGTTATCGAAAGTCTCCTGCAGGTCTGTAATATGATTAAGTCGTTTAACACTTTTGACAACTATATCATCAACATAGGCCTCTAGATTGTGACCCATTTGATTTATAAAAGTCAACTGCATCAAACGCTGAAAAGTTAGACCAACATTTTTTAAACTGAATAGCATTTTGACATAACAAAATATTCCAAATGGTGTGATAAATGCGGTATTCTCTTCATCTTTTGGAAACATACTAATCTGATGATAATCAGAGTATGCATCCAAAAAACTTAACATTTCAGAGCCAGCGGTAGAATCAACCAACTGATCGATACAAGGCAGCGTAAAATTATCTTTTGGACAAGCTTTATTCAAATCGGTATAGTCTATACACATTCGCCATATGCCATTAGACTTTTTATCCCTTACAGGAATAGCTAGTCACTCGGAGTGGTCAACTTCTCTTATAAAGTCTAGTTTTAATAACTTGTCCAATTTAGATTTGATTGCTTCTCATCGATCTGGTGCAAAGCTTTGTAATTTTTGTCTTACGGGCTTCTTATCAGGCCGTAAAGCTAACCTATGCTCTATCACTTCCCTGGGGACTTCAGGCATGTCAGATGGCTACCACGTGAACACATCTGTATTTGCTTAGAGGAAGGTGACGAGGGCGTCTTCCTATACAGGGTCGGAAGAGATTCTGATACGAAGAGTCTTGGAAGGCTTTGTAGGATCCAGGGGAACCTCCTTAACTCCCTCGTTCGGCTTTGGCGCAGCTTTTGACTTCGAGTACTTGCTTGAAGGCTACATCACATTTGCTTCTTGAGTAGGTGGCTGGTCAACTATCTCGAGGGACTTGCAATCACATAATAGTGCCTTTTTCTTATCACCGCACACTGTGATTACTCCTTCGGGACCTAGCAACTTAAGACATTGATAGACATAATGAACTACCATCAGAAAACATGCCAGCATTGGCCGACCAGCAATACCGTTATAAGCCGTATCAAAATCGACCACATCAAAGAAGATCTTCTCCGTCCTGAAGTTATTTGGAGTACCAAATGTAACAGGTAAAGAGACTTGGCCAATGGGTTTAGCTGTAGATCCTAGCACGATTCCATGAAAGGAATATTGTACCAGTTTGATCCTGCTTCGAGAAATCTGCATCTCTTCTAGTGCGGTAACAAATAATATATTTAAAGAACTACCACCATCAATCAATACGTGATTAACTCAACAATTGTTGATGGTGGGTTCGATCACAATTGAAAACTGACTGCGTCAAATTAGGGGGATCGGGTGTAGGATCAAGGATGACAGACTAGAGGGTGGGTGAATAGAAGGTTTTAAAATTCTTGCCCAATTAAACAAGTTAAGACTAAGATTGCTAGGCAATAATGCTAAGGCAATCACACCTACTCAATTCTAATAAGACTAAGCAATTGATATGATAGCAAATAACAAACACTAGAAAATATAATCAAAAGTAAATACAAAGGGAGACAAAGAAATGATCACAATGAGACACGCGATGTTTTTCTGTGGTATCGAAGACTTGTCGGACTTCACTAGTCCACATTGAGGAGATGGCGAGCTCCAAACCACTCACAACTCGGCTCGGACTTCTTCATAATCTTCCTTGAAGAAGTCACCGGGCAATCAACCTTCCCGCCGTCTAGGTGCCGGCAAGCACCAAGAGAATAGATCGATGATTCCGCTTGACGGCACTCAAGTGCAATTGGATCAACTAGAATTAAATGCACTTGAAAATCTCTCCACTACTCAAAATGAGTGCTCAAATGAGAAAAGTGAGTGGAGTGAATGCTCTAGGGCTCAAGATGATCAATGCAAGCTCAGCAATCTGCCCAAAGGCAGGTGGATTGGTATTTATACCCTCACCAACCAAAACTAGCCATTGCAAAAAAATTAATCTAAAAAATTCAGGAAAATCGAAACTACTGTAGTACAAAGTGCGGTACTACCGCACTTTACTGTACCACACAGTAACGGCTATGTCAGATGGTTCAGAACTAGCCTACCGCACTGCGGTTGTTCCGCCGTGCTATTTTCAGTACTTTCGATTTCTGACCAGTTAAGTTTTTCTCAGGGTGCTTTCTGGAAATAACATACCAGAAATCGGTAGTTCCGTAGTACCATGCGGTACTACCGCACTGCGGTAGTGCCGCCATTGAAAAGCCGGTACTACCAATTTCTGTTGAGTTTAAGTCCCCGGAAGGGTGCTCTCTGGAAAAAATATACCGCACAAAATCTGGTATTACCGCACTGCGGTAGTTTTGCTATTTGTACACCGAAGCTAACGCACTGCGTTAGTTTCGCAGTAGTGTGCAGTACTTTCGATTTTTCTGAGTGAGCACAGTGAGTTTTTAAACTTGTTTTCAAATGCATGTATGATCCTAAGTTGATCCAATATGCACCAAAACATGCTATCAAGCTACTTTCAAGGATCCTTCTTAATAGTACGGTATCTAACCTATAATCCGGTCTTCCGTCATTTCTCCCAAAACCGGTAAAATAAAAACGATCTTATATTTTACGTACCTTGGCACTTGGTTCTTTTTGAGTCCATTTCTCAAGCAGCTTGCTCTTGTCTATTTCACATATGAGATTTTGTCTATACAATCTTAGCACACACACATTAGTCCCATATTCATAAATCATCATTAATTATCAAAACCCTAAACTTAGGGGCCTAGATGCTTTCAATCTCCCCATTTTTGGTAATTGATGACAACACTTGAATTTTAAGTGAGAAAAAAGATTTTGAATATACTACTTTTATAAGAACAAGTTGCATACTCTGTTTTTGACTTTTGAAAAGAGAGTTGAATCTTTCAATTTGTTGCAAAGGTTAAAAAGATACAATTTCTTTTTAAAGTCAATTTTTTTGAAACACTCCCCCTAAATATATGCATGGATTGTATATATGAACAATAGATATGGTGGGGCTTAATCAATCATGAATTTTAAGAAGGTGTGATATGCAAATGATACCCATTCTTGGAATTTTATGGCAATAATGATCATGAACAGAAATTTAGATTTTCATAAAACTACAGCGAAAGCATAAAGATCATTTCATAGCACACTGTTCATAACACATAGATAATAAAGACGACGAAAATAAGCATTCACAATGTTATTACGCCCCATAGACTTTTACATAAATAGATAGCAAAAAGATGATTAGATCTTGTCCTTTTTCTTCTTCTTCTCCCTTCCAGTATTTCTCCCCCTTTCATATCAAGGTACCAAAATGGTCACTCCGAGGGTCCTGTGCCTGAGCTTGAGGAGAAGCGTCACAATGATGGCGCTGGCGATGCTCATAGTGGCATGGTGCGACGGTGATCTCAAGCGTTGTCATCCGGTCGCCGAGGGAGGAGATAGTAGTTGATAGAGAGTATATGTCCCCGGACAGAGAGAAGTACTGCTCGGTAAGAGAGGAGACATTGCCACTCATGGTGGTCATACTGTCTGTTATGGTAGTCATACTACCACTCAGACCCATGACCACAAAATAGAGCTGGGCCATTATCACCTCGTCTCCTTGCTGCCCCTACTGCTGCGAGGAGGAAGCTCTAGACTGTGCTGTTTGGCGCGGAGGCATTGAGATCGGGGGCTTCTCTTGTGGCTTGTATGGCTTGTGCACTCCCCCTTAACCGTCTCTGAATGGTCCGGTCTTGTAGATGATCAAAGTCATGATGTATGGTGCATAATTGATGTTGCGGCTCCGATCATTCTTTGTAGCATCCATCTCACGAATCATCACATCAATCACATCAAACTTTGTGCCTGTAATAATGTATCGAATCAGGTTCCAGACATGCCCTCTAATGGCGTCGTAGTTTCCACTCTTGGGCAAAATAGTGTAATTTATGATTCTGTTGATCAGACTCAGAATAGGAAGCAGACCTTTCAGCTTGCCGTGCACAAAACTCACGTTGCGATAATAGAATTTCGAGCACTAGTGAAGAGGAATCGCTGGTCTATCAAACACTTTCTCATGTGCACTTGAGAAGGTGTTCAATGCTGCCTCAAATTCTGCCTTGTTTGCGCTCATATACAAACATCCACTTGAGGTTCTCGAAGTTTGGAGATATCCAAAGTGTAGCATAAAACTAGCGGATTACTTCCTCATTATAATCCGACTTGAGTGAAACCAAGTGCATAAGCCCAGATTACTGAAACATACACCAGACTCCGTCAAACATATCCAATCTGTCAATGTGATCCCAGTTCACATACTTATGATCAGCAAATTTGTTGTTCATGTAAATTTCTTCATACACCTGCTCCTGGAACTGTGTATGGAACTTAGGATTTTCTGTGTTCTCTGGGAGCACATACTGCCGACGATGCCTGAGAATAGCGTAGTCATCGCTAGTCATGCAACAAATGTCCCTACGCTCATTTGCAGCCGGTCCGGTATCCTCCTCCTCCTCTTTAGACTCAACTGCTGCTTTTGGGATCCAACTGTCAGAGGAGGAGTTCATGTACTGATCAGACTCGGTCTCGGAACCATTAGGGGTTCTATTGTCACTGCCCTCTGGAGTCCTCTCAGGAGACTCCTCATGATCAAACGAGCCTTGGCCTGCACTTCCACCACTAGCATAGATATTCTTTGAGGTAGATCTTATCTTCTCGGCCACTTTCTTGAGAGCATTCCAAGTCTTGAGAGCCATCTTGAGATGAGAATAATTTGGAAGTCAAGTGAATGACAGGAGATATGAAAATTAGGTTGAAATTGAATGAAGTTATCATGCTAGGATTTCAGGAAAATTGGTAGTACCGCAGTACATAGTGCGGTAGTACCGGGGTGTGGTAGTACTACTGATCACCGCGGTAATACCGCACTGCGGTAGTACCGGGGTCAAGTGCGGTAGTACCGCCCAGCGGTAGTACCGCGTCCTCGAGCGGTATTACTGTTTTTCCTGAAGAGTTTTAGGGCAGATTTCTCTATACTTTTAAATGATGTTTTTGATGGATATGATCCAATAGAAAGATGTTAAACCATCTAACATTACTGAAACTAGCAATTTTCCCAAGAATATAGTATCAAAGACGTCCACATTTCATGTTTTAACCTAGTTCCACAAAAGAGTTCAAAAGAGATGAAAGTTAAGGAGTTGATCCGAAATATCTCAAGGAGTGGAGGAGGTGAACTCTTGTGGTGCAGAATCAAGTCCAAGAACAACGAAAATCCCACCAGATTTGGAGATCGGGGTGGGGGTATTGAGAGTGTTCTTGGGGTGAGAGAGAGAAAAAGAGAGAGAAGTTTTTCGGGTGATTTGAAGTTATGAGGAGAGAGGGAATGATTTTGGAAAGAAATGGGAGAGAATCTCGGAGGTAACCGCCCTCTTTATGAAAAGTCGGTAGTTCCGCTCTGTCTAGCGGTATTACCGCACTGCGGTAGTACCGCGCTTGGCTGCGGTATTTTCGCTCTGCGGTAGTACCATGTTTGACTGCGGTAGTATCGCATATACAACAGTGGTAGTTCTGATTTTTCTAGGAGTTGCTGAATTTGATATTGGATTTGAGAAAATATGTAAATGATCCCTAGTTTTGCACTCAAAGAAGACTCAATCAGAATCATTATGCATTAGAGAACCTATTTGAATTCTAATAAAATAGTTTTTATGAAAATACAAGATTTTAGCAAAAAGTCTTTGATAAATCACCACAAAAATTCTCAAATAACTAAAATATCATCCAAACATATGCAACAACGGTTCAAGCAATATTTGAGAAGTCTAAAACATTTAATTCATTCCTCAACTTGCAAAAACGGCTTTCATCTAATGGCTTGGTGAAAATATCTGCTAGTTGATCCTCGGTTCTTATGTAGCTAATTTCAATATCCCCCTTACCAATATAATCTCTCAAGAAATAGTGTCTAATATCTATATGCTTGTTTCTTGAGTGTTGGACGGGGTTATTGGCTATTTTCACCGCACTCTCATTATCACACAAAAGAGGCGTTTTATCAAATTTGATTCCATAATCCATCAATATTTGCCTCATCCATAATAATTGTGCACAACAACTACCCGCAGAAACACATTTGGCTTCGGTGGTTAAAAATGCTACGGAGTTTTGTTTCTTTGAGGACCAGATACTAATGACCATCCAAGCAATTGACAACTTCCTGAGGTGTTTTTTCTATCCACTTTAAAACCCGCATAATCAGAATCCGAATATCTAATTAAATCAAATTTAGCACCTTTTGGAAACCACAAGTCTATACTAGAGGAATATTTTAAATATTTTAGAATTCTCTTTACGGCCACTAAATAGCACCCTTTTGGAGATAATTGAAACCTTGCACACATACCTACACTAAACATAATATGGGGCCTAGATGCGGTAAGATAAAGCAAACTACATATCATGGATCTATAAAGCTTTAAATCTACTGACTTACCTCCTTCGTTGAGATTTAAATGCCTGTTGGTTGCCATGGGAGTCTGGATGGGCTTTGCGTTCTTCGTGCCAAACTTTTTAAGTAAATCTCATGTATACTTGGTTTGGCTAATGAAGATCCCAATTTTGAGTTGCTTGATTTGAAATCTAAGGAAATAACTTAATTCACCTATCATGGACATCTCAAACTCCGTACATATCATATCACCAAATTCTTTGCGAAAGTCTTGGTTAGTAGAACCAAATATGATATCATCAACATAAATTTGACATACAAAGAATTCATTGTCAATAATTTTAGTGAATAATGTAGTGTTAACCTTCCCGATTTTGAATCATTTAGAAAGTAGAAAATCTCGAAGGTGCATCCCAAGCTCTAGGAGCTTGTTTAAACCCATAAAGCGCCTTTGAGAGTTTATAAATATGGTTTGGATTCTTAGGATCTTCAAATCCGGGAGGTTTCTCAACAAATACAAGTTCGGTTATCTTTTCATTTAGAAATGCACTTTTAACATCTATTTGATAAAGTTTTATAACAAAGCATGATGCAAAAACAAGTAATATTCTAATTGACTCAAGTCTAGCTACGGGAGCAAAAGTTTCATCATAATCTAATCCTTCGACTTGAGTAAAACCTTGAGTCAATTTGTGCAGAAGACCCATTTTGTGCCAATTACGTTGTACTCTTTGGGTCTCTCCACCAAACTCCATACATCATTCCTTATAAAGTTATTTAGCTTCTCATGCATGGCATTAACCCAATCGGGGTCATCTAGAGCATTATCTATAACGTTGGGTTCAAGAGAAGAAACAAAAGAGTAATATTCACAAAAAGAAACTAGTCTAGAGTGAGTTTGAACACTCTTACTCACATCACCCAATATTTGATCTATTGGGTGATCTTTGTTCAAAGTGTTGTGAATTCTTAACGGTTGAGATTGCTCTTCCTTTTCGTCATCTTGAATTTGAATGGTGCTAGGTGTGGAAGAGGTAGGGGTTGAACTTGTGTTGATGAAGGTGGATCACTTGTATCTTCCTTTGGCCTGATACTTTCAATTTGCATATTTTCTATAGCCTTCCTTAATCCTTCATCACCTACATCATTCAAATTTTCTTACTTTTCTTGAGAGCCATTAGTCTTATCAAATTGAACATCACATGACTCTTTAATTATACCTGAATTATTATTGAACACTCTATATGCTTTGCTATTTGAAGAATAACCTAAAAGAAATCCTTCATCACATCGACTTTGAAATTTTGAGAGTTGAACACCTTTTCTTAGAATAAAATATTTGCACCCAAATACTCTAAAATAGAAAATATTTGGCCTCCTTCCCATGAGAAGTTCATAAGAAGTCTTTTTCAATAGACAATGTAAATAAAGGCGATTTATGGCATGACAAGCGGTATTGATAGCTTCCACCCAAAAGATATCAGAAGTATTATATTCATCAAGTATTGTCCTAACCATTGTAATTCATATACGATTTTTCCTTTCTACAACTCCATTTTGCTCCGGAGTGTAAGTTGTGGAAAACTCATGTTTTATTCCAAGTTCATCACAAAAATCTTCAATTTTTGCATTCTTGAACTCGGAACCATTGTCACTCCTAATTTTCTTTATTTTAAAATCAAATTCATTTTGGACTCTTTTGCAAAGCTTTTGAAAATCTCGGGGACATCACTTTTGTCATTTAGGAAGAAAACCCATGTATATCGGGAATAATCATTCACAATGACTAAACAATAGTTATTGACCCCCTAAGATTTTGTAGGTTGTTGGCCCGAACAAATCCATATGTAAGAGCTCTAATGGTCTAGATGTTGACATGATACTTTTGGAATGATGAGAATTAGCCACTTATTTTTCGTCTTGACAAGCACTACAAAGCTTATTTTTCTCAAATTTCACATCTTTCAAGCGAACAACTAAATCATTTTTGAAAAGCTTTTTGAGTTGAATTATGCCAACATGACCCAACCTCCTATACCATAACCATCCCAAAGAGGTTTTAGATATTAAACAAGTTTTCAATCCCGAATCATTTGAATTGAAATCTATTAAATAAAGATTTCCAAAACGAAAACCTTTAAAAATAATTTTATTATCCTTTTCTTTTGAAATTGAAACACTATCTTTTGAAAATGAGAAAATTAAGCCTAGATCACACAATTTAGCAATAGATAACAAATTAAAATTTAATGTTTCTACCAAAGAGACATTAGAAATGAAAAGATGATTAGAGATAGCGATTTTACCCAATCATAGTACCTTTCCTTTGCTATTATCGCCGAATGTAATCTTTTCGTTACTTCCATTCTCAAAAGTGGTGAACATTTTTCGGTCTCCGGTCATGTGTTGAGTGCATCCACTATCCAACACCCAATGCAGTCCACCGGTCTTATAGTTCATCTACAAAAGGAAATCAAGTTCTTTTAGGTACTCAAATTTGTTTGGGTCCTTGAAGGTTAGTGACCAATGCTTTGGGCACTCAAATGGCATTCTTTTTAGCACATAGAATTGAAGTGTCAATGAATTTTGCAATAATCTTACCACTAATAGACTTTTTAAGTAAATAGCAAGAATCATACAAAGTAGTGGAAGCATTTTTGTTATCATGGTTTTGATTTCCAATAGGCCTCACAAACCTTGGGACACTCTTTGAGAGCTTTTTACCTTTCTTGGGCATATACCCAAGTCCCTCCTTATTGAATGAGCACCTTTACTCACTCAATAATTTGTCAAGGGTGACCTTACCCTTGAAGCATATTTCTAAACTTTTGTTTAATTTAACAACTTGTTCTTTTAATTTACAATTTTCAACAGCAAGTTCTTCATCACATAGATTAACAAAATCATTTACACTAGAACTACAAGACATAGCAATCAATTCATCACATGAAGTAGAAGTATTAATTTTAGCATTTTCTACTCTAGGCATATCTTCAATAGTATCACAATTAATTTCAATGCTAGAGGAAGATTTGCTTGATGTTTCTTGGAGAAGCAAGTCATGAGCTTCCTTTAGCTCCTCAAAAGAGTCTTTTAGGGAGCGGTATTCTATCCTTAGATTTTTATATTTTGACTTTTCTTTTCCAAGAAATTTATTCAAGTCAATAAGTATATCCATCAATTTATCATATGAAGGCTCATCATCATCATCATCACTAGTTTTTACCTTTTTCTCCCTTAGCCATGAGGCATGTTGGGGTTGAGAAGAGTGATAGAGCCTCCTTGATTGCTATCTCCACAAGTCCCTTCTTCTTGAGAGACTCATCCTCTTCGGAGTTGGAATCTTAATAGTCTTCATCAGAATTCCACTCTCCAATATGGGCTTTGTTCTTCCCATTTTTGTGAAGCCTCTTGAAGAGCTTCTTCTTGGAGTTGAATTCCTTCTTCTTGGATGATTTGCCTTTGTCATCCTTTCTTGTCAGGCATTGAGAGGTAATATGTCCCTTCTCGTCGTACTCATAGCAACGGATGTTGTTGTAGCGCTTGTTGTCGTTGAAAGAGCACCCCTTCTTGCCTTATCCTTGATTTGCATTCCGGTAGAGATGCCTCCTCATAAATATCTTCATTCTTCTTACAAGGAGGGTCATTTCCTCCTTAGAGTCCTCATCTTAATCTTCAGATTTCTCACTTGATACCGCTTTAGCTTTAAAAGCGGTGATCTTCTTGCCCTTGGAGGAGGATTGCTCTAAGAGCTCCTCCTTATCTTTTTGTACAACTCATTGGTAATGAGATTACCCAAGAGTTGAGTTAGCGTCATTCTTAGCAATTCGGGCGAGTTGTGAAAGAGTCACCAACACTTCGTACTTTTCCGGAAACGCTCTAAGCATTTTTCTTACAATATCAAGATCGGTTAGTGACGTGCCTAGGCCTTTGAGCTCATTTACAATATTATTCAAATAAGAATACATCTCGTTGATACCCTCATGAGGCAACATTGTAAATATTTCATATTTTATCCGAAGCCGATGCAATTTGACTTCCTTGACCGTGGACGTCCCCTCATGGATTTGCGAGAGGGTTGTCCAAATAGCATGAGTAGTGATGAGGACATCACTCCTTCGGATGCAACCGCTGATCCTCCAACCGCTATGCAAGGTCCAATGACCCGAGCTCGCATGCGACAATTAAATCTAGAGGTGAGCTCGTTCTTAAGCGATCTTTTTTATAGTTTTGAGAATAGATTGCTACCTAATGATGTTATCTTGCTTAGGAACATTGGAGAGGGTCATGAAGTACATGGAAAGAGGTGTGGAGGCGGAGAAGACCAGCAAGGACGTCCAACTCAAGCCGGAGGCCCAGTTCAACTCGAGTTCGAGTCTGCCTCGGCTTTCAGGACCAGCCTGCAGTAAAACGGACGCCCAGGACGCATACGGACTCCGTTTTGAATGTTCCACATATGTATGGAAAGCTGAGAAGGAGACCTTTCCAATGGCTCTATTTCCATATCAAAATTCCTTATGAGTCAACAGGAATCATCGAAACAAGTGGATATTTAGAATCTGTCAGGGTGCTGCGCCACCGTCTTTTAGGCTGTTCGGCTTTGTATCGTGTTGGAGCCCATTAGGGTGCGTCCAGGGGTTTTGCATGCCCCTCACTCCTTTATATACAGCCGCCACCCCCACCATTAGGGTTGGGTTTTGCTTAGATTAATTCTGTCTTGAACTGTTTCGCCGTTCATCGGTTTGTGAGACCCCAACTTTCGAGTGCTAAACCAATACATCTGCAATTCCGTTGTGTTCTTCCTTGTTCTTGCTTGTGTTCTTCGATTCACAGGCGAGGATTAGCCTTCTTGGCGAGGTCAACCGGGCAGCGCACGGTTGATAACCTGAGGAGACGTGGTGCTACGATTGCGGGGTTCGGAACATGTTGTTCGGAAGCCGAATCAATTTGTGTCGCGCCTCCACCAAATCGAACATATCCAGAACCTGTTGGAAGATCGGGACCCCGTTCCCATCAAGTGGTAATCAGAGCTTCAGGTGTTCCTTCAGGTTCGAGTTTACCCTACCCTTGTTGTTTTCAGTTTCATCCTAGAGTCCAAGAAAAAGCCCTACAAAAAAATTGTAGTCATAGGTTGTTCCCTGTCCCAGATCTTGTTAGCCTTTTGCTCAATTTGATTTCAGAGTCCGTAGTGTTGAGTTTGTGTCCTTAGTCGAGTTGTGTTGCTGGTTTAGATCGTGTTTTGTTTTGAGTTGTCTTGCTTCCGCTACCTCTCATACAAACCCTAGCCGTCAACTTTTGTTTCCCCACCCATATCCTACCCTCTGTTTTTTGTTCGTGATCACCCAGCTTCCCACCCATATCCCACCCTCTGTTTTTGTCTCGTGATCACCCAGCACCATCCCCCACCCTTTTCCCGAGCTTCCGCCCCCAATTTCCATCAATTTCCTCCACCCGATCTCGTTTCGGCCTCCACAGAAACCATAACTAGAAGGCCCATCTTCAAACGGCCGTAACTTTCGCATACGGACTCGAAATCAGGTGATTTGTTTTGAAATTGGGTGAAATTAAATTTTACATCCGATACTCCCCCACTTCGTCGGGTTCAGCAAATTTATTTTGCCCAAATTCGGCCCGGAAAGTGCAGTACTCGAGCTCTGAACTTTCGTCACCGAATTTACAGCGCATTCATCATTTTCTGTAGGCCACATCTTACATCAGATTGAGGTGAAACTTTGTGTGGTTCCTATTTCTGTACTCTGCTTTGTGAAAAAAATACAAGAAAAAAGACACAAAAATAAAAAAGTTGCTTATAGTAGAGAGGAGAGAGAATTGCTCTCCGTGGCTAAAAAAAGAAAAAAAAAGAGAGCACAGTTTTAGGTGACAGAGATTCATTTGTTTTTGTGTTGTCTTTGCCTGGCCATCTTTGTTGCTGTCTTTGCTTTACTATTCTGGTCGATTCCTTGTTCATCATATCATACCTGCTATAGGACACATTTAGGCCAGCAACTAGGACCAGTGCTTTGGACATTTATTCAGCATTACTATCAGTTATTGATTTGTGTTCCACTCACATATTTGGCCTTCCAAACTCCATATACATACTTCCGGACAGCACAATTTTTGACCCTTGCAATCGCCGGGTCACACTCTTCAGGTATCACGAACCAGCCACCGGTTGTACCACGTACTGTTTGCGATGGTAAGAACACTTGTAAGAGCTTGGTAAGCCACTTCCTTTGCGGGTTTCCACTGTCCTCCTTTGTAGTTGATAGGGATAATCCTTTTGTTTTCCCTGTGTTTCCACTAACCATGGCAGGGTACGAAGGGGATGGGACACCGGTCGATTTCAACGAGTGTGTTAGTCGCGGCATTCACTGATCTCAACAAACAAAATGCTTCATTCACTGATCTCGGCGCGCGAATGGACACCATCGTCGCCGCCATTGCCCAGTTGAACACCACAGAAGGCATTGAGTGGGTGGAGCGGCGGATGGCTGACCTCACTGGTCGGATGGACACATTGGAGACACGCCTGCCACCTGTCAATGACGGCCCTCATCATGATGAGGACACAGTGTCTGATGCGGATGGCAACATTGATCAGCGGGCGATGGACGACTACGTCGGCGTCTTCAGCAAAACCGACATGGTATGGGAGGTAATAACCAGAACCGTCATGGTAACGACGATCCTTTTGCTAAAGTCAAATTTACCATTCCATCTTTTTTTGGTCTTTATGATGCTGAAAAATATCTTAATTGGGAGATGACGGTAGAGCAGAAGTTTAATTCTCACTTGGTTCCTGAACAACATAGAGTTAGACAAGCTACTAGTGAGTTTAAGGACTTTGCTATTATCTGGTGGAATGAATTGGGTACCATGCGTTTACAACCTGATACATGGGAGCGATTAAAAGAAGCTATGCGTAATCGTTTTGTTCCTCCCTCATATAAATGTGATTTGAGAAAAAAATTACAGCGCTTAGAACAAGGTGATAGTTCTGTTCAGGACTATTATGCTGAGCTTCAAAAGGGTATGGTGCGTTGTGGGGTTGTTGAGGAAATGAAGGATAAGATTTGTCGATTCTACGGGGGGTTACGGCGTGAAATTCAGGATATTGTTGATTATAAAGAATTTACTACTGTTAACCAGTTGTTCCAGCTTGCTATGCTTGTAGAAAAAGAATTGCAGGGACGCAAGGAATCAGCGAAGGCAAACACCGGACGACCCTCCTACACGCCGCGAACGACTACATCGACGGGACTGCCCAAGTCTTCTTCGAGTTTTTGTTCTCCTCCACCACCTGTGAACAAGTTTGCAGCAGCGCCACCGAAGCCACCTTCCACGACACGCCTTGCAGATTTTACAAAAAATTCTTTGTAGGGTCCAGCCAAGAGCTCTTCTTCCATGGCTTCAACGGGCCGCTCCTCCGACATTCAGTGCCATCGCTGCCATGGGCTTGGTCATGTGCAAAAGAATTGCCCTAGCCAACGGGCATACATCACCACAGAAGATGGAGGCTACATCAGCACTTCGGATGTCGAGGAGGATGATGATGTTGCTGCTGCCTCGGACGACAATGGCGGTGGTGATGACGACTTGGACGACGCTACGGAGCATCATTGTGCAGCGAGTCCTCAGCACACAGGTACAACAATCCGATAAGCTTCAATGCCATAATTTGTTTCAGACTTTCTTCGCAATCAAGAACCGACGTACACATGTCATCATTGATGGAGGAAGCTGCAACAACTTGGTGAGTTCTGATTTAGTCAAGAAGCTTGGCTTGACCACGCGATCGCATCCACATCCATACCATATTCAGTGGTTAAATGACTCTGGAAAAGCTAAGGTAACACAAACATGCCGAGTCCATTTTTCTATTGGTGGTTATGTTGATTATGTAGATTGTGATGTGGTTCCCATGCAAGCATGTTCTCTTTTATTGGGTGAACCTTGGGAATTTGATAATGATGCTTTACACCATGGTAGTAGTAACAAATACACTTTTATGCATAAAGGAAAGAAAATTACTTTACTGCCTTTGACCCCAGCTGAGATTATAGAGGCCGATAGGGAGAGAGCTGCTGTTGCTAATGATCCAAAGGAACATGATAAATCTAAAAAACAGCAATTAATCCATTTGAAAAATTCTGTTATGCTTGCCACAAAATCAGACCTTGCTGAAATTAATGATGTTAATGATACATGCTATGCTGTTGTGTGCAAAGATACTTTATTTTCTCTTGATAATATGTCTTGCACTTTGCCTGCTCCTGTCACTAACCTTTTGCAGGAGTTTAGAGATGTTTTTCCTGATGAGATACCTCCAGGACTTCCACCCATTCGAGGGATTGAGCACCAAATTGACTTGATCCCTGGAGCGAGTTTGCCAAACCGTGCGGCGTACAGGACCAATCCCGAAGAGACTAAGGAGATTCAGCGACAAGTCCAAAACCTTTTGGACCGTGGGTACGTACGAGAGAGCCTTAGTCCTTGTGTTGTTCCTGTTCTTTTGGTTCCCAAAAAAGATGGTTCTTGGCGTATGTGTGTAGATTGTAGAGCCATTAACAACATTACTATAAGGTATCGTCATCCTACTCCCAGGCTAGACGACATGCTTGATGAGTTGTGTGGAGCTATAATTTTCACAAAGATTGACTTGCGTAGTGGATACCACCAAATAGGAATGAAACTTGGTGATGAATAGAAAACTGCTTTTAAAACTAAGTTCGGCTTGTATGAGTGGTTAGTCATACCTTTTGGTTTAACTAATGCACCTAGCACTTTTATGAGATTAATGAACGAGGTTTTACGTCCTTTCATTGGCAAATTTGTGGTCATTTACTTTGATGATATCTTGATTTATAGCAAGTCCATAGATGAACATTTGAATCATTTACGTGCTGTTTTTAATACTTTGAGAGATGCACGTTTGTTTGGTAACCTTGAGAAGTGCACCTTTTGCACGGATCGAGTCTCTTTTCTTGGCTATGTTATGACTCCATAGGGAATTGAGGTTGATAGAGCCAAGGTGGAGGTGATATGGAGTTGGCCCATGCCCACGACGGTCTCCTAAGTGCGGAGTTTTCTTGGTCTTGCAGGATTTTATCGCCGCTTTGTCAAGGAATTCAGCACCATTGCGACACCGTTGATTGAGTTGACAAAGAAGGGAGTCGTGTTCCATTGGGGGCCATCACAAGAGGAGTCCTTTAATCTTTTGAAGGACAAGCTTACACACGCACCATTGCTCCAACTTCCGGATTTTGGTAAGACTTTTGAGCTGGAATGTGATGCTAGCGGAATTGGTATTGGTGGTGTTTTGATGCAAGAAGGCAAACCTGTTGCCTACTTTAATGAAAAATTGAATGGTCCTGCTCTTAATTATTCCACGTATGATAAAGAATTGTATGCTCTTGTTCGTTCTTTAGAAACGTGGCAACACTATTTATAGCCTAAAGAATTTGTCATTCATTCTGATCATGAATCACTTAAGCATATTCGTAGTCAAACCAATTTGAATCGTAGACATACTAAGTGGGTTGAATTTATTGAATCTTTTCCTTATGTCATTAAACACAAGAAAGGGAAGGATATTGTGATTGCTGTTGCATTGTAAAGAGGGACAAGCATGGAATAAATTTGTGATCGAGGATGGGTTCTTGTTTAGAGCTAACTGCCTATGCATTCCAGTTGGATCCGTTCGTCTTTTGTTGTTACAGGAGGCGCATGGAGGTGATTTGATGGGACATTTTGGTGCTAAGACGGAGGACGTTCTGGCCACACACTTCTTTTGGCCAAAAATGAGACGAGATGTTGAGCGGTTTGTGGCTCGCTGCACTACATGTCAAAAAGCTAAGTCTCGCTTGAATCCACATGGTTTATATATGCCTCTTCCTGTTCCTTCTATTCCGTGGGAAGATATTTCTATGGACTTTGTTTTAGGATTGCCCAGGACAAAGAGGGGGAGGGATAGCATTTTTGTTGTTGTGGATCGTTTTTTTAAGATGGCTCACTTTATACCATGTTATAAAACCGATGATGCTGTTCATATTGCTGACCTCTTTTTCAAAGAGATAGTTCGTTTGCATGGTATGCCTTCTACTATTATTTCAGATCGTGACGCCAAGTTCTTGAGTCATTTTTGGCGTACTCTATGGAACAAGTTGGGTACAAAGTTGTTGTTCTCTACAACATGTCACCCACAAACTGATGGCCAAACCGAGGTGGTGAACCGCACATTGTCTACCATGTTGAGAGCTGTTTTGAAGAACAATTTGAAGCTGTGGGAAGAATGTTTGCCGCATGTTGAGTTCGCATATAATCGAGCGGAACACTCCACCACCAAGGTAAGTCCTTTTCAGGTAGTGTATGCATTCAATCCCCGTGCTCCTATTGATATTTTACATATGCCTACTAGTGAGAGAGTTCATAATGATGCTAAGGAGCGTGCTGATTTTATTGTCAAAATACATGAGACTACTAAGGCAAACATTAAAAAGATGAATGAAAAATATAGGATTGTTGGTAGTAAAGGTAGAAAGGAAGTTAAACTTGAACTGGGTGATTTTGTTTGGTTGCATTTGCAAAAGGATAGATTTCCTGAGTTAAGAAAGTCAAAATTGATGTCTAGAGCTGCTGGTCCTTTTAAGATAATTGAGAAAATAAATGATAATGCATATAAACTTGAGTTGCCACCCGAGTTCGGGGTTAATCCCACCTTTAACATTGCAGATTTGAAGCCATATTTGGGAGAAGAAGATGAGCTTGAGTCGAGGACGACTCCACTTCAAGAGGGGGAGGATGATGAGGACATCACTCCTTCGGATACAACCACTGACCCTCCAACCGTTATGCAAGGTCCAATGACCCGAGCTCGCATGCGACAATTAAATCTAGAGGTGAGCTCGTTCTTAAGCGATCCTTTTTATAGTTTTGAGAATAGATTGCTACCTAATGATGTTATCTTGCTTAGGAACATTGGAGAGGGTCATGAAGTACATGGAGAGAGGTGTGGAGGCGGAGAAGACCAGCAAGGACGTCCAAGTCAAGCCGGAGGCCTAGTCCAACTCGAGTTTGAGTCTACCTCGGCCTTCAGGACCAGCCTGCAGTAAAACGGACGCCCAGGTCGTATACGGACTCCGTTTTGGACGTTCTACATATGTATGGAAAGCTGAGAAGGAGACCTTTCCAATGGCTCTATTCCCATATCAAAATTCCTTAT
Organism: Melocanna baccifera; assembly: GCA_036346265.1. Lineage (NCBI taxonomy): Eukaryota > Viridiplantae > Streptophyta > Magnoliopsida > Poales > Poaceae > Melocanna > Melocanna baccifera. Next base: position 13,689,759 of record CM070692.1, read on the forward strand.
GAGTCAATAGGAATCATCGAAACAAGTGGATATTTAGAATCTGTCAGGGTGCTGCGCCACCGTCTTTTGGGCCGTTCGGCTTTGTATCGTGGTGGAGCCCATTAGGGCGCGTCCAGGGGTTTTGCACGCCCCTCACTCCTTTATATACAGCCGCCACCCCCACCACAACGGTTTTGCTTAGATTAATTCTGTCTTGAACAGTTTCGCCGTTCATCGGTTTGTGAGACCCCAACTTTCGAGTGCTCAACCAATACATCTGCAATTCCGTTGTGTTCTTCCTTATTCTTGCTTGTGTTCTTCGATTCGCAGGCGAGGATTAGCCTTCTTAGCGAGGTCAACCGGGCAGCGCACGGTTGATAACCTGAGGAGACGTGGTGCTGCAATTGCAAGGTTCGGAACGTGTTGTTCGGAAGCCGAATCGATTTGTATCGCGCCTCCACCAAATCGAATATATCCAGAACCTGTTGGAAGATCGGGACCCCGTTCCCATGAAGCAGTTTTTAGGTAGCTCACCCTATTAAACTCATCCGCGTTCAATGCTCCAAATAATGCACTCGTTGCTTAGGCATCTAAATAAGAGTTACACGTATCTTTATCCGTGAGTTGTAATGGATCGAGAGGCATAACATAACCCTCATTTATAATTTTTCAAATGCTCGGGCTCATAGCTTTAAGATAAATTGACATTATAATTTTTCAATAAGAATAATTAGTGCCATGAAATTGTGGTGCCTTGCCTATCGCAATTCCCTCGTTAGCCATCCTTTTCTCTCTAGACGGTTAAGTCCAATAAATGAGAGGCCAAGCTCTGATACCACTTATAGGATCAAGGATGACCGACTAGAGGGGATGAATAGGAGGTTTTAAAATTCTTGCCTAATTAAACAAGTTAAGACTAAGATTGCTAGGCAATAATGCTAAGGCAACCACACCTACTCAATTCTAGTAAGACTAAGCAATTGATATGATAGCAAGTAACAAACACTAGCAAATATAATCAAAAGTAAATACAAAGGGAGACAAAGAAATGATCACAATGAGACACGCGATGTTTTCTCGTGGTATCGAAGACTTGCCAGTCTTCATTGGTCCACATTGAGGAGATGGCGAGCTCCAAACCACTCACAACTCGGCTTGGGCTTCTTCACAATCTTCCTTGAAGAAGTCACCGGGCAATCAACCTTCCAGCCGTCTAGGTGCCGGCAAGCACCAAGAGAATAGACCGATGATTCCACTTGACGATGCTCAAGTGCAATTGGATCAACTAGAATTAAATGCACTTGAAAATCTCTCCACTACTCAAAATGAGTGTTCAAATGAGAAAGGTGAGTGGAGTGAATACTCTAGGGCTCAAGATGATCAATGCAAGGCCAGCAATCTGCCCAAAGGCAGGTGGAGGGGTATTTATACCCTCACCAACCAAAATTAGCCGTTGCAAAAAATTAATATGAAAAATTCAGGGAAATCGGAACTACCGTAGTACAAAGTGCGGTACTACCGCACTTTACTGTACCACATAGTAACGGCTATATCAGATTGTTCAGAACTAGCCGTTAGAATTTAGTGCGGTACTACCGCACTGCGGTTGTTCCGCCGTACTATTTCCGGTACCTTCGATTTCAGGCTAGTTAAGTTTTTCTCGGGGTGCTTTCTGGAAATAATATACCAAAAATCGGTAGTTTCGCAGTACCATGCGGTACTACCGCATTGCGGTAGTTTCGCCATTGAAAAATCGGTACTACCGATTTCTGTTGAGTTTAAGTCACCGGAAGGGTGCTCTCCGGAAAAAACATACCGCACAAAATCCAGTATTACCGCACTGCGGTAGTTCCGCTGTTTGTACACCGGAACTAACGTACTGCGGTAGTTCCGCAGTAGTGTACGGTACTTTCGATTCTTCTAAGTGAGCACAGTGAGTTTTTAAACTTATTTTCAAATGCATGCATGATCCTAAGTTGATCCAATATGCACCAAAACATGCTATCAAGCTACTTTCAAGGATCTCTCTTAATAGTACGGTAATTAACCTATAATCCGGTCTTCTGTCATTTCTCCCAAAACCGGTAAAATAAAAACGATCCTATATTTTACTTACCTTGGCACTTGGTTCTTTTTGAGTCCATTTCTCAAGCAGCTTGCTCTTATCTATTTCACATATGAGACTTTCTCTATACAATCTTAGCACACACACATTAGTCCCATATTCATAAATCGTCATTAATTACCAAAACCCTAAACTTAGGGGCCTAGATGCTTTCATCGGCCAGTCGCTCTTTCCAAAGGAGACTGTAACTTCTGACCACTTAGAAAAATTATTGGCATGGGTGGAGTTAATAGAATTTACCTCACGTTCGACGGTCTTATATTGCCTCTTCGACTCGTATGCAGACGAACCCCCATAAATGTGCTCGATTGTGTGCTTTGGGCTCTAGAAAGGCATATCTTCGTCTGCATCTGAGAGCTTCTGACCACTCAACTGTCCTGCTTCCTTGATTGTGGGAAGAGGCCCCTTGCCCGAATAATACTCGTTGAGTTTTTTTGGAAGAATCAGCAATTGCCGAGGTCGTAGCCTTCCTTCTGATGAAGGGGACACCACTTTGGCTTGCAGTCCCTCCAAGCAAATGCTTTGCCCTTGCCTTTGTTGGGATTACGAGGCTTCTCATCACCCATGACCAAGAGTTCATTTGAAGAATCAGCCCAGGACTTGTGACTCTTTACCTTGCCCTTGGATTTCTTCTTTCTCTTTCTGCCTTCACCTTCCTCTTTTTTGCCTCGATTAGTTCGATCAAGTGCTTTCGTCCATTCGACTGCCTCGGAGGTAGCCGCATATCAATCAGCCATCTCAAAGAGTTCAGGAATAGTGGATGGAGGATGCAAGGCAATGTACTCGGTGATTCTCTTATTGTGGATTCTCTGCTTGAATGCCAGAATGGCAAAAGCGTCAGAGACTTCTGGAATCGAGTTATGAACCTGGCTAAAATGCCTGACAAATTGACGCAGAGTCTCTCCACTATTCTGTCGCATTTGATGCAAGTTGTTCTCTTTCCTGGGGAAGTTGTACGTCCCTTGGAAGTTGGCTATCAGCAAGTCATAGTGGTGCCTCCAAGAATATATTGACTCGAAGGGTTGGTTGAGCAACCATGACCGGCCGGACCTTTCGAGTACGATCAGAAGGTAATTGGCCACGATGTGCCCATCACCTCTTGTTGCCCGTACCACAGTTGTATAGATCTAAAGGAACTCGATGGGATTATGAGACCCATCTGTAACATCCTGATTTTTGGGGATTTTTAAAACCTTGAATTTAAAAATAAATTTCTGAAATTTTCCTGAATTTTAATCAAGCTTAATTGAATTTTCAAAAGTTTTAAATAATTTAATATGATTAAGTCAAATATCAACATTAGCTGAAAACATTTTAATTGAGTTCCTTATGTCACAAGAAATTTTCTGGAATTTTCTGAAATTAAATTAAGCTTCAAATGAATTTCTGAAATTTAAAATGAATTAATCTGAGTAAAAAAATATTAACATAAGTTGAAAATATTTTATTTGGATTCTTCGGGTCTCAAGGAATTTTCTGGTATTTTTGGTGAATTTTTGGGATTTATGTGCTATTTTCTAGAGCCCCTGGAATTTTATTTGAAATTTCTGAAAAGAGCTTCATTGGGAAAATCTTTCCGGCCGCCGGATCTCCTCCCCCGCCCGCGTGTCACCAATCCGGCCCACCTCTCCCCCGGCTCGCTCCTCCGCCTGCCACGCGCCGCCGCCGCAGCCGCTCCCGCCCGCGCAGCTCTTCCCCGCCACCCGGCACGCATCCGCGTCACCTAGCCCCGCGCAAACCCTAGCGCCGCGCCCGCCCGCTCTCCGCCGTCCGATCTCTCCCCACCGCCACGTGGTGGCACCAGCCCAGCCGTGCCAGCGCGTCCGCCCGATCCCACTCGCGCTCAGCCGCCGCCACCCGATCCGCCCCTAAGCCACGCGGCACCGACCCGCGCTCGCGCCTGCGCATAACCCTAACCCTACCGCCGCCGTATCCCGCGTGTCCGCGACCGCCCGATCTTCCCCCGCGTGATCTCGGCCGTCCGCGCACGCTGACTGCGTCCCGCCCGTGTCCGGATCGATGGCCTCGGTTCGCGTGATTTAAACGCCGTCCGCTCCTCAGTTTGCGTGCACCCGCGTCGCCGCCGCCCTCGCCTTCGTCCTCGCGCCCGCGCCGCCGCCGGAGCCGCTCCGCCGTCGCGCTATCGCCGCCCGTGCACCTCTCCGTGCGCCCGTCCCCGTCACCATTGCCGAAGACCCCACTTGTGAGCCGTCGTCGCCTCCCTCCTCACCGTCGCCCATGTCGCCGCTGTCGCCGCGGAGTTGCCGGACGCAACCGCGCCAGCGTTGCCTCGGTCCACGCACCGCCACACGCCCGCACGCGTGTCCGCGACGCGTAGCGCGCCGTGTGGCCACGCGTCGCCGATCAGCCGCCGCCCCGCCTCCCGACCGCGCCATCCGTTGCCTCAGATCCGATCGGACGGCCCAGATGCGTCCACGCGGCCGCACCTCAGCCGCCCGATCCGAGCGTCGCCGCCCGTGTCGAGCCCTACCACGTGAGCCCTAGCTAACGCGGCAGACACGTCAGCCCTAGCCGACGTGGCATGCCACGTGTCGGCCACGTGAGCCGAAACCCAACCCCGTGTGCCACGTGGCAACCACGTCAGCGCCATGTCATCCCCCCATGACACGTGGCAGCACGAGCAGCTGCCACGTCAGCCCTAGCCGCCGCGTCAGCAGTCCCACCACCGCGTGCACTGTTTCATGCGCCGGGTCCATCGTGGACTTGGTTTCTCGTGAGCCCGGTTCACAGCACAGTGACTTTTCTGATTTTCTCGATTTTCTTTAGATTAAATTTTCCGAGAGCCCGTTCTCCTCCGTCCTAGCTCCGATCGACCCCGTTCTTTTTTCTAAATTCATCTAAAATCGAGCTCTAGCTGTTGGTTCTAGTTTTTTGATTTTTGAAGTTCATTTGCTTATCATTTTATGTATTTCTTTGGTTTCGATCGTTTTCTCTCTCGCTAGATTCGGATTCCGGAGGAGCAGGTTCCGCGCTCGAAGACCAGGAGTACCTCGCTGAGCATAACCAAGGCAAGTCGTGTCTATTGATCATGTTGAACCCATTTTGCAATCTATTATTTAATTATTTTATTTTAAAGTACATTGCATCGCTATTTTTATTCAACCGTTGTAATTGGTAGTTATCGTCCCTTTTGAATTTATCCCTCCTTCATAACTTTGAACACCATGATACCCTTGTCACCATAGGTTGGGAAACATACTAGTGATGTTATGATATTTGTTACATGGGTTGGTACGATTAGATGCTTAGTCTTGCTTAAAGTTACGATCGGGTTTATCATCACATGTAAATTATCAAATTGGCCTAATGAGATATGGAATAGTGGTTGGTGCCATGTTTATTAAAATTTATGCCATGACGTTGGTGCGTCATCGGTGGTGGTTATACAAACTTGGTTTTGCACTCGGGGCGAGTGATCGTGCAGTAAAGTGGGAAGTGCAGGTGCACTTTGGGGGATGTGGTAGCCTCGCCCGAGTAGAATTAAGGACTTAACTTTATGCGCCATTGATCTGAGCTTTACCGTGCAAACCACATGTCTGGTATGGGACGGACTTGGCTGACTAATTTGGGAGGTTTCAATTTTAATCTTGCCATTGAGATGAACATGGTTGCTGATTTCCATGTGGCGCAAGGGGGGTGTGATGCGAAACCCTAGCGGGCGGATTAAGTTGTAACTGAACTTTGTAAAGGCCTTGTTGTGATTACCTTAGGCCAAGGCTAATCACATCGTGTGGGTACAGTTGTGCAACCTCTGTAGAGTGTAAAACTATTCGAATAGCCGCGTCCTCGGTCATGGACAATGCTCGGTGATTTCACACGAGGGGTAGTTACTTCTGAAAACTTGTGAATGGAAGTAGACATGTGTTCACTGTTGGTTTAGCTTATGGATGGGAGGTCCATAAGTGGTTAGTTTAGCTTGTGGATGGGAGGTCTGCAAGTGGTTATCTCAATTCCTTTGATTATTTATTAAGTATTATTGTTTTACTTAAGGTTCGCTTTCAATCTATTTACTGTATTTACCTTCAACTGTCATTTATGCAAATTAACCTTTCAGCCATCCTTTGGTAAGCCCTGCATACTATATTGCATTCATTTGTTACAAACGACTTGCTGAGTACCAATATACTCACGGCTTTATGCCCAATGTTGCTCAGTTGAGGAAGAGGAGTTTCACCAGCAAGAGGTTCCAGAAGGAGAGTACTTCGACGACTTCGCGGTTTAGACTTCGTTCTCCACTCGATAGCCTGTGGGCTTGTCGATTGGCCACTACGTTTTATTTTGGATTTCCGCTGCTACTTTTGTTAAGCCTTCGGGCCAGTTTATTGTAAGCTTGACCATAAGGTCGTACCCTTTTGAGATTTATCGATATTTGAGTTTCCTTTATTATTATCGTGGTTATGGTTGTGATTTCATCTATGTTTGACTGTGTGCACTAGCATGATCCTGGGACTAGTGCAGAATACACAGAGAGACCGGATTTGCATATTCGGGTCTCGACACCATCGAACCTCTCCATATTAATTGGACGAAAACATGTCAGCTAGTGCACAGCTCAGAGTTCGGGTGTGAATGCCCGACATCCGGTAACTACCTCTTGACATCTCCTTTGTGGGAAAAGATAACTTGGGTCATCGGGAGACCATAGTCGACGATGCTCGATAGTCGATTGGCCCGACTGATAGTATGACTGATCGTCAGGAGACCGTATTCCATCTACCGATGCAGATTTCTTGGCTGAAGAGGTGACCGATCACATGCTTGGTTGGCCCACTGATCCAAAGTTGCTCGAGCAACTCTTCTTCGGCTGGACTTATGACCAGACGACCGTCGTAGATCATCTCCATGTTGAACCTTGTGTAGAGAGTTCCGTGAATGACTTGAAACGGTCGTGTTCGTTTGACTTCCCAGATTGCGCCGACTAGGCTACTCGAGTCTATCCATCATCTTGCAAAGTCTTCGCGCAATTCCTTTGGTGAAGTGGTCATAACCGGGTGCTCTAGCACGATCCGAACTGATCCCGTTCATTGTCGGAGGTGTTTGCACTATCTTCGGAAGAGGAGGAAGAGTGTTCTCGAGGGGAAGCCTCGTGATGAGCTCCAACGAAAGCGTGATGAGGATCTGAAGGAAGGGCCAAGACCTCCTGTATAGAACCTCAACTCCCTATGGAGGTCGAATCATCCGAGGAGATGTCGAGCGACAACGCCTCGCGACTAGGAGCAATCCCCGCCATATAGGGGAAGTCTAGGTTATAACTATCTCCGACGAGAGGAGTGGTCTGCGATCGTGCAGACGAACCCTGAGGGTGCAAATCTCCTGATGACTCTAGCAGAGCGTCACCACCAGCAGGCAACGTCAGAGCCCTCAACTCTGGTTGTTGAGGTTCGGGTGAAACTAGTCGGGTCATCGCCGGTGGTACACCTAGATTCCTTAGAGCAGAGTCATCATTGTATTACGAGTCCTCTCACCGTCAGATTGATCCTTGCCACTTGAGGAGGATGAACTCTCCCCGTAGGCTAACTACTGCAGAGGATTCGAGTCCTTCTATAGCCTTTCCTACGGTAGGGTTTCTGGGATTCTCCACTGGATCACCAGGAACATCCTCATCATCAGAAGCAAGTAGGACCTGCACGTAGTCGTAGTAAGCCTCCATGTTGATATCCGCGTAGTCCGCCAAGTCAAACCAATTCTTCTCATGAAGGGACTACAGACTAGGTAGTCGTAGAAGGGACTATAGAGTAGTCGTGGTGAGACTTACGATTACTTTATGAAATTTCTCCCTTATCGCTAAGGGGTATATTCGCGAAATATGATGACATAATAAACTAGAGAATTATTATATCCTCGTCACACACCAACCTGAGCTCCCTAAAGGCAAATATGAAGGATGAAATCTAAAATAAAAAATTAGCTAATTGCTGCCAGCTGCCTTGCTCTTGCTAGTCGTTGGCCCTAGGCCCCGTGGCCCACGACGCTGCCCCACCTTTCGCTAGCTTGATGCGTTGCCGCTGGACACTGCCACCTATGGGCACCGGCTGTCACCATGCTCCACTGGCCATTGCTCTGTGCTACGCCTGGCCGGGCTGGCCGTTGGAGCTGTGAAGGTAGAAGGTGTGAAGCTGAACGTCCGCCGCGGCTGCTTGATGACCTGGTGGAGTGGGCTCAGTGGGGTGTGCCATCTAGTACAGCTGGTGACTAGTGTCGTGCTATGAACTACTGGACTCGACCGTGTGAGCGTGGGCCGTGACCGTGGCCAGGCCCAGGCTGGAATCCGCATCGTAGGCAACTCGCCCGCTCGGGACACAGTTTCAGCTGCGCTATAGTATGATAATCTAAGAATAAAAATACCAAAACATATACATGTATAATATTTAATATACAAGGCCGGCCCTAGGGGGGCGAGCGGGCCGACCGCCTCGGGCCCCCCATAGTTTCTTCTATCCTTGACCTCTACCACGCCCTCGCCGCCTCCACCTCCCCGGGCGACCCACAGCCCCATTCCTTCCTCTGTGACGCGGCCTTCGCGCGGCTCCAGCTGCTCTCCCTCCTGGCCGATGCCCGCGCGCCGTTTCCGTCCCTCTCCTCCTACAACCTCCTCCTTGAGTCCCTCCTCTCCCTCGGCCTGATGAGCTCGTGAGTCGCGACCTTGCCCTCATGTCCGCATGCCGCCTAGGGTTCTGCCACTGCCGCCAGGAGCTATGGTTCCACCACGCCCATCAGTAGCCACCTCGTCCGCCCCCAGCCGCCTGGATCCACCACGTCCGCCTCCAGCCGCCTGGATTCACCACATCTGCCACTAACCGCCTGGTATCCCTCTCGTCTTGTGGTGGCAGCACAGGCGTCTGTCCCCTCCTCCTCCGACTTCGGCAAGGTCAAAGCCTCTCCCCTCCCCCACCGATCGAGTTCATCTAATTTGTTCAAGAACCATCTGGATCTGGTTTCTTGGTGCAGGTGGATCAAGCTCGCGTGGTTGATCCATTTTAGCGGGATTGTTTAGGACCTCTAGGGCTTGGATTCAGGTTGGTGTGCGATTTAGGGGGACAAGATGGGTGGAATCATACACCTCCGATGTGATTTACAAGGGGATTTGATTCGTGAGGATGGCGAGTCGTAACCATGGGATTTGGTACCCATCTAGTGTGAAATTTTTGGCAGTTTTGTTCATATCTTAGCGAATAATACGAGGGTGTCCATTCACCTGTCATGTGAGTGCTATGCGATTTGGAGTTTGGGAAATGGTTAATGGAAAGAAAACATGGTGCGTTGCAAGAAGATGTGAAAATGTCAAGCGGTGAAGGTGATAATTTATTTTGTTTGACGTCTCCTTTCTGCTGACCCTCCAAATCTGCATCAGATGATTACTCTAGAATTAATGGTAAGCTTCTCCTGTATCATAATTTTTTTCTAAACCTTTTGGTATCAGTGGTGATTCTTTTTCTTACCGATCACTTGGCCTCCTGTGTTTCTTTTTCTAGGATAGATTAATGGATACTGCATTTGGGCAGACATTAGTTGAGGTTAGATCACAACTATTTTACTTATATTTTCTCAATTTAGAAATCTTGGTTTTATTTTTTGATAACATTTTGAAGATTGTCCACTGTATATTTTTAATTGCTGAAATATCTTGTCTTCTTCCAGCCCAATATGCTAGTCATCAATGTGGAAAAATGTGCATCTACTTCTTCAGGTAAGAAGTAACCTTATGTTTCTGCTTGTGTTTCAGAAATCCTCCTTCCATTCCCTTTGGCTTAAAAAAATTTGTTACTGTAGTTTCAGAAATGCTACTGCACTTAATGTTAGTATTAAACAATTCTGGTAGCTAGGGTGTAATGTCAATATGAATCAACATGTTTAGGTTGCTTGCTTTATCCGAGTGTGCTAGCAAATGCTAATACGTATGTTTAGACCGCGCTGGGCGCTGCCTCGTTGGCCACGAGGGAGGAGATGGGCCTACTGATTAGAGTCCAGGATGACATCTGGTACGTACCTTAACGGCTAACACAAACAAGTGTAGGATGAAATTTTTAAGGTAATATCTATAAACTCTTTGATATAAATTTTTCTTTAATACATAACGCATTTTAAGTATTTGTTGGTAAAATTAGATATATATATATATATATATATATATATATATATGTATGTATGTATGTATGTAGATTTATATTTAGATATTTATACTAGGGCCTCTATTTTTAATTTCACCCTGAACCTCTAAAATCTCTGGACCAACCTTGATAATATACCTAATATATAATATCTTTTTTATTAAAAAAAAAGATGTTCAGCTGAACATCTATAAACCCAATGGTTCCGCCCCAGCTCTCTGTACAGAGATATGCCCTCCTGCGCGGCGATCTCTGCCAATAAAGTACCGAGACATATGATTGATCCGATCCAGATGAAGATTTCAACTGTAAATAAATGTGGCATAGTAGCCTACTACAGATGTACAATTCATACGATCAGTGAGGCTGCGCATAAATTAATTATATACTTGTTACATCGAATGAAAGTTGGTACTAGCACCATAAAAAAAAGCTCAAGTTTAACTCATTTTAGATTTGATTCAAGCTCAACTGCTCTAAACGAGCTAAGCTTAAACTTAATTCTGAGCTCATGAGCTTCAACGAAAAAAATTCTAATAGTTCACAAGTCTTGAGTTTTTCTTAAAACTTTAGATACATAATAACTCTTATTGAGCTTACTAGAACCGAGATTGAGGTCGAGCTTTTCTATTATTGAAAATTATTCTATGTTGAATTATTTTTTAAGTTATCGATTTTATTCGAACCAATCTTAAGCTCGAGTTTTTCTTAATGTTGAAAATTAGTACATATTAAATTATTTTAACTATTATCGAGTTTATTTGAGCCGAGCTCGAGTCGAGCTTCAGGTTTGGACCCCAACTTAGACTTGCTCGAGTTTCTACCGAGCTTGAGCTTAGGAGGCTAAACTCATTCGAGTTCGGTTAGTTTACAGCTCTAGTTGGGACTACCAAACGATCCATTTGCCAGTTGATGTGCCGTTATGACATGCTCTTCCCTCTGTAAGTCTTTTCTAAATAGCTTCTAGTTTTTGGTTTTTAGAAGTTGGTTTTTTGAATGAAGTGGTTTTTCAAGATGGTTTCTATAAATCATTTATAGGAGTTACTGAAAGAGCCATTTTGAATAGAGTGGCTCCTCAATACGAGTATCCCTTACTCCCTTAATCTCTCATAGTCAGATAAAAGCCGCAATATTTTGGAACAAAATCTAAATCTTGCTTACCAAGGGGTTGGTTTGCAGACTGCGGTTGATGTGCTGTGCTACGTTGTGGAATCCAGTCAGTTACATGAAGCTATACATAGTCTAGTATGAATTTTGTTGTTATAACAAAAAAAATAGATATCAAATGGTTATTATATTGGAACATAGACATATAAAATGCTTTAAAAAAGCCACCGTAATGCTAAACATAGATTATATGTTTTTTCGAAGACCACAGAGCAATGACTCTTTTTTTAAAGACAACGGAGCGCATTGACTTTTGAACTCGATAAACAAATCGAATAGGAAGAATGTGCTGTGTTAGAATTGACTTTGCACTTCCATTGTGCTGAGGTCTTAGCGATTCACGTGTCGCGTAGATAGTTTCGTTACATAAATATATAAACTTCAACTATGTACGGTGACAGAAGAAAATCTAAACAATAAATGTGGAAGTAGTGTACTACAGCTATCACTTCACTTGCTGGACCAGATGCTATGCGACTACGCCTGGTATTCCATGCTAAGTTAAGTTGGCTTATGCTTTTGATTTCTAGTTTTTAATTTTATCTTTTTTAACTTTTAGTTTTTAGTTTTTATATTCTTTTGTATTGTTCGTGATGAGAGATCCTATTATTTATTTATTTTTTAAATATAATTCTACTGAAAAATTTATAGTAGAAACAGTGAAACAACTCTCAAACAGTGCCAAATAAACCTAAAAGTCAAAAGAATAAGCCTAAATGAGCACCCCTAAAATTATCGGTCATGTTTTAAACAACTTTTAGTTTTTGACTTTTAAAAGTCAATTTTTGAACAAAGTGATTTCTCAATGTGATTTTTATAAGCTGATTGTAAAAGTCATTATAGGAGCCGCTTTAAACAGAGTGATTTTCAACACAAATATCTCTTACTCTCTTAATTTATCCTACAATTAGACAAAAGTTACAGTACTATTGAACATGACCATAATCATGTGGTCACAGAAACAGCATTATTACTACTTATATAATTGGAGGGGACAACCAATTCTAACAATCTTGTAATTGGAGGGGACAACCAGTTCTAACAATCTTGTGTAATAGATCAATAAAAGTGAAAGGCTTTTCAGCTCGACTTTCACAGCAAACTGACAGCCAAAATTATCACTGATCGATATAGTTATTTTTGGAAGGCATAATACTTTGTTAAAGTTAGTATTGCAATGCACAATACACAGGGTAAGGGCATATGTGTGTTATGATTTTTTTTCCAAAGTATACCACTACTACAGAAATCATCATCACAGACGGTTCAAAAACGTCATCGCAGACGGTTTTCTGAACCGTTTGAATTTATGGGTCAGTGATAATCGAAGGTTATCACAGATGGTTTTCGGACCGTCTGTAAAGTAAATATCACAAACGGTTTGTAACTAAAAACCGTCTGTAATAGCTATCATCGCAGACGGTTTGTATGAAAAAACCGTCTATGATATAGGCATATCACAGACAGTTTGTAACCAAAAACCGTCTGTGATATGTTAATATCACAAACGGTTTGTAACAAAAAACCATCTGTGAATATCACAGACGGGCTCGGAGACCGGAGGAGGCCGGCGACGGGCTTGGGGGACGGCGGCGGCGACGGGCTCGGGGGATCGGGAGAGTGACTAAGTCTAGGTTGGTATTACTAGTAACTGGCAAAACCCTAGCTTTAGGTTTTATATAAAGGCTTATTACAGACGGTTCTAAGATTAGAACCGTCTGTGATATCTATGATATCATAGACGGTTCTGATCTCAGAACCGTCTGTGATATTTATTATAACAGATGGTTTTAATCTTAGAACCATCTGTAATAAGCTTTTGCCCGGCTGTAGTTAATATAACTGCACCAACCAGCATTCAATAAGTCTTTGCCCAGCTGTAGTTATTTCTTTACAACAACCCAGTATATTCTTTACAACAGCCCAATGAACATAGAGATACATTTGTATGACTCATTCTCAAAATTTACCTATATATCACACATTTTCACTTATACATAAATGCAAATTCTCAAATATATCACACACATGCATGCATTGTTATATACATAAATGCCAATTCACATATACATCCCATACATGCATTGTTATATACATTAATGCAAATGCCCACATATATGTCGTCATTCTCATTCCACTTGCTTATTTTCTTTAAAAATTAACCCTTCATGGTTATCAATGCGTACGTAACTAGTTTCGTCACATTGTTCGTCGTTGACCCTTATGCCATTTTCAAAAGGAGGTAACTCGTCAAATTGATTGTATTCTTCCTCGTCCACTATATTCTCTACTCCGACAATTCTCCTTTTTCCATGAAGAACTACATGGCGCTTCTTATTTGCCGGGTCGGTTACATAGAAAACTTGAACAACTTGGTTGGCGAGTACGAATGGTTCGTCTTTGTACCCGACATGTTGGAGGTCCACAGTAGTAACACCGTACTTGTCAACCTTCACCTGTGGGAGATGCACCCAATGACAGCGAAATAAGGGGATCATGAAAATCACGTAGTCGAGCTCCCAAATCTCTTCTATGAACCCATAGTATGAGTTTCTCACCCCATCAGTACTGAACGCATCTATGCGGACACCGCTGTTCTGGTTAGTGTTCTTTACATCCTGAGCCTGTGTGTAGAATGTGTACCCATTTATGTCATATCCTTGCCATGTCATAACTGTAAATGTTGGCCCTTTTGCCAACCATGTCAGCATCTCATTTGACGAGCTCCTAGCGATTTGCTCCTTCAACCATTGGTTGAACCGACTATTGTGTTGTCTCATTATCCAAACATCCGGCCGCTCCGGATTTTGTTGCCGAAGCACATCCTTGTGCTGGTCGACATAAGGGGCCACTTCAATCATATATTACAAGACCGTGAAATGGGCTTGCGCATACGCGTCCATATCTGGAATGATTGCTTTCCTTTCTATAGTTCCGATACCCTTGAGCCTCCCCTCATGACGATATTGAGGCACACCTATCGGTTGAATCTGAGCCATATAATCGACACAAAACTCAATGACCACTTCACTTGCATAACCTTCGACGATGTTGCCCTCCGGCCGAGATCGATTCCGTACATAGGACTTGAGAATTCCCATGAACCTCTCAAACAGGTACATGCTACGTAGGAATACGGGCCCACACATTTTTATCTCCCACACAACGTGAATAAAGAGATGGACCATGATATCAAAAAATGAAGGAGAAAAATACATCTCAAGATGATATAGAGTCATCACCACCTCGTCCTGCAGAGCATCTAATCCTTCGGGATCGATGACCTTCTGAGTAATTGTGTTAAAGAAATAACATAGCCTCATGATTGTTTCTCGGACTTTGATCGGCAAAATATTTCGAATTGCAATAGGGAACATCTGTGTCATCAGCACATGACAATCATGAGACTTCATTCCATTTAACTTCAAATCTTGCATCGAAACAAGTTTCTTCACATTGCCGGAGTAACCAGACGGAACTTTGACACCATGCAAGCACATGCACAGTTCTGTTTTCTCAGTCTTGGACAGAGTGTAACACGTAGGGGGAAGGTACGTTCATTCATTATCTGTTGTTTTCGTTGCTAACTCACACCTGATGTCCATATCAGCCAAGTCAAGCCGTGCGTTGACGCTGTCCTTTGCTTTATCACGAATGTTCAGTAAGAGACCAATCAAGCTGTCACACACATTCTTTTCTACATGCATGACATTGATGCAGTGTCGAACATCTAGGTACTCCCAATAAGGTAAGTCCCAAAATATTGATCTCTTCTTCCAGATGTTCTTCTTACGACCCCTCAATTTACGTCCCTTTCCGAGGACAACATCTAAATCCTTAACCATATTATAAGCCACTTTTTCGCTTAAATACCTTGGAGCTGAACCGTCCTCCTTCTCTCCATCAAATTGTTTCTTTATCTTGCGGTATGGGTGAGCCCTCCGAAAGAATCGGCGGTGACGCATGTACACGGTTTTGCGTGAGTGTTTCAGCCACACACTCTCGATACCATTTAAGCAGTGAGTACAAGTTTTGGCACCTTTTGTACTCTAGCCCGACAGGTTAGCAAGGGCAGGATAATCATTTATGGTGCAGAACAATAAGGAGCGTAAAGTAAAGTTCTCTCGTTTGTATACATCCCATACCTGTACCCCTTCGTCCCACAGTACTTTTAGATCTTCCACCAACGGCGCTAGGTACACATCAATATCATTCCCAGGTTGCTTTGGTCCTTAGATAAGTATCAACAGCAAAATATACTTTCGTTTCATACACAACCAAGGAGGAAGGTTATAGATGCAAAGAGTCACAGACAAAGTGCTATGTCGGCTGCTCATGCTACTGAAAGGATTCATTCCATCTGTACTCAATCCAAACCTTATATTCCTCGGTTCTACACCGAAATCTGCAAAGCACCTATTGATGTTTCTCCACTGGGTGGAATCAGCAAGGTGTCTCAGCATTCCATCCTTCTTACGCTCCTCCGAGTGCCATCGCAGCAGTTTTGCCTCCTTTGGATTCGCAAAAAACCACTTTAAACGGGGAATTATAGGAAGATACCATGCCACCTTTCCAGCAGATCCTCTCTTCACCTCTGTTCCCTCGCCATCATCATCTGATTGATTGTTACGTTTGTATCGGGATGCGTTGCACACCGGACAGACATGCATGTTTGCATACTCTTTACGGTAGAGGATACAGTCGTTCGAACATGCATGTATTCTTTCTACTTCCATTCCCAATGGACAAAGAACCTTCTTGGCTTTATACGTGGTTTAAGGCAACTCATTTCCCTCCAGAAGCATGTCCGCTAAAAGACCTAGCAGCACCGTGAAACTCTTGTCGGACCAACCGTTACTTGCCTTCAATTTCAACAGTTCAAGCACAGCTGACAACTTCGTGTACTTTGACCTACAACACGTGAACAAAGGTTTCTCTGAATCCTCTATCAAGCCTCGGAATTTAATATACTCTCTCTCATCATAGTTCTCTTCTACATCACGAAGCATCTGATCCAGATTGTCATCGTGCAGCCTATCCGAATCCGAACCACAATCATCATCCGGCAACATATCATTGACTTCACTGACGATGTCATCCGGCAGTATATCATTGACTTCACCAGCGATGTCATCCGGCGACATATCATTGACTTCGCCATACTGGTCCAACACGTATACCCCTTTATGAAACCCCTCCGAATCAAGTGCGCTTCAATTTGCTCTCGATTCTTAAACATCTTTAAATTCTCGTAGTCAGTGCATGGACAATACATATATTCCACCCTCTTATTCAACATATCCTCCTCGACAGCTCTTGTAAAAGCAGATACGCCATTAATGTACTCTTCACTCACACGGTTTGCGGTATATATCCAGCTTCGGTCCTATATTATGCACATATATAACAACTTAGTATTAAAATTAATTTAATTAGTTATTACTACATATATATATACCACATGCATTGAGGCTAGCTACATCTAAATTAGCTTGATCTTCAAAGTATATATATAACAGTTCACTGAAAATTAATTAGCTATATCAAACTTATTTTGATATTGCAACCAAAAACAAATTTCATTACTAACTATATCTAGGGCAACCAAGAACTCAATGAATCTCCTGCCAAATAAACCTCCTTCCAGAAAAAAATAGCCTGAAAACCTTACCGCCTCCAGCTGCAGCACCGGCTAGATCTGGATCAAAATGAAGACAGATGCGGTCTGAGCGGCGCAATAAATACATAGCAGCATTATCACAGACAGTTTTTAAAAACAACCCGTCTGTGATACTTGACTATCACAGACGATTTGTAGTTAAAAACCGTCTGTGATATTTCCAGATTATCACAGACGGTTTTTAATAAAAATCGTCTGTGATACTGACATATCACAGACGGTTTATTGGTAAGAACGGTCTGTGATACTCGTTTTCTCCGACGCCATCAACACAGACAGTGTCCAAATGAAAACCGTCTGTGTTAATGTCGGTCACAGATGGTTTTGTCAAACCGTCTGTGATTTGGCGTCTAGTATTAGGCTTTCTGTAGTAGTGTACGTATATGGTCTAAACTACTCTGAAGGGCAAACATGAGCTCTGATTGCAATGGCATATCTGAGTTCAGCTCATTTGTTCAAGGCTTCAAGCAAAGGCATAGGTGGTCTGGTTCATGGAGGTGCGCTGACGATCTGCGCAGGTTTTAGTTTGAATCTTGCGATAAGCTAGTTTTTAGCAGCGTTATGTTGCCGTTATTCCTTTGGGAGTGTTAGATCTATGCCACTGGTTGAGAAACATTTTCAAATTTGCCACTTTTTTTCCTAACTAGTGGTGCCAGTAGCTTGGAGAATTAGTACAAATGTAGATCTTATTTGGCAGTTCATAATTTCTAGGCCATCTTCCTGGATGAGCTGGAAATTATAGGCTACCAGATAAGGCCTTAAAGGGGAAAATAGTAACTTTAAAGTGCAATTTTGTGAGAAGGTACTTACCCCCTTCCCCCGGGTAAATTTGATATAGTGAAAAACCTGTGATACAAGATTAATCAGGGAAAAAAACAATGGCAAAGATTCTAGACACACTGATAGTGTGTTCTCCAAACTCCACCAGACCAAATGTTCCTTATGTTGTGCCTGGGAGACGGAGGAGTGTTAATGGGCTGAGGCGCTGAGCTTTATTGAGCTCGAGCCGGAGTTAGGCCGATGCATGCCCAGGAGAGACTGAGAAAAGAGACTCAGAAAATGCCACAAGACGTGTAGCGGGCAAAGACTGAGAAAGTTCGCCGTTTTCTTACACATCGAATAGGGTGGGATCTTTTGGCACTTCTGCTTCGACTTTGGCTTTTATTATTATAGTAACTAGCTTTTAAATAGTATATTTTTTAAGGTAGAATCTACAGGTAGATTATAGTAGACAATATACTGAATTCAGTTATACTGGCCAAAATCGCATACGACTATTTCCTTCTACATATTGTCTCTCACGAATAGTTAGAATTCAAAAACCATAAACTAAAAGCCACAGCTCAATAGAACTTCAACTAGGGCGCACACCAGCCACATGCACCCCTCATGCCTTAAAAAAAGGAAAAGGAAGGATGTGACTAAAAAACATTCGAATATGTTTTAGCCCAACATTTTTTTTGGCCATCTCCAACACCCAACCCTAACCCCACCAGCTAGCCACCGCCCTATTGTCGATGAGGCCCACTGTCGAGGCACTACTGTCGTCGTTGTTCACGATAGCTAGCACCGCTTGCCCCCCTCCCTCCCTAGCTTTGGCGGCACCACCATTGCCGAGCCTCCGCTGCCGATCACCTCCCCTGCACTAACTAGCTGTTGCCGTCTTCGGAGAACATGGCCTTGTCGACCTGAGCACAAATATCCAAGCAGATTGCAAAGCTAGAAATTTGACTGTTTTTCAAAAAAAAAAATATTCAACAATTTTTTAGCAATTCCGAAAAAAATACTCAACTCAAAAAGTAATGGAGAAATAGTGTATTCATCGAGAAAGTAAACCATGGTTGTCGCGCGCTATGCCCTGCTTCGGTGATATGTAGCCGACCAACGACACGGATTAGATTCCGGCAAAATGCATTAAACAAGACACTAACCCAAGCAACGCAAAAGCTCAAAGGCACGCAGTAGCTTAACCTCAGGCTCGCTAGCCATCACTCTTTACTGATCCTTTGTTCTTTGCTTCAATACTCTCACACACCGACACTCACAGGCAGAGAAGCGCTACTCACTCCCGGTGGCATTGCATTGCACCACTCGTCAACTCCACATCTTCACCAATGGAGATCCATCAGCATCTCCAAGACGTGACAATCCTAATTATCTCAATGTCGCCCTCTTCAGTCATCGGTGGGCTCTGCCGCGATAGCTACGACGGCATCCTGGTACGCTACCGGCTAGGCATCGACGATGCTTGCGGGAGCCCATACTACCGCAACATGCTCACCTACGCCGACAACGCCATGCTCCACCTCCGCACGTCGTCAGGCACGTCCCGGTGGCCAACGCTGACTACGCCGACCCGCCCCTTGTCGTCATGGACCCCTCCATGTGGATGTGTGCACACCCGTTCACATCCATTCCACGCCGCGCCATTCAGCCTCGACACCAGCACCCGCTTGTCGCTGTACCCCAGGAATGACTACCTCTTCTTCAACTGCGATGAGGAGTGCGTCATCGTCTCACCACGGCCAGCGATCTACGACCGGTACCTAGAGCGATATGACTGGGCATGCGACAGCGCAGGGTACTTGTGTTGGAACATGCCCGGGTGCCGCGGCACGCTGGAGGAGAGCAACATGAGCTACTGTGCTACCGGCCGCGTGCAGCGGAGTCGCTGCGGCTGACGCTGTGGCACTGTGAGGCGTACACCAGCGTGTATTGGCACGCGGTCGGGGACAAGTTCCCGCCATACGACCAGGTACCGGAGTACGAGGTAAGGGTGGACTTCGAGATCCCCGTGATGATGCGCTGCCTGCAGTGCGAAGACCAGCGGCGCGGCGCCGGCGGCACATGTGGGTTCGACCCAGCGACAAGGGACTTCGTCTGCATCTGCGACGACGGCCGGAACTCCACCACGGACTATGCAGGTGCGCGCGCGGGCTCTGGCTTTAATTATTGGGTTTTGATAAACATAGCCCGGACTTGATGGAACTTGGAGTATACAATGCTCTCATGATATATAAAATTTACGGAATTGCTAGAAATCAAGTGAATGATTTTTTTTTGGAATATCTGTTGAATTTTGACCTTACAATTTGTATCATGATTCGTGCGCCCACCCACCTCCTTCTCCATCGAAGCTCCATCGCTTCATGCGCCACCATCTCTCTCCACCGCCACCGAGTTAGGATTTGGGTTCACTGGTCAAGGTTCGGGTTTCACTAGGAAAGCTAGGGCAATAGAGGACTGGCAGTGGGTGGTGACGGTGGTGATAGGGTGGCAAGGAGGCGAGGTTGCCACCAGCCTCAAGTTGGAGGAGGGGGTGGCAGCGGGAGGCGACGAGAACTGATGAGCAATTAGGAGGGGGAATCAGTTGACAGTGGTGGATTTGGCGGCAATGAGTTGCTGAAGACGGGGAAGAAAGCAGGTGGGCGATGACGAAGGTGGAGGTGGGGCTATGGTGGAGGAGACGGGGCTGCACCATCTGCCATTGTGAGAGGCAGAAGTGGTGGTGGGAGAGGCTAGTTGGCAGGCAAGGCAGCAAGGCTATGGTGTGTTGAGGTGGCGGCAGCAGGGGGTGGGTGGAAGTGGAAGGCAATTGGTGGCTAGGGTTTGGTGTGATTCGTTTTAATAGGAGGTGGGGAGGTGGATGGCTCGTTAGATTGAGATCTACTGGGGCTAAAATCTGACTGGTTTTAGACATAAAAATTCAAATGAGGGATAGACAGTGCAACATTTTGGTCATTAGGGTAAGATCATGAGGTGTAGATCATGTTCTTATACAAGGTATATGTTTCATTAGTGAGTGGTTTTATCTCGTAGGATGATAATCTAGAGGGAGTGTAAAAGAATGACAAGAGGGGTCCACTGAAACTTCCCAAAATCAAAACAGAGGGAGGCTATAGGGGTGGTAGCCATGGAAGCATGGGTAGAAGCTTAGTGCCAGTGAGGGGGAGATAGAGGCAGTGGCTAGTGACCCAAAAATGGAATACGCCTAGCACAGTGACCCTGAGGGTGGCGTCGATGTGTGGTGAGGTGCCCTGTGCAATTCCACCCATAGTGATCGACAACAACATGGCAAAGCTCTTGTGGAGTCACAACTATGGTGAGTTACAAGGCTCCATGCCTAGCCTACCAAGTTCACACTACTCTGGAATACATTTCAATGCATAGAGAGAGGATGGACATGCACCGATTGGGGGAGGTCGATGGGGTGGCTTGCGGCAACGAAGCTTAGGCCCAGAGAGGAAGATGAAGATGATTTGGGTGACATGCTATGGAATATATGAAATTGGGTGAGGGAAATGAGTAAAATGGATGCGAAACACACTTCGATGTAGACTAAATTTGGATTGGCTTAGCAGAGTGGGAGATCGACAAGGCTGCATCTTCGCCGAACTTGGGGAAGACGACGATGGCATGACTGTTCTAAGTAGCCCAGTGAGCGAGAGGATGGTGTGGAGGGGAATTGAAGATGGTGAGATGACCAACATTTTACGTGACTGCCTTCTGTCGTTGTGGCAACGCGTCGCTGCCACCATCATGCGAAGCTGCCATCTTGTGGTGGCAATGTACCGCCTTGCGCTGTCCCAAGCCATCCCTTCGCCATGCCATCGTCGTCTTCTCTCAGCAACGCCGAGCTCCCAGCCACACTCCCATGGGCGCCACTACTTGTAGCTTCCCATTATCTAATTCGATTTGGGGGGAGAAGCCTATGTGGCCCCCACCTATCAATCACCCAATATGGCTAGCTTGCCATCCTACATGATAAAACTACCCACTCAAATGTCACGTAGGTGAAATCACCGTGTAAAACTGGGCTAAGGGGTTATACGAATGGGATTGCAAAATCCGAAGTGTTAGGCACCTGGTTTTAAAGTTAAGTTGCTGAACAGACTTTTGAGCAAAGTGTATGGGGTTATATGGACTTTTTATTAATTATTTGCCACCCTATGTGTAACACCCCAGGATCCACAATATCTTGGGATGCCACTAAACTACTCCAAAAGCTAGCCAATTTACAAGATAACATAAACTGACGACAATTCCTAAATCATGATAAGCTATGCGGAAGCATACTTAAATAAAGGTAATGGAACACTATTAATTAAAGAACAACTGCTAATAATTTTAACCAATTAAAGCGAACCACAGCCTAACATTATTAATTATAATTGATCAACAATGAGAGAAAAGATGAATAACTAGAGACTCCACTTAATTATTATAGTATGAAACGTGATATGATATGTGACAATGATATGTCGCTCTGCCTTTCCCATGCATGCTCGAGAATCACTTGGAAGGGGGGGGGAAGTAAGAGTGAGATAAAAATCTCAGTAAGTAAATTGTTTAATAAGCTAATTAAACTACAATTGTTTAAGCATCAACATTTATTTTTTACAATTTTCACTTTTATAACCTTAACCCAAAACACTACCAACAACGGTAAAACTTTAGCAAATAAATATCGTTTGACTACTTCAAATCCTCAACCACCAATATCAGTTTAGCACTAACATAATTTTTTCTACTGACTTTATTAATTCCCACACCCACAACTACTAACAACAGTTACCACAAGAGAACCCCTCATACCACTACCACAACTCCTACCATAGCACAAGGGGTGGGTGAAACCTATTCCACGATCACATCCACATTCCTCATACCACAAGTGACTCTCATAAGTCAATCCCACATGAAAAGCTAAGAAGTTGCATTTGTTTGCAGATAATTCAACCACAATACGTTGCATAAGTATGCAAATGATCTATCCACAATGTAAATGCATATGATCCACTGCACCCTTACACAACAAGATAAGAGTGTGTATCGTATTACGGCAATGTATGATGCTGTACCGGTACGGTCACGGCGATGTATGGCGACATCCACAATGCAGATTGACATATCATGATATGAATGATTTGATAAACATGATTTATAAGAATTTAACTACAAAGGACAGTAACATATTTATCATGAATATTTCCTCATAATCCACTTATGCCTCTAAAGAAATCTCACCACACAATCCACATTCAGTTGACCAAGATCAAAATCAATCTATTCAAAGGGAACACTAGCACATGGTCCACAAAATATTCATTAAGAATACCACTACTATAACCACAATAGATTCACTAAGAATACTACTACCTAGACCATAATATCCTTGTAAGGAATATTACCCCACAACTATATTTGTCTCATTAAGAGTTATATCGCATCACCACAGTTAATTCATCAAAACATAACCATTTGATTGCTAAATTGCTACCACATAGGCCATATTAAGGAAGTATGTAACAATGACATAGCATCTCAAAATAAGAGAATTAATTAGTGTGAATGTAGAATAATTATTGAGTTAAACAGTAGCACATCCGCTATGTTTACTTGCTTCTACCGTTAAAGCGAAGCGATTACGCGTAATCAGGAGCAAAACCATCTGTCCAAAAATTACTTCTCAACACAAGTCTACATCAAGGTAATTATGACTAAGAAAATAAAGACGCCGCTAAATCCACAAATTCGACAATCCCCACTCTGCTCGATGATCCTACGCACTACCTATTGCAGCGGCGCTGCTTGTTATTTTTGTATCCTTAAAACTATTAAGCCAATTACAGCAAATGAGATATTTCTGGAAACTATAATGAAAAACCTTCAATTTTTAAGTAGACCACTTTTTTTTATTTTGCTGCTAACATGGTGTAATCTAATGCGCAAAACAGAGGACATACTCTGTTTCGGCAATCAGGTCAGTCAACTTCTAACGGACATTACCTTCTGTACAAAGCTCTAAAATTCATTATTTTTATACAGCAGTTAGATTACAGAATTCCCTACAACCTTCATAATTGTGTCGAAAACCATAAAAATCATCTACTACTCTGAATCTACACCCGAATTGCAATCTGTCTCGGACTACACCTCTACCAAACAGTAATATTCCCAACTCTGCTGCGCCCAAACCCCACGGCCTAAAATTATGGAAAAATTACAAATGGTAGCAGGGGTGGTAGAGGTGGAGGGAGTTGGTCACCGATGGGCCTCGCTGATGTGGAGGTGGGTGGTGGCTTATGGAAGGGGTGGGGGCAGCGGTAGTTTGGGGAAGGAGAGAGGGGAGGGGGTAGGGTTTGGGGGTTTGTGTAGGATTTGAGGGGGTAGACCTAGGGCATTGGATCTTCATCCAACGATCTCAAATTTTGACTGATTTGTGTAAAAAAGAAATAGTCATGTATATGCCATCATTGAGTATACAACGCAAGATATCATGGAAATCTATCATGACACTAATACAAGTGTACCCCATCTTCTCTGCAAATTGCAACACAGCTTTGCATATCATGTATAAGTGAATCGATTTGGGTTTTGTCCATAATCCAAGTGGACTTTATCTTCTTTGCCTTCTCCTAGACTAGTGTTATCGGACATGGATATCTAGCTATAAGCATGGGTCAGAAAGCAACTTGTTTAGCTGCTACCCTTTGCTTAGAACGGTTGGTTTCATGTGATGCTGATAAATAGTGCCAAGTTAAACAATCATACATTATGCGCACCAAAACTTTTCTCATAGGTTATTCCTTTGTACTCTCCCTTTCAATTTTATTTGACACTCTAGAATCTGTACTATCAAACTTTCTAAAGTTTGGCAGGGCTGCCAAAGGGAGGACGGAGTGAGCGGATCGGGGGAGGCGGTGCTCACACGATGGTATATTTTTTTTAGAAAATTTTGTTTTATGGTATATATCCATGTATAACAATTCAAATAAAATGCATATCTTTGAAAAATATACTTGAATTGAAAGAATTTGAACAAATTTAGAGATCAAATGTGTTGTAGATTTTTATATAAAAAAGGCAACTACAATTTGAATTTTAGTTCAAAGTTGTCTAAACTAGTTAGTGAACTAGTTAAACTCAACATTCAAAATTTTTTTGCATGCGATACATAGGAAAAACACCTATTTTAGATCATGTTGTCCTGACAACATGGTGCCCTAGTTAATTACACACACATATGATGAGGATTAGATAATCCATTAAATACGGATTTAATACTCAATTAAGGTCTCAAGACCCATATGGTTTGTAAGCTTCCAAAGGCAAATACCAGAGTACCCTTGATCAGAGATTTGTTATACATTTTACCTAACCAGTAGACCACTCAGAGATTTCATGAACTATTATAAGGGCTCACCTCAAGGGAGTTCCTCCTGTGTGGCGAATAAAGCACGTGCTTTATTTGCTCCAAACAACACAATGTTTGGTCTTGCATCTTTGACAACGACCGCCATACAGTTGTCCTACAGTTGTCTCTACGATTATCTCCTACTAACAATAACAGAAGATTAGTTATTATTAGATATCCCTCTCTTTCTCTTAAACAGATGCCTGGTCATGTGGATAACTAACACCCCTTCAACCCTATTTAAGGGTTGATGAGAAAAGACACAAAGATAGAAAGCTTGGTGAAGATAATAACAATCATCATTCGATTGGCAATCTACCAAATCAAACTAAGTCCACCACATAGGGTCTGTTCTTTTTTGCTGCGGCTGATGGCTTTTGGCTACGGCTGATGGCTTTTTGGTTGTTTGCGACAGAGATTACGGAAAGAGAGATACCCACTTGCGATTTTTGATGGTACAGATATTAGGTTTTTAACATGTACTACAATTAACTTGTAGACTCCGTTTTAAAAAAATACTCCATTTGAAAGTTAGGTACTGTAGCAGAAACCAAAAGCCAAAAGCTGAAAAGAACAGGGCCATAGCCTTCTGAAAATGGTGGTCTCCAATCGTTCCCCATTGTGGAAGCTACTTGTCAAAGTGATGGAAGGCTCTTTCTCAGTTTCGATGGGAATTCATTTGGAGATTCCTGCTAGAAGCACGGAGTTAATGCAATCGGAGATACCACTACAGATGTCGTGCATGGTTATTCATGACATACTCCCCCCGCGATCCATTGGTCAGAATAGTACGAACACTCCTGCATCACCCAGAGGAAACATAAATTACAAAACTAGTGGACATCAACCATCTAGTCCTATTTCTACCACTCCACACTTGTTGAGTCGCGTGGAGCGAGTAGGGAACTCGGAGTGAAACTCGGATCATCATACCCCATCCACTGATAGGAATGCTCTATGGCCTTTAGTAATTATTCAAAACCTAAAACACGTGCATGATATTCACTATAACTTGAATTCTATTCTGACAGAAACCCTGGGATCTGCTCAACTTGTCAGGTATCAGAAATTCTGCAGCAGACCATGCGACGCACGGAGATGTATCAGGAGCAAAGACAATCTCAGAGCCAAATGTTGACTAAATCTGTGTATTTCTCACACGGCAGAAGCCCACATGGTCGAGCTGACTGTAACACCCTGGCTTAACAAAAGCCCAAGATGTCACTTACAACCACTTTCGTCACCAAAAATAAAACCAATAAACAAGTACTAAGGGCATCTAAATAACAAGAATCAACATTCCACAAGAGAATAAACATAAATTTTAGCGGCAAGATAGCTCTTAAAGTGAACTTAATGCGAACCGAATAATTACCAAGAATATTATTAATAAGTTTAAGCCAAAACCGCACCATCAAGCAATATTACAGACTATGGGGAACTAAGGTAAATCACAATTAATCAATTATTACTAAGAATGATTCTAAAATTGTTCATGACCAAAAAAATGAAGCATTGCTGGGTGAATTGAAGGGTTATAAAGTGCAATAGTCCATGTTCTACCCCTTCCATGCATGTCGTCATCATCACTCACTAAAAAACAACAAAGAGACAAAGGTGAGTTTATGACTCAGTAAGTAGAAAATAGAATAATATACAAGATAACAATATTTTAACATTTCATCTCAACCATCATTACCTCACTTTTAAATTCTCCTTTCCATTAAGTTACATGCACACACCATTTCTTTCTGATTCTCTTCTCATGAATGTAATACTCAAACTCAATGCCTTCTTCTACATATACAAGTACAGCTTGGTGTTCACTCGTTGATGATACACCTTTGCCCTATCCTTTTTTTATACAGAGTTGCCCTTCATTTTTCATATAGGGTTTCAATCCAAATCTTTATCTCCCGCCTGACCTTATCCTTTTTCATACAGGGTCACTCTATCCTTTTTCATACAGGGTCTCAGCTGTAATATCCCGAACGTCGATTCGGCGTCGGTTTATAAAATAATCGCGGAGTCGCCCGGATTTTTGGTAAATCACGGGAAGGGAAAACAAAATAGTGGAATAGTATAAAATGAAAATGAATGAAATAAATAAATTAAAAAAACCTTTGAGCGGGCGGGCTTGCCACCTTGGGCCAATAGGCCCAAGGGGTGGCCGCACCCCCCCAACCCTAACCCTAGCCACCCCACCCCCTTTATAAACCATGTGGCCGGCCACCCCCTCCCCTTTTCCACCCCTTGGCCGCCACCTCCCCCTCCCCCTTGTGCCCCTCTCCCTCCTCTCAAGTGCTGCCCCTTTGGTGCAAAGAGAAACCAAGAGGAAGAGGAAGAAGAAGAGGAGGAAGAGGAGAAGAAGAAGGAGAAGAAGAGAAGGGAAGAAGGGGTGATCCTATGGGATCCCCTAGGTAAATTCCTCATCTCAGTTACCCTCTTATTTTGCTGTAATTAGGGTTCATAGCACGAGATTTGATGGGGCATTAGCAATTAGATTATCCAATTAGAGAGTTCTTGCTGTTTGTCTGTAGATCAATTCGCGCAGCGTGGCTGTTCATGCGGTTTAGACCCCAAAAACTATTTTTCCCGAGGGTCTCCCCAAAAGGCAAAACGTAGAGGACGACGATACGCATCTACTGCATTTGTTTTAGATTTTTTGGGTGCGTAATTTGGACGTACCAGGGTCTGAAATCTCGCTGTCCGTCAGGGTTACAGACAGGGACAGACCGCTGTTCAGATGGGAATTAGAGATAGTAGATGAATTTTATATTTTTGACCGCCATTGAGAAAGTTGTAGGGAATTTAGTAATCTAGCTTCTATAAAAGAACCAGAATTTTTAGAGCTTTTATCTGTTCTGGGGACTCATTACAAGTCGGCTGTCCAGACTTTCAGAACAGAGGACGTCCTCTGTTTTGTGCATTAGATATCACCTTGTTAATGACAAAATAAAAATATGTGATCTACATGAAAAGTGTAGGTATTTAAGTGAGTAATCTAGATATATATATCTTTTGCTGTGATTAGTGTTATATTTTTAAAGATAGGAAAATGTTAAGCAGCGCCGCTGCAGCCCTCGAAGTTGTTATTATTGTGGTCTCGGTGGTGGTATTCTTAGTGAATAATTGTGGTTGTGGTGGTAGCAATCTTGATAAATATATTGTGGGTTATGTGATTGACCTTCATGGTTAAATCCTTATGGCTTGTGTTTATCATATCATTCATAACATGTCATGACATTTGCATTGTTGATGTCGCCGCTTATAGCCGCGACTGTACCGGTACAGCATCGTACATTGCCGTAGCACGATGCACACTTTTACCTTGTTAGATAAAGGTGCAGTGGAGCATAGCATGCATATGCATTGCATTGTGGAAAGATTATTTGCATCCTTATGCAATATGTTGTGGTGAAGTTATTTTACAAACAACTGTAACTTCATAGTTATAATGTGGAATTGGCTCATGAGGGTCACTTGTGGTATGAGGAAAGTGGCTGTGGTTGTATATTGTGGTTCATCTCTTGTGGTATGATAGGGGGTTGTGATTGTGGCATGAGATTCTTTTCTCTTGTGGTAAGTAGTGATAGCAGTTTTGGATACGAGAAATAATAAAGTTAGTGAGGCAAATCATGTTAATGCTTTATTGTCATTGGTAGTGGTGGTGGTGGATGATATGAAGTAGTAAATATGGTCGAGGCAATAATTGTGGTCATTTGGGAAATGGATATTGATGCTTAATATCATTGTAGTTTAATTAGCTTGTTAATGAATATAGATGCACATTGTAGATGTGGAGATGTGAATACTTTAATGATATTGTATATTTGTTTGTAGTCTGAATAGCCTGTTAAACAGTTTGCTTACTGAGATTTTTTATTTCACCCTTGTTTTCCCCCCTACAGGTGATTCCTGAGCATTCATGGGATGGGTAGAGCGGCACCACAATAATGCACTTGTTTCATCAATTCATGCTGTAATAAAGTCGATGGAATTCTAGCCAAATGCCTATCTATCCATAGATGGTTGTTTTATTTAATAAAGATGACCTTGTAAACTATTCTTGATTTAATCTGCTAGAGGTTGATATTGAACTTGTTACCATTATCTTATTTCCCTTAATTGTTTATGCTTCCGCTTAATGCTTCATGTCTAGAAATTGTTGCCGAAATAAATTATCTTAAAATTTTTGGCTAGCTGTAGAGTGGTTTAGTAACATCCCAGGTGATGTGGATCCTACGGTGTTACAGTTGGTATCAGAGCGGGCTTTAGGTCCGTGGTAATTAAAAATATTAAATTGACACACTGGTGCACAGTAGGATGGGATGGGTCAAGCATTGCATTCATGCTTTGACATGTTATATTGATGATTCATGTTATGAGATAATCTTGTATGCTTATGATTTGTTTCTATGACTGCTGTGAGTGAGGACAGTCAATAATAAGATGTAGAGGTTGTAGCTGTTGTCTTGGGCATTGCCAGTTTATACCACCGTTCGTGGTATGGGAATAGTGATGCAGTTACCTCGGGTAACTTAGTTGCGGATGTCGTCGGTATGTTTCTTAGAAGTGTTTCCTCCTTGAGCTGATTTTGGCCGATTCTTGGCCTATTGCGGTTAATGAATTTCTCTCGGGTTAGCGGTTTATTGCAGTTGTTGGGTGCCAGTAGGCCTCCAATTGTTCTTGAGACCAAATATTGTTTCTTTCCGATTGATGTGTTGTTTTGCTGCTAGTGAGCAGTGCTTTTGGAGAGACTGGTATTTTCCATGTTTGTCCCATCTTTCCTACTGGAAAACATAACTCTTTTATTCGTTTGATATTTTGAAAAGGAATCAAAACTTTATGTTGGGAGTTCGTTAATTTGTGGAAGCCTTGGCTCTATACATTTCTTTTGAGATATTTCGACTGTAGAAGATGGATTCCTCTCTTTTCTAAAGGGAAGTGTTAAAACCCTTTGTGATGTTTTGTTGTATCTAAGTAGAAGTTGGCAATTAGGTAAGTCATTGATAAGCTGTGAATTATCAAGTTGAGATGCTAGCGTGGTACATGATTAATTTCTACCAATATCCTTAGAAGTGAGGTTGATTAATATGATGTTGATCTGTTGTAGTTTCTTGAAGAAATATGATTAAGAATTTGTCTATACATGCTTAGAACCCATGCAGTTATTGAGGAATATAAAAAAAATGGTTTGATTGTTGTGGTTGTTTAAATTTCCAACTTGTTGGATAGATTGGATTGATTGATCTTAAGTAATTAATCTGACCACTAGGGGTGGTTAAGTAAAGAGTCGTTGTAATATTGTCTTAATAATATTAACCTTTAGTATGTCCTCTTTTTACATACTTGATGAGCATGTACAACTTCTAAATTATTAAAATATACATAAAGAAATAGATGAAGGCTCATGAATTGACTTATGGAATCTTATCTTATTAAGCTGGTATTATTGAGGTTTAAATTTATCTTGTTCTAATTTCTGAACATAAGGTGGAATATTGAATCTGTGCTCATAATTATTTTTGTGATTGCAAAACAGAGATAGGATCAATAATTCTACGAAGATAAAAAATAATAAGCAATTATTGATGGTAATGGCTAGAGAGCAATCATTTGAACTAAACTAGAGTTGAGCATCAATGAAAATTGAGTGTATGAAATCTAATAAGAGTTTTATACTAGCATGTTTTCAAGGATGTCATGTTCTAATATCATCTTGGTAAAGAGCTTTGTTTTAATATGGTGGCTTATGCACTAGGTTTTTCCTAGATTAAGTAGTTGGAACCTTATTTAGATAATAAGAATATGATGAAGTGATTTATGGTGTTCCTTTTGGAAAATATGATGGAGTAAGAGGATATGATTATTCTTGCAAAGAATGTTTTATCTTGTTGTTAATATAATTGATAGCATGCAGTTGTGGTTATGATATCGAATGTTTTAAAAATAAAGGAATTTGTTAGTTTCATGATACTAATTGAATTAAAGGATTTGGGTTTCGTGATTAGGGTCTTCTTTTTGGACCTTATGACTTATGTGGTAGCCGAAAATTATTTTTGAGCAAAGTGGCGTGATGAATGCTTTTATTGTTTTATCTGAACCTTGTGTTGTGGTCTTCAAGCATCCTTTGTTGGAATTGGCGGGATGTGTTATCAAAGAAAAATTATTTCTTATTGAAAGAAAAAGTTGTACTAGAAGTATTTGAGGTACAGATGGTCTCATCTTGTGTTTTTTTTTCAACCTCATTGCTATTTGATTTTCTCTTGGTCTTTTGGCTACTGTGAATGATAGCAATTTTTTGTATGCTGAAATCTATTTCTTCTTACCTCTTCTTCTAAGATCTGGGTAATTGTTGTGGGTTGCGAAGCCTTTATGTTGCGTGTTGGCAACTAGACAGTGGTGGTCTGATAAATGTGTTATTGGGAGCCTTAAATATCACGATGATTGTGGTGCATTGGATATACATTGTCTCCGTAGGATAATCCTTGGGAAGAATTTGATTTAAATAGAATGTTGACTTAGAGTCAAATAATTTGTTGATGTTAAGAATTGAGCGTATGTTAATTATGGAGTGGAAGGGGTTTCCACCTAAGGTCTTCCCTACCTTATACGGGAAGTTGTGGTAAGAGTCTTGAAAGATGAGTCGGAGCTTTACCTTTTGTTATGGTAGAACCTTAGAGACCCAGTGTCTCCGTGTGGGAATAGTAGAACAGAGTGGATACCAAATAGAGTGATGATTGTGAATAGCATCCTCGAGGTGCTACTAATGATCATGTGTGGGTGTGACAAGAATTTCGGGTCGCTATCCTTAAGGGATTAAGGCTCATTAGGAATTATTTCTCAACATAATTCCGTTGGTTGAGGTCTTAGCTGGAGTATGTTTTTTGGGAGCAGTGAGTCTCTCTACAAGAGTGTAGATGATGTACTCAGTTTGGGCTTATTGTTGAGGTAGCCAACTTGAGTTAAATGAGAGGGTGTGTTGGGTGATGAGTTGGAAATACTCTGTTCAAGAAAGTTAAAATTTTGAAAGGGAATAGATTGGAAAATTATTGGTATCTCGAATAGTAAAATGCTCGCTTGATATTTGTTTATGCTGTGTGTTTTGACAGAGGTCATCTGCAAATTGAGTTGTTTATTGTTGAGGCGTAGTCTTTTCCAGTTGGGAAAAAATGATTGTTTTGGACTTTCGAGTGATTTTCACTCTTAGCTTATGTGGTGTGGTTTCTCCAATTGTCTGCTTGGAGAGTGAAAAATATTTTGTGGTGAATCCTTTGAATTAGATCGTGGTCCTTTGAAGGAAAGCTGGTTGCTGGTATGTTGCTTGAGAATCGGTAAAAGATATCGTTGGGCTTCTAGTAGAATTATGTGAGTGGAATCTGTGGTCAAATTCTTTTAAAGGGGTACAATATATTATCCCGATCATAATAAATAGAGAAAAATATTCTAAAAAGGAGGACGGTATTAGAAAGTGGTTTAATAGTTGTCACAGAAAAATTTTGCGAAAATGACAATACCTGTTGGCCGCTCAAAGCTGGCCTAAGAGTTATGCGGACGTTCGGCTTAGACCAACGTGAATCGTGGACTCGCCGGAGCTGGCTGTGAGGAAGAGGGCCATCAAGTATGTGAAGGCCCTCTGGACGAATAAGTCCGAGTGGGAGGCGACGTGGAACCTTGAAGACCAGATGCATAAGAAGAGCCCGAGCTCTTCGAGGCAGAAGAGTACCCGTAGTTGTGGTTTCCTTGGAATGCTCTACCGTTTGGTTGTTCTTTTCTTGATTTTTCTTTTATCTTGTTGGTTAAGGAGTTAGATTCGAGGACGAATCCTTTTTAAGGTGGGGAGATGTAATATCCCGAACGTCAATTCGGCGTCGGTTTATAAAATAATCGCGGAGTCGCTCGGATTTTCGGTAAATCACGGGAAGGGAAAACAAAATAGTGGAATAGTATAAAATGAAAATGAATGAAATAAATAAATTAAAAAAAACCTTTGAGCGGGCGGGCTTGCCACCTTGGGCCAATAGGCCCGAGGGGTGGCCGCACCCCCCCAACCCTAACCCTAGCCACCCCACCCCCTTTATAAACCATGTGGCCAGCCACCCCCTCCCCTTTTCCACCCCTTGGCCGCCACCTCCCCCTCCCCCTTGTGCCCCTCTCCCTCCTCTCAAGCGCTGCCCCTTTG
Source organism: Melocanna baccifera (assembly GCA_036346265.1). Taxonomy (NCBI): domain Eukaryota; kingdom Viridiplantae; phylum Streptophyta; class Magnoliopsida; order Poales; family Poaceae; genus Melocanna; species Melocanna baccifera. The sequence goes on from CM070692.1 coordinate 13,723,221, forward strand.
GTGCAAAGAGAAACCAAGAGGAAGAGGAAGAAGAAGAGGAGGAAGAGGAGAAGAAGGAGAAGAGAAGGGAAGAAGGGGTGATCCTATGGGATCCCCTAGGTAAATTCCTCATCTCACTTACCCTCTTATTTTGCTGTAATTAGGGTTCTTAGCACGAGATTTGATGGGGGATTAGAAATTAGATTTTCCAATTAGAGAGTTCCTGCTGTTTGTCTGTAGATCAATTTGCGTAGTGCAGCTGTTTATGCGGTTTAGACCTCGAAAATGATTTTTCCCTATGGCCTCCCCAAAAGGAAAAACGTAGAGGACGACGATACGCATCTAATGTATTTTTTTCAGATTTTTTGGGTGTGTAATTTGGACGTAACAGGGTCTAGAATCTCGCTGTCCGTCAGGGTTACAGACAGGGACAGACCGCTGTTCAGATGGGAATTAGAGATAGTAGATGAATTTTATATTTTTGGCCACCATTGAGAAAGTTGGGGAATTTAGTAATCTAGCTTCTGTAAAGGAACCAGAATTTTTAGAGCTTTTATCTGTTCTGGGGACTCATTACAAGTCGGCTATCCAGACTTTCAGAACAGAGGACGTCCTTTGTTTTGTGCATTAGATATCACCTTGTTAATGACAAAATAAAAATATGTGATCTATATAAAAAGTGTAGGTATTTAAGTGAGGAATCTGATATATATCTTTTGCTGTGATTAGTGTTATATTTTTAAAGATAGGAAAATGTTAAGCAGCGCCGCTGCAGTGGGAAGATTGTAGAACCGTTACGCGGGGAAGGATGTTGTGGGATTTTGGGGCGTAACGATATCTTGTCTTCGAGAGTCGCATTTTCATTGTTGTAATGTGTGGTGAGAGGTACTTTTTTGGACAGGCGGTTTTGCTTCTGAACGCGTGTGATTTCGTCGCTTCGTCGGTAGAGGCAAGTAAATGTAGCGGATGTGCTACCGTTTAACCCGTTATTCTTACTACTTGCAATATGCATGATTTACGTAATTTTAAATGATATGCCATGATTACATGCTTTCTAAGTAAGAATGTGGTAGCAAGATATTAATCACTTGCCATGTTTGGATGAGTTTTGGTAGTATTGTGGTAATTTACTTAATGAGCCAATTGTAGTATACGAAAGTAAATGCATGGTGGATATGATGGTATCTCCTTGTCGTTAAATTCATGAGGATTATATTGATGCTCTCGAAGTTATTATTATTGTGGTCTCGGTGGTGGTATTCTTAGTGAATACTTGTGGTTGTGGTGGTAGCAATCTTGATAAATATATTGTGGGTTATGTGATTGACCTTCATGGTTAAATCCTTGTGGCTTATGTTTATCATATCATTCATAACATTTCATGATATTTGCATTGTTGATGTCGCCGTTTATAGCCGCGACCGTACCGGTACAGCATCGTGCATTGCCGTAGCACGATGCACACTTTTACCTTGTTGGGTAAAGGTGCAGTGGAGCATAGCATGCATATGCATTGCATTGTGGAAAAATTATTTGCATCCTTATGTAATATATTGTGGTGAAGTTATTTTACAAACAACTGCAATTTCATAGTTATAATGTGGAATTGGCTCATGAGGGCCACTTATGGTATGAGGAAAGTGGATGTGGTTGTAGATTGTGGTTCATCCCTTGTGGTATGATAGGGGGTTGTGAATGTGGTATGAGATTCTTTTCTCTTGTGGTAAGTGGTGATAGCAGTTGTGGATACGAGGAATAATAAAGTTAGTGAGGCAAATCATGTTAATGCTTTATTGTCATTGGTAGTGGTGGTGGTGGACGATATGAAGTAGTTAATCAAGATTCATTTGCTAATGTTTTACTATTGCTGGTAGTAAATATGGTTGAGGCAATAATTGTGGTCATTTGGGAAATGGATATTGATGCTTAATATCATTGTAGTTTAATTAGCTTGTTAATGAATATGGATGCACATTGTAGATGTGGAGATGTGAATACTTTACTGATGTTGTATATTTGTTTGTAGTCTGAATAGCCTGTTAAACAGTTTATTTGCTAAGATTTTTTATCTCACCCTTGTTTTCCCCCCTACAAGTGATTCCTGAGATTTCATGGGATGGGTAGAGCGGCACCACAATAATGCACTTGTTTCATCAATTCATGCTGTAATAAAGTCGATAGAATTCTAGCCAAATGCCTATCTATCTATAGATGGTTGTTTTATTTAATAATGATGACCTTGTAAACTATTCTTGATTTAATCTGCTAGAGGTTGATATTAAACTTGTTACCATTATCTTATTTCCCTTAGTTGTTTATGCTTCCGCTTAATGCTTCATGTCTAGAAATTGTTGCCGAAATAAATTATCTTAAAATTTTTGGCTAGCTGTAGAGTGGTTTAGTAACATCCCAGGGCGATGTGGATCCTAAGGTGTTACATCAGCGCATAAATATGAATCATGAATGCTCATCATGCAATGCGATATAGTTATTTCCTTCCATCATATTAAACAATTAGAAGTATTCATCATCTTATCTCCAATGTCTCTTTTACCATCATATCGTAAGAGGAGAACAATATAAATTCAACATTGGCATAAGAAATAATTAAAGCAAGGCATCATTCTATCCAATTTTTAAGTACCTGAAATACGTATCTAAGTGGCTCATTAGGCATCATAAGAAATATACTTGCCTTTCACTTAGATACGTCGATCGGAAGGATGTGAAGATGGTATCACACTTGAAGTTTCTCCTCCTGTAGAGATTACCCGCTCTCAAAATATGCTAACACAATACAGAATATAAGTAAACAATAATGATCCTACACGTTGTCCAAAAACCCCAACTTTTCAAATAAATACCGGTCTGTCCTCTTGCTGTCCTAGTACGAAAATGACACAACTCTCATTTCCATCATAGAATCAATGCAAAACATACCATTTTAAGAAACTACACAAAAGTTTTCACAATTTTTTAGTTGGCATAATCATCAGATTAATTCATTTAAGCCCTCAAATTAACATGAAAAACAGATTTGACCATTCTCTAGATATGTCGAGACCCGAATATGCAAATTCGGTCTCTCTGTGTAAACTGCACTAGTCTAGGATCACGCTAGTGCACACAGTCAAACATAGATGTCATCACAGTCATACACACGACAATAATAAAGGAATACTCGAATATCGATAAAATATCAGAGGTACGACCTTATGGCCAAGCTTACAATATCTCTAGCCGGAAGGGCTTAACAAAATAGCAGCGGAAAACCAAAATAAAGCGTAGCGACCAATCGACAAGCCACAGGCTATCGAGTGGAGAACGAAGCCTAATCCGTGAAGTCGTCGTAGAACTCTCCTTCTGGAACCTCCTGCTGATAGTACTCCTCTCCCTCAACTGAGCAACATAGGCGTAAAGCCGTGAGTACATTGGTACTCAGCAAGTCGTTTGTAACAATAAATGCAGTATAATATGCAAGGCTTACCAAAGGAAGGCTGAAAGGTTAATTTGCATAAAGGCATTTATTGATGAAATATATTAAATAACTTGAAAACGAAAGTTAACTGAAAACGGTAATAATAGATAATCAAAGGAATAAACATGAACCACTTGTGAACACCAATTCACAAGTTAAACCAACAGTGAACTACCTGTCCACTCCCAACATAAACCACCAAGTTATAAACGAAACACTAACCCTCGTGTGAAATCCCCGAGCACTGTCCATGACCGAGGACGCGGTTATTCGAATAGTTTTACACTCTGCAGAGGTTGCACAACTGTACCCACACGATGTGATTAGCCTAGGCCTAAGGAAATCACAACAAGGCCTTTACAAAGCTCTACCTCAACACAATCCTGCCCGCTAGGGTTTCGCATCACACCCCCCCTTGCGCCACATGGAAATCAGCAACCATGTCCATCACAATGGCAGAATTGAATTGAAGTATTACAAATTAATCAGCCAGGTCCATCCCATAATAGACATGTGGTTTGCACGATTAAGCTCAGATCAATGGCGCACAAAGTTAAGTCCTTAACATTACCCGGGCGAGGCTACCACATCCCCGAAGTGCAACTGCACCTCCCCCTTTACTGCACGATCACTCGCCCGAGTGAAAACCAATTTGTATGACCAAGCCAACGTCACACCAATGACGTGGCACAAATTTTAATACACGTGGCACCAACCACAGTTCCATATGTCATTAAGTCAAATTAATAATTAACAGGTGTGATGAGATCAATCGTCAATATAAACCGGCTAAGCAATCTAATCGTACCAACCCATGTGATAAATAAACTAGCATCACTAATAAATTTCCCAACCTATGGTGACAATGGCATCATGGTATTCCAAAGTATCAAGGAGGTATAATCTCAATTGGGACGATAACTACCTGTGCAAAGGTTTGAATAAAAATAGCAATGCAATGTAATTTAAAACAAAATAATTAAATAATAGTTTGCAAAATTGGGTTCAACATGATCAAGAGACACGACTTGCCTTCGTTATGCTCGTGGGTACTCTGGTCTTACAGCGCGAAACCCGCTCCTCGGAATCCGAATCTAACGAGAGAGAAAACAACCGGAAACAAAGAAACACATAAAATGACAAGCAAATGAACTCCAAAATTCACAAAACCAGAACCAACAGCTAGAGCTTGATTTTAGATGAATTTAGAAAAAAGAACGGGGTCAATCGGAGCTAGGACGGAGGAGAACGGGCTCCCGGAAAATTAATTCTAAAATTAATTCGGGAAAAACGGAAAAGTTATTGTCTGTGAACCCGGTCCACGAAATTCGAGTCCACCGTGGACTCGGTCCACGAATGATGCACGGGGCGCGGGGACGCGGCGGGGCGTCTTGGCGTGGCGGCGGCATATCCGCCACGTGTCACCCGACCGGCGTGGCGGTGGCGTGGCTGCCACGTGGCTCGGGGCGACTTCGGCCGGCGTGGCGCTGGCGTGGCATGCCACGTGTCATGCCACGTGGACTAGGGCTGGCGTGGCACGCGCGGCTGGTGCTGCCGCGTGGCTAGGCCGAGCCGGGCGGCTCGGCGCGGCGGCGTCGGCGGATCCGACGGCGGGGCGCGCGGCACGCGCCGATTCGAGCCTCGGCTCGATCCGAGCGGCGGCGAGATTGCGCGCGCGCGGCGTGGCGGCAGGCGGATCGGCGACGCGTGGCGGCTCGCCGCTGGCGCGTGGCGCGCGCGCGCGCGCGCGGCGAGGCGGATCGTGGCCGCAGGTGACGCGTGGCGCGCGATGGCGGATCGGCGGCGCGTGGGCGGTGCGCGCGCGAGGCGACGGGGTCGCGGGCGCGACGGCGCGCGCGGCGCGACGCGCGAGGCGAGGCGAGGCGGCGAGGCGAGCGGCGCGGCGAGGCGGCGAGGCGACGCGGCGAACGGTACGGAGCGACGCGGCGAAGGCTGTTGCTCGGCGACCTCGGCGGCGGCGAGACGCAGACGCGGCGGCGGAGCGGATCCGCGCGGCGGCGCGCGAGGGCGAGCGGAGGCGGCGGCGAGGGTTGGCGGGGCGGCACGCGAACCGAGGATGAACACGGTTTTATCACGCGAACCGAGGAGTTCGATCCGGATACGGGCGGGTCGCGGCGCGGACGGGTTAGACAGCTAGGATGCGCCACGCGGCAAGATCGGACGGCGGGACGCGATTAGGGTTAGGGTTAGGTTCGCGCGCGTGCGCGGAGCGAGCGGCTGCGATCGCGCGGCGCGCGATCGAGCGGCCGAGGCGCTGGCGCTGGCTGGCGGCGGCGGCGTTGGCTGGTGCCGCCGCGTGTCGGCCGCGGATGCGCGGCAGCGTGGCGCGAGGCGGGATAGGGCGGCGGGGTGGCGGGCGCGGAAAAAGAATGCGCGCGCGCGGCGCGGGATTAGCGGCGCGTGGAGGAGAGAGGGTGATCGGGCGGTGAGGTTAATTCCTTTTCTTTTCTTTTTCCAGAAATTCAAATAAACTTCTAAAAGCTCTAGAAAATAGCAAATAAATCCCAAAAATTCACCAAAAATACCAAAAAATTCCTTGAGACCTGAGGAACACAAATAAAATATTTTCCACTTATGTTAATGTTTATTTTAATCATATTAAATCATTTAAAACTTTAAAAATTCATTTGAAGCTTCAATTAATTTCAAAAAATTCCAGAAAATTCATTTTTAAAATTCAGGCTTTAAAAATCTCCGAAAAACAGGATGTTACAAGATAGTAGACTTGCAAAATTTTTTTATATTTTAATCTACAGTAGTAAATATAGAAAACCTTCATATTTCTGAAATCTATAGGAAATTTTCCACAATTTTCTAGTTGTCATTAAATTTGAATTCTAGTTTTTGCTAATCTAAAACATCACTTCTACTTCGATTGGTCCAGTAGTCATCTAATGGTGGACAGCAGTGTTAGAAATTGCATAACTCCTAATCCATCCTTTACAAATTTGCATTCTTAGACTCTCTGGAAACCTTAGGAAATCCCCTAAAGAGTTAATTATGACGTTATTCCCAGATTAGGTCATTTCTATTTTTAATATTTTAATTCCCACCGACTACCTGAACTTGATTGATCAGACTGCATTTTAATGGGGTAATGCTCATAACTCCCAAACCGTTCATTAGAATAATGTGAATTAGCACTCTACAGAAATATAATGAATTCCTTAAAAAGGGTGATATGCCCAAATTTTGTATCGAAGGTCCCCAAATTCGCAGAACACAACAGATTACACAGATCAAATGAAAAACAAAAAACTAACCCAATTGAGAAATCGCTAAGAACAAAGGGGTTGGAATTGTTTGTTACGCTTGGAGACCATAGCAAGAACCTCTGAACACCAGCACAAACCATCCTACTCCTCTTCTTCTCCTCCTTCCTTTTCCTCCTTCTCTTCCTCTTCGTCCTCCCCTCCTCTTTTGCATGGTTGCCAAGAGGGTGAAGGTGCTACAGATTGGAGGAGAGATTGCAGGGGAGGAGGGGGGCATGGGGGAGGTGGGGAAGCAGGGAGGGGCAGCCAAGGGGGGAGAAAGGGGGAGGGGGAGGTGCCCTAGTGTTTTTTTGGGGGGGGGGGTTAAAGGTGTGGCCGGGCCCCTCAATGGGCTAAAACCTTGGACCGAAGGTCCACACCTGCAAATACCTCTAAAATTTCAGAATTTTGGCCACTTTTTGGTCCTCAAAAATTTAAAATTTAATTCTCCATTGATCACCCTAGAAATTACTTCTTTAACCCTCATTCATTTTACAATTTTAATCGTCGAAATCTCCGAACACTGTTTGGAATAATACTCCACGGCCTAAAACTCATCAAAACACTGAATTTTCTTCCCTCTTGCAAACCTCGGAAAATTACTTCTTTAATTCTATTATTTTTATTTTTATTTATTTATTTATTATTTTATTCACCAAATCCTCGACTACCATTCAGGATATTATATTCTACCCTTCTTAAACAGAATTCGACCCCAATTCTACTCTCCATGATCCCACATGGAACGCCGAACTAATATGAAAACTAACATTCGCTAGCATATACTCAACATGAACAACCCTGGATATTGCTCACACAAGCAAGGCTCCAACTCCCAAGTTGTCCCTCTCTCGGACTGACATGACTACAACACAAGACATACACCAACATGTTATGATTCAACACTCACTCCGATCTCTTCAAAATATGCATCGAACGGGACCTGATGGTATGGTTCTACTTATTGGTCAAAGGCTCTAAAAAATCCTCAAACTTCGGATGTCTCAAGTGCTTTCTCAGCACCGGGGCATACAAGACGATGTGTACCCTGCACACGTGGACCTGAGATCATTCGAGTGATACGTCAACCTTCTAATCCCCCTAAATACCAGAAATGATAAAATATATATACCTTGGGCTATCATTTCCCTTGGTACCAAGTCTCACACAACCTACATATAATACACGAAACTCTTGTTCCATCTCTTAATCGATCAATTCACCTTAACAAGCAGCATTGCCTTTAACCAGGGATGCACAAACAACTCGTCTTAACAAACCCTCTTGCAAAAAGAATCCAATGAAAGAAAACATGAAGGATTCCCATTGCTACCACGCACTACCAACTAGATCTCCACCAGAATAGTCAAATCTAGAATTGAGGTTTCATCATGAAAACCTTTCCACTTTCCAAGTAGGTAATTTGCACATGACCACGAAGAAAGCCAAAAGACCAGTAATTCAAATGTGCAAATCAACCATTTCCTTTATTCCTTCTGAACTGAAAAGAATTGCACATGTCAGCATAAAACCAACTCAAATTGCAAATGGACTCTATCGCAAACGCACAGCCCAAATGAGAATCAAGAGAATATTTTACTACCCAAAAAATATTCTTTTCTCAATCCATTCTTTTAACAGTTTCCTTCCTGTAAACTGTGGGATTCCAAATCATCACATAACATACTAATTCATTTCTTTTAAATTGGTAGCCTCAATATGGATTCCACCCATAAACACATCCCTTTTCAATACGAGAAAAACATATACCCAAGACTTTAAACCAACTCCTTTTTTTAAAAAAAAATCCACTCGGCACACAACAAAGAGGTTGTTGAAAACCACTCAACTTTCATATAAGCAATGAGCATTCAAGAACCACTTCAAATAGACTAGATACAATTAAGAACCACAAGAATCAAAGGATGAAATCTCTCCAATACATGAAATTAACAAAAAAAAATTCCAAGCAAGGAAAATGTCCACCGATAACACCATTAAACGATGTTTCTTTTCAAACAACATTGGACAAAGCACTTCAAGTAGATAGGATCCAGAACTGAATCTCACTACCCTAGAAAAAAGGTAATTTCCTTGACTTTAGGGTATAATTTCCTTTGGGCCAAAGTTTTCAAAACATCATATTAACATATACACATTCTTTTATATTGGTAACTTCTAAGTTAAACTTAACCTTACTACAATATCAGAACAAATCTTAGAGACTCTAATACACAAGTCACCAAATACATTAGTAAGGCTCCTTCACAAAAGTAGTACTTTTTTTAACTGCACTTATAAATTGATTTCTCCATTGAATCCTATCAGCTCAATTCTTTTAAAAGACAAATACCCATATGTGCTCATACAAAGTTATGACAACTCAACAAATTACATCATGATCAACGCACATCTAACTTCTCTTCTTATTACCAAAAACATATCAAGACTGCAACTTCGAAACCCTGATAACTTAAACATTATTGGCCACCACAATAAATTTCTCATTATTCTAGCTATACTATGTTAGTAAGCAATATCACTTCATGACTTTAATTTTAAGGATTCCTATAATAAAATTTCAGTTGTAAATGATTGAGAAACACTAACAAGTGAATATATTCTCCACCACCTATCTTTAAAAGAGATCTAAATTCCAAAAGAAGTCATTCACCAAGAAATAATTTGTATATCAATACCATAATTCATCATTCTTCACCATTCAGTTTACTAGCACATTGATTAGGTCATCACACCATTTTATCTTTCATTACATGACATGATCAAATTCCATCTAGGAAATCTGGCAATACACACAGTGGTAGTACGCTTAATGCATTAAGTTTGCATACCTTTGATAAATGCAATAATCTACAAGCGTAAATAATGAAAGGACACTAAAACATCAGCTCATGAGAAAGCTCTAACAAGTTGTAATGAGTTCATTTGCAAGTTGAATAATTATGTTACTACACATTCCTTCTTATAAACATTCTACTAAATTTTTTATTTTAATACTGCTACCATAGAAGCCAACAAATCTGAAATGAATTATGAGTACAAAACTCCAATCATTACATTAAATTCTTCCCAAAGGTTGACCCATTTTTTGATTAATTTATTGTTATTATTATTATTATTATTTTAAGTACTACTGTTATGAAAGCCGACAGCTCAAAACAAATTATGCAATTTCCCATTTAACAAACTCCTAGCAGGAATTACCAAGGTTACTACCGTATCTCAAACTTTGTAAGATCAAACTAAATTATTTTATAATAATTTATTATCCCATTATTTTATAATAATTTATTATCCCATTATAAGTTTTTTTAAAAAATCATAAGATTACCGCAACAAGCATAATATTCTAGTAAAATTTTTCAACCAAGGATAAATTGTTACCCGAAAACATTAGAAAGCCCATAAATATAAAACATTAACTAGATATCATCTATTCAACTCCTAGTGATGCTCAACACCAATTTTAGTGCACAATAATTACACTCTAGTGATTCTCATTAATGATTGATAATTACCTTGATTAAGGAGTCTATTGGCTACCCTACTTCTAGATGCAATCACAAATCTTTTACAAACACAGATTCAACATTTTCATCTTATGCTTAAAAACTTAGAGCAAACTACTATCAAAACATCAATATTAGAACCTCTAGTAAACAAGGTTTTACATAATGATACCACAATATCCATCCATTCTTTTAAACATATTAGATTAATTTAGCATGGCAAAAAATATGTAGATCAAGCATCTATATATGTTCACCGAGTATCAGGATTAATTTAGGATTAATATTTATCAAAGATAAAAGTCTTACATATCTTTAGCGTAACTTTCACAAATAATTGGGATTACCTATCAGGACCAAAATAATCCAATTCATCCAATATAGCTTGCGAATCATTAACACTCTAGTTATAAAACCGAATCAACCATGCTCCATGCTCCCCTATAACCATCACAATTAACAATGAACATACTCCTACTCACTATTCAACATAAAACTATAGTAGGGCATTATCACATTTAATTAGTTTTTTCTTACAAAGATGTTTCTTACAATCATTTATACACTACATCCTTTCCCCAACTTGATATTCCATGTTTTAGCAATATTTTTCTTCAAACTAAAGAAGTCATCACAACAAGAGCTTAGTATATATTTGTTTTTTTTCTCAAACTGGGCATTAAGCTTCAACACACAGGTTACTCCAAAAGAACATGGATTTAAAATTTCCGCATAAAAGTGAGCTTGCGAAAGATATTCTTCTTGATCCAAATAGAGAATATCATGCCAAGAGACAAGTCAAATACCTTAATAAAATGATAAAACCACCACAAAAAATGTCCCAGCAACATGACAACTTTCATGAGCAGCAATAATACCTCAACAATTGGGAAAAATCACAATTTCTTCATAAATAGAATGACGAATAAAAGCATATTGCCAACACTGCAAATAACAACCAATGAAAACTTGTGGAACAATTAATAACTCACCGATCAAATGAAAATAACTAATAGAAACTCATCCCCAACTATTGGTAACTAAGATTAACCAAATGAAACTCTTCATTAATCATGCACCACACCTGGTGATACCGCTTGGAAATACCACAACCACAACCACGATCTCCACCTCTCATTGTCACTATCCCTCTTAATCAAACAATCATTATCACTATCCATCTCAATCAAACAATCATGCAATACACTTATAAACATCTCATAATAATACCTACAATCATAAGATACCAGAATCATAATGCAATGCTTGACCCAAAAATCCATCCTACTGTGCACCATTAATCATCGCATAATTTTTTTTTGTTGTGTAAGTTTACCAACCCTAGGCCAAGTTTTAGTTGATTAACAAGTTCCCATTACAGACTTAACGCATGCTCTGATACCAGCTGTAACACTCTGGCTTAACAAAAGCCCAAGATGTCACTTAGAACCACTTTCGCCACCAAAAATAAAACCAATAAACAAGCACTAATGGCATCTAGATAACAAGAATTAACATTCCATAAGAGAATAAACATAAATATTAGCAGCAAAATATCTCTTAAAGTGAACTTAATATGAACTAAATAATTACCATGAACATTATAAATAAGTTTAAGCGAAGAACACATCATCTAGCAGTATTATAAACTATGGGGAACTAAGGTAAACCATAATTAATCAATTATTACTAAGAATGACTCTAAAATAGTTCATGACCAAAAATATGAAGCATTGCTAGGTGAAGTGAAGGGTTATACAATGCAACAGTCCATGTTCCATCCCTTCCAATGCATGTCTTCATCAGCACTCACCTAAAAACAACACAAAGACAAGGGTGAGTGCCAAGACCCGAATATGTAAATCCAGACTTTTTGTGAATACCGCATTAGTTCTGGATTACGCTAGTGCACATAGTGTAAACATAGTTAAAATATCGACCATATGCACGATTAACAAAGAAAAAGACTGAAATATTGACAATTATCAGAGTATGACCTTATGGCCAAGCTTACAATTAATAGCCAGAAGAGCTTAAAAAACTAGCAGCGGAAAATAGAAATAAGCATAATAGCCATTCGACATACCCACAAGTAATCGACTAGAAAGCGAAGTCCTAATCCGTGAAGTCGTCGAAGTATCCTCCTTCAGGTACCTCCTACAGATATGGTTCTTCTTCTTAAATTAAATAAAATTCAAATGAACTCCAAAAACTTTGAAACTAGAACTAAAATATAGAGCTCAATTTTAGATAAATTTAGAAAAAAGAACATGGTCAATTGGAGCTAGGATGAAGGAGAACGGTCTCTTGGAATAAAAAATCTAAAGGAAATACTAAAAATTAAAAAATTCTACTGTGTTGTGGACTCGGTGTATAGAAAGGCCGGTCTACGGTGGGCTCGGCTCATGAAACAGTGTGCATGCGGCTGGGTGTGAAATGTGGCAGGCTAGGGTTGACGTGGCGGACACGTGGCCAACAGGTGGCAAGGTCAGGCTAATGTGGCATGCTAGCGTGGCCTGATATGTGGCATGCTGACATGGCACAAGATGGCTCGATATTGCTTACGTGGCGCTGACGTGGCTGACACATGGCAGCCACATGGACTCTAGGGCTAACGTGGATGCTTGCGTGGATGCTGACTCAGCTTGACTGGTTCGTGGAACAGTATATGCTGACAGATGGGACCGGCTTCACAGTGGCATGGCTCATGTAGACTGGATTCACTGGAATATGGAAGGACATGGTTCTTCTAGCGGCAAGCAGACGCATGGCGAGGCGGTGGGGTTTGGCCAGCGGCTGAGCGGATGTGCTAGCAGGTGACACTTACCAGTGGTGGGGTTGATCGGTGACCAGCAGCGGCTGACAGGGATGCAGATGATGGCAAGGTTGGCCAGCAGAGATCAATAGCAATGGCTGAAGGCGAAGATTGGGTCAGCGGTGATTGGGACAAAGGGCGATGGTGAAGCTGCAAGGGTAGTGCCGCACGGGCGAGGATGAACGGGGACGGGTTTGAAAGGTGAGGGCGATGTGACTATTTATGTGCAAACGTCCGGGAAGTCCGCGGGCGAGATGGGACGGCGACGGCTTGGACACGGAAGCCAAGACCAGAGCAGAGACGGCAGAGAGTTCATGAAGGATACGATGAAAAGTGCCCTCATGCGCTGATGAGCGACACTGTAACATCTTGATTTTCAAAGCCTTTTTGAAGCTTTTAAAATAAAATTTACCATTTGAATTTTTTTTGAAATTAATACAAGCTTAAAATGAATTGTTGTTAATTAAAAGATTTAATATGAATAAAAAATATATAACATGTGCTAAAAATATTTTATTTGGGTTCCTTGTGTCTCAAGAAATTTTTTGGAATTTTTTGTGAATTTTTCAGTTTTATTTACTATTTTTTAGTGCTCGGTATAATTTCTTCCAATTTCAAAAATTCAAAAATCCCCTAAACCCTTCCGCACCAATCGACCTAGTCTGTTCAGCCACCACACACATCAGCCATCCGCCGCATGCCGCACGTCCCTAGCCGTTCGATCGATGTTGCCGTTCAAACCATCCGAATGTTTGTACCCATCCGGGCTGTCCAATTATTTTTAGACCATCCGATCGCCACCCTGTTTGCCTAGTTCGAACATGCCGAGAACTGTTCACCTATGCTGTCTAACCCTAGCCATTCAATTCCTTCCCGATCCACTTGTCAATCATTCGAGCAAGTGCATACTATTCATCGTTAAGTTCAGGACAAACTTCGCCGCTATCTCTGTCTGGGATTCCTCAACGTTCAGGCCTTTAAAAGCACACCACCTCCTCAGTCTTTGCATCCTTCTGCCGCTGCTAACTCCGTTGTCCACTCGACCTCGCCTATTTTATATTTTTCTGTGACAAAGGAGATAATGTGTGGGAGACAGAATCTTGAATTTTGGATGAGCACTAACAATTTTTTTTGGAAAGGAAATGAGGCTTTTAAAGGAATTGGAAATTTTAATTTAAAATTTAAATGTTGGGATTACAAAATATATTCAACAAAAAATAAATTTCAAAATTATTCTAGAAATGGATAGATCATGATTTTAGAAAAATTTAGAAATTTGAATGGGTCAATTTGGAGTTAAAATGCAAAAGTTATAGCCTTTCAAAGTTTTAATTCAAATTAAAAGAAAAAGGGGTATTCTCTGGATTATTTTTAAACCGAAAAGGATTTATGACGTCAGCACGAATTATTTTTCTAAAGGAAAATACAGATTATGACGTCAGCCCTAGGGTTAATATATTCGGACAGAGGCTGACAGGTGGGGCCCGGGTGTCGTGGACTGAGTCCATGGACCCGAGAAAGAGGTGAGGTGGCAGGCGGGCGCTCGGGGGCGAGGTGGCGCTGGCGTGGCTTCCACGTGGCTGCCACTTGGCACCACGTGGTCGTTACGTGGCTGCCACGTCACGGCTTTATGCCGACGTGGCTGCGTGCGCGTGAGCTGGCGAGGGGGCGTGCGGGTGGCGCTGGCGTGGCGCCAATCTGGCCGCCACCTGGCTGCCACTCATCGGCCAGGTCGGCCCGACGAGCTGACGTGGCCCAACCGGCGGCGGCGGCGCTCGGGGCCCGATGGTCGTCGGAGCTCCGGTGAGCGGCGGCGCCGGCCGAGGGTACCGAAATGAAGAGGAGGACGCGGGGAGTGCATGGGTACCTTGCGCGGAGGCCGAGGGTGACCGGAGAGGAGAATCGGTGGAGAGGGGCGGCGGTCGGAGAGGGGCTTCACGGCGGCGGAGGAGCTCCGGTGGTGCACGTGCCCGGGGAAGTGGTCGTCGAGGACCGCCGGGGCACAAGCAGCGTCGGAGTGGTTCTGGCGGGGCGCGGGGGAGTCCGAGGCGGCGGCGATTGCTCACCGGAGCTGCTGGAGGCCGACGGACCAAAACGAGCGAAGGGGGGCTCCGGGCTTAGTTTTTGCGAATTGGGGGCACGGGGAGTGGCGGTGTGGGTAGAGGAACCTCGGGGTGCGGTTTTTATAGGCCGGGAAGGGGGTAACGGCCGCGCACGACCCGCCGGTTTTGAAACGGACGGGGAGGATGAATGCGCCGGTGAAGGGGGGCGTAATTGGGGGACTTTATGCCTGCAACGGATCGGGGGAGGGGTTAATTTGAATCTGCGGTGTTGCGGGGGAATGAATTGGCAAGAAACCGAAGCTTTCAAAGCTTCGGTTTTCAATCAATGGCGGTGGCAGCGGCGGCGATCGTGCGAGGTAGAAAGGAAAGGGGCGGGGACGAAGGGCCTGACAGGCGGGGCCCAACAGTCAGTGAGAGAGGGAAAAGGAAAGAGCGAGGAGGCGATGGTTGGATCCGCGACGTGTGGCGAGTGGAATAGATCCGGACCGCTGGCGCGTTGCGAAGGGGTAAGTGAACGGGGACGGCCGAGATTCGATCCGACAACGAAGATTAAATCGGGGCCGATCGGTGCTTAAGTGGGAGGGGGCGGCTGCGATGAGGTACGGCAATAGGGGACGCCCCGGATGAGGCCACGTGCCGATCGGAGGGGAGAATGAAGCGGGCGAAGCGGTAAGTTGGTACGGGCGGCGAGGATTAAGTCGGGCGTGGGAGCGGACGGTCCGATGTGCGACACGCGTCGCACGCGGAGAGAGGGAAGGCGGGATGAACGGGTAAGTTGAATCGGACGGCGGGGAAAGGATCCGGCGGGCGGTGATGGCTCCGATGCTTGACACCTGGCGGCCGGGGAGGGGGTTTTCAGTATTTTGTTTTCTTTGTGATTTTCAGAAATGCGAATAAGCTTTAGAAAACTCAGAAAAATACGAAATAAATTTTGAAAAATCCAGAAAAATTCAGAGAACTATCTGGAGCTATTCTAGACCTAATAAAAATATTTTTCACTCATTTTGACAAGTATATTTTGCAAAAGCACAATTTGATTTTAAAAGGGAAGGTTTTAATTCTTCATAAACTCTGGAAAATTAATGTAATTTCATATTTGACTTTAGGAAGCTGAATTACATTTGTTTTAACTTTCAGTAATGCAATAAATTCATTTTTGGCTTTTATAAATTAAAGTTTTTAATTTTTCTCAAATCAGGACTTTGACATAACTCCAGAAAAATCCAATAAATTCCAGAATTGATTTTTAATAAAGGAACAAAATTTTGGGATGTTACAAACCTACCTCCCTTAAAGGAAATCTCGCCCTCGAGATTTGCACTGGCTAGCAAAAGAGATAGGGATGGCTGGTCTTTAAATCTTCTTCTTGCTCCCAAGTGGCTTCGTCTTCGGTGTGGTTGCTCCACTGAATCTTGCAGAATCTGATGGTCTTCCTTCTGGTCTGACGTTCTGCTGTCTCGAGAATCTTGATTGGTTGCTCCTAGTAGATGAGGTCATCCTGAAGGTCCAAGGTTTCCAATGCGGCTTGTTCTGTAGGTACCCGGAGGCACTTCTTTAACTGTGAGACATGAAAGACATTGTTCACCCCTGACATGCTTGGCGGCAAGTCTAACTGATAAGCGACTGCACCTCTTCGGTTCAGAATCTTGAAAGGGCCCACATATCGTGGTGCTAGTTTTCCTCTAACTTGAAACCTTTTTACACCTCTGAGTGGGGATACTCTAAGATAGACGTAGTCCCCAACCTCGAAGGTCAAGTCTCGACGACGGTTGTCCGCATAGCTCTTCTGTCGAGATTGAGCTATCTTCAGTCTGTCTCTGATCTTCTTTACTTGATCTTCTGCGTCTTGCAGCAGATTTGGCCCAGCTTCTTGAGGTTCTCCTTGCTGATCCCAGAGCAAGGGTGTCCTGCATTTTCGACCATATAAGGCTTCGAAAGGTGCCATTTGCAGACTAGCTTGGTAGCTATTATTGTAAGAGAACTATGCATAAGGCAATGAACGGTCCCAGCTGTTCCCAAAGTCCAGAGTACAAGCTCTTAGCATATCCTCGAGTACTTGATTAACTCTCTCTGTTTGACCATCCGTCTGAGGATGGTAAGCGGTACTGAAGCTGAGTTTACTCCCTAGTTCTTCGTGCAACTTCTGCCAGAATCGAGAAGTGAACTGACTTCCTCGATCTGACACTATCTTCTTGGGAACGCCATACAGGCACACAATCCGGGACATGTATAGCTCGGCTAATTTACTCCCGGAGTAAGTGGTCTTGACTGGTATAAAGTGAGCCACTTTAGTTAACCAGACTATGATCACCCAGATTGAATCATAACCCGATTGTGTCCTTGGGAGTCCGGTTATGAAATCCATACCGATTTCTTCCCACTTCCATTCTGGTACAGGCAGGGGTTGCAAGAGTCCAGCTAGCCTTTGATGTTCGGCTTTGACTCGTTAACAGGTATCGCAGGCTTCAATAAACTCTGCTATTTCTCTCTTCATACTAACCCACCAATATTTTTCCCTTAGGTCCTGGTACATCTTGGTACGACCTGGGTGGATTGAGTATGGGGTGTCATGGGCCTCCTTCAGAATCAGGGTTTTGATTTCCTGATTATTCGGCACACAGATGCGGTTCTCGAACCAAACCGTGCCATGCTCATCTTCGCTGAATCCTGGTGCTTTGCCTCTTCTCATATTCTTCTTGATTTCTTGAATATCCTCATCCACATTCTGAGCTTCCTTAATTTCATCAGGCAAGCCAGGTTGTATTTCTAGTGTGGCGAGAGTGCTTGGTCCTATCGGGTTTAGATTAGACGGGCGACTCTTTCCTGAAGTCGGGTCTAGTCTTTTTCCGATATAACCATATTTGCATAAGACTTTCTGCTCAAGGCATCAGCTACTACATTAGCTTTTCCGGGATGATAATGTATGCCAATGTCATAGTCTTTTCTCAGCTCTAACCACCTTCGCTGCCTCAAGTTGAGTTCTGCCTGGGTGAAGATGTACTTCAAGCTCTTATGGTCCGTGTATACTTCACAACAGTTACCGATAAGATAGTGACGCCAGATTTTTAAGGCGTGTACTACTGCCGCTAACTCTAAGTCATGAGTAGGATAATTGCACTCATGAGGCTTGAGTTGGCGCGATGCATAGGCTACCACCTTGCCTTCTTGCATCAGAACACAGCCTAAGCCTAGGCGAGAGGCATCACAAAAAACATCGAAGTCTTTATGCACGTCCGGCAAAACAAGCACGGGTGCTGAGACTAGCCTTTTCTTGAGGGTCTGGAAACTCTGCTCACAGGCTTTCGTCCATTCGAACTTCTTTTCCTTCTTCAAAAGCTGAGTCATTGGCTTGGCTGTCTCGGAGAATCCTGCTATGAACCTACGGTAATAACATGCAAGTCCGAGAAAGCTCCTGACTTCAGTCATGGACTTCAGTTGCTTCCATTCCATCACTGCTTCTACTTTGGAAGGGTCCACCGCTATTCCTTCGGCTGATACAATATGCCCGAGGAAGGCGACTTCTTTTAGCCAAAATTCACACTTACTGAATTTGGCGAAAAGCTGATGCTCTCTAAGCTTTTCCAGGGTGATCCTGAGATGCTGCTCGTGTTCCCCTTCATTCTTGGAGTAGATAAGGATGTCGTCGATGAAGATTACCATGAACTTGTCCAAGTATTTCATGAATACACTGTTCATCATGCTCATGAAGTAGGCTGGTGCATTGGTCAGTCCAAACGACATGACCGTGAACTCATAGTGTCCATATCTGGTGGAGAAGGCAGTCTTGGGAATGTCTTCTTCACGAATCTTCAGCTGATGATATCCTGATCGCAGGTCAATTTTGGAGAAGACATCGGCTCCTTTCAACTGATCGAACAAGTCATCGATCCTGGGGAGGGGGTATTTATTCTTGATGGTGACATCGTTGAGTGCTCTGTAGTCCACACATAGCCTCAAACTTTCATCCTTTTTCTTGACGAACAAGACGGGTGCTCCCCAAGGTGACGAATTGGGTCGGATGTATCCCTTGTCTTCTAGTTCCTTGAGCTGATTCTTCAATTCTGCTAACTCGTTAGCAGGCATCCGATATGGTCTCTTGGAAATTGGGGCGGTGCCTGGGACTAGGTTAATCACAAACTCGATTTCCCTATCGGGCGGCATTCCTGGTAGTTCCTTGGGAAAAACATCCGAGTATTCCCGCACTATCGGCACTTCTTCCAAGACTTGGAGGTGGAAGAGGGCACATTCTTCTGCTTCCGGGATCTGGGGAGAGAAGATCACTTCTATGCCTTGGTCATTGGTGAGGGTGATGGATTTGGTAGCGCAATCGATTTGACCTCGATTCCTGGCTAACCAGTTCATCCCGAGAATGACATCTAATCCTTGCGATTCCAAAACCAAAAGATCGGCTAGGAATCGGGTTCCATCTATGAGCAATTCCACTTTGGGGCACAGGGTCCCTGCCCTCATTTCTGCTCCAGGGGAGTGAACTATCATAGGGTTGCTAAGAGTTACCCTGCCCAACTCATGCTTATCCACAAAAGGTTTTGATACAAAGGAATGCGATGCTCCGGAATCGAAAAGGACTGATGCTGGTACTGAATTGACAAGGAACATACCCAGCACGACGTCCGGTGCAGCCTGAGCTTCTTCAGCTGTCACGTGGTTCACTCTCCCCTTGACGAATAGCTGTGTCCCCGGTTATAGACAATGCTTAGTGATTTCACACAAGGGGTGGATATTTCCTAAAATTTTGGCTGGGAGAGCTGTGAAAAGTGAATGGTTAATTCACTGGTGGTTTATTACGTAAATGGTTGGTTCATGTGTAGTTCATTGGAGTGATTGGTCAGTTCACTTGTGGTTTATAAATTCCTTTGATTATTTATTCATTATAGTTTTCTTTAAAGTTTGATTTCAATGTATTTATTGTATTTACTTTAAATTATTGCTTTCTGTAAAATAATCTTTCAGTCATCCATTGGTAAACCTTGCATATTATATTACATCTTTATTACAAATGACTTGCTGAGTACGTACTCATCGCTTTATGTCTAGTGTTGCTTAGTTGAAGAGGAGGAACCACATGAGTAGGAGGTACCTGAAGGAGGATACTTCAACAATTTCGCGGATTAGGATTTTGCTTTTTAGTTGATTGCCTGTGAGCATGTCGAATGGCTACTATACTTATTTATGTTTTTCACTCCTAGTTTCTTAAGCCCTTTAGGCTATTAATATACAGAGAGTCCGAATTTACATATTCGTATCTCAACAGACACGTCTCAAGGCGGTGAGATCGAACGGCGATGGTAGAAAGCTATGATGAATAGTGCTCGGCCGCTCAAATGGACGACACATGGCAACTGGTGAGATCTGATGATCAGCTTTGGTGAACGGCCGGATGGGTGACACGTGGCAACGGAGGGATCAGTCGGCTGGGAAGGAATGGGCTGAAATGCATAGTAATGGCCGGATGGGTGACGTCCCATTTACTTTTTGAGATTTTTAGGGCTTTTCTATTTTTAGAATTCAGATAAAATCAAATAAGTTCTATAAAATAACAAATAAATCTAAAAAATTCATAGAAAATTCCAAAAAAATTCCTAGATACACAAGAAACCCAAACAAAATATTTCCAACAAATTTTAATTTTTATATTTGTCATATTACATCCTTTTTATTATTAAAAATTTAATTTTAAGCTTATATTAATTCCCAAAAAAATCAAACAATGAATTTTCTTTGAAAAGCTTCAAATAAACTTTAAAAATCAGGATGTTACAAACCTCCCCTAAACGGAATCTCGACCCTGAGATTCTGGCTCGCTAAGAGAATAGGTTTGAGAACTTCGATCTGAGATCCTCCTCGCGCTGCCAGGTGGCTTTCTTCGTGAAATAGTTGCTCCATTGAACTTTGCAAAAACGGATGACTTTACTCTTGGTCATACACTCGAACACGTCCTAGGTTTTGACAGGGTGCTCCTTATAAGACAGATCCTCCTAAAGAACAATGGCTTCCATTGGCACTGCTTCCTCTGGCACACGCAAACACTTCTTCAACTGGGAGACATGGAAGACATCATGTATCCCACTGAAGGTCGCAGGTAGCTCGAACTGGTAAGCAATTTCTCCCCTGCGCTTAAATATTTTGAATAGCTCCACGTACCTTGGTGCAAGCTTTCCTTTCAACTGAAACCTTTTGACACATTTGAACGGTGTAATCCCGAGGTACACATAATCATCTGGCTCGAAGATCAACCTTCGATGATGAGTATCCGCATAACTTTTCTATCTAGCCTGAGCAGTTTTTAACCTCTCCTGGATTAATCAAACCTTTTCCTCAGCTTCCTTTAAATAATCTAGCCTAGAAACTTGGCCTTGCCCCGTCTCTTTTCTGTTGAGAGGGGTTCTGCACATTTTCCTATACAAAGCTTCAAATGGTGACGTTTGCAAACTGATCTAGTAACTGTTATTATAAGAGAACTCTGTGAAAGGCAAACAACTATCCCACTTAGATCGATGATCTAGTACACAAGCTCTTAGCATGTCCTCAAGAATATGATTTACTCGCTCAGTCTAACCATCAGTCTAGGATGATATGTTGTGCTGAATTTCAAATGAGTACCCATAGCTTCATGGAAACTCCTCCAAAATTGTGAAGTGAACTGCGATCCACGATCTGATACTATCTTTTTGGGCACTCCATGTAGACTCATAATTCTTAACTCTGAAAATTTATCACCTGCATAGTTTGTCTTGACTAGAATAAAATGAGCAACCTTTGTCAAACGATCTACATTTACCCAAATTGAATCGAAACAATCCTTGGTCTTAATCAATCCTATAATAAAAATCTATGTCTTCTTCCCACTTCTACTTGGGAATTCTCAGCGGTTGTAGTAAACTCACTGGTTTCTGATGCTCAGCCTTTACTCTTTGACATACATCACAAAGTGTAACGTACTCTGCTATCACACAGTTCATGCTTGGCCACCAATATTTATCCTTGATGTCTTGGTACATCTTGGTGCTACCCAGATGGATTGAGTACAATAACTCACGAGCTTCGTTGAGCAATAACTCTTTCATCTCCTTTTTATTTGGTACAAACAAATGCTCATTGAACAACAAGGTTACTTTGTTATCTTCTGTAAAACCTACTGCTTTACCTTTACTCATATTAGTCTTGATCCGCTGAATATTTTTATCCTCAGTCTGAGCTTGACGAATCTGACCATCCAAAGTCAGATATAACTCTATTGTGGCTAGGAATCCTTCCTCTATCAAATCTAAGCTTAGCTTCTGAAATTTATCATATAAAACTAGCTGACTTTTCTTGATCATTAATGTATCGCAATAAACTTTTCTACCCAAAGCATCTGCCACCACATTGTCCTTTCTAAGGTGGTAATGTATTCCAATATTATAGTTTTTTATCAATTCCAACCACCTTTTTGCCTGTGATTAAGATCAGTCTGGGTGAAAATATACTTTAAACTCTTATGATCTGTGTAGATCTCATAACGATTACCCATAAGATAATAATGCCAAAATTTTAAAGCATACAATATGGCTGCTAACTCTAAATCGTGAGTGGGTTAATTCTATTCATGTGGCCTCAACTAATGCGAAGCATAATCTACCACTCTTTTGTCTTGCATCAGCACACATCCCAAACCTTTTCGGGAGGCATAACAATATATCTCAAAATCCTTATTAATGTCTGACAATACTAGCACTAGGGCTGTAGTCAAACTTTCTTTTAGCTTTTAGAAACTCTTTTTGCACTCTAGTGTCCAAATAAATTTCTTTTCCTTCTTTAATAGCTGTGTATGCCACCTGGCTACACTGGAGAATTCTTCGATCAAGCGATGGTAATAACCTGCCATTCAAAGAAAACTCCTAACTTGTATCACTGACAATGGTGATTTCCAATCACGCACATCCTTTACTTTCCCAGCATCAAATGCAACTCCCCCTGCTGATATGACATGGTCTAGAAAAGCAACTTGCTTGATCCAATGTTCCTTGCGCTCTTTCTTATCCTTGGAGTAAATCAAAATGTCACCAATGAACACGATGAAAAATTTATTTAAATACTCTATGAGCACATTGTTCATTAGGTACATAAAATAAGCTGGCGTATTAGTTAAACTAAAAGACATCATTGTAAACTCGTACATACCATATCGAGTTGAGGAAGCTGTCTTAGATATACCCTCCTAACGAAGCTTCATCTGATGGTATCCCGACCTCAAGTCAATCTTGGAGAATACTCTAGCTTCTTTAAGCTGATTAAATAAATCATCAATCCTGAGCAAAAGGTACTTGTTCTTGATGGTGACCTCATTGAGTGCTCGGTAATTCACACATATACGCTGACTACCATCCTTTTTCTTAACGAACAACACTGGCGCTCCCCACGAAGATGAGCTAGATCTGACACAATCTTTGTCCAGCAACTCTTGAATTTGCTTCTTTAATTCCGCTAACTCATTGCAGGCATCCGGTATGGCCTCTAGGAAATTGGCGAAGTAACAGGTACTAGCTTAATTGAAAACTCAACTTCTCGGTTAGGTCCACGAAGATCATCTGGAAACACATCGAGATACTCCCCAACAACTAGCACATCCTCTAACAAGATTCCCTTACACTGGCAAACCATAACCTTCTTTGAATAACTCATGCTAGCTACAAATTTTACTTTTCTTCCTTCTGAACAAATCAAGGTTGTTGTTAGCTCTGCTTCCATAATCCAACATTGGTTCTTGCTTGTTAAGCCAATCCATTCCCAAAATCACATACAAAGATTAGGTATCCAACACTACAAGATCGACGAAGAACTTCACTCCTTGAATGGCTATCTTGACTCCAGGATAAACTAGGTTTGAACTCAACTCAGAGCTTAGGGATTGAATCAAAAGGACAGATCCAAGAACAACAGTTGTCAACCATTTCTTTAAGGCAAAACTCCAAGAAACGAATGAATGCAAAGCTCCAGAATCAAACAAAACTATAGTAGGAGCTGAATTGACTAGGAACTTACTAATCACAACTTCTAGTGCTACTTGGGCCTTCTCTATAGTGACATGGTTCACTTGTCCTCGTATAAGTGATGGCGGTGCTTGACTAGCCTAGCCTGATACTTAGGGCGCTCCACGTCCTGATCCTGAAGCGGGGGTCCGATCTGGTGTGGCTTCCAAATTGAAGCGGACTGGCGTAGGGACTTGCCACTAAGGGTACTTGCTGGCATAGTGTCGTTGCTCATGATACTTATAACAGGTGGCTGATATTGCAGACTTGGTATTCTTCTGTTGTTGATTGCTTGTACTAATAGGACGTGGTCCTGACTGAAACTGACAGGGTGCTGGTGTGGGAGTCCTGAATCATGATTGCTGCGACACATGAGTTGGCTGGTAAGTGTTGAAACTAGCCTTCTGGGACTGATGCATCTGAGATCCTTATTGCATCATCCTCCTCTTGCGAGACTGCTCTAGCTCATGATGACTTTTCTCAATGAGCATTGCTTTGTCCATCATATTTTGGAAACTAGCTTAATCATTGCCCATAACTTGAACTTTCAATCCTAGGTTTAATCCTTTCTTGAACGTCTTCTGACGAGTGTCATCTGTGGCACATCCTCTGGTGTACAATGTGTTACCTGAGTGAACTTGTTGAGATATTCACTTACTGACATGTTCTTTTGCTGCAACTTATGGAATTCCTTCTTCTTTATTTCGATCACCCCATCCAGGATATGGGCATGATGAGACACTGCTGTGAACTCTGCCCATGTGATGCTATCCTGATCCTCGTGAATGGCACTGTAGTTCTCCCACCACTCTACAGTGTCTCCATCTAGCTAATAGGCGGCATATAACACTTTCTTGCGATCAGTGCACTGAGCAAGTTTTAATTTCTTTTTCACTAAATGAATGAAATAATCCACTTCTAAAGGCTTGGAAAATCGGGAATAGGTGGTAGGTCTTATCCTCATGAATTCCGCAAACTTTGATTGCTGACAAGTTAGCTGAGGTGTTGCTGTTTCCTGATTCTGCTGATTCATCATTGTATTCATATTCTACAACATAGTGTTCATCAATTAGGTCTGAGCTGCCATAAACTGACTTAGGACTGTTTCTATTCCCGTTGGGGTTTCTTGCGGTACTTGAGTTGATGGATCTACGGTGCTGCTTATTGGATCCTGATTAATCTGATCACATCTAGCTAAGTTCTCGGTTTCAACCATCTTTCACTGCTTTGAAAAGAAATACAACTACTGAGAACTGACTTTCCAAGACTCAAAAGGTGAGACAGAAAAGCATAGGAAAGTCGTAAATTTGTCTAAGGATATTTCTAATGGCAAACCTACACTAAGCAAACACTTAGCCGAGAGGCTAACAAAAGAAGCAATTAAATTACTCAAATAAAGGGCTTTGACATGATTGCAACATAATGCTTTTAAGGGTAAGACTGCAGCTCACATCACACACAACTGCAAATAAAAACCAAAACATTCTAATCACACTTTCTAAACTATACAAGGGTCTAATCTAAGTGCTCCCACTCAGGCTCTGTCAAGTAGGGCTTACTTGATTCATCCTTCGAGTCACTATAGATCACCCATGAGTTGCGAACTTGGCGATTGCTCTTAGACTGCAGCTGGAATGAAGTTTCAAAGATACTCCTAGCGATTACCTGCTATGCTTCGCCTCTCCTCCAGATTACCTGCTCTGCTACACTGGTGGTAGCTACATATTTCTCCTTGAACTTTCAAATGAGCTTGGACATGCTGATCTTGTACATCATACAAAAATGTTGAATGGCCTTATGCGCGGCTCATGGCGTGGACCACTCTCCACAAGTACTGGTGCACTTGAAACTATGGTGTAGAACTTGATTGCCAATCCTTTTGATGAAGTACAATCTGGTAGTGCATCCAATACATTGACCTTTTGCCTTCTCATCCTTGGAGAAGTAGATTGGTGACCTGTTCAATCCAAAGCTCCGCAACAAAACTCAGAGAAGTCCTCGCCATCCTCTATTTTGACTATAGGAAGCTTGAGACACCTAAGATATCATAAAGGAAAGAAGTCAATTTAAAGAATTAGAAAAACAAATTTATGAATAACGCGGAGAGCAAGAACCTTAAGAAAAGGCAAAGAGAATAGAGACATTACTAAATATTCAGTTTGGTTGGCTTGATTTAGAAAATCGATTTTAAAGTTTTGCTATGGAGACCACACTAACTAGGGCTTCATGCTACAGTCGATATGGCTCTGATAACACCTCTGTCGAGACTCGAATATGCAAATCCGGACTCTCTGTGTATATCTCACTAGTCAAAGATCACGCTAGTGCACACAGTGTAAACATAGATAAAATATTAACCATATGCATGATTAACAAAGAAAAAGACTAAAAGCATTGATAATTATCAGAGTACGATCTTATGGTCAAGCTTACAATTAATAGCTAGAAGAGCTTAGAAAACTTGCAGCGGAAAACAGAAATAATCATAGTAGCCAGCGAACTAACCATTCACTTTCTAAAGTTATTCCAACTAGATTTTTAATGAAAGCTCTATCCTTCGTGTGAAATCACTGAGCATTGTCCATAACCGGGGACACAGCTATTCGAATAGTTTTATACTCTGTAGAGATTGCTCAACTGTAACCACTTGATGTGATTATCCCTGCGCTAAAGAAAATCACACCCCCTTGCGCCTCATAGAAATTAGTAACAATGTTCATCACAATAGTGAGATTGAAATTGAAATATCATAAATTAATTAGTCAGGTGTATTCCATAGTAAACATGTGGTTTACACGGTAAAGCTCAGATCAATGGTGCATAAAGTTAAGCCCTTAGACATTATCCATGCAAGACATCCATATCCTTTGAAGTGAATCCATACTTTCCCCTTTACTACACGATTGCTCGCCCGAGTGAAAACTAATTTTGTATAACCAATACCCATGACACATATGTCATGGCACATAAATTTTAAAACTGTGGCTACAACCACGATTCATTATCTCATAAGTTAAATTAATTGATTGATCACATGTGATGATGAGCCCAAGATAACTATAAGTATGGTTAAGCAAATTAATCATACACCCATGTGACAACTAGTATGGCATCACTAGATAATTTTCTAATCTATGGTGACAATGGAATTATGGCATTCAAATTATCAAGGTGAAATTGATCAATTTGGACAATAACTACCACATACGAAGGTTTGTAATATAATAGTGATGCATGAATTTTAAAATAAAATAAATAAATAATAGATTAAAAACTAGGTTCAACATGATCAAAGGACATGACTTGCCTAGGCCTTACTTAGTTATGAATTCTTGGAAGATGCGATCTAACGAGAGAAAACGAACGAGGTATAAAATAAAATTGAATAAAATTCAAATAAACTCTAAAAACTTCAAAACTAGAACTAAAAGATAGAGCTCGATTTTCGATGAATTTAGAATAAGAATGGGTCAATCGGAGCTATGATGAAGGAGAACGGGCTCTTGGAAAAAATAAAACTAAAGGAAATACTGAAAAATAAAAAATTCTACTGTGCTATGTACTTGATGCACGGAAAAGCTGGTCTACAGTGGACTCGGCTCATAAAATAGTGTGCATGCGGCTAGGTGTTCTGACTTGGCGGACACGTGACTAACATGTGGCAAGGTAGAGCTGACGTAGCATGCTGACGTGACCTGACACGTGGTACTAACGTGTCATGCTGACATGGCACCAGATGGCTTGGTATTGCATACGTGGTGCTGATGTGGCCGACACATGGCAACCACATGGACTCTAGGGCTAACGTCGATGCTTGCGTGGATGCTAACTCTTGGATCCTCTGTGTAAATCGCACTAGTCCAAGATCAAGCTTGTGCACACAGTGGATAACAAAGATTCATATCATGCATAATGACATTTATTTATTAACTAAATATGAGCCTTATGGTCAAAGTTTACATCAATAGTTCATAAACCAAAATTTAATATAAGCAGCGGAAGAAGAACAATAAAGCAGCAACTCATCCTGCCTGCCCACAGGCGAATGACTGTAAGATGTGGGCTACTCGTCGTTATTCTCACCGAAGTGCATGAAGTCCTTCTCTGAAAATAGTGAATAAAGCAGCATGAGTATATAAAGTACTCCACAAGTTACACTAGGAGGTTTAACAGAGTTAATGTATGCATAAGGGTTGACAATGGAAGCCATAGAAAGGTTAATTGTGCGTAAAAGCAGAATTAAAGTAAATACAATAAATAGATTCAAAAGTTGAATTTGATACAATATATACAAATAGCAATTTAACAAAATAATATCGTTAGTGCAGGCTTTGACCAAACACTAACCTATCCATAGGTATCCTACCTGGTCCACCTTTTCTGAATGGATCTCACATGGATTCCATCTATCCATATGCTTTTTAAAATTTACTATGGATTCCATCCATCCATAAGCCTTTTTAGAAACCATTTTGAAAACCAAAGTCTAATCCATGAAAAACTTTACTCGACTTGCCCATGACCATGGATACGTCTATCCAGGATAGATTATACACTTTGCAGAGGTTGTACAACTTTACCCATAAGATATGACTAGTTTATATTGTCGGCCATTACACACTTTCGTAGACGTGCAACTGAGAAAATCATAGCAAGGCCTTTACAATGCAAAGTCTTCAACCTGGTCATGCCGCCACTAAGGTTTCACCATAACTTTAATTCACAAGTTGGAGCCCCCTTTTGTACTGTGTGAGACTTCTCATGGCCTACGCTGTGCTCATATTCGACATATAGCGAGACCAAAGTAGGGGCTTTATAAATTAATCAGTCAGGATTGTCCCATACCAACCTTCTGGAGTACGATATGGCTTTGCAGAGTACCTCACAGACCGATCCTTAACTTGACTTAGGCTCAAACCACATACCACTTATGCCTGACAATCAATATTGTGTCACGGAACAACAATGCATGCCAACACCCACCACCTAACCATTAGCCTAGGTCAAAACTAAGTTTTATATTTTATTTTGAAACATGTCATATACTTTCTTGACTCAGTAAAGTCAAGACTAGATTTCAAAAGTTTATCAGTTTAAGTGAAAAAGTTATCCCAACCTAAGTATGACTAAGCTTTGCTACAAAAATGTCCAGTTAATACTAATGTATCAACTAGGTTTTTCTCTATGGTGACAAGACATAAGAAAGTTCAATATCAAATTTGGCCATACAAAGAATTTGGGTATTACTCAAATTTAAATCGAATTAAAACTAGGTTTGAATAAAAGTATGCATGCATAATAATTTTTAAAACAACATAAATAATTTAAATTACTAGGAGTAACATGATCAAAGGTGTAACTTGCCTTGCTCGAAGTCTTGGTGCTGCAAATCAAAGAAATCGAACTCTTCAAAGTAGTCATAATCTATATACGAAGATCCAAAACAAAATAAACTCAAATAAAATTCAAAAAAGAGTCCAGAAATGAGTAGTTTAGAATTTTAGAAGAATTTAAAATTTTGAACAGGTCCAATCGAAGTTAGGATGAAGGAGAACAGGCCTTTGGAAGTCTAAAACAAAGGAAAATGATAAATAATATTTTCTAGAATTATTTTTATGAAGGAAATTCATGAGAATACCGACTGTTGTCGAGAGCATCAGTGGTCGAAAGTCCTAGCTACAGCAACCGCTTTGAAGTCGTAGCTACAATAGCCACTCAGAGTCGGAGGTTGCAGAGTGGTCAGAGGATTGTGTTGGAATTAATCTAGTCTTGATTAGTTCGAGTCGGATTAACTCAGTAGTAGAATCGAATCAGGCGTTCGAGTAGAATCAGTTTTGGAGTTTTACAAGAATGAGAAGTTGAGTCCAAGTCTAGATCGTTATTATTGTTATACTCTGTAATCTTGAATATAAATAGAGGGGAGCCTACCCCAGAAAGGTGTAGCAATTGAAAGTACCACAAAACGATCTTGTTTATTGAAGTTCCCATAACGTCACCGTCATATTCAAAATTAGAGGAGACACGGGCACTCAGAAGATCGTGGAGAGCTACGACTATCTAAGCAGGTCGATAGATCGGCTTTGAGTGCGAAGTCGAAAAGAAGATCGGACGGAGTCCGAGTAGCCGCTCAGATCGGGATGATCGAGTGGTTACAAAATCTACGGTGTTCAAGTAAGCAGTAGTGAATCCACGATGTTCAAGTGAACCCGAAGAGTGAAAGAACATCTAACGGCCCACGAGTAGTCTAAAGAACCATCCAACGGTGTTCATGGAGGTACTAAAAGAGCTGAAGTATTGAAGAGGTCGGAGACTCGAGTGTCGCAGTCAGAGACCCTGCGGGCTTGGTCAGAGTCTAACGTAGTCTTATTCTACGACTAGGTAGGCTTTGTCCCAACAGCTTGGTGGTCAGAGGATACATGTGGTCAATAGGCTTTGGATGGTCGAACAGCTGTGGTTGAAAACTATATATGGTCGAAAGTACTGTCAGAAGGTCATGGTCAAAACCATGATCGATTCAATGGTTGAAGTTGCAGAGGTCGAAATCGAATATAGAGACTCCAATTACGGGTGAAGTCAAAGTCAAAGATTCAGACAAAGACCTAGTCGAAGATTCAGCAAACGTGATTACTACAGTGATCGAGAACCAAGGGTAGTCATATTCAAGTGGTTGTAGCAGGAGTTTTGTGCATGGTCGTAAGTGGGGAGTGAGTGGTCAGGATGACAATGAATGATAGTGGTCAGAAGCATCTATGGTGGAAAGTGAAGGTGGTCGAAAATAGTGATGAGTGACAGCGGTCAAAATAGTAAGCAATCGGAAATGACTGTGGTCAAAGGCTTAGATGGACAGATGTTTAGAGTGGTCAGCGGTTTGTAGCAGTCATAGTTGATGGTCGGGGCTAGATGGAGACAACAGTGGTCAGGAGCAACTGTGGTCGTGAGTGGCTGTAGTCGGAAAAATAATTATGGTCGAATAGATTGGACTTTATACTGTGGTCGAAGTAGTTATATTGGGTGGATCTTTAGGTGGTCAAAATTAGTGGCGAAAGGCTATAGTCGAAAAGCACCATGTGGTCGGATAGCTGTGGTTGTGAGCGACGATGGTCAGATGGCTGACATAGTCGAACAGCCATGATCAGATTGTTGAACATGATCGGAATTCTATATGTGGTCGAAAGGGGTGGTCGAAAGGATTGAAGTGTCAAGGGCTACCGTGGTCAAAAACAAAGGTGGTTGTAGCGAACCCCGTGCGAACGAAAACGCGGCACCAGAGCGAAACGCGTCCCAAACACCCCCAATGGACCTCATATGCGCCCTAACGCACTCCGGCATGCGTTTTGTGAACTTCCGAGCTAGTGTTAAACTTTTCACAAAACGGGCCCGTCGGGTGCTCTGAACCCCGTGCGAACGAAAACGCGGCACCGGAGCGAAACGCGTCCCAAACACCCCCAATGGACCTCATATGCGCCCTAACGCACTCCAGCATGCGTTTTGTGAACTTCCGAGCCGATGTTAAACTTTCCACAAAACGGGCCCGTCGGGTGCTCTGAACCCCGTGCGAACGAAAACGCGGCACAGGAGCGAAACGCGTCCCAAACACCCCCAATGGACCTCATATGCGCCCTAACGCACTCCGGCATGCGTTTTGTGAACTTCCGAGCCGGTGTTAAACTTTCCACAAAACGGGCCCGTCGGGTGCTTTGAACCCCGTGCGAACGAAAACGCGGTACCGGAGCGAAACGCGTCCCAAACACCCCCAATGGACATCAGATGCGCCCTAACGTACTCCGGCATACGTTTTCTGAACTTCCGAGACGGTGTTAAACTTTCCACAAAACTAGCCCGTCGGGTGCTCTGAACCCCGTGGGAACGAAAACGCTGCACGGGATAGAAACGCATCACAAACACCCCCAATGGATCTCTGCGCCCTAACGCACTCCGGCATGCGTTTTGTGAACTTCCGAGCCGGTGTTAAACTTGCCGCATAACGGGCCCGTCGGGTGCCCTTTACCCCGTGCGAACGAAAACGCGGCACGTGATCGGAACGCGTACCAAACACCCCCAATGGACCTCATATGCCCCCTAACGCACTCCGGCATGCGTTTTGTAAACTTCTGAGCCGGTGTTAAACTTTCCACAAAACGGGCCCGTCGGGTGCTCTGACCCCATGCGAACGAAAACGCGGTACGGGATCGAACGCGTCCCAAACACCCCCAATGGACCTCATATGCCCCTAACGCACTCCGGCATGCGTTTTGTGAACTTCCGAGCCGGTGTTAATCTTTCCAAAAAACGGGCCCGTCGGGTGCTCTGAACCCCGTGCGAATGAAAACGCGGCACCGCACGCCAACCCGCAAACGGTGACGTGGAACGAGTTCAAGCAAAGCTTTCGCAAAACTCATATCCCCACCGGCACCATGGCCTTGAAGAAGAAGGAGTTCAGATCTCTGCGCCAAGGGAGTCGTACTGTCAACGAGTACGTACAAAAGTTCAACCAACTGGCCCGCTATGCGCCAGAGGATGTGGCTTCCGATGAAGCCAAGCAAGAAAGGTTCATGGAGGTCCTGAATGACAACCTATCAGTACAACTGATATCGGGTGACTATACTGACTTCCACCAGCTAGTCAGTAAGGCCATCCGCCAGGAGGGCAAACACATGGAAATGGAGACTCGGAAGAAAAGGATGGCGGACCAGAGAAACAACTTTGGAAGTTCTTTCAAGAATCGTAGTACTGCTCCGCACTCAAACAAGTTCGCACCTGTGGCAAGCAACTTCAAGAACCATCCAAGAGGTTCAAGTCCTCAACCACCGCCCGTTGCTTTCAGCCAACCGCCGGCGATTCCAAAGCAACCGCACCTCAAAGAATCGGTGGCAGACGTAGAAGAGCAGCCCGCCGTCTGACGGATTGACCTGCTACTACTGCAAGGAACCAGGGCACTTTGCCAAGGCGTGCCCCAAGAAGATTCAAGCGGCAGCAACTTCAGGAGCCTCCGGAAGTCGTAACCAGGCAGCAGCAGGCCGCAGACCTTCATCAAGGGGCGAGTGAACCACGTGACAGCTGAAGAAGCCCAGGCTGCACCGGATGTTGTGATGGGTATGTTCCTTGTTAATTCAGTACCCGCATCAGTTCTATTCGATTCCGGAGCATCACATTCATTTGTGTCAAAAACTTTTGTGGATAAGCATGGGTTGGGCAGGGTAACCCTTAGTAACCCTATGATAGTCCACTCCCCGGGAGCAGAAATGAGATCAGGGACCTTGTGCCCG
Organism: Melocanna baccifera; assembly: GCA_036346265.1. Lineage (NCBI taxonomy): Eukaryota > Viridiplantae > Streptophyta > Magnoliopsida > Poales > Poaceae > Melocanna > Melocanna baccifera. The sequence continues at coordinate 13,756,653 of CM070692.1, forward strand.
AAAGTAGAACTGCTCATAGATGGAACCCGATTCCTAGCCGACCTTTTGGTCTTGGAATCGCAAGGATTAGATGTCATTCTCGGAATGAATTGGTTAGCCAAGAACCAAGGTCAGATCGATTGTCCTACCAGATCCATCACCCTCACCAATGACTAGGGCATAGAAGTGATCTTCTCTCCTCAAATCCCGAAGGCAGAAGAATGTGCCCTTTTCCATCTTCAAGTCTTGGAGGAAGTGCCGATCGTACGGGAATACCCAGATGTTTTTCCCGAGGACTGCCAGGGATGCCACCGGATAGCGAAATTGAGTTTGTGATTGACCTAGTCCCAGGCACCGCCCCGATTTCCAAGAGACCATATCGGATGCCTGCTAACGAGTTAGCAGAATTGAAGAATAACTCAAGGAGTTAGAAGACAAGGGGTACATCCGACCCAGTTCGTCGCCTTGGGGAGCACCCGTCCTGTTCGTCAAGAAAAAGGACGAGAGTTTGAGGCTATGTGTGGACTACAGAGCACTCAATGACGTCACCATCAAGAATAAATACCCCCTCCCCAGGATCGATGACCTGTTCGATCAGTTGAAAGGAGCCGGTATCTTCTCCAAGATTGATCTGCGATCAGGATACCATCAGCTGAAGATCCGTGAAGAAGACATTCCCAAGACTGCCTTCTCCACCAGATATGGACATTATGAGTTCACGGTCATGTCATTTGGACTGACCAATGCACCAGCCTACTTCATGAGCATGATGAACAGTGTGTTCATGAAATACTTGGATAAGTTCGTAGTGATCTTCATCGACGACATCCTCATCTACTCCAAGAATGAAGAAGAGCACGAGCAGCACCTCAGGATCACTCTGGAAAAGCTTAGAGAGCATCAGCTCTTCGCCAAATTCAGTAAGTGTGAATTCTGGCTAAAAGAGGTTGCCTTCCTCGGACATATCGTAACAGCCGAAGGAATCGCTGTAGACCCTTCCAAGGTAGAAGCAGTGATGGAGTGGAAACCACCAAAGTCCGTAACAGAAGTCAGGAGCTTTCTTGGACTTGCGGGTTATTACCGTCGGTTCATAGCAGGGTTCTCCGAGACAGCCAAGCCAATGACCCAATTGCTGAAAAAGGAAAAGAAGTTCGAATGGACGAAGGCTTGTGAGCAGAGTTTCCAAACCCTTAAGAAGAGACTAGTCTCAGCACCCGTGCTTGTCTTGCCGGACGTGCATAAAGGCTTCGAGGTTTTCTGTGACGCCTCTCGCCTAGGCTTAGGCTGTGTTCTAATGCAAGAAGGCAAAGTGGTAGCCTATGCATCACGCCAACTCAAGCCCCATGAGTGCAATTATCCTACTCATGACTTAGAGTTAGCCGCAGTAGTGCACGCCTTAAAAATCTGGCGCCACTATCTTATTGGTAACCGTTGTGAAGTATACACGGACCATAAGAGTTTGAAGTATATCTTCACCCAGGCAGAACTCAACCTGAGGCAGCGAAGATGGTTGGAGTTGATAAAGGACTACGACATCGGTATACATTACCACCCCGGAAAAGCGAATGTGGTAGCCAATACCTTAAGCAGGAAATCTTATGCAAACATGGTGATATCGGAAGAAGACCAGACCCGACTTCAGGAGGGAGTCGCCCGTCTAAGTCTAAACCCGATAGGACCAAGCACCCTCGCCACACTGGAAGTGCGACCTGGCTTGCCTGATCAAATTAAGGAAGCTCAGAATGTGGACGAGGATATTAAAGAGATCAAGAAGAATATGAGAAGAGGCAAAGCACCAGGATTCAGCGAAGATTAGCATGGCACGGTTTGGTTCGAGAACCGCATCTGTGTGCCGAATAATCAGGAAATCAAAAACCTGATTCTGAAAGAGGCTCACGATACCCCATACTCAATCCACCCAGGTCGTACCAAGATGTACCAGGATCTGAGGGAAAGATATTGGTGGGTTAGTATGAAAAGGGAAATCGCAGAGTGCATTGAAGCCTGCGACACCTGTCAACGAGTCAAAGCTGAACATCAGAGGCTAGCAGGACTCTTGCAACCATTGCCGATTCCAGAATGGAAGTGGGAAGAAATCGGTATGGATTTCATAACCGGACTCCCAAGGACGAAATCGGGTTATGATTCAATCTGGGTAATCATAGACCGATTGACTAAAGTGGCTCACTTCATACCAGTCAAGACCACTTATTCAGGGAGCAAGTTGGCCGAGTTGTACATGTCTCGAATTGTGTGCCTATATGGCGTACCCAAGAAGATAGTATCAGATCGAGGTAATCAGTTCACTTCTTGATTTTGGCAAAGACTGCATGAAGAGTTAGGTAGTAAGCTCAGTTTCAGTACCGCTTACCATCCCCAGACAGACGGTCAAACAGAAAGAGTTAATCAGATACTCGAGGATATGCTAAGGGCTTGTACGCTAGATTTCGGGAACAGTTGGGACCGTTCACTGCCTTATGCGGAATTCTCGTACAATAACAGCTACCAAGCCAGTCTGCAGATGGCACCCTTCGAAGCTTTGTATGGTCGAAAGTGCAGGACCCCCTTGCTTTGGGATCAGCAAGGTGAACCCCAAGAAACTGGACCAAACCTGCTGCAAGACGCAGAAGATCAAGTGAAGAAGATCGAGATGACTAAAGATAGCCCAGTCTCGACAGAAGAGCTATGCGGATAACCGTCGTCGAGACCTGACCTTCGAGGTCGGGGACTACGTCTATCTTAGAGTATCCCCACTCAGAGGTGTGAAAAGGTTTCAAGTTAGAGGGAAGCTAGCACCTTGATATGTGGGCCCTTTCAAGATTCTGGACCGAAGAGGTGCAGTCGCATATCAGTTAGGCTTACCGCCAAGCATGTCAGGGGTGCACAATGTCTTTCATGTCTCACAGTTAAAGAAGTGCCTCCGAGTACCCACAGAGCAAGCTGCACTGGAAACCTTGGACCTCCAGGATGACCTCACCTATCAGGAGCAACCAATCAAGATTCTCGAGACAGCCGAACGTCAGACCAGAAGGAAGACCATCAGATTCTGCAAAAGTTCAGTGGAGCAACCACACCGAAGACGAAGCCACCTGGGAGCGAGAAGAAGATTTAAAGATCAGCCATCCCCATCTCTTTTGCTAGCCAGTACAAATCTCGAGGGCGAGATTTCCTTTAAGGGGGGTAGGTTTGTAACATCCCAAAATTTTGTTCCTTTATTGAAAATTAAATCTGGAGTTTATTGGATTTTCTGGAGTTATGTTAAAGTCCTGATTTGAGAAAAATTATAAACTTTAATTTATAAAAGTCAAAAATGAATTTATTGTATTACTAAAAGTTAAAACAAATGTATTTCAGCTTCCTAAAGTCAACTATGAGATTATATTAATTTTTCCAGATTTTAGGAAGAATTAAAACCTTCCCTTTTAAAATCAAATTGTACCTTTGCAAATTATACTTGTTAAAATGAGTGGGAAATATTTTTCTTAAATCTAGAATAGCTCCAGATAGTTCTCTGAATTTTTCTGGATTTTTCAAAATTTATTTGGTATTTTTCTGAGTTTTCTAAAGCTTAATAGCATTTCTGGAAAATCAAAAAGAAAGAAAAATCCCAAAAACCCCTCCCGGCCGCCAGGTGTCAAGCATCGGCGTCCCCTCCGCCCGCCGGATTCCCCCTCAGCCGTCCGATCTAACTTAAACCCTCTTCCCGCCTTCCCTCCCTCCGCGTGCGACGCGTGTCGCGCATCGGACCGTCCACTCCCGCCCCGGATTTAATCCTCGCCGCCCGCACCAACTTACCACCTCTCCGCTCCTGCCGCCACGTGGTTCGATCGGGACCGTTCGTCGTTGTCGGATTCTGTCCCGGCCGTCCGTGTTCACTTAACCCTCCGCCCGAAACCCCAACGGCTCAGATCAAGTCTCCCTTGCCGGATGGGATCTCAGCCGCACCTCCTCACTTACCCCTTCACGCATCACCCGACGACCCCGATTCCCCCATCCTGCCACGCGTCGCCAATCGAACCACCGCCCGATTTCTTTCCCGTTTTTCTCTCTCGCTGACCGGTGGGCCCTCCGTGTCAGCTCCGTCTTCCCCGCCCCCTTTCCTTTCTTCCTCGCGCGATCTCCGCCCGCTGCCGCCATTGCTGCCGCAAACCGAAGCTTTTAAAGCGGTTTCTTCCGATTGATGCCCCGCGCCAAGCGCCGATTGCAATTGATCCTCCACCGCGTCCGTTGCAGGCATTAATTCCCCAATTACGCCCTCCTTCACCGTCGCGTTAATTCCCCAAATCCGGCGAGTTGCGCGCGACGGTTACCGCCTCTCCCTGCCTATAAAAGGACCTCCCCGAGGTTCCTCCACCCACACCGCCGCTCCCCGTGCCTCCAATTCACAACATTGAGCCCCGGAGCCCCCCCTGCGCCGATTTCCCGCTGCTCCAGCTACTCCGGCGAGCGATTCCGGCCAGCTCAAGCCCCTCGCCCTCGCCGGCTTCCCGACCTTGCTGGTGCCCAGGCGAACACCGGCGACCACCTCCCCGGGCACGTGCACCACCGGAGCTACTCCGCCGCCGTGAAGCCTTCTCCGACCGCCGCCCCTCTCCGCCGGTTTTCCTCTCCGGTCATCCTCGGCCTCCGCGCAAGGTACCGATGTGATCCCCGCACCCTCCTCTTCATTTTGGTACCCTCGGCCGGCGCCGCCACCCGTCGGAGCGCCGGCGACCATCGGTCCCGTCGGCGCCACCGCCGCCGCCGCCCGTCGCCGCCGGCCGAGGTGGTAGCAGCGTGGCCGCCGATCGGCGCCACGCGAGCGCCACCTGGGCGCCTCCCCCGCCACCTGCGCGTGCGCGACCACGTCGGCATAAAGCCGTGACGTGGCAGCCACGTGGCGACCACGCGGCAGCCCCGTGGTGCCACGTCAGCGCCACCCCGCTCCCCGCGCGCCCGCCTGCCACCTCACCCTTCCCTCGGGTCAGTGGACTCGGTCCACAACACCCGGGCCCCACCTGTCAGCCTCTGCAGGAATATATTAATCCTAGGGCTGACGTCATAATCTATAATTTCCTTTAGAAAAATAATTCGTGCTGACGTCATAAATCCTTTTCGGTTTAAAAATAAATCCAGAAAATACCTTTTATCTTTTATTTTGAATTCAAACTTTGGAAGGCTATAACTTTTGCATTTTAACTCCAAATTGACCCATTCAAATTTCTAAATTTTTCTAAAATCATGATCTATCCATTTCTGGAATAATTTTGAAATTTTGAAATTTATTTAAATTTTATTTGAATATATTTTGTAATTCCAAGGTTTAAATTTAAATTAAAACTTCCAACTTCTTTTAAAAGCCTCAATTCCTTTTTAAAAATTGTTGACCCACATCCAAAATTCAAAATTCTATCTCCCAGTTTATTTTATAATTTTTGGAAGTCATTTGGATTTCATTTGAATTTTTGTTTTGAATTTGCTTTGAATTGATTCTTTCGTTAGATATTGACGATTCCGGAGAGTTTGAATTCGACGAATCGCAGCAGGACTTCGATCAAGGCAAGTTACACCTTTGACCATGTTGAACCTATTATTTCAAATTTATTTATGTTGTTTTACTGTATATGCATGCGTATCTTTATTCAAATTTAGTTCAAATCCGATTTAAACGTAGTTACACCCATGATCCTTTGATTATAGCCTATTTTGAATCTCGAATGCATACACCTTGTCACCTTAGCTGAAAACTAGTTAATACCATAATATTGACTAGGAAATTTTGTAGAAATGCTTAGCCTGGCTTAGTATAACTGTAGGTGGGATAAACCTTTCACATGAAAGGTCAGTTTGAAAATGAGACTTGACTTCGGAGAGTCAAGGGTGGTTTTACGGAAATTATTTAAAAATGAAAATAGAAAACATGTTTTGGACTTAGGCTAATGGTTAGGTGGTGGGTGCCGGTATGCCTCGTGTTTGGTGACACCTGGTTGATTATCGTGCACGGGGGTATGTGGTTGAGCCTAAATCAACTTAAGGACCGTTTCTGTGAATCATTTTACGAAGTCACTTTGTACTACCACAAGTCCAGTATGGGACGGACCTGGCTACGTAATTTGTGAAGTTCCAACTATAGTCTCGCTATAGGCTGAATGTGAGTGCGACGTAGGCTGTGGGAAGTCTCACATGGCACCAGAGGGGGGCTCCAACTCGTGG